>OZ020196.1:2393835-3593835 GCA_963971165.1 Philopedon plagiatum | reverse complement strand
TCGTTCAGCAGTCTGCCTAGACTCTCGGAAGACGAAACCGAATCATCAATGTCTGCTGAAGGTGAATATGTGCGATCAGACAACGATAGTGATTTTGAAGCAGATTCAGACAATCCTCAAGGTTTCAGTCAACAAGAACTGAACGATCTGAGTAGAGACCTGAAGCTCTCAAAGGAGTCTTCAAAATTACTTGCGCCCAGATTAAAAGAAAAGGATCTGCTTACTCCGGGTACTAATATTGCATTTTATCGTAAAAGAGTAAAGGATCGGCTGCCTTTTTTCTCTCAAGAAAATATCTTAGTATTCTGTAATGATATAAGAAGACTCTTAGAAGCAATAGGTTTATCAGAATACGCACCACACGAATGGCGTCTGTTTATTGACAGTTCAAAACGAAGTTTAAAATGTGTTCTTTTCAACAACCGTAACAAATATGGCGTCATACCCATTGATCATTCTACCATTTTAAAAGAGGAATACGAGACAATATCACTAGTCCTGAAAAAAATTAAGTATGAAGAACATCAGTGGGTGATTTGTGTCGATCTAAAAATGGTAAACTTCCTCCTTGGACAGCAAAGTGGATACACAAAATATCCTTGTTTTTTATGTCTTTGGGACAGCAGAGCTAAGGATCAGCACTGGGTTAACAAAAGTGGCCCCTAAGAAAGGTCATAGTTCCAGGAAAAGAAAACGCATTCAACGAATCTTTAGTTGCGAGAGAGAAAATCATATTTTCACCTTTGCATATCAAGTTGGGACTTACGAAGCAATTTGTGAAGGCGTTAAATCGAGATGGACTTTGCTTTGGGTACTTAATACGTAAATTTCCTGGGGTTAGAATGGAAAAACTGAAAGCAGGCATATTAGATGGCCCTCAGATAAGCTTATAAAAGATCCACAATTTACCGCAGCAATGAACGAGATTGAATATATGCAAGATTGTCTACGAGTATCTTCTCTTCGTGATTAACATAATCTCTAAAAAATATGGCATGTAAGAAGAAAATTTTAAAAACTAAGCTTTTCCACTAAACTACTTGTTTGGATTCGTATGTTACGCCACAAAACATATTATTCCTATAACATTAATCCCACCCAAAACAAACATGCATGTAAAAGAACAGGAAGAGTTCTCGTCAGGACTGCGTGTTTTGTTACCTGAAAAAAATAACTGAAATGTAAAAATTATGTCAAGTTCCTTGCCTACACGTTATTAGCAGTGTTTTGATAAGCACAGAAAAATATTGTGTGAATTGATAAATTTACAAACCAAATTTGGCAAGTTTTCATTAAAGAACTGAGCCATATTGAGACCCTTGAAAACTTGCAAGTTTGGTTTGTAAATTTATCAATTCACACAATATTTTTCTGTGATTATCAAAACACTGCTAATCACGTGTTGGCAAGGAACCTGGCATAATTTTTACATTTCACTTATTTTTTTCAGGTAACAAAGCACACATACCTGACGAGAATTTGGCCTGTTTTATATGTATGGTTTTGGTGGGATTTCATAATTTCTTGTTCGGGTACTTATAAAACTAAATGATATTTATTTATTAGTATATGTGTATACATCCAGAGGCGTGCAGACCAGCCCCTGTAGGCCGTGCAGTGCGAGGAGGCCCCGGAGTTTAGAGGAGCCCCGCAGGTGCCCCTTTAATTGTTTGTTTTAAATACCTTTTTACAGCTTTTTGTTTTAAATTAAAATTTATTTAAACTTTTAAACATTTCAGTTGTTTAAATTAACTTTTGTATAACGTAATTTTCGCATCTGTAGCTTGTAGCCCATGTTTTACGTGCATTTAAATAAAAATCTGTGTGCGAATTAATTAACAAACTTATCGTTACCGAGTATTCTAGGTATCGTAAGAAATCCTGGTAACCCCGGCAACTGTGCAAATACAGTCACCTGAATTCTAGCGGGTCGGCGAACACAATTATATTCTAGGTGTGGTCGGGTGCTCCATAAAAAATTCTGCGGGGGTCCCAGAAACATTTTGCAAGCCACTGTATACACCGACTGCCTGTACTCCGTAACTTTCCAAAGCAGAAGTTACTATTTCGTGTCAGAATCCACCATGTTGGATTTTTATTGATTTTTTATTTCTCTCGTCATTATCACCTTAAACACTATCTATGTTCCAAGTTTCAAAGCCTTAGCTCGACTGGAAGTACCCTAGATTTATGATGGTCTATCAGTCAGTCAGTGAGTCAGTGAATGCCCAAAATTGTGAAATTTGGTCACTCGTATCTTGGAAACTATTCCACCTAGACGAATGAAATTTGGAATACTGGTTCTTTTTTGTAACAACCCTCCTGAAAAAATTCACTCCTGTGATTTAACTACCCTCGAAGATAGAGGGGGGTTCGAAATGGTTCGTGTAAAAAACAGAGCGCGCGCGGTCGGTTTTACGAGAACTTTTGATTAATTTTGGGGTAATGTTTGTCTGGATAATTGTTAAACAAATAAACCGTGTTTACCTACTTACTTTTCAATAAAAAGAATCACCTTACAGAGAGGTACACATAGTCCAACAATATAATACCAAAATGTCTAATAAGCACAAAATAATAAAAATAATGGCAAATGCATTCTGAAAACACCGAAAAACCAACAACAATGTTCCTAAAAACAAACTTGGATTTCACACGTCATAAATCAAAATTGGACGGGATGGCTCTGTAAATAGCGGAGGAACGCGGTTACGCGCAATAGACAAGACGGACTGAAGGCTGCCGGAAAGAGATGTGCCGGGGCAAAGGCGTAAGAAAAGGATAGTCATCTACACGGTATTCGATGTGAGGTGCTGCACATATTCCACCTGTTGACGCTTTTCCGGCTGCAAAGATTAGATGCGGAATATGTATCTTTGTTGCGTACTTGTAAATTTATGCTCATTTATATATCTCTTATCAATTCAGTAATTGTCTAGTTAAGGAGCGTTTAAATTATAAGTTGGCAAATATTTTGATATGTGCCAATGGCCGCCATTAAAATCTTACCTGATATTGAGTATAGAGGTACACATCTCATAACTACGTAATAAAATTTTACAAAATAAAGCGAGGGTGTAAGTACCTTCTGTATAATATTAAAAAAGCAACTTTTCGTAATGAAAGCAAATGACATATAATCTTTACAGGTCTTGTTAAGCAGAATAAGACATGATTTTTTATTTATTGTATTTAGCTTCAATGTGGCATCTGTAGAGTGTTTTACATGGCCTTTTATTATGCAAGTTATAGTTATTAGTTAATTATACATATTATATTATATAGTTACTTATTACTGAGCCTAATGACAAGCGCCGGCTTCAAAAGTCAAACAAAGCGCACAGAGTGCGCTAGGCCAGGTTCTTGCAAAACGACCGCGTGCGCACTGTGCAATATTTACACGAACCATTTCGATCCCCCTGTATCTCCGAGGGTATTACAGGACTGAATTTTTTCAGGGGGGTTAAGGTTAACAAAAAAAATCAGTATTTCAAATTTCATGCGCCTAAGTGAAGTAGTTTCCAAGATACGAGTGTCCACAAATCACAACTTTGGGCATTCACTGACTCACTGATTGATAGATTATCATAAATCTAGGGTACTTCCAATCGAGCTAAAGCTTTGAAATTTGGAACACAGATAGTATTTAAGGTGATAATTAGGAGAGAAATCAAAAATCAATAAATATCCAACATGGCGGATACCATTTAGAGCCCTTTTCCACCCCCCTACAAGGCTGAACTTTTTAAGGAGATTAAGGTTATCTAGAACTGTGTTCCAAATTTCATACGTCTATGTGAAATAGTTTCCGGGATACGAGTGTCCAAAAATCACAATTTTGGGCATTCACTGACTGATTGACTAATAGATCATCATAAATCTAGGGTACGAAATTTAGAACATAAATAGTGTTTAAGGTGATAATTACGATAATCAAGAAAACATCAAACTTGGCTGATTCGGACACAAAATAGCGACTTCTGCTTTGAAACGTTAAGCCCCCCACAGACTACCATGTTTTTCATCCGTTCGCATCGGCGATTTGAACCGCCGGCCGTGTTGAAATTCAATATTCGACAGATATTAGAACGGACGGTTCGGCACGACCGTTTTCGGCCATAGACTATCAGTTTGGCACGCCGATTCGAATCGCAGCGATGCGAACGGATGAAAAACATCGTAGTCTGTGGGGGGCTTTAGGGAGTGCAGGCTGTCGGTGTATATGTCGTAGGCAGAATGCAAATTTAGGCTTTTTATAAACTTCTTAGGCATTTTACAAAAAGCCGGCAAAACGCGAGCATAAAATGCATTTTTCGTTATGACTAACACCAATTCAGGCAAATTAATAAAATGCCGGCAAAACAAGAACAGTAGAATGTATATCACGTTGTCACTGATTATTTTTAGGCATTTTACAATATTTTGCCAAAAACGGTGACGCAAAACATGAAAATAAAATGGAAAATACTATTAAGTATTAAGTATTTTGTTTTTCCATATAATAAGTTACAGTAAACGTAATAATTCTTTTTTTAATATACTAATAATTAATAATTAAATGTACATTGTTTTTCCCTCAAATTTTTAGATCAGCTTTAAAAAGTGCATTGGCAACGGATAAGGGCTCTGTTACTATTTAATTCTTTTTTGTGAAATTTTTTCATTAAAGCTGTTGGTAGTTATAATTTCTTCTTACGCCCACGGAGTTGTGAAATACGTTCTCGGACAGGTTTGCTCAGTTTTAGGTTTCATCAGTATCATTTTTTAAAATTTTTATCTATCTTTGTTGAGTTTTTACCTCGACTGCACGATTCGTGTTGGTATAAAATTTTATCAACACCGCATACAACTGACATTTTATTAAATAAGATACTGATTAAACCGAAAACTGAGCAAACCTGTCCGAGAACGTATTTCACAACTGATTTTATTATGCAATTTTTATTTCTGCGCCTTTTAGAGCTGATCTGGGTTATTAATTATTAATATGTTTAATATTCACGTTTTGACGGCACCGTTGTTGGCAATTTGTAAAATGCCTAAAAATAATCAGTCACGACGTGTTATACATTCTTCTGTTCTTGTTTTGCTGGCATTTTATCAATTTTCCTGAATTGGTGTTAGTTATAACCATAACGAAAAATGCATTTTATGCTCGCGTTTTGCCCGCTTTTTGTAAATGCCTAGGAAGTTTATAAAAAGCCTAAATTTGCATTCTGCCTACGAATATATACTAAAACTAACTAATATTTAATTTGGTTTTAAAAATATCTGAACAAAAAGTTATGAAATCCCACCAAAACATACATGTAAAAAAACAGGCCAAGGTTCGTCAGGACTGTATGTTTTGTGATCTGAAAAAAATAACTGTACCTAATGTAGAAATTATGCCAAGTTCCTTATCCTTGCCTAAAAGTTATATATTAGCAGTGTTTTGATAAGCACAGAAAAATATTGTATGAATTAACAAATTTAAAGTCCAAATATGGCAAATTTTTATAAAGAACTGAGCAATATTGAGACCCTTGAAAACTTGCCAAGTTGGTCTGTAAATTTATCAATTCACACAATATTTTTCTGTGCTTATAAAAACACTGCTAATAACGTGTAGGCAACGAACGTGGCATAATTTCTACATTACATTTATGGTTTTCAGATAACAAAGCACAGTCCTGACGGGAACTTGGCCAGTTTTTAGTGTTCCATGAAACGGAACACTTATGGAATCACTTCGATGTCCGTCCGTCCGTCCGACCGTCCGTCCGTCTGTCACAGGCGATTTTCTCTGAAACTATTCGACGTAGAAATTTAAAATTTAAAACAGAGATAAAGTGTGGTGGCCTAATTATAGACGTGAAGTATAAAAAGTTGAATTTTGATTCAGAGGGCTAATTTCAGGAGTAAAGTGGAACATGGAATTTTTTTTCAATGTCATTGTGTGGGTATCAAATGAAATCTTATTGCACCACGAATTCAACAATATAATATGATGTATTTTTGTACGAATTTTTTAAACCATTTTTTGGGAAAAACGCTTAAAAATTGCTGCCCCCACCCTTATCACCAGAAGGATCGCTAAGAAAAATCTGAAAAAAGTCATGACCATTAAGAATTAGGTGTAGAACGAAAATTACCAACATTAAAAAATTCTAGCGCGATTAATTGTTATAAATAATTTAATTGTTTTATTATTTCCTTATAACTGCTGAACCATTGGTTTTAGAGAAAAAATTCTTTGACAAAAAATATTTCTCATGATGTAAGGAATACCTTTTGTTCCAAAACATTTTTCACTCAGTTCCGCGCATACACGATGCGATACGGTGTCGGCGGCGGGTAGCGCGGCAGGTGGGCGGAGATCGGGCGGCCGAGTTTTGCCAGGTTAAGGTTAACTGATAGCACGGAACACTAATTGTGCAAGTATAGCTTGCACTAGACCGATTTTTTACATGTATGTTTTTGGTTTGATTAGAACTTTAGTGTACAAGTTACCTAAATTTGAACAAAATTAAGCTTACCCATTAACCTCAGTAATAAATATGTCCAAATATTATTTCATATCTTTCAGTTCTTTTTGTAAAGTTTTTTTTTTTTAGTTATCTTCCTTTCTTTTTATTTATACTGTGTATTACTTATTGACCATTGAATTTTTATTTCTAGATTCAAATGGTAAAAAAACATATATGAGAGGATGCACGGAATGGGGAGTCAGTCCATTTGATCCCATGGAGCAAGTAGAATTATGTCCAGGAATGGGTTTGAACGGCTACAGCCCGGACTGCATCCAATGCAATTATACAGATTTTTGCAATAAAGGAGCATGGAATGATGGGCGTCACGCTGCCTTTTTAACAGTGTTGCTTACAGTTATTTTATTTACATTATAAAAAGGAAGTGGTTCCGCTGCCTGCGCCGCTTCCCAAAATGGTGATGCATGGATCGGCGCCGGCACCTGAGTACAAAATTTCTCGAGTGCCGCCGGCGTAGTCCAAATACGGCCAAAACGGAATGCCGGCAGCTCTAACCTAAAATAATAATAGTTACGTCTTTCAAATGATATGTAAACATTGTCGTTCAGATTCACTAAGAAAGTTTAAGATTTAGTACTTGGTTAAATTAAGATCTTGTAGTTGATCAGTTCTGTTTTGACAGATTTTGGTCCTGTCATTGTTAATAAGTCGTCAATAAAAACTTGTGAAATTGTCCTTTTCTTGATAAATTTTGCGAAAAAGCTCAGAAATAATTTCATAGTATAAAACTTAGATCTCTTATTCTTACACTTATCAGTTTAAAACTTTTGGTTGTCAAATTAGACCGGAACAGTGTTGGAGAATCTGGCTGTGTGTGTTTTTATTTTACGTAAAAACTATAAAATATTAAAGTCGGTGATCAATTTTCTTCATATAAACATTTTAATTGTATTTTGGTGGACTACAAGAAAGCCATAAATCATGATTGTTGGTTGCGTGATAGCAGAACAATTGACAATCAAAGATAACGAAATCCTAATACTGTGGTGGATTTTAATCCGGCTCTGAAATACTACTATTTGTGGTTACCATGTGTGGTGGAAGACCATCCAGACAAAAAATGAGAAGTTAACAAGGAAGTGTTTTGGGTATAAGCAAGGCCGCCAGGCTATCATTTTCTTGAAAGTCAACAAGGAAGTGTTCTACGTATAAGCACGGCTGCCTGGCTAGCATTTTCTTGGAAGTAAGTGAATAAAAACAGTGTCTATGCATCCTGGAGATTGAACAAAATCCCAATCATACTTCATCCAAAGCTTATTTCAATTCTCTAGCAAAACAGAGACTAAATTTGCCAAAAAATGTCAAACTTACTACGCAAGAAGCCCTGAAGGCTGGGGCAAATAAAAAAATCATTTTAGATAACGTAATTAGAGAACAAACAGCCTAAGTTTGAATTACGAGACATACAGATTACAGATGCCAGGAAAAGTCAAAAAACGAGGACGTTCGAAGGGACTTGGAAATAAAATATTAGAGTTGAATCGCAAAAGGGCTAAGAAAGCGAAGACTTAATTTTAAGAAAAGTTTGATGTTTATTTTTCTTATTCTTACTTATAAATTCGCAGAATAATAAAAATTGTTATATTTTTGTCGCAAGATTAAGTTTACACTATAATAAATTATTATTTTCTGATTGAATTGAGGTACCTAGTTTGATTCTAATCTTATTTTGACATTAATTTTCTAATGTTGCCGGCACCCAGCAAGACTACCGTTAGGACTGCCGGCGCCGGCATCCATGATGGCTGCTGGCGCCGGCAGCGAAGTCACTTCCTAATAACAACAGCGCATTGCCAAAATCAAAAGTAACAAATTTTTACATTACAATAGAGCATATGAGTGTATATTATATGCATATATTGTTATGTGATGTGTTATGTGTCATTACAAACCTAAAAATGTTATTTTGAAGTAAATTACTGGAATAATTTGAATAAAAAAAATTGCTTCGGAACAAGTTATTACAATTTAAAAAGCAACCATTTGAACAAAGTCAAATGATGATGTCAGATATTGTCTAAAGCACGCGTCGCTGTCCTATGGTACGTCTTAAATTTAATTCGTTTTATCCTGTAGCTCGGAATTTTTAACAGCCATATGATCTATCATATTGTTTACAACAATTGGCTGCGAGTCTGTCAAAAAATAAGGAACACGGCCACGAGTATATATTCAGATGCCACGTTCATCTGTAATGTAACTAGAAAATATTTGTTGTTTGTCTAGTGTTGGTTTTTTGATTATGGTGTATAGTGTAATTTGTGTGTAATTCTTGTTATTACTTTGAAATTTCTTTAAAACTACCCCATATGTATTTGTATTGTACCAATGTGCCTATCGTGCTTTGTAACAGTAGTTTAAAATTCATCTTTGAAAATCTCGTTTAGTGACTCATGCTTTATAATGTTACATGATTAATGACATTAAAGACTTGTTTTATCCCATTACTTTGTTTTAATTTTTGTACGACTCTACCTAGTTACATAAGAGGTTATCATTTTTTTGAGAAAAACCGTGTTTTTCGAAACTTGTTACTCATCAATGTGTTATCAACAAAAAAATACTCGGTGCATTTTAGTGATAAAGTTTTTCCAGAAGTCTCTGCCAAAGGAAAGAAATACATGCATTTTTTTTATTTAAAAAATCCCCCCTCCTTATCCGACGCTTCTAAAAGGCATGCCGTCATGGGCTAAAGGGGAAACAGGCGATCCAGCCGCGGCGTTGCCAAACCGCAAATAAATATTACCTTGGCATCTAATTCTTTTAGCGGTTTTAGTGAACACCGAAAATAATCCAAAGTATTTTTAATTCCAAAAACTTATTTTACTAACAATGTGTTTTTTAATTTAATACAAATTTATTTACTTAATTTAGAAAAATATAGCCATACACTCGTGAAATTAGGTTGACATTGTAAGCAGAACGAAACAGGCTATACCGTTAACATAAATAATTACGACCTATCTATTGCGTTATTAAGAGGATTGCCATTATTCCTTTATTCCTAGTAGCTTAAACTTTCTGCCTTTAAAAAAGGTTAAAAATCAAAACGCAAATACCATCCGCCGCCGCCATCGCCGCCACCGCGCCGCCGCCGTCGAGTCTCTCATAATTTACTAACACACCAGTCCGGTGGGTCGCTCCAGAGTTTCACATAATTTATTATCGCACTAATGGAGAACAACTACATAGTTATTACTAAATCATAACCTATACAGGAAACTTTGTAAAAAAACATTATTTTCTTATTCTGAGACAGCCCACGTAGACTTCAAGCCTAAGTACTAACATACCGTGAGCATCTAAAGAGAAGGGAAATGTAGTCTATTGACACGGGATTTCAAGTATTGGAGTTTGGGAGGGGAAGGGAAAACATCTGCAGGCAACTTGTTTCATAATCTGGAAACCAGAGGCATGAATGACCGAGAGAAGTGGGATGTTCTAGCCTTATATAGCTGGCCAGTAAAGGGACGGATACGTAACGCGCCTTTTGTTGTTCTGTTAGGAACAGTCAAGGAGGGAATTATAGCGGCTAGCTCTTCCGAGCAAAATCCGTGAAAGTATCGGTAGAAAAGGGATAAATCACCAGCAGCGCGTCGATGAGCAACAGAAGAGGGTTTCCTTGTGGGACTGGGTCATTGATGAGTCGAATGACTCTATTTTCGATTGAATCAAGGATGTTAAGTGGCGAAGGTGATGCCGCTCCCCAGATGTGAGGACAGTACTTTAGGTTAGGTCTTATTTGGTAAACATAGAGAGTGCGCAAGTTGGAAAGGGAGAAGTATTTTCTGGCTCGAAAGAGAAAACCAAGCTTTTTAGCTGCCGATGTGGCTACTGAAGTAATGTGAATGTGTCAGCTGAGATCATGTTTGAAAGCCATGCCAACAAGATCGAACATTTCATTTTTTTGTAGGACTTTGGCCATTCATGTGGATGGGGCTGCAGGATTTTTTGCGTGACAGTGAGCAAGGCTGGTGTTTTGGAGGAGTTGAACTGAAGTTGAACTTAGTACTCCAGTCTGGGATTAATTAAAGATCCTGGGAAAGGGACAGGTGCATAGATCTGCGTCTATTATCCAGCTCTTGATTCGAGACTTGTCTGGAAAAATGAATGTTGGTGAAGAGTACTATCGTCAGCGTAACTGTGGATGGGATTGGTAGTTGAAGGGAGTGGGTCGTTAATGTGAAGAATAAATAGGGTTGGTGACAGGACTGAACCTTGAGATACGCCAGCATTGATGGGATGGAAGTTAGATGAGTGACTGTCCACCACGGTAGATTTGCGCCGATTAGAGAGGAAGTCACCAATCCAGGTACATAGTTTGGGAGGAAGACCGTAAGAAGGTAGTCTGTTGAGGAGTGCGGCATGCCACGCCTGGTCAAGGGCATTGCAAATATCGAGAGCAACAATCTGAGATTCGCCATAAAATTCGAGAGACTTGTTCCTTATGCGCGACCAAGCTAAGGAGACCAGCTGTCGATCTTTGGTGACGAAAACCGTAGGTACTGTCTGTCATGGATGATTTTGTGTTTTTTCTAGATATTTTAGGATTTGCAAGTTAACAGCTTTCTTCATAACTTTGATGACAACAGAGGTCTATAATTGGATGGAATGGACTTGGAACCTTTCTCCGGGACAGGCTGCACACGAGCATTCTTCCAGCTATCGGGGAAGATACCCTTGTCATAGAAGATCTGGAAGAGACGAGTTAAGATGGGTGCAATTCATCCGGCATCCAGGCCGGAGGACTTTTTGGTCTCAAGCCATAAAAGAATTCTTTGAACTTGTTTGACTTAAGTATTATCATAAACTAAATAAATAGACTAAATAATACATAGACGAACACAGGCGTGATGGACCTGATAGACCAAAAAGCGGGTCTTCCTTGAGACATTTTGGGGGTTTACAGGTTTATGGCTTAAGAATTTATTTGTCCACCATTATATATACACTTCCGGACATATTTAATGCAACACAGCAAAATTTTCCATATATTAAATGGAAAACGAGTTATTGTATATTTTGTGTATCTTCTCTAATAATGCACTTAATAAACCTATTTAAAAAGTAAAATGTTAAAAAAAGATTAAACCGAAGTGTAATTTTAATTGCAAATTATTCACACTGCTAAAGCATCCCACAGCGTTAAATTTCCAGCTTAAAATGTTAAATTTTTAAACAAACAGTATTTGGCTAAAACAAAATTAAGATTAAGAAGTTCCAGCATTCTTAACAAAAAAAAACATAATTGCCTGAAAATACTAACAGGATTTAATAAAAATTTAGGTTTAGCATGATACTGGGTGTTTAAAAATTTAATATCTTGAGCCGGAAATTCAAAACACTCTTTGGAGTGCTCTAGCAGTGCCAACAATTTGAAATTAAAATTAAACTTTAGTATCATCTTTTTTAACATTTTACTTTTTAAATGATTTTATAAAGTGCATTAATAGAGAAGACACACCTAATATTCAATAAATTGTTTTCCATTTAATTAATGGAAAATTTTGCTGTGTTGCGTTAAATATGTCCAGAAGCACATATATATATATATATATATATATATATATATATATATATATATATATATATATATATATATATATATATATATATATATATATCACGTCTTGCAAGTTTCAAATTTTGTATGAATATTTGCGGTTGAAAATCTTTTTGTTTTTGTTAATAAACACCAAAATAAATGGATAAAAACAACCACCATAAATATTTAATTTATGTGGAGAATACAAAAAAAAACATCTGAGCTTTATTTGGATTATATATATTCCCTATTATGCATACACTGGCAACACCCAGTTAACAATATAAATAAGCGTTCTACAATTCTTTGTATGTTTATTTCGTATTTTTAGAAAATTTTCTTTGTATTCTTTAATATATTATGATTTATGAATATTTTTGGCTTTGGATTATCTTTCGCCCACAACGTTTCCAGTACTTAACACCTAACCTGCTTTGCGTTTTTATCTATTTTGGTACAGTAGTTAAACAGTTAAAATGGCTAACTATTATTTGTGTGGGTTTTTCGTACTTGTTTTAGTATCAAGTGGTAAGTTTTTATAATTTAACAATATAATATTATTTAACCCTATAAAGACGATATAATGGAGTATTTATACCCAGAACTTGGTCAAAATTCAGTTTTACAATGTAAATTTACCCTCATAAAAAACAGCTATATATTTAGGTCTTCGAACCAGTAGTTCCCAATATTTTTGCACATTTGTTAATGTGTTTTAAATTTGTTGTCGTAAAAACCCTTTTGATTTAATTTTGCGTTATATATTCTTAAGGACCAAGTACGCTGCTACACTTTATATGTTTTTATTGCGAAAATAATATATAATTTAGTTAACACAGGCGATACATCAATATACCTACTAAGTGACATACAGTGCGGCTCTATGTTCCCCCTTCTTAATTTTTGAACCAATACATCTAGAAAATTAAAAGTTGACATACGGCAATTAGTACAAAAATACTATGTTTTGGTGCACAAGTGACTTGCGTAAAAATCAAGATGGCAGCTGGACGCCATCTTTGAGAAAAAAATTAAATGGAAAGAGGGGTCTTGTGATACATCGTTTTAAAGGTCTCACTGAGTACTTTATGATCCTAGAAAATTACGTCATTATTCATCCTGAGAACAAAATGGCGGCTTGTTGAAACAGATATTTTTAAAGTGTAATGAATATTGCTGAAGATTCTTAATTGGCAGCTTAAAAATAGGCTTCTGAAATAGCAAGAAATTAAAAAATATAATTAAGCCCCAGCTCCCCCATTTTGTCAATGTCATTTTAATAATTATTAAAAATCTAATTTTTAACACAATTTAAATTTTATTTTAATTACTGGAGGTGGGGGAGGGCTTATAATATGCTTTTAACCTCTTGCTATCAGTAAAAGCGTATTTTCGAATCGCCAATTCAAGCATTTCAGCAATATTCATTACTCTTTATTTTTAAAATATTTGCTTCAACAAGCCGCCAATTTGTTCTAAAAGTGATAAATGGCAATATTCTAAGATTATAAAGTACTCAATGATACCTTTAAAATGTATGTATCTCAAGACACCTCTATCCATTTAAATTTTTTCCCAATATGGCGTCCAGCAGCCATATTGATTTTTCCAAGAGTCATTTGTCCACCAAAACATAGTATTTTTATACTAATTAGCGTATGCCAACTTTCAATTTTCTAAATGTAACGATTCAAAATTTAAGAGGGGAGGACATCAAAGAGTCGCACTGTAGAAATCCGAAAACCCAGTAAAAATTATTTAATTTTAATTTTATATTTTCCATAAATATTTAGGACATTACAGTAATGATTAAAATTTCAATCCAATCTGATGAAGATAGCCTAACTTTAATCGTTATTACTTTTAATAATGTGTTGATGCGCCAAGGTATGTTACATACATTCATTAATGCATCTAGATGTGCTTCTGATGAGGTGACTAATATCCTACTGGGGTATCTTATTCCAGGCTACCTTAACCTAATGTTGAATTGCCGCCGAAGCTTAAGGGGGCTGTTGTAAATTTAGGACTCTCCTACCGATAATGTCCAACACGTGTTCGATTGGGGACAAATCTGGCAATCTTGGAGGCCATGACAATACATTAATTTCAGCTTGCTCAAAGTATAGTCCAATATTACTCTTGCCACAGGTGGCCGGGCATTATCTTATTGGAAAGTTGGATTTGGGAGTGTACTTGGACGCTGTGCAGTCACCTCTAATAAATACTAGAGGTATACTCGGAGCAAACCCAGAGCCACAAGCAATGGTACTCCACACCATGAGTCTAACAGTGCGATAAACATGTTTTTTAACAAAAAATTGTGGATCAGGTCTTTCACCACCGTCGCCTTCTCACCCTTGCCCGGCCATCATGCATGCAGGCCCGTAGCAGGGGGGGGGCGCAAAGTGGGCGACCCCCCTCCAGAAAATCACTGAAATCATAAAATATTACATCATAAGTTTGCAACCCCCCCTGAAACTTTAGTTGCCCCCTCTGAAATCAAAGCCTGGCTACAGGCCTGCACGCATGGCTAAATAAAATCCGGATTCATCGCTAGAAACTATTGTGTTCCACTCCGCAGTGAGACTCTGCGTCGTTATAGAAATCTACTAGTGCTTTCTACTATATAGAAATCTATTAGCGTTTTCTACTATCGCCAAATGTGCGACTCTGTTTAGTTGTAGACTAATGATCGGGTATCTTCGGAACTCGCCAAAGTGGTAACTATCGAAACTAAAAACATTTGCGGAAATTCTAGGGATTTTTAATTTCATAACCAGAAATTTTTGACAAAAGGAAAAGTTTGATTATATTAATGTTCAAAAGTTAGGTTAACTTTTTCTATGATGTGTCATCCAAAGCCCTTCTAGCATCTTTGATTGTATATTTAGATCCTATTATTTCTGGATGAGCTTCAGCGAAGTTAATCAAATAAATCCAGGGTATATTTCTTAGGAGCATTTTGCTACAAAGATATTTTTGTTGATTTAAAACTATTTAGTAAAAAATGTATTTCGATCTACAAAATTTTAACCGAGTAATTTGTATCCAAATTAAAAACAAAAAATCGGTCAAGTCACTAATTGTGCAAGCTATACTTGCATAATTAGTGTTCCGTATCATCACCCTCCCACTTAACCTGAGCAAACATCGGCCACCCGATCTTCGTCCATCTGCCGCGCTACCCGCCGCTGACGGCACTGTATCACATCGCGTATGCGCGGCACTGAGTAGGCCAAATTACAAATTTTGGAAAACGTGTAAGGACAAAAGTTGTTCCTTACATCATGAGAAATATTTTTTGTCGAAACACTTTTTCTCTAAAATCAATGGTTCAGCAGTTATAAGGAAATAAACAATTAAATTGTTTATAACAATTGACCGCGCTAGATTTTTTCAACTCTGATAATTTTCGCTCAATCTACACCTAATTTTCAATTCACGATTTTTTCCAGATTTTTCTAAGCTATCCTTCTGGTGATAAAAGTGGGGGACAGCAATTTTGAAGCGTTTTTCCCGAAAAATGTTTTAAAAAATGCAATAAAAAAATCCATAATATAGATCGTTTAATTCGTGCTTCAAAAAGCTTTCATTTGACACCATACACGATGCCCATGATTTTTTTTCCATTGCCCAATATACCCCCTTTTCATTTTTTATAATGGTCTTCTAGATTAATTTTATTAAATATTATATTTTCTTGTGAAAATGTTCAAAATTTTGAGAATAACTAGGTATATATAATCTTAAACAGGAAAAGCAATAGTTTCAACTATTACCTTTAAGCCTTCGTTCACCGAACCGGGGCCCTGCTGAAGCTGATTCAAAAATATGTAAACAACTTGTAACTAACCTGACAAATCCGAAAACTACAGCGTTGACGATGTCGTTTCAAGACGACAATGTGGCTGCCACATAATCGAATTCGAAAGCTACGCAGAGTACGAAACGATCGCTTTGTTTCTACAAATAGAATTCCACAACCTTGCGGAGTTCCACTGCTGGTCCCACAGTAATCATTCGACTGCACCACTCAAGTCGATTATCTCGATACTCTCTAATTAGACTGTAACTAGTTAGAGGTAGCACCAGCACCCAATGAGGACAGTATATGAGAAAAGCTCAAAACGGCATAACCGTCGAGAAACACTTCGTATTCCAATGGGCTTTCCATGTTCTGCAAACCATTGATTTGAAATTGCCTTGGTAATGGAGAAGCGATCTCTTAAACGCAACAATCTCATCAGGCGGCGATGTCGGCACTCTGGTTTGCGCGCTTGTTGAGCGGCGCGGACGACACCTGTGCATCTGGCTCTTTGTGTTCGGCCTTTTTGAAGCTATGCCTGACAACATCTCACCGTAGTATCTAGACTTCTATGCATTCTAGCAACAAGCCCCGAAAAGAAAGTCCGACCACCCATAGTCCAAGTATCCGTCCCCTTTCCCCTATCAAACTCGCTAAGTTAGCGAAAGTTAGCATTTTTTCGCACTCTGGGCATGGTAAACACTTCTTGTAAAATAACGTTTAGAAATTCATTCTTTAAAAATTAGGTATCCATTGGGACTACAAATTTCACTTATCGTCTATATAGCTATTATATATCCAGCTAATATATATATATATATATATATATATATGGAAGTACGTAGGGTTTCACGGATGGAGAAATATGTGTCGTGGTTAATCCGGGAATTCATCCGTTCGTTTGATTTGTTTCTAGCTGAAACTTGCAGACGTAAGTAAGTTTACTTTCTACGACCAGCGAGTAAGCACAGAAGATGCCAAATGAGATTTTGGCGAAACGTCTGCAAGTTTCAACTAGAAACAAATCAAACGAACGGATGAATTCCCGGATTAACCACGACACACATATATATATATATATATATATATATATATATATATATATATATATATATATATATATATATATATATATATATATATATATATATATAGGGCAAACCTCCGCCGTACTAAAAGATAGGATTACTAGACACAAAAGTGACTGTAGACACATGTGCCTTATCAGAACATGTCAATGCAACAAACCATAACATCGATTTCCCAAATGTAAAAGTTCTGATCACAGAGAAAAACTATAAAAAAAGAAACTATCTAGAAATGGTGGAGATTTACCTTGATGATAATTGCATAAACAAGAGGAAAGACATAGATAACCTAAGTGTAATTTATTCATACCTTTTCTCGATCTTCCTCAATAATGACAACATAACCAATATACAATTGACGAGGTCTTTAGCCACGTGACAGTGTGCTACTTGCTCGCCTCTCCTTGTCTGATGCCTTATGTTTTTTGTGTCTTTTGCTATTGTTTCACCACATATGCGATTGTAAAGGGTAAAGGGAATGCACGGAAAGTTTTAAATTAAATATGGCGAGATCCTGAAAATTGACCCAAATTTGTGAGCAGTTTATAATACCAATCCAACAAAAAAAATGTCAGAAAGAATTCATTTACTGATAAGAACTAGCAGTATATGCAAATATGTCGTCAGGTTAATAAATAATTTCCCGTGCTCCAGCAATTTTTACTAATTTTAAGAAACAAAGCCAAAATCTTAACTTAAAATGTAACTAATGATAATGATGCCTTTATTAAACAAACATAATACCAGCGTATTACTCAATTTGCACGTAAGTAAATTGAAATTGACCATAACTTCCTGATCCTTTTAGTATGTAACTATTTTCCTTTGTTCTTTTAATGTTTTTTTAATAAAAAGAAAGCCTTACATATAAGCCATCATGTAATAACTGTTTCCATTTAGGAAAAAATATCGGGTGCCAACGAAATCATTTTACATACCCCAATTTTGTTCATATTAAAAATAGAAATTTTGTTTTTGGGGTGAAGCTTTAGCTCACAAAAACACATTTTTTGCCATAAAAAAATAATTGAATATCGATTGTGGTTTCTCCGGAGGCGAGTTTAAGTTTTTTATTTTGATTGGCAACCTACCAATTTTTTTAAACAATTAGTTAGCTCTTTGAATTTCCTTCTCGGTGATATGTCACAAGTGGTAGTTTGCTCCCAAAATGGCGACACTGAAGGTAGTTTCCTCAGTTTGAATGGGTCGCCATTTTGAAGACCCTGGTTGCTATTTTTATAAAATAACTGTGTAGTTTAGTGAAGAAGATTGTTAAACTTTTATTTTTTAACATTTTGTAAAACTCTTTGTAAATAATTTGTATATGCAAATTTATGTTTTATTAATATTTCGAACCATTTTTAAAGAAAATTTTCACCAAGACATTAAATAGGAAGTACCAAAAGAAAAATAGCCTTAATTAATTACCTAAAATTATCAAAAACACACATTTTAACGGTTTTTTAAAAAATATATCAAATAAATAAGACAAAGTACGTTAAAAAGAACATTTATTTAACGTAAAATCGCCTATGCATTTACCTAAGTTGGAGTTGAAAAACAGCCAACTTAGGTAAATGCACAAATCTGATTTTATGTGTAATAAATCTTAATGTTATTCGTACTTTGTCTTATTTCATATTTTTTAAAAGAAAACCCGTAAAACGTGTCTATTTGATAATTTTAGGTAATTAATAACATGTACTAGATGAAGGCTATTTTACTTTTGGTACTTTCTATTTAAGGTCTCGGTGAAAAGTTGCTTTAAAAATGGGCAATATTAGTAAAACATAAATGTGCATATACAAATTATTTAAAAAATGTTTTACAAAATCATGTTAAAAATTAAAAGTTAAACAATCGTCTTAACTAAACTTAAAATGGCGATCTACTCAAACTGAGAAAAATGCCTCTAGTGTCGCCATTTTGAGATCAAACTACCACTTGTGATATATCACCGAAAAGGGAATTCAAAGAGCTATCTAATGGTCTAAAAAAATTGGTAGGTTACCATTTAAAATAAAAAACTTAAACTCGCCTCCGGAGAAACCACAATCGATATTCAATTGTTTTTTTATGGCAAAAAATGTGTTTAAATCATTTAATGATAATTTTTATTTTTCTATAATTCTGTACCTATTTTAAAAGATTTCATTTTTCTTGCTAATTTATAAACTTCAATTTTTGCTATGTATATTTAGATATTTTTAGATTTTTTCTTTAATAAGCAATTAATGTCTAAAGTATTGTGTAGGAACAGATAAAGTTCTTCCAGTACTAACGACATAGAATTTTTTACTTGTCTTTTCTAATTGTTATATATTTAGTAATTTGGCTCAGGTGCATAAAAGCGAAAAAATATGTTCTAACCAAAAAATGTATTTTTGTCAAGTAAAGATTAAACTCAAAAATGAAATTTCTATTTTTAATATGAACAAAGTTAGGGTATGTAAAATGCTTTCGTTGGCACCCGGTATATAATATATATACATATATATATATATATATATATATATATATATATATATATATATATATATATATATATATATATATATGAGCCTATGAGACCCACAGTGGTCTAAGTCAAAAAAAAGTAGTATTGAGATATTAAAGCTCAAAGTTAAATGAGGATCAACAAATGTCGAAAAACAAATAGCGAGAATGGGTTTAGGAGAGTTTTCTTGGGAAAAGAGAAACTTAAATTTTGTGATATTTGGTCTTTAAAGAAAAATTATTATTCTTGTACCTATTTTTTTGAAACTTGTGACTTAGGCCACTATGGCTTTCATTGTTTGCGTGTTAACGTATTTCGAAGAAAATATCTTCTCAACTTTAATTAATTATTTATTGTTTTATACTTAAATTATCAGTTTATACTTAAATCATCATTTTATTAAAATAAAATCATGTTTATTGGGTTTTCGGATTTCTATGTCACTTAGTATATTTGTTTCGCCACTTTGTTGTTTTTTTTTCATGAATACTACCCAAATGTACCATGCTTTTAAACAGAACGGCACCCGTGAATTTGTTTTGTACCAGACAATAATATTTGCCAAGTTTTTGGCTCAAATATCCCACACCGTGCGTTAATAAAAATAATTTAATTTTGATATCATAGTTTTATGGAATCGACCCTTTGCCTTTGCTGCAATTGTCACATTTTTTTTTAGCTACAGCCATTAATTGCTATAACTGCGATACCAGTCAATATACCTGTACAAGTTCGTTCGTTTGGTTGTGGGGAGAACAAGTCGATTGCGAAAATCAGTGTTTTGTAGGAAAATATATAGGTAAGAATAAATACGTATCTTACTTTAATACATATAGGGTGTTTGTAAAGTAATGTAAACAAATTTAAAAACAGATTTTACTGCAAGAAAAAAGTTCCTATAAACATATACCGAAAGTGCTTCGTGCGCGCGATACAATGATTTTCTAGGTTACTTATGCGTTGACTAGAAAATCACTGTATCCCGGACTAAACTACACTCACCGACATAAAATTCGATCCATCCAAAATTTTGATCAAATTTAATGTATGAAAACTTTTTTTTCAATAGTCCGATTTAAATGACTTTTTTTTTTAAATTGTAGATAAATCTATTGATTTTAATTAATTTCTCTTAATTTTCTTAAAAATAGTATATCTACATGTTGGAATATACAGGAAAATAAAAATGTATGTTTTTTACTTAAGCATGCAATCTTAACTCTACTGAATATGCATTTCTGCGGAGTCTGAATTATTTTTAACATTTTGCCCTTCTGCTCATCTCGATATCTCTCTCCGTTCAAGAGATATGAATTTTAAAAGAAAACACTACACATTTTGCAACATTTTTTAATTTTTAGAAAAATACAGCAATAGTCATAACATAAGGTAAAGAAAAGAACAATATTAAGTACTAAACACATCAATAGCGGCTATTACCCCCCCCCCCCCCTGAGCACGAATAACTGCCTCTATACTATATCTGCCTCTATATCTAGCCGAATCGACTATTCGAATAGTCGAATCGTCTACTTGAATATTCGAATCGACTAGTCGAAAATTCGACTAATCGACTATTCGAATATTCGTTGAGACTATTCGAACATTGATTAAATCGAATATTTTAATAATAAATGATGTGAGTATTGGAATACTTAAATTTCAAAAATTCCGAGCCTTACTCTATACGCCTTAGCATTCCTTGAATGAGGTATCGAATCGAATTTGTTCGGATCGAGTTGATCCCATTCTTCGGTTATTGCTTCTTTTAATTCTTCCAGGTTACTTTGAGCCGGAACTTGGCTTCGAATCTTTCTGACCAATATGTCCCGGACATGTTCTATGGGATTAAGGTCTGGGCTACGTGGTGGCCAGTCCATTTTTCGTACTTCTACGTCGTCTAAGTACGTGCAATGTGAGGACGAGTATTATCTTGCATCAGCATAACGTTGTTTCCAATAAAGGGTACAAAAGAAATGACGTGTGTTGCTAAAATGTCCCGAATATATCTGTCAGCCGTCATGGCTCCCCCATCAACCATTATTAAGTCAGTTGGAGCTTCCCTATTTATGGCACCCCACAAAACTTAGCCGTGTAGATAAATGGTTTTGTTCGCAGCGTTCACCTGATCTACGATATATTCTCTGGCGACCATCTGGAGATCTTAGGCAAAACCTGGGCTCGTCGGAAAATAAAATTTTCCTCCTCGAAGCCCCAATTTTGATGTCCCCGAGCAAATCGGGGACGTCCTGTCCTATGATTTCTAGTCAACTCTGGGTCAGTTGCGGGTCGTCTAGCACGTAAACCCACCTCCGTTAATGATCTCCGAACAGTTTACGTTTATCTGTCGTACCTCTTCTGGTGGTATTTCTAGCGAGTATACATTTAGAGGTAAAAAATTACCATCTTGGGCTGTATATGTACATACATCGCTTTCTGCCAGATCCTATTCCCTCGAAAAATTGCCGGTTTCATTAAAACGTTTCACGGGTATCTGAATGCTAGATCTTGTACTTCCAAACAGGCGCGGCCCGTTTTAAGGTCATTGGTCAATGACTCACCTAAATTTGTTTTCGATGATCCACCTAATAATTTATTTTTTGAAACCAAACTTTTGTTTCAAAAAAGTGAAAGTTCCATGTGAAAACTCCCCAAGATAGAATCAAGCCAAGCCATTATCGAAAGATATCCAAGCTTGCTCCGGACTGGGTCGTATTTTAAATTGGCCTCATAGGTTTATATGGACGATATAATTTTTTTAAAACCAAGAGAGAAACAGACATACGCGCTTTAGGAAGTTAAAAAGAGTCAATAATATCTATGGAAGTACACTCGAACCGCCCCATGAAATATACTCTTTCAAAACATTGGGTTGGACAAAGAACAACTAATTAGGTACCTAATATGCGCATTGTATTTGCATTGTATTAATGTATTATTAATTAGCGGCTAAACATAGAAATACAATCTCAGCAACGAAGTTAGTCATCAAGTATTAGGGCATCGGCACGGGTTTTCTCCCATTAACAGCGAGGTCAAGAGGTAGTCTCAGCGAGTGGACCAAGAAGTCGTGGGTTGGAGGCTGTGCTCGGGTAAACTTTTTTAAATTTTTGTTATTTAAAAAATTAGATCGGCTCTAAAAGGTGTATTGGCAACAAGTTTAGCACTTGTTCCTCGATAAAATATTTTTCATATTATTGGTAATCTCATATCTACTACAGCTGGCAGCCTGCGAGTGCGTAGACAAAGATCGTATTACTATGTCTAGCCGCCAGTATTGTACCTATTTATTAAAGAAAACGGAGTTTCGGCAGATTTCCTAATTTTATTTTACGAATAATTATACTTTTAGTTCAAGGCGCGACCTCTGTTGAGGAGACGCAGACGTATCAAAACGGGAAGCCGCTAACAATCTTAGGACTAAAACACATAGAAAAGTAATACTAAAAGTCACAAACATCTAGTAGCAATGTTCAATATATTACAGTGCCAATTTTATGATTTCTGCGGTGTTTATTTGTAGGTAAATATTTTCTAGGCAAAACTACGCACATTATTAAAGAACCTTCCTTAATTGAAAAAGTGTATTTTGCTTGTTGTGTTGATATCACTAATTGCCCACAAAATTTTGACCCACACCCACCTGTAAAAAAACTCACAGGCTTGCTTCCAAAGCCACTGCTCTTGCTGCATCAGAAGGCGAAAGGACCATAATTTTCCGCTGACACTTCAAAATTTAAACAACACAGAATAATTATCATGACAATTGTCAAAATATGACTGAATGTACAAAGCAATAGCTCTTTAGTTTAAGTTACAATTAAAATTAAATACTTTTGATTTCATTAAAAATTCATATCTATTGAACGGAGAAAGATATCGAGATATCGATAAGATTGCAAAATTACTGTCCAGGGTGTCAGGGGCGTACCGTGCCTTTTGGTGTGGGGGGGGGGGGGGGGGTGTTGGTAGACAAGACCATTTTTTTATAAATATGTATATAATACCGTGTTGTATAATGTTTATAATTAATAAGTTGTATCTACTATAAAATATCAATGGGAAGCGGGGGGCGGGTTAAACCCCCCCCCCCCCAGCGGTACGCCCCTGCAGGGTGTTACAAACTTAAGAAACAAAACATACATTTTTATTAGTTTTATTTTTCTGACCGTTACTTGGATATAAATTTTTTTCCTGGTTTTGCGGTCATTAATTGTGACGTTTAGTTTAAATAACAGGAACTTTTTTACGTTTCGGTTTATTCTTAATTAAGCCATAATCAGAAATTGAAGCTACAAAGAATTATTTGAACATTGAAAGATTTATATACTTAAAATTTATTAATATTTTCAATGTTCGCGTGGTATAAGGTGATAATAGTTCAGTTTTTATGTCATGATTACGAATACCTGAAACATGAGTTATGCTAGATTAGGTTAGTTATATCTAAAGACCGGATTTGAATATTACATGACGCAGAAATCGAAGTATGACTCAGGTAACAGATAGAAAAGGTATAATTGAAATGAAATTAATATTACAGTTTGTCAGCTTGTATATATGAATAATTGCACCTAAAAAATTCTTTTTTTATTTTTAAATGAACCAACTTCACAATAGGAAAATCACTAAAAAGTATGAAATTATATTGTTGCGTATTTATTACTGCGGTTAATGGTCTACTTACTTTTGTTCATTTTTATGAGAAAATGGTTTTGTCTTTTTAATGCGCCTATTCTCCCCCACCCCCTTCATCTTATCTCCCCTTCTTTAGATTTGTAGGTAATGGCCATGTTATATTAGATTTTCTGATCTCAATAACCCCAAAAATGACATATTAGTTAAGGTTTTTGAAGATATTCCCACTCGCCCCTTTTACCCCCACCCCGCTAATTTTTATAACATTCGTTACACAAATTAACGTTTCTGACCTCAATAACCCCGAAAATGTGACATTAGTTAACATTGTTGGAGAAACTGGCACTCGTTAATTTTCTTAACATCTATTACACAAAATTATGTTTTTGACCTTAATCACACCGAATATGACATTTTTGGAAAAATTGCCAATCGCTCCTCCTCCGCCCCCCCCTCCCCGTTAATTTTAATTTTACCATCTGTTAATCTGTTAGACGAAATTAAATGTTCTGACCTCATTAACTCCAAAAATAACACAACATTTAATATTTTTGGAAAAATTTCCAGCCGATCTTTTTTATTCACCCCTCCGTTAATTTTTTTTAACATATGTTAGACAAAATTAGATTTTCTGACCTCAATAACCCCGAAACTAACTTATTCGTTATTATTTTTGGAGAACTTTTCAGTCGTCCCCATTTATCCCTCCTTCCCAATAACGTTTTTAGCATCTGTCAGACAAAATTGGATTTTCTGACCTCTATAACACCGGAAATGATACACTAGGTAGCGTTTTTAATGAAATTGCCTGTGCCCCCCCCCCCCCAAAGTTAACTTTCTTAACATCTATTACACAAAATTAGATTTTCTGACCTTAATAACCCCGAAAATGGCATATTGGTTCACATCTTTGCAAGAAATAGTCAATTGCTCTATTTTTATCCCCCCCCCCCCCTCCCCATTTTTTTACCACGTGTTAGACAAAATTAGATTTTGGGACTTTAATAACCTCAAAAATGATAACTCTAACGCACGCCCCCCCCCCCCCCCCGTATATATTTTAACAACTGTTAGACAGAATTAGATTTTCTGAGCTCAATAACCCCGAAAATCACATATTAGCTAACATCTTGGAAAAATTTCCAGCTGCGTTCCAGCCCCCCACATTAATTTATTAACATTTGTTACACAAAACTAGATCTTCTTAAATGTTATAAAACATGTGTTTATTTTTTAGAGTATTTTACGTAGTTTCAAGGTAATAGAACCGTATAACAATTTTACTCCATTACAAACTTTGAACCCCCATTTCACCCCGTAGTGGTTGATTTATTAAAAACTGTGAAACATGTGTTTAAACATTTACGTACAGATTCACTAAGAGGGTTTAAGATTTAGTACTGTTTTAAATTCAGATCTTATATTTGATCAGTTATGTTGTGACAGTTTTTTTTTGTCATTGTTAATAAGTCGCCATTAAAAACATACATTATTCTGAAATTTTGGCGATTTGATTGGTTTCCAAGTGATTCTCATCTTGGAACGTGTTACTGTAATTAATATAGTTCAATTATTGTCGAAAGTACATATATGTACTGAAATTGAATCACTTGGAAACCAATCAAATCGCCGAAATTTCAGAATAATGTATGTTTTCAATGCCGACTTATTAACAATGACAAAAAAAAAACCTGTCAAAACATAACTGATCAACTATAAGATTTGAATTTACACCAGTACTAAATCTTAAACCCTCTTAGTGAATCTGAACGTAAATGTTTAAACACATGTTTCACAGATTTTAATAAATCAACCCCTAGGGGGTGAAATGGGGGTTCAAAGTTTGTAATGGAGTAAAATTGTTATACGGTTCTATTACCTTGAAACTACGTAAAATACTCTAAAAAATAAACAAAATCATGTTTTATAACATTTTAGAAAATCTAGTTTGTGTAATAAATGTTAATAAATTAATGTGGGGGGCTGGAAAGCGGCTGGAAATTTTTCCAAGATGTTGGCTAATATGTGATTTTCGGGGTTACTGAGCTCAGAAAATCTAATTCTGTCTAACAGTTGTTAAAAAATATACGGTGGGGGGAGGCGTGCATTAGAGTTATCATTTTTGAGGTTATTAAAGTCCCAAAATCTAATTTTGTCTAACACATGGTAAAAAAATGGGGAGGAGGGTGGGATAAAAATAGAGCAATTGACAATTTCTTTCAAAGATGTGAACCAATATGCCATTTTCGGGGTTATTAAGGTCAGAAAATCTAATTTTGTGTAATAGATGTTAAGAAAGTTAACTTGGGGGGGGGGGGCGACAGGCACTTTCATTAAAAACGCTAACTAGTGTATCATTTCCGGTGTTATAGAGGTCAGAAAATCCAATTTTGTCTGACAAACGCTAAAAAAGTTATTGGGGAGGGGGGATAAATGGGAACGACTGAAAAGTTCTCCAAAAATAATAACGAATAAATCAGTTTCGGGGTTATTGAGGTCAGAAAATCTAATTTTGTCTAACATATGTTAAAAAAAATTAACGGAGGGGTGAATAAAAAAGATCACCTGGAAATTTTTCCAAAAATATTAAATGTGATATTTTTGGAGTTAATGAGGTCAGAAAATTTAATTTCGTCTAACAGATTAACAGATGGTAAAATTAAAATTAACCGGGGGGGGGGGGGGGTGAGGCGGAGGAGGAGCGATTGGCAATTTTTCCAAAAATATCATATTCGGTGTGATTAAGGTCAAAAACATAATTTTGTGTAATAGATGTTAAGAAAATTAACGAGTGCCAGTTTCTCCAACAATGTTAACTAATGTGACATTTTCGGGGTTATTGAGGTCAGAAAAGTTAATTTTGTGTAACGAATGTTATAAAAATTAGCGGGGTGGGGGTAAAAGGGGCGAGTGGGAATATCTTCAAGAACCTTAACTAATATGTCATTTTGGGGTTATTGAGATCAGAAAATCTAATATAACGTGGCCATTACCTACAAATCTAAAGAAGGCGAGATAAGATGAGGGGGGGAGGGAAGAATAGGCGCACTAAAAAGACAAAACCATTTTCTCATAAAAATGAACAAAATTAAGTGGACCATTAACCGCAGAAATAAATACGTAACAATATTATATAGGGGGCGGGACGAACCAGCGCCATCTAACATGTAAACGTACTATTGGTCAGTAATCAACCAAGCAAGCAGATATCGTTGGAGGAAAGTTGATCAACTCCACCTAGCAGGTTCGTTATGCGATTGGCGGATGAATGCTCTAGCATGCTGTCGCATTCTGTCTTCTTTCATCCGACGTGACAATCCTGCCAAGATCATGATCATAACCTCACGTTAATTTAATTGAAACTAAACCATGTGGTGTTCGAAAATTAATAAAATTGGATTAAAATGTAGGTAATAGTTTAGTTTATCTAATTATAAATCGTGAGTGAGTGTGTTTGTCCTTTGTACCTGATGGTCAGGAAGGTCTATCTAACTCATTTTGCACCCTAGGTAATGGCCCAAAATATTATAAACTAATTAAGAGGAATTTATGAATGAAATACAAACTTTCGAAAGCTTAGCGTAGTAAATATATACTTCCACTGTCCGAACTGACTGTAACCTAAATAATTACTTTTTTTTCTAAGACATCCCACGTAGACTTCAAGCCTAAGTACTAACGTACCGAAGGCGTCTGAAGAGAAGGGACCTTGAGCTTGTTCTCTATATATATAGGTATATATGTATATATATATATATATATATATATATATATATATATATATATATATATATATATATATATATCCGCAAAATGTCAACAAAGTGCACCTCGTACACTATGTACGGGCGTGTACAGACAACCAAACAGACAGGCGAGACATCTTAAAAGTGCTTGATTTCTCGTCTCGTGGTTAGTCGTATGGAAGCTATCTACTATCTTATTTTTAGATCTGTATGGTAAAGATTCAATAAAAAGAGGATGCACAACAATGGAAGAAGGTCGACTTCCATATCCGCTAAAAGAAGTATGTCCGGAAATAGACGATTCCAATTGCGTTAAATGCAACGAAGAATTATGTAATAAAGGAGCATGGAGTGGTGGAAGTAATATTGCTTTTGTAGCATCACTGTTGCTGACAATTTTATTTATGCTGTAAAATAGGGCTAGACCAAAATTCCCGACTTAAAAGTCTTTCTTTGTAACAGCAGTTTCCGATTTATATAAAAGATTTTAAAATCAGAACCAGTCAACAAAGTCAAACTTTGATGACCTATCATGGGTGGATTGACGATGTATTTTAAATAATATTATATTTTTTGTTTTGTGAGTTAATTTTTTTATATTATTTCCTTAATAAAACGTAATACTTACTTTTGGTTTACTTTATAATATGTATAACTTTACCAGTTAATAGAACCGTGCAATAATAGGAAACATGCATGCGCGCATTTTTTATTGCAGAAATCATTTAAGCAAGTTAATTGAAACTCAAAAATATTATTTTAAAGAAAATTACTAGAATAATTATTTAACCAAAACATATTTGTACTTTTCGGTATAATTAATACCAATTTAAATAGTCGCGATTTTTGCTCGCCGCCAAGTGACGTCAAATGTTGGCTATGCAGAACTCTGGTGCGGGACATCTGATACACAGCAAGTGCAAGTGCAAGTGCCCTGAACAAATTCTTTTTCATGGGCCAAGAACAGCTGGATTCCGAAGAAAGTAGTGTAAAGTTAATTAAAAATTTTACACCAATGTCATTAATATAATGATTGGGAAAACTACAAACGCTTGAGAAATTTTACAGTCTCGGAGGTAAGGAGAGAAAATAGAAATTATCTAATTTCAGTATGTGAACAAAATAACCCTAACAAGACTTGGAATTCTTTAAAGTCATTTAATATAGGTTCATCAAAAAGTGTTAACATTCCTAGTAATTTATCTAATCCACAGGCTATTAGTGATTACTTTGGTGTACTTTTTCAAAATATTTCAGATTGTGCCACTAAAATCAATTTTTATAATAATAATAATTTTAGCAGTAACCTAACTTTTTTTCTTTTAAATTAGCTGAAACTCCGGAAATTCACAGAATTATTCAATCAATTCAAACAAATGCTTCTGGTGTGGACCGCCTTTTATCCAAAATGCTGAAATGTTGCAGTCCTTTAATAGATATTTATATCACTCATATAATCGACTGTTGCATCGAGGCAAATTATTTTCCGAATCAGTGGAAAATCTCTATTGGAAAACCTTTACCTAAAATTAAGGATCCTTCAACTTTTAATGATATTAAATAAGCATCTTGCCTATACTTTCAAAAAATTTTGAGAAAGTTCTATATAGGTAGTCAATTACTACAGCACTGTATTGAAAACAGTATTATACCAGACAGCCAATGTGGCTTTAGGAAGCACTTTAGCACATCGGTCGCTCTTATAGGCATCACGGATGACATAATTACAGCTATAGATAAAAAACTAAATATCATTCTTGTTCTTTTCGATTTTTCAAAGGCTTGATACCCTTAATCGTGAACTCCTTTTAGCAAAGCTTAAATATTATGCCGTGTTGGAATCGTCTTTAAATCTTGGTAAATCATATTTTTCTAATCGTTTTCAAAAAATTTCTTGTAACAACAATTTATCTGAAGAAGTACAAATTTTCTCAGGTGTGCCTCAAGGATCGCTCCTTGGACCGCTTCTGTTTATAATTTACGCATCCGACATTTTAAAATCGCTTAAACATTGCAAAGTTCAAGCTTATGCAGATGATACACAAATTTATTTTCATTTCAATCTTCAGGAATATTTAAATGCGCCCGATCTTATTAACGCAGAGTTAAACACCCTTAAACAGCTCTCTTTAGAGCATAATTTGAAACTTAATCCTTCTAAATCTATTCTAGTGCTTTTTGGTAATAAAAATAACGTAGCATATTTGAGTGAAAATATCAACATAATACTTGATGGTGTTGGACTGCCCGTTGTAAATTCTGCAAAAAATTTGGGTATAATTTTCGACACACAGTTGAGGTTTAAAGACTACGTTAAGAAATTGGTCCAAAAGTCGTCTTTAACACTGAAAATATTGTACAATAACTGTCATATCCTAAGTCTTAATTTGCGTAAGATGCTTTGTGAATCTTTGGTTTTATCCAATTTTAATTATTGCGATTTTATTTATGGCCCATGGTTGGATACCTTGGACAATAATCAAATACAGAAAGTATAAATCACGTGTGCGCGCCTTATTTTGGACTTAAAGGACACTACAGACAGTATCTCCTTGAACTACAAAATCGTAATTTTTAAAACTAATAGGTTATCTGTACTTGTCACCATCTAATTATTTTTATTGCCTCAATCTCTAATAACAGTAGGTGCTTTATTTGGACTATTATTGTTAGGTGCACTCTGTAGTATAAGGTAAGGGACGGAGCAAGGTTCGAAGGTTCAGTGGAACAGCCACTGGCTAGACTGCGCCTTGCTTTTGTCTCTGGTATGTTTGTAATGTTGATATATGTAAAAATGGTTTTCTCTAAATAAAAGGCATTTATTATTATTATTATTAATAAAGCATTGTAAATATAGGTTATTCCAGGGACGTCTCTACCCTAGTTGTAAACAAAATTAGGATCCGATTTGAAAATAAAATACCAATACATATTTATTAACCTCCAGGTGTGTAATGTGAAAATGCGAAATAGGAAAAGCCTTCGGTTAAAGTAATAGAAAAATATTTTACTCATCCAATGTATGGATATCACAATATACCCTGAGACCAAAGGCGTGGAATCTAGTTTTGAGCCTGCATAAACGCCTGCATCATTGAGAGACCTTCAACAGTAGACTCTTTTAAGCTTGTACGCTTTGAAGTAAAGGTTGCACAGTATTTTAAAAATGAACGCCCTACATCCAAAAATGTAATGTTTGCGTATACACTGCAAGTTACTGCGGCAATTATCCGCACATACACACTGCCCAAGATCACGTAGTTGCGCGAAATCCTGATTTTTGTGTAACAAAGACTTTAACTTGCTCGCAGCTTCAACACCTGGGCCATCTTTTAAAGTTTGTAGAGCTCTATCAACTATGTAAAACGAGTCAGTTGACGGCTCTCAATAGCATCTATTAATACACGATAATTTGCGTTTATAGTACCCAAATTTGCTTTGATCGTAGGATTATTAAAGTGCTGTTGACTTTCTTTATGAACTGCGAAACTACAGATTTCACAGCATGGAAATGTTGGTTGTAATAAACTGCAGCTTACTGCCACGTTTCCTATCTTGTCAATACGGGCTGTGGGGCTTCGATAATTTCGGGGCACAACTGGTGAAATTTTTTAATCCGTTGTGGAGATTTTGTAAAAACCTTTTTGGTGCTGGCAATTAGCTTGTCAACATCTGAATACTTGCTTCAAATTGTTTTTGCTACTCGGTGAAAAGCATGTAGTAAACAGGTTATATGCAATAAATTAGGACACACAGCTTTAAGCTTTCTCTCTGCTTTTACTATATATGCAGCACCGTCTGTAACTAACAGTACAATATTGTTCTTATTAATGGCAAACTTTATTAGAGTTTGCATTAGTAGTTGTTGAATTGTCCCAGCGTTGCCTTTTTCTAATCTTTTACTTGCAAGTACATATGGCTTCGTTGGTGTTAATATGCGCACTAAAACATTCCCTACTTGGTTATTTTTGGTATATGTACATTAATCAACTCTTATCCAAAGATTTTTATTATGTAATGCGGACCTAATGATAGTTTCCATTTGTTCTTTGACACGAGTAAAAGCGTAACGTAATTGCCACTGGGTCAATAGGGGAAACTTTCTCACATATTTTCTCTAACAAGATCGCAAATGTTGTTTTGGAGAACGTAGAAAGGAATATTGCAACAGCTTAATACAAATATTAAATCATATATACTTAAAGTCCCAATAAGGCATCTGCAGCTGCCGGTTTAACACATGTTTTTACTCTGAATATGTTGCCTGCGACTAAAGGAACTCCAACCCACGATGCAAGTGTCACAAACACAACATTTTATTTTCTTCGGTTCATCCCTTGTTGTCCATGGTTTTGATTGTTGTGTGATCGCTGGTGTATGATGGTGGATCCATGCCTCATTGACAGCATAAAAAGTCAGTTGATTTTTTTTTAAGTGTTAAAAACTCCTCTGAAATGGTTATGCTCTTGTGCAAGCAGTTGCGGAATTCATCATACGGATAGCTTTCTCTTGTACAGTGGGGGTCCGGAAATGACTATGACAAATTTTAAGGTATATACATAAAAATACATATACATAAAAAATATGGAAAAGAGTTTATAATAACTAAAGCTTTGCAAACGAGGGGGCTTCCAGGGACGGCTCTATTCTTTGAATATGCTGCTATTTTAAAAGTATTGACTTTCATTGGTCATCCCTGATTTAGGCTGCCAGATTCAACATCTTCTAAATCGGGTTATCAGGTTTTAAAAGCTGCTTAGAAATCGGGACTTGGGTCAAAAAAATCGGGATGCTATTTTTTAATATGTGAATAATATATGAAATAATATGTATTTATTAAATGAACAGAGAAGCATACATTAAGCAAAAATATAAACTTTTTATGAAATTCAAACGTAAAAAATATAGTATATGCTTTAAAAACAATACATCTTAAACTAAGAACAGACAGTACCACCTAAATTAAACTAAATTTTAAAAATCGACACAAATCGCCGATTTGAAGTGTGTAGCGACGCGGAACATACCCTTTGAAATCGGGACTGTCCAAATAAAATCGGGACGTCTGGCAACCCTATCCCTGACACACAAGCCGAATATTTTAATTAATAAAAGAGTATTGTTTAATTTTATATTTGTGGTGTCAGTGTTTAGTGTGCCTAGTGGTTTTAAAGATACAATACTAACAATAAAAATAAAATAACATTGTTCCCTACTTGGGAAGAACCTTAGCAAAAACTGGATTGCTTTAAATTTTTTGGAGTTTATAATCTGATGAGATTTTGTTCAATCACTTCTGAACCTGGTTCTAGCTATAGGTAAAGTTATTTTTAACAATTTGCGTATCAGTGGCTTCTTGTCAGAGAAGTTTTTAAATTTTTTTTATTGAGAAAGCCTACGGCACGGCGTTTAATATTATTAAAACTGGTCTTCAAGACCAACCATTAATTTTTCTCTAAATTCTTAAAAACCAAAATCCTTATATACTAAAGTTCACCCAATGAAGTCCTAAAGGTTTATCTGTTGTGACTCATGGCCTTGGCACTTCGCGCTCACACACTTGCGCACTGTACTCTGTTTTTAAAAGTCTGTACTAGTTCAAAGTGCTTTGTCCTCTTCAGCCCTCTAACTTGGTCCTGGTTGTCCAGAAGCTTGATGGCTTCGACGTTAACGTGTTGATGGAGTCGAGACTCGTGCTTGATGGCAAATCTTTTAATTTCGCTAGCGACATACGGGATACCAAGATCGCAATGTAAGTCACTATTACGTATGTACCCCGGTGCATTAACTATGTTCCGGATGTGTTTGATGTGGCTCTCCTTGGCACAGCCCCATAACTGAATGCCATAAACCCAGACTGGTTTTAAAATCTGGATATGTATCATGATTTTACAGTGTATTGACAGCTTAGATTTTCATCCCAAGAGCCAATACAACTGTTTATATTTGAGCCCAAGTTCAGTCCGTTTAGTTCTGATATGTTCCTTCCATCTTAGTCTCTCATCTAAGGTCATTCCCAGGTATTTGGCAGTATTTTCATAGGGAACTATGGTACCATTTATGTTGACTGGTTGATGATTGCCTATTCTTCTGTTGGTAAAGTTGACACAAATAGACTTTTGCTCATTAAGCTTAATCTTCTAATCTATGGTCCAATTGTAAATCTGGTTGCTAGCTTGTTGGAATTGTCTGGTTACTGCATCTAGGTCTGTTCCTACTGCTAATAACGCGGTGTCATCAGCTAATGTAGCCACAGTTATATTTTCTGTTAGTGGGAGATCACAAGTGTACAGTAAATAAAGGATGGGACTCAAGACCTTTCCTTGAGGCACACCTGCTTTAACTTTTTTCAGTTTGGAGTATTCATCGTCCTGTTTAATTCTGAACACTCTATCTGTAATGCAGGAGGTTAGCAACTCTACATATTATTTTGGTAACATTCTGTTTAGTTTGTTAATTAGCACTTTGTGCCAAACTTCATCAAAAGCTAGAGCTACGTCAAGGAAGATAGTTGAGCAGATTAGCTTTTCTTCTAGTGCCTTTTCTATTATGTCTGTTATTCTATGGATTTGGTCCATAGTGGAGTGCTTGCATCTAATGCCAAATTGATGATTTGGGGTTAAGTTACTGTATCTGAGCAAACCCAAGCAATCTTGCGCTACTATCAATAGAAAATGAAACAGCCAGAAGAATTGATTTCGATGAAATAATACATGACTTCGCACCTGTCAAAGGCAGAAAAGGAAGTTTTTAATTATTTTTTTGAACCCCGTTATGTATATGCACATATTGGTTTATAAATAAAAGTTTGTAAATGTTTCAAGCAAGAATCTTTATCTACATGTGAAATTTTATACAGAGGTAGATAGTAAAAATTGCCCGTTCTAAATTTTTCCTTTTTAAAATCCAGAAAATTGTGAAAAAAAAAATAGTTTTTTGATAAAATAGAAATTTTGCCGCCAAAAGTAGATAACCCAAATGAGTTAGTTTGGGCGTGGCACCCAAAAATTTTCATCTGCGGCGCATTTTTTAAGTTTCACCCTAGCTACGCCACTGCCACGAACTTCTTGTAAGTAATAACGTCGATTTTAGAACTCACTTCTCACATTTTCGAGAATGGCAGGTGTTGCTTGTTCGAAAATCGACTTTATTACTACCAAGAAGTTCATGGTGTTCATTTTTAAAGTAACTTTTAAAGTAATAAGGGAAATAAAGGTACATTATGTACTTAAATTTTAATTTTTTTTTCGCGATTTTTAATTTTCAGCCATTTAAAAACGAATTAAGAAACGGACCTCGGGTTTATGGTAAAATATTTATTTTTCGAAGACCTAGAATATAACGTACCACACGGTATATGGGTTGTGGTAAAAGAATTTGACCTCAGCTCCCTAGCGTCACCCCTCAAGGGGGTTGAAAAAGTTAAATTACATAAAAAAGTAGATTTTTCAACCAATAAGATACACCTAAAATTTGGTGTCCCTATCTTTACTAGTAGCAAAGATATTTGCCCATAATAAGACTTTTCGGACACCCTGTATATGCCACTATTATAGTTGGATAAAGTGTCGTTTCGGAAAACTGTCAGAATACGTACCGTCTGAACGGGCTCTATCTTACTGTGGGCATCTGAATAGGAGAAGGGAAACGTAATCTACTGATGCGCAACTTAAAGGATTGGAGGGGAAAGGGGGGGGGAACATCTGCAGGCAATTTGTGCCATAATCTGGAAACACACTGTGACGCATTTCTTGTTGTCTTGTTCAGACAAGTCAAGGGAGGGAATAATAGTTGATTATCAATAAAATAAATTAGCACTCGCATTTACAGTAGACCAGCCATAATATCATTTCTATTATATATCATGTGACGTCACAACCCATAGAATCACGTTTTACAAGTTTTGAATTTTGTGTGAAAACTCGTAATCGAAAATCTTTTCATTTCATAAAAACCAAAAGTTTTCATTAAGATTTAGACTGATTAGTAGTATAATGTTAACTTTATCCATTAACTTTTAACCGTCTGGATTTGTTTCCAGTTTTGATTAATACCAGGCGCGGCTCGTCCATAGGGTCATTTGGTCAATGACTCACCTAAATTTATTTCCAATGATGTACATAATAATTTATTTTTAAAACCAAGAAATAATCTTTTCTTTCAAAAAAGTGCAAGTTCCATGCGAAAACTTCCCAAGAAAGAATCAAGCCAAGCTTGCTTCGGACTCGCCGTATTTTACACTGACCTCATAGGTGTATATGGACTATATAAAATGTATTAAAGCTAAGAGAGAAACGAACATACGCGCTTTAGGAAGTTAAAGAGAGACAAAAATTGTCGACGGCCCACCAATAATATCGTCTTCAGGGCGCTCATGGTCGTCAACGCCGCCACGCTGGTTGTCGCAAATTTTCGCTCACTAATTTAGATCTGACCAATTTATTATTAGAACAATATTCGAGAATACTTTTAATATAAGCTTATCTAATTTTATTTTAAGATATTTAGGTAATTACTACTAATAATAATAATTGTAAATGTGCCTTTAAAATATTAAATCCTACAGTAATTATTACTTTGGCCATAAGTTGGCAACGCAGCATCGGACCCGTCTATCGATTTTAAGCCGCAAGCATGCGCTCTAAGTTGTGATAATCTCAACTATGGTTTACTCGATGTGTCAAAATTTGGGGTGTACATAACCACAGAATATAAATAGAAAAGTAAAAATTAAAAAAAAAGTTTTGGTGAATTCTCAATCTTTGTATATTATGATACATATCCTTAGCGATGATTATAACATATATTTTTGATGTTGTGTGTCGTCTGTCTACATGTAAAAATCCGTGCAGTGCTACGTTCCAAATTTTTATTTTTTCGGCTATTTTCTTGGAAAAACTGGATCAACTATCCATTTTTTAAGTGCTCCAAAGAAGGTAATCTTTCCTTTGCCTATTCGAAAATTTGTTAATTTCGTCATACCTTAAGGGCACAAGACCCCTTGTGTTAACAATAGCTTTTTAACGGTGCAAGAAACTGTTTGCACGTAAGTTTAAAAAAAGTAACAGCCAAAAAGCAATTTTAGTATTTTATGTTCATGTATGTGTAGGTATCACTAGTTGTCCACAAAATTTGCCCCATCTTGCCCCTGGTTAATACCACAATGTCCAACATTCATTTTGAAAAACATGCGTCATCTCTCGATTTAGCCTAAAAATTATAAAAGCCGATTAGTTATTCGCCAAATCCTTTGCATATCGCAGGTCATTTATTTATTTATAGCTTCGTTTACGTATTTCAAAATTAAATTTGTGGTCTTGATAAATCCAGCTTAAAGTAAATTATAACTGATTATTCTTTTGGTTAGAGCCCGCACCCACTGTGGCCTCTGTGTTTGGTTTTCGGCATATGAAGACCTCTCCATTTCTGGTTTTCAGAAAGCATATTCTATTCTTGACATATTGGCGATCGTACATTATGTGCGGTAAAATTGTATCACTATAAAATATAATAATATAATCACAGGCACAATTGCTATAATATATATATATATATATATATATATATATATATATATATATATATATATATATATATATATATATATATATATTCGAAATAAACCTAAAATGTATTTTTTTTTCGTACTCATTAATCATCAATTAAATATTTATGGTGATTTTTTCATCCATTTATTTTGGCCTTTGTTATCAGAAAAAGATCTACTACAAATTTTCATACTAAATTCGAAACTTGCAAAATGCGATACTATTGGTTGTAACGTCACATGTTATGTATTTTATTGTCTTGATTATTTCCGAGATGTTAGGAAATTTCGTGGATAAGAAACATTACATTTGAATAAAAGAAATGTTTAACAATGACCGGAAAAGCATTTGTGCAAGGACAATGGGGATAATTTGCTGAAAGTGAATGCTTATTTATTGGTTAACTTTGCGCTAGTTATGTACCAGGCGCGGCCCCCATAAGGTCATTTGGTAAATAATCCACCTAAATTTGTTTTCAACGATCAACTTAGAGTTTATTTTTTGAAACCAAACTTTTGTTTCAAAAAAGTGCAAGTTCCATGCAAAAACTCCCTAAGAAAGAATCAAGCCAAGTCATCGTCAAAGGATATCCAAGTTTGCTCCGGGTTGGGTCTTATTTTAAATTGATCTTATAGGTTTATATGGACGATATAAATTCATTAAAACTACACTGAAAAAATAGGCACTCTTGGCCCAAAGTACTGAACGCTCTTGAACGTTAATTATTACTGACAAGAGAAAATATCTGTGTGTAAGAGAATTTCTATTGTTACAAGAGAAAAGTTCTTCGTTTAAGAAACATGGTTCTCTTGAAAAATCTTCTAATTTCTCTTGGACGTTTGGCTCTTGAAACAAATGCAAGTTATCTTGTTTCAAAAGCTATAAAATTACACTATTTAAGCACTTTATTTAAGAGATATATCTCTTAACGTAAGAGATGTATCTCATCGCGATATTTCTCTTCGAATCTTTATTTGAAGAAATTATCCTAATAGCATCGACGCGACAACTTTACCCGTAGACAGGCAAGCGCAGTAATTAATTCGCCGGAAGCATTCGGCGGATTCGGCGTGAAAGGGTTTCGGGTTATCGATTTATTGTGTTGTCTCGTATTGTACGGTACGCTTTGGCAATAATGGAGGTGAAAGAACTTTTAGAGAAATTTAACTTGAAGCATTTGTTTGAAACTTTCGAAGGTAAGTCCATCCTTTATTTATATGCCTTATTTTTATACGTATAATTACATATTTGACAAAAATCAAATGTCATTTCAGGCCAGTATTGTTTTAAAGATGCATGTAAATGTGTAGTTGATTTTTAGGCTGTTTGCAATAAACTAAAATGGCGTCTTTCGTTTGTATTTTATTTGACAACAATCAAATTGTTGCAAAAAGTGTCCTGTGTTAACGTATCTTGTCGGTATCGTTTTAAAGAGGCGCGTAAATGCGTGCTTTATTGTTAGGCTGTTTGAAATATGTACATTAAAAATGGCGTCTTTTCGTTTTTTTTTTGTTTATGTAGAGTTAGGTAAAAAATATTATGCAGTTCACCATTTGTAAAGGTCGTTATTCCAAAAGATTAAACAAATCCGTGTTTGCCGAAACGCCAACAAGGGCAATCTATCATTACAAATAACCAGTCTTACTAGTGTAAATGGTCAAAAATATATTTAACTCGTAACTTGGGCGCTAGAAGATTAGATATCTTGATTCAAGATAAATTGTACTTAGCCCAAAACCCTACTGTTGGATTTTAAAATAGAATGGTATTGTATCAAAACCGGTATAGCTTCAATTAAAACCTTAAGGTTTTGTGACAATATAATTTTCTCTTAAGGAGGAATTATGAAGCCAAAGTTAAACTGAACCAAATTAATAAAGAGGAAGATAAATGTTCCCTATTCAATTAGACACATTTAAAAATAAACTAACTAGATTTTTCTCTAATTTTTGACGCACGGTTTTGGTCAGAACTCAATAGATATTAACTAATGGCAGGTATATATCAGCTGTTGTGTTTAGTATGTATATATGTTGAAAATAAAGTTATATCATTATGCGCATGTAATTTGATCTAATTTTCGTTATTTTGTTAGCACAAAATAGACCCAACATGTATAATAATTTAGTTTGCTTTTTTTAACTTTAGAAAATTGTTGGAACATTTTCTACCGACTTAATTTAATTTATTGTCCCTATTGACCTTAAGAAAATCCCATGTTTTTTTTTTACTTTAACTTGCCTATGTGTATTTGTAGAACAGAAAATTGATGATATTTCTCTATTAAAAGATTTAAACGAAGAGCAAATAAACGTTTTAGCCCCTAACAGGAGACAAAATTCGATTGAAGAAAGCAATTCGCAGCCTTAAGTGTGAATACCATGTAAGTATTTTTAAGATTACTTATATTAAAAGTATTTTTTATTTATGATTCTGTTTGCTTCCCTTGCAAGTCCAAGACCCTACTGTAACGGCACTGACTTAAGAAGGAATATTTCCTTTTATTTTATTAATTATTGTCTCAAGAAATAAACTTTTTTTCTAATATATGTTTTTTTGTAAATAATGTATCGTGTTAGTTACTAGAGCTATATAGAAAAAACTTTAAATAGAAAAGGTTTTTTAAAAGAGAAGATGAACATTTTAAAAATATTTCCATTTTTACAGGGAAATTCGCTGTACGCTCTTTGTGACTTCAAGTCATTCTAAGTGCACCTGATATGGTTATCGGACGTGCAGCAACTTTTGGCTGTATTTATATTTCGGTTGTGCAACTAATAAAAACATTTCCCATATGTTGCACGTTTAATGGACCACACTGTATAGATTTACGTTACCGTTTTTGCAGACGTTGAAAATATTATACGAGTATATTATACGTGATGTATACTCTGCAACATAATATATTATGTCAGTTTATATTTAGTAAAATAAGTTTGAGATGTTGATGTTAGGTACTGATAGAATTCTTGTTATTTCTTTAGATTAGATCTTCTGATATGTTTTGTTATAACCGTGTTATATGATATTTAATATATTTGACATATTTCTTAAATTTATGAATTTTTATTTTTGTCAACTTCTTCTGAGAATGCATCCTGCATATACATTAGTTTTCCATTGAAATTGCGTGAGACCCAATCTATTGTTTTTTTAAATGACCAGCACTATTTTGTTACTGCATATGAAGGGCTGGGATCTAGGTATATTTTGTACATATTTGATATTTTATTTTGTATGCCTATATGGTCAAGTTCAAGTAGATCGACAATACACATTTGAAATAATTTTTAGTTGAGTAGATACAAAGTTTTGCATTTTTTCTTAATAAAACAGTAGATACTTATATGGAATTGGATTTTTGAATTGTGATGAAAATTCTATTTTCTAAAAAGGTCTAGTCTCAATTCTAAGCTTTTATTTTATGCATTTAGAGCTGTACATGTCTACAACATAAAAATTCCAAAATCTTTTATATTAAATAAATTTATATATCCTGCATTTTCATTTTAGATGCTATTAGAAAACTATTTTGTTTGTATGGAAAAGCATTAATGCGTATTATATGCGCCTCAACATAGCAATATAAAAAAATGGTTATAGAAAAATTATAACTAACGGTTAACCAAATTCAGATCAATTTCCAGTGTCATCAAGTATCAGCAAAAAAATTGCTAAGGCGTTTTAGTTTTCTATACGGAGTAATCCAAATAAAGTGCGCACCATTGGTAAGTTATTACTAAAGATAGAAAATCAGTTGAATTAGCAGACTGACTATTTTTTTTCTTTTATATTTCCTACTAATCGGAGTAAAAAAAATCCACTAGTTTGCTAATTTAACTGATTCGGTATCTTTAATAATAGCGAAATTACTAATGGTGCGCACATAATTTGGATCGCTCTGTAGTTGGACAAAGAGAAATCCGTTTTTAACTCAAGAACAAATACTCTTGGGTCAAGAACAAACACTCTCGGCTCAAGAGCAAACGCACTCGGCGCAAGAACAAACACTCTTAGCTCAAGAGCAAACACTCTCGGCACAAGAACAAACACTCCTGGCGCAAGAACAATCACTCTTGGCTCAAGAACGAACACTCTCGAATCAAGAACAAATACTCTCGCATTAAGAGCACACGCTCTCCGCCCAAGAGCAAATACTCACATCTCAAGAGCAAACACTCTCAGCTCAAGAACAAACACTCTTGGCTTAAGAACGAACACTCTTGGCTTAGGAACAAACACTCTCGGCTCAAGAACAAACACTCTCGGCTCAAGAACAAACACTCATGGGTCAATAACAACCACTCTGGTCAAGAACAAACGCACTCGGCTTAAGAACAAACACTCTTGGGTCAAGAGCATCTTGACGTAGCGGTCTTGAGCCAAGTATTAAATGACTTTCAACCAAGAGATTAATCATTTTTTTCAAGTTCTTATGGAATATTTATAGCAAAAGAATTACGGCTTTAAACCAAGAGAGGTCGCATTTGGACCTATTCAAAAGCGCGAAGCTTTTGGATCAAAATCGTATTCATTTCGTTCAAAAGATTCTTTTTTCAGTGTAAGAGAGAAACAGACATACGCGCTTTAGGAAGTTAAAAATAATCAAAATTTGTCGACGGCGCACCAATAATATCGCGCTACTCCCACTATGGAAATACACTCGAACCGCCCCGTGAAATATACTCTCTCAAAACATTTGGGTTGGACAAAAAAAACTAATTAGGTACCTCATTTGCGCATTGTATTAGTGCATTATTAATTAGCGGCTAAACATAGAAATACGATCTCTCAGCTTCGCCAATGTTAGTCATCAAATATAACGGCATCGGCACGGGTATTCTCACATTAGCAGCGTAGTCCAGAGGTAGAGTATCAGTGAGTGGATCAAGAGATCGGTAGACTTTTCTAAAATTTTTGTTATTTAAAAAATTAGATCGGCTCTAGAGGTGTATTGGCAACAAGTTTAGCCCCTCGATAAAATATTTTTAAAATTATTGGTAATCTCATATCTACTACAGCTGGCAGCCCGCGCGTGCGTAGACAAAGATCGTATTACTATATCTAGCCGCCAGTATTGTATTATTAAAGAAAATGAATAATCATACTTTTAGTACAAGGCGCGACCTCTATTGAGGAAACGCAGACGTATCAAAACGGGAAGCCGCTAACAATCTCAAACTAAAACACATAGAAAAGTAATACTAATAGTCATAAACATCTAGAGTAGCAATGTTCAATATACTACATTACCTATTTTATGATTTTTGCGGTGTTTGTAGGTAAATAATTTCTTGGCAAAACTAGGCACATTATTAAAAAATCTTCCTTAATTAAAAAAGTATATTTTGGTTGTTGCGTTAATATCACTAGTTATCCATAAAATTTTGACCCACCTGTAAAAAAACTCACGGGCCTCGCCAGTATGTACTTTCTTCCAACAACGGCTATTTTGGGCACGTGAAAAATAAGATTTTCTGGGCACCTTCAGGGGTATTTTTGCACATTGCCACAATACAATATTTATTGCGTAGCTTTTCAAAAGATTTCACTGTATAAAAAGAATTATATACATAAATTGCACTATAATTAAAAAACAATTGTAATACAAACAACAATTACTATCTGGGCAAATAGGGCGGCTCTCCACGTCATGCTACTCATCTAAACGCACACCTTTGTTTCCGAAGTTAAATTCCTCATCTAATTGGTAGATGCCGTGTTGCGAAAATCAGCTAGAGTATGCGACGCTAGGAAATGTGGATGTTTCTGTGTTGTGTTGCCTACTAAGATACCGTGGGCGTCTGACGTCTTAACCTATACATTTCTGATAATGGATCATTATTATAAGACATTTTACCTGGTGTCGTATTCTTCTCGTCAAACTCTTTTATTTGATAACTATATCAAGGGGATTGTGGAGAAAAGGTAATTCACCGTCCTGTGGCGTCCGCCATATTAGGTTTAGAATGACGTCACGCTTATCGTATTCCACTCTTCAAACCCTTTCATGATACCCATGTCAAGGGGACTGTGAAGAAAAAGGTAATCCGCCATCGTGTGGCGTCCGCCATATTATTGAGTTTAGAATAACGTCACACAGCTTATCGTATTCTACTCGTTAAACCCTTTTATTTGATACAAATGCGAAGGGAGTTGTGAAGAAAGAGGTAATCCGCCATTTCGTGGAGTCCGCCATATTGGTTTTAGAATGACGTCACATAGCTTAGGAGGCGTCCACAAATTACGTAAAACAAGTTGGGAGAGGGGGTTCCGGCCAGGCGTTACGGTCCCCGGTACGTGGGGAGAGGGTAGGTCAAGGTGTGCGTTATGTCACGATTTTAGAACTGCCAGAAATAGCAAAATTTGTGCATGTTCAAGTTTTAAATTTAAAACTCGCGCGCAATTTACCGCCGAAAGTTGAAAGCTCTGAGCGAGCGCAACTGGCGATCGGAAGTAATCAAAGTGTGGCAGGCCGCCCGGTCTTCCCCTGTGTGTGTTTTGTGCGATGCTAATTTTTTTTTCTCCTTTCTTTTTAAAACATTTATTACCTACATACCAATATTTTCACATTTCATTGTGCCCTGCTTAATTTATATGTTATACTTGTTTAATCATGCAATACATAAAAAGCAATACGATTTCGAAGACTTGTTGCACTTGCATCCCTATCTGCGAAGATTCCAGCAAGCTGGGCTTGTGGAAGCCAAAATGAACGCCGAATAACGGTATTCAACCTGTGTCCGGATAATCCATGAACAGGACAAAAGAGCTTTGTTTTTACTGTTGTTTAAAAGTGTTTGTCATGCCGAGTTTTTGGTTAGTTTAATGATTATGCATATTGATTTTTTGATGGAAAAGTGTATAAAAAAATCTTGATTTCCTAGTTGTTTAGTTTATAATATGTATATCAACAGGTCATGGCATCGAATCTAAAAAAGCAGCTGCATATACCACAAGAGTAAGATTCACTCGAAATCAACTCGTGCAACATAAAGTTCCCATTAGGCGAGTTATCACCCGGCGTCAGGGAGAGCTCCTGTGCCAGTTAATACCTGTCACGGTGGAGGGGGGGGGGGGGGTTGACGAAGAAGACGCAGAGATAGAAGTCACAGAAGGTGTGATCGCCGATGAAGCCGATTCCGATTCTGATTTGCCTCTGATAGAATGCGTAAAAAAATGGAACAAAAATCCGTTCATAGACGATAATATAGGATTTTTATAATAATACTCCTATGTCGTCTATGAATAGATATTCGTTCCCACACCTAATAATTTTTTTGGTTTATTTACCACACTTTAATAAATGTTTATCAAAAATTGAAATTGTTTTTATTAAATAGTGAATTATTATTGGACACTAAAAATCTTTCTTTCCTGAATATAAGCCCGAAACTTTTTACAAAGCACCCGTTACGTACTGAATGCAGACGGGGGGGAGGGCGTTACGGTCCTGGTACGCGGGGGGAGGGGGGTCAAAAACAAAAATTTTGCGGTACGTAATTTGTGGACGCTCCCTCATCGCATTTTACTCGTCAAACCTTTTCATTTGATACCCATATCATCGGGGTTGTGAAAAAAAACTAATTCGCCATCTTATGGTGTCCGCCATATTAGGTTTTAAATGCCGCCACATAGCTTATCGTATTCTACTCGTCAAACCTTTTTATCTGATACCCATATCAAGGGGATTGTGAAGAAAAAGATACCTAATCCGCCATCTTGGGGTGCCCGCCATATTAGCATGGATATAGAACCAAATTGGAAATACTGTATTGCATTATCACCGACCTTATACACGTGTGCAAAATTTTAAAGCTCTAGCTTAATTAGAACTAGTTGAAATGTTGATTGCAATATTTGACCTAAACATACTAACAAACACACATACATACATACAAGCAACTTCTAAATAGGTAGTAATGCTGAATGCTCTTCGTAAGTTGCCAGCTTCAACTGCTCCAAAGAGTTGTGGTTTGTGGGCTGTCAGAAGATAAAAAAACATACAGACGAACGATCTGATTATAAAAAAAATCCCACCAGAGTTCTGTTCTACTTTTTTAAGGTACGAAACGCCAAACCCCTAAGGGCATTAATGAACTCTCAACACACTGATACTGTTGATACGATCCATATAAACAAGCAGAGTTATAAACAAATAATTAAAACGTTCCATTTCATCCCGAGTGGCCTATACTGCCCGCCCTGTCTGACCATAAGATAAATTAGCGGTTAGTACAAAGCTAAACAAGAGGGGTTTTCTTAACGAACAATCTTGTTTTGGGAAGAAATCTCTCGAAATATTACGTGTGCCTAGGACGGGTTAATCTTTGTTTAAGCGTGAAAAAAAGAATTTATTACATTTTGACCTCGGGCATTTACCCTTAAAGAAACACTTTTAATTTAGCATACAGGGTGTATAGCGAAAATATTTTTGCAGAGTTGGGAAACACCGCAAATGTCTTGGGATATTTTTGAATTATACAGTAGGACTCAAAAATGCCCCCCCCCCCCCTTCAAAAGAGAGTTCGGCTGTGTTACGTACACTTTTTGTTTTAGGTAGCCCCATAAAAGAAAGTCCAAGGGCGTTAAATCGTGCGACCTGGCAGGTAACTCGGTAGGACCTCTAAGTGTCTAAATATTGCCTTACGTTTCTGCTACAATGCGGGGGGGGGGGGGGGGGGGGGTAGGCGCACCATCCTGTTGGAAAACTGGTTCCATATCAAATTCATCAGGATTCTCTTCAAGTATTTTAAGAATTATTAGATGCTCTACTGAAGTTTCAAACACATTTAAATATAGGTCTTCTGTCAACCTACGTTCAAAATACTTGTTTTACTGACGAATATACCTTTTTTAAATGGTCATGTACTGGGTGAGTCAACAATTGCGCGGGGTAATTTTATGCCTTGAAGATAAGATTTGTCGATAATAAACTTTTGTGTAGGTATGGTTGGATAGTCTGCACATTTTAGAAATATTTTGAATTCAAAAAGTAGGGTGTCACAAAGTTCGATTTTTTAAATGGGACACCCTGTATTTCAATTGATTTTTGAATTCTACGTGCAATTTCATAACATTTTCACAATTGGTTTACTATACAAAAAAGTCATAGTTTTCAAGATAATTCGACTTGTAATGAAAATTTAGCATTCGCAAGCATCTCTTTGTTGTAAAAATACAATACCTACTACTTAAATTTTGACTCCAAGCGATTCATATTTGTATACTGAGTAAATTAAGTCAAAAAAACATATCAGCTATGAAATATTTGGCATCTCATTTACAGGGTGTTTTATTTCTAGGCCCAAGTTTAGAAAATTCCTAATTATAAAATGTCACTTTTATTAAATAGAACACCCTATATATTTTTCTGCCATCTTATAGCTCATCAAAAACTCTTCACATTTTGTAAAAAATATCCTATCCCTATCTCCAATAGTTTTTGAAATATTTTGATCTTTCATAACTGTAACCCCAAAAAAAAATCAGTTTCTTAATAAATGTTCGAATTTTGTTTTCCTATTTGTTCAATACACATGTCAATTCTTCTAATGATATATTTCCGGACATGGAAACATGTCTGCTGTTATTGTTTGACATAATCCCTGATCCAATTCTGCACGTCCTGCCTTGTCGTAGGTGGTGTGACGTCTTTTATGTAGGCCCACAGGAAAATCTAGCGGAGTAAGGTCACGTGACCTTGGTGGCCATGCAACAAAACCCCCGTGGCCAATCCATCTTTGAGGATAGTGCTGATCCAAAGATTCTCTGGCTTCACGATAAAAGTGGGTGTGGGGGGGAGTATCATCTTGATGCAGCCACATATTTTGACGTTCATCAAAGTCTACTTCTGCCAATGGTCTTGGCAATTCCTGTTGCAAGAAAAATAAATAAGTAGGTCATTTTAAATGTTCATTACAAAAGCCATGGCCCTATAACTAGTTGCGAAGAATGCCGCACCACACATAACCGACCAATGGTTCTGATGTTGAACTTCACGGACCTAGTGTGGGTTTTCCGTTGCATAATAGTGCATATTGTATCTATTGACAGCACCATTACTTCTAAATGTAGCCTCATCTGATCATCTCAATACATTATACATTTTTAAAAATTTTGGTTTAATTCAATTTGGGCTCGTAACCATTGGCAGTAAGTTATGCGCCTTTAAAAATCTTCATCGAGAAGTTTCTGATGATGACGTGACTGTGGCGTATCACACAGTGAAGCTAATTTAAGGCTGCTATCTTGGGGATTCTCCTGAACTTGTAACAGTATTTCGTGTTCTTTCTGACCATTTGTAGCTATTCTGTTGACAACTTTACGTTTTGAATGTTCCATACTGCCGGTTGAATCAAAACGTTCCATTTAATTTTGAAAACTCCCAGAACTGGGTATTTGCCGCTCAGAATATTTCATTCTATATATTCTTTCAGCAAAAAGACAAATTTTGTCTGCCTCGCCCGAAACATAAATCATATCGATTAATTCATTTTTGGAAAAATTAATTTTTATTATAAATAACTGAACAATAAACTTGACAGTAAAGACTCTTAACTTTAAAACCGATCCGATTTTTAATGTCATCCACTAACAATATTTTCATTTGTTTTACATGGCTACTAAGATCCATTGACAAAACATGCTATAACGAGAACAGAAAATCCCGAAAAATCAAAATATTTCAAAAGGTACTAGAGATAGGTATAGGACATTCTTTACAAAATGGGAAGAGTTCTTGAGGAGCTATAAGATGACAGAAAAATATATAGGGTGCTCCAGTTGACAAAAGTGCCATTTTTTAATTAGAAGTTTTCTAATTTTTGACATAGAAATAAAACACCCTGTAAATGAGATGAAATATTTCAAAGTGGATTTTTTTACTTGCTTGGAGCCAAAATTTAGATAGTATTTTAACAACAAAGAGATGTTTGCAAATACTAAATTTTCATTACAACGAATTATCTTGAAAACTATGACTTTTCTGTATATTAAACCAACATTAAAAAACTCATGAAATTAATCCAAATCAAAAAATCCAATCTGACGAAAGATAACTTTAATCGTTATTACCTTTAATAATGTGTTGATGGGCCACGGTGTGTTTGTTACACATTCAATATTGCATCTACTATCCATTTCTAAAGTTTTGACCCCTCAGTCTGAGGGTCAATAACAAAAAAACCACGGGGCAGAATAAACTGAAAAAATTACAGCTTGTTAGGACGTTATCCAAGAGTTTCTGCCAAAAAATGTATTATTGTAGTGTAAACGATATTGAACTTATTCATAATCAAGTAGAAAAAAACAACGATTTTACTGCGTTAATACTGATAAACGATTTTCTCATGTCTATATATTGGTTAATTTTTTCCCTATTTAAATGCAATTTTGAAGGTAGATAGAAAAATATCTATACTTTCGCAAGAGATTGGTAGTATGTGTCTAAAATTGTATTTTTTTATTTTTTAATGATGTTTGTGTATCAGCTGTACTGTGGACAATTTAAAACCTTAAAAAAATCTTTACACTCGTAGACGTAGTTATTATTATACAAATGTATTTTATTACACAAAATTAAAAAAAGCACCTTTAGTTCTTGTAAAAATTGCAATAAATATTAAAAGCCACATAAGAAAGAGATGCAAAGTGTCAAACGCCTTTACCGACATAATCACAGTACGGTGGCGTCGTCGTAAAGGTCGTATGTAGTCCGTAGGTCCATGTATTTTTATTTGTTTAGAATTTAATCTATTTGTTATGTATTGAAAAGATTTGTAAAATAATATTATTTAGTTGATTGTGGTTGTTTATATCTACGTATTGTTGATTTAAATTTTTGGTTTTAGTGGTAGATAGTAATTTGAAATTATTGTTTTCACAGGATTTTTAAGATTATCTTGTTCGAATTTATATAAATACCTGATGTAATCTGAACCAAAAATAGGGTATCAAACTACAGTCTAATAAGTTAAAATGTCTCGTGAGTGCAACGAACAAATGAAAAATATTATATTAAAAGTCAGAGCGTACTTTCAATCAGAGAAAGACAACGGTTTGGAAAATATTTTGATTGAGCAAGTGGTTAAAAGAACAGCAGATTGCCTGGGTATTAGTGAAAGCACCGTTAAACGTGTTACTGCGGAAGAAAAAAGTTCCGGTATTATTATACCATCAAAAGGGAGAAGTGGAAGGCCCCGACTGGAATGTGATGAGATTTTGCAGGGCGTCATAAGGAGAACAATATTAAATTATTACCTGGAGCGTCGGTTACCTTCTATAAAAGAAGTTTACCAGAAATTGAAAGAAGATGTCGATTATTTACCAGAATTTTCAGAAATGACTTTGTACCGATGGATTAAAGAACTTGGGTTTTCCTAGAAAAAACTAATTAATAAACCAATTTGAATGGAACAAAACACAATTGCTGCCAGAAGAGCGGAATTCTTATACGCCATAAAGAGATATCGTGAAGATTCTTGGCAAATATTGTATACAGATGAAACATGGTGCGGAGCAAATCATTCAAGGAAGTTTGGCTGGGTTGAAAGAGTTAATCCCACAAAACGGGATAATTTTGATGAATACAGAGGTGGTATACAGGAAATTAATGGCTTTAGAGGTGGAATAAAACGGCCATCAGGATCAGGACAACGGGTTATTATCTTACATGTTGGTAGTAAAAATGGGTTTTTGGATGGCTGCCTGAAGTGTTTCGTTGGGAAAAAAGTGCGGCGTCAGTGGATTACCATAACGAGATGAATAAACAACATTACGAAGAATGGTTTAGAACAGTGCTTTCCGTAATACCTGACAAATCAGTAATCGTAATTGACCAAGCACCGTAGCATACAATGTTGGATCCTAATTTTCGAAATCCTACAACTGCCTGGACAAAACAAAAAATAATAGAATGGATGTCCCAGCGAAAAGCAACATTGCCCGATGGATTTACAACGTTTAATGAATTAACCAAACCAATGCGTTTAGACCTATGCAAGAACTATCACTTTCCAAAAACGTATCTTTTAGATACAATTGCAAAGGAGTTACGTAATGATAATGTAAAGCTTCTATGGTTGCCAGTTGCATACTGTGAATTCAACGCAATTGAATTAATTTGGGCATATGTGAAAAATAAAGTGGCAAAATTGAATACTACGTTTAAAATCACAAATGTACTAAATGTGTGTCTTGAAACGATGCAGAACGTGCCAAATTCTGTTTGGGAAAATTGCGTTGGACACGCTAATAAAATTGAGGACTCCTACAGAGAAAAAGACCACTTAGTTGATGTTGTTGTAGAACCATTAATTATAAATTTAGATGAAGATGATGATTCAAATGTAGCCTTTAGTAATGAAGAAGGAGAAAACGATCCATAAGTGTAGGTATTCTTCGGTAAAAAAGAGTGGTGTAATCCAATCAGGTTATTTTTAGTTTTAGGTTTAACTAAATTTTGTCAGGGCTTTGTACCTTAAAAGTTAAATCAGATGTGATTCTACGTAAACAGGCCACTTTCACATATTTCTTTTATTATTAAGCAAAGGCAAATGCAGACAAACTTAACACAGCATTTGTTACAATTTTCCAAATATGCGAATCATAAAAATAAGGGAACATCAAAAATATTGTTTTTCTTTTAGGTGAATTATAAATAAATAAAGCTAATTGGCCTATTTACGTTACTCACTTTGAAGTAATATTTTTAAATTAATATTGTTCTACTACACACGTTGTGCCTATTGTATAGATCTTAATGAAACAATCGAAAATCGTTAAATACAAATAAATGTAAATATTTATCAATGTATATACTTATTTTTTCTTAATTGTACCAGTTACCTAATTTATCATATAGAGCACAAAAAAAACCTTCACTATATTGCATTACTTTAATGATTATTACCTTAACACCCATACTATTGCACCTTCGACGCCCCGCTCCATCCCGCAAGCTCAATGCTACTATCCTTTACACAAATTAATTGTTTGTATTTACGTTTATGACAACTGCCAAAACAAAATTTTCGTTAAACGTAAAGTTACATCTCGTTATATGTAATACAAAAAACCAAAAATTTTTGCTGTAAGATTACTGGTAGTAATTACATAACCACAATCATTTTTTGAATATTACTACCAAACCTAAGAAAAAAAAATAAAACTAATATTTTTTGGGACTAAAGTAAGGTTCACTTTATCGCCTGTAAAAAATTAGTTAGGCCTGGGAGTACCAGTAAGGCACAATAAATTTTTACAATTGAGTCATTGATGAAATAGGGAAAAAATGGTGACAATTTTACAATTACCTTCCCATTAGAAAAGCACCAAGGCATCTACGGTTACAAAGTTTTACATGTGTAATAGAGACAAGTTACTTTACCGGAATATGTGAAAATTATATTTTTTAAAATTGTGCTTTTTACTTTAGAAGCTTCCAAACTGAGGGGTCACAACTTTAGAAATGGATAGTAGACATGCTTCTGATAAGGTGATTATTATCCATCCTGAAGTATCTCATTCCAGGTTACTTTCTTATGTCGTGGTGCCACAGTTATAAATTTAGCGCTCTCCTACCGGCAATGTCCCACCCGTGTTCGATTGGAGACAAATGTGGCGATCTTGGAGGCCATGGCATTAGCTAATCCCAGCATGCTCAAAGCCGTCCAATGTTACTCTTACCACATGTGGCCGAGCATTATCTTGTTGAAAAGTTGGGGTTGATAGTGTTGAGGTTCCAAAATTTTTTGGACGTAACGTTGTGCAGTCACCTCTGATAAATACTAGAGGTGATCTAGAGTCATAAGCAATGGCATTCCATACCATAAGGCCAACAAAGTAACAACAATTGTGGATCACGCCTTTCACCACGTCACCTTCTCACCCTTGGCCGGCCATCATGCATGGCTAAACAAAATTGGGATTCGTCGCTAGTGTGTTCCATTCCTGGCCCCACAGTACCACTAAAGTCGATTAGGTCGATGCTCTCGAGTTAGAGGTAGCACCCAATGTGGACGACATGAGAAAAACCCAAAATTGCGTATTCGACGATAAGCACTGTACATTTCAATGGATCTTCCGTGTTCTGCAAACCATTGATTTGCAGTTGCCCTGGTGGTGGAGTACCGATCTCTTAAAGCCAACAATCTCAGGCGGCGATCTTGGCGCTCCCTTTTGTTGAGCGGCGTCGTCCTGTGCTCCTGGTTCTTTGTGTTCGGCCTTTTTGCAGCCATGCCTGACAACATCTCACAACAGTATCTAGACTTCTATGCACTCTAGCAACAATATCCCAAAAAGAAAGTTTGGCCTCTCGTAGTCCACATATCTGCCCCCTATCAAACGCGCTAAGTTGGCGAAAGTTTTGCATTTTGCACCCTGGGCATGGGTAAACACTTGTACAACAACGTTTAGAAATGAAGCAGGTTTTTTAGTTCGTGTTTTCCCTGTTATGTCCAAATATAAATTATGTACATAAATAAAGTCACTATGAATCTTTCAAGTTGATTGAAACAAACTAAATGTCCGTATAGCCTTGAAAGTCATTCGGAGAAGGCTGATTCCACCATCTATCTTAGGTCTCTTAATTCTACCAAGGGCCAAGACCAGCCCCGACCATTCCCTGGTCGCGTCTTTAGAGGGAGCATTGTACATACTGTATATATCTATACTCTAAAATTCTTGCATTATATACGTTATATTTAACTTAAAAATGTATATAAAAAGTTGAATATTGTCACGTTAGGGGTCGTAGGGGATGGTAGATTTATACTCGGGGTTTATCAAAACACTTATATTTAACATTAATAACAACAAACTTAATATTAATATCACAAGATTTTGGGACCTTAACTTACATGTTCACATCCTGGACTGTTAGTTGTAGGGGTAGCTACTTGACTTATCTGACGCGCATCATGGCATCGGTGCCAAACGGCACCGATGGATCCGTCGTACCCCTACTAATATGCAACTACGGATGCACTACTATGGATACCCTTGCATCCCGCAGACCTGCTATTCATATGAATCCCTCGAGAACAGTTTATACATACAGTACAAACTGGTCAGGGTTCATAAAATAAAGGTGAGGCCAGCGATATGCAATTGCAGCACGTAGAGTGGTTGCCGAGATGTTAAATAAATAATATAGAAAATGTGTAGAAATTTGGAAAAAATGACGAATATATGGGAAAATATGACATTTCCCGCGCGCCTGTAAAAGCTAGCCCCTAGCTTTAAAAATTTACACATTACATACATATATACAAAATATCACACATTTACAAAATACAAATATACAAAAGGGAGATAAACAAAATATACAATAAACAAACATAAATACAATATTAATAAACAAACGATTGGGAGCTCGCAGGCTCAGTACATTTCGTATTTATCAAGATGAGGTGAAGAATGGTAGAACTAGCTTAAATGAATGATAAAAAATGGTTACTGTCCTGGTAGCCTGACTTACGTTAATTTACACAATTTTTAAAAAGTTCTATTATTAGGGAGTTCCAACACGTTACTGATCGAATAGCCTACACACCGACAAAACCCGACACATCCTGGGCGCCACACTTCTCGTTGAGACGCAGCAGTCACGGTTCCTGTGTCCTGGGGGTGGGACCGGCTAGTTTTGTTGCCGACTCCCAGTGCAGCAGGGGTCTCCCTCCTCCCAAGAGTTCGGCCACCCGGACTTTGGGTGTACCGAGCCGTGAGTGACGGGAACTTTGCTGGGCTAATCCTGAGGCTAGTTGAGGTCAACCAGCGCTGCAAGTTCCTCAGGTATGTACGTTGTACCAGTGTCACCACGGCTCGTTGTGCAACAGTTCAGTCTTGGTGGGGGATGACCAGGCTGGCGAGACATGGCGGACCGTGCGTGGTTGATGCATGATGATGGCTTTGGGTTTTTGGTGTGTCTGTGGCTCTCGATCCATGTCGTGTGGTCTCCCAATGAAAAACAAAAAAAAAAGGCTACCGGCAGTTAAAAGGAAATTTTTTTTTATAAATAATGAAAACCTACATAATATTACGACGTTTAAGTAAAAGTAGACAGACTATGAACATTCACCCGGTTTTTACATAAGACCTCTATTGGTGTCTAAGTATTACCTTTTTGGAGACGGTGAGACATAGGTCTCTAGTTCATCAGGGAACAAAATTATACACATTTACATAACAATTTAAAACCCAAATATAGCGTAATCACGATTGGCAATATTTACCATATTTACCATCCTATTTATTCATCAATAAAGTCCCATAAACTTCAAATACTACTTGCATAAAACTCTTAATATTTCACATAGGCAGACATTCAACCCTATATGGGGGTCGTCTTCCATGTCTCCCTACTCTCATAATGGCTCTTAGTCATTTAAATAACGGTATACATACCACCATCGAGTAGGCGGACATTCAACTCATCTTGCCTAGAGTCATCTTCCATGTCCCCCTATTTGGAAAACATATGACTTTTAGTCATGTAAACAAATAAACACATAATTACAAAATGCATATGGTAAGCATTATTGTACGCTATATTTAAATTTACTGAATAATAATAATAATAATAATAGTCGCCTTTGAAAAAGTTGGAAAAAAAATTCTGACCCTGATTTATTTTTCAATGTCTCAGTCATGAAATATACCCTTGTTTTTGTTTAAATTATTTTTATTATACACCGTATAATTACAATTTAACAAAACTACCTGGGTGAATGAATGGTATTAAATACATGTTGTTTACATAATTCGTTTGCAAAACATAAAATAAAATAAAATAAATAGTATTTTGTATGATTGGTACTAACTTAATATAAAATTTACTACCGCAATATAGGTGAATTATACCTAAAATTTTCCAAGCATAAAACATTCAAACAAACACATTTTGGGTATACCCTCTTTCATACTAACACACACTGACACAACACAAAACACATATTTAAATACTAAATATTTGTTTTTACCTAATTATAAAAACAAATTTGAAAACTTTATAATTATAATTTATAAAATTGAATTAATAATAAAAAATTGAAAAAAATTAAATTCAGTCAAGAATAGCTTGTTCTTTCTTACCATCTCACCATAGATCAATTCCCAAAATTCTTTTATCCAGTTGAGCTACTTTATATATTTTTTGAAATTAAATAGATTATTCTTGTTCTTAATTCTCAAGTCCCTTTTTAAAACAAAAACTGCATTTAGCCCTACATGACAAAAGTCCGTGTATAAAAGAATACCCCTTTCTTTGATTTTCCAAAAGAGTACTACTAGCCCCTTTTTGTTTCCATAGATGGCTTTTAGGACTTTTTGAAAAAACATTTTATTTTTTCGAAGGTTGGTCCTGTAAAAATAAAAATATGATTAGTCAGTTAGAAAAAAAAGTAAAAATGAGCATCTTCCTAAAAACAGGTATAAAGATTTGTATTTGCTGCTACGGGATCTCGTTACAGTCCTGTGGCGTCTGGTCACTAAACATCACAGGCGAAATTTAAGTGCTTATGTTAAGTATCAAACCTAAAAATGATAATTAAAATGTAAATAACTCTGTGGCACCTTATCACAAAATGGCGTTAAAAGGGAAGTAAAAATATACCTACAAGATAATAATAATAAAAAAATATTTACAAGAATTGGAAATTGGAAACCTTTATATTTGAATGGCGCTTAGATATATAAATATGTTTATAAAAATAACGATACTATTTGTATAACACTTTGTTAATAATATTTATAATAATAGCGTGTTCAACTTTTTAATTACGAGTATGTGAACCTTGTGTATAAATAAATAATAATGAACTTGGTCGTGAGTATATCAAGTTCACTAGCGACGACCTTAGTGTCATCAAAATAAAATATTACATTTCAAATCTAAAAATTTCCTTTTTAATCTCAGTGCCCTTAATTGCTGCTCGTTAGAAATAAAAATTTTTACCGTCGTTAGTGTATTTGGTAAACCCAACGAATTTTGCGATTTTACGTTTATGCCGTTATTGACAACCCCTAGCTTCTCCTGCCTTTTCCGTTCTCTTTGAACCTTGTTTAGCTTCCTACGGGCCATAAAATTTAAATAAAAGGAGTAACAGGAATAAAAGGGTTAAGGGTAGTTTAGTGAATAACCCCAATATATAATAATTCTAGCCTCGCCAGCGTTAACGGGCACGAGGTGGAACTATTTCTATATTTAGCAGTCTATGTAATCTAATCTCGCCAGCGTTAACGGGCACAAGACAGGACTACAGTAGACGCTTTGAGGTGGGATTTATAGTAAACCTAGCCTCGCCAGCGTTAACGCGCACGAGGTGTGTTTTCCTATAGGTTCTGTTTGGATAATTTTAATCTCGCCAGCGTTAACGGGCACAAGATAAAATTATGTCAAACGTGTTAGGGATAAGAATGGGGAGGGAAAGTAAATAGACGTAAAAAGCACTGTAAAAATTCCCCTTAAAAACACTGTAAAATAAATACCCTTTAAAAACCAATGTAAAAAATACCCTGAAAGAAAACACTGTAAAAACGCCCTTTAAAAATCACTGTAAAAAATAGTTTTGACAAAAAAAATGCACTATAACGCCCTGAAAAAAACACTTTAAAAATGCACTGAAAAACACTAAAATGACCTGAAAGAGATAGTAAAAAATTATAAAACACAAAAGGCCCTTGGCAAGTTAGGAAGAACTTACCAACGAGAACCAACCCGGCGCCTCCACCAAATGTCACGTTAGGGGTCGTAGGGGATGGTAGATTTATACTCGGGGTTTATCAAAACACTTATATTTAACATTAAAAACAATAAACTTAATATTAATATCACAAGATTTTGGGACCTTAACTTACATGTTCACATCCTGGACTGTTAGTTGTAGGGTTAGCATCTTTGGGGTAGCTACTTGACTTATCTGACGCTCATGGCATCGGTGCCAAACGGCACCGATGGATCCGTCGTACCCCTACTAATATGCAACTACGGATGCACTACTACGGATACCCTTGCATCCCGCAGACCTGCTATTCATATGAATCCCTCAAGAACAGTTTATACATACAGTACAAACTGGTCAGGGTTCATAAAATAAAGGTGAGGCCAGCGATATGCAATTGCAGCACGTAGAGTGGTTGCCGAAATGTTAAATAAATAATATAGAAAATGTGTAGAAATTTGGAAAAAAATGACGAATATATGGGAAAATATGACAATATAAGGAAAAATTTTGACATAGTAGAAAAAATAAATGTTGTTATAGAAATGCATTCCTAAAAAATTACGGATCCACTGGGACTACAAATTTCACTTATCGCCTATCCAGCTAGTACATAAATTAGAATAAAAAATGAATGCGAAACTGATAAGGCTGAAAATTTACTCACATTTTGTTGTCATGATAAACATATGCAGTAGGTATGTGCGCAGATGGAGTTTAGGAGATAACAAATGGACCACATTTTGCAAGATACATTAAAATGCCACTCCTAATAAAAGTTTTTGTTGGTAAAATAAATACGATCACGTTATGAAAAATTAATTTTGTATACAGGGAGCATGAAGAATACGAAAACGTTATTTTGCGTAATAGTAAATATATAATATATATATATATATATATATACATATATATATATATATATATATATATATATATATATATATATATATATATATATATATATATATATATATATATATATCCCAATAACTGAAATGACAATCTACAACACAATAAAAAAGTTACAAAAAACTGGTTCGGTTTTGAATCCTAAGAAGAAGAAGAAGAAATATGACCAAAACGGTGCGGCCACAGTTTTAGTTCTTCAGTCTGTTGGAGAAACTGCTTGATGTCCCTTAAAAATCGTGCTAAACATTTTCTAGAAGTTGTGAAAAAAACTCATATTCAGATGATATTAAAAGAAAATAAATTATTTCCGTTCAACTCTACTTTAACCAAACATTGTAAGAAGGAGATGAAGCGAAAAGACTAAATTTTTGATCAACTGTGTTGATTCTGCAGTAGGTTCTTCATGAAACATTTTAAAAATATTTTGTAATTAAAACACTTGTGATTTTTAATGTTTCAAGTTTATTAGAGTATGCTCTAATGTTTCGCCTTATTACGGCTTTTTCAAAAATCCTGATATACATCAGTACCAGTACTATGTTTTGGCTTATTAGGGCTTTTTTAAGAATACTGATGTAGTAATACCACATCAGTATACTTATTTTTTTCGTTTTAGTACATCTAAATAACGAAAGCTTGTTTTTAAAAAGTATTTTTTACAAGATTTTATTATAAATTTATTATATGTTTGATGAATGTACATTTTTTACTAATAGAACTGTAGCATCCCAGCATGTCAGGTACTGGTCTCGAGAAAACTTCGAATTTAGAGTAATGAGGCGAAGGTAATATTTTACAAAAGTGAATGTGTAGTGCGGGTAATCTGTCCATGGCATAATATGCCTATATATTTTTAATATCACCTGCAATAGAATATCTTACTTAGAAATGCTGGATACATTTTTTAGCGATGAACTCGAAAATGTACCTTTAAATTTTCCCCAAAAAATGTATTTTCAATGAGATGATTGTCCAGCACATTGCGTTTGCGAGGTAATAGAATAGCTTCACCGCAGATTTGGTTCAAGGTGGAATGGTAGAAATGGCTCAATTTTGTGGCTCCCAAGGAATCCCGACTTAATTTCATTTTGACATGGTTTTTCTGCCTTAAAATTTTTAACAATAGCACTATTAGTACGCTAAGTATAGCTTCATATTCTGTAGGTATTTTTTAAGGTATTAATAAAAGTTTCAAAATATTTTAGGATTTTTTTAGTAAAACAATATGGAAAAAGAATATTGAGGTCCTAGTAACAGAAAAACTGTCACCATAGATCTTTTAATATGTTAATCTTCTAAATGAAATCATTAACCGTTGAAACTTTGAATAATTGACTGAAAATTGCTGGCAGCATAATATGAAGCTATACTTAAAATACTTATATTGTTGTTGTTAAAAAATTTAAAGCTGAAAAACCATGTTAAAATGAAATATAGTTGGCCAACATGACATGAACGCTACGTGGAAAATGCCGCCTTAATAAAGACATTGACAAACATGTCAATAAGAGGTGGCATTATTGTGTATTATATGTAGAAACTATATTGTATCCAATTTTATGTGATAATGATGACAGAAAAATCCAATTGAACAAGAATTCACCCTATTGGTCAGTTCTATGAACAGTTTACACCAGAACATATTTTAGTAATCACAATATTCATCTTTTCTTTCCTGATGATCACGGAGGAATCGGATTTCTTTCTATCCGCGTTGGCGAAAGTGAATTAGACAACGACAAATAAAAAAGAATTTGTTTAAATTTTTATCGTACCTTCTTTGCTTATGGAATTATTGCTGATTATATACTTCGAAGGATTAGTCATCGCAAGATTCTTTTTTTTTTTGGGAATAAAATTCTAAACCGAATCCGATTTCTTTCTATTCTTGTTAGCAAAAGGGGCATTAGGAAAAGACAAATAAAAACGATGTTGTTGCCTATAAAAAAGAATAATCAATTTTCCCACAGTCGGCTTTGTTTGTCCAAGTATTTCTGGTTGTCTACTGTGAAAGTTTAATCGGAATTGTCATAAAAAACAAATTTCTTAGCTGACAAAATACTTACGTAAGTTTTATGATTTTATAGCAAAAGACCTTTGTTTTTACTGAACACAAACAGCATTTGCAAAATCTCGTGTTTATTAAGCAAAAACAGTGTCAGCAAAGCCACATTAACCTTCTTATTTTATACTTCATAAAATTGTTTCCTACCCAAGTAACAATACTCCCTCTAACCAATAATTTGCAATAAATTTAAAAGGATCGGAGGAAAAGTTTTAAATAAATAAAGAAAAAATAGCCAAAATGAGTAAATATTTTTATTAAGATAAACAATTTATAATAAGGTTAAAAAGGATTCCCTATTCTCCGATATATAATGAAAATGGATCTATAATACAGCCTACCTGCGAACAGTGACGTTTGTGTATAAGCAAAGAAAATAATAATGCGTAGCTATTATTTTCTTTGGTATAAGTTAAAGACGCGATAAAAGTTGTTTAATTGAATATACCAAGTAGTTTCACAATTTTTAACTCAAAGGCGGATCTAGAAATTTTGAAGTTGTATATTTCTGTTGCTACTTACAGAACCCATGCCATGTTTAGGGTTTTTAATAGTGAGCCTACTAGGAATGTTTTGGTGAAGAAAAACAATATTTTGTAATTGGCGAAAAAAAGTTGAATTTTTGCGTGTACTTTAATATTTAAATTTTTTAATGAAATCTTGTACTTCGACTTAGGGTTTAGTTTAAAACATATTTAACATTTGTTCTTTTGGTACAAAATGATAAACAAGGTATGTTTACTCTTACGCAAAATAACGTTTTCGTATTTTATATTTTCCCTGTATAAAAAATTTAATTTTTCATAAAGTGAATCTTATTAATTTTACAAGCGAAAACGTTTATTAGGAGTGACATTTTTATGTATCTTGCAAAATTAGATCCATTTGTCCTCTTCTAAACCCTATCCGCGGACATAGTGTACATATTTGAGTATATTTTTAACAATATTAGAACTAAATTTATTTTAGCCACAAGCAAAATTATTTAGCCAAGCAAATTGCAAATATTTAGGGACACAAGTTTTTTATGACGACTTATTAACAATGACAGAAGACAAAAACTTGCCAAAACCTAACTGATCAGCATGAAGAACATAATTTAAATCAGTACTTAATCTTAAACCTTTTTCGTGAATCTCGTGGTACATTTTTTCTTCTTAATAACTTCATTAACCTCATAATGATTTCCGTCGTGTGCCATAAATCTCTTAACTTTATAAAAGAAGTATTTTACTCACTATAAATAACCGAATTATTTATGTTTCAATTCCTGTTCGTGGCAAAGACCGCCTAACGCTTAACAAATTGAACTTTTAAAGACCCAATTAATTAAAATTAGAGAAAACCGATTTATTATTGCTTGCGGAGTATCAAACGGAATATTCGAGTAATTAATGGCTTCCGGGGACTCTTTTGCGGGGTTGCGACTTCGCGTACAAAACAAAATTAATTTTTCAAAATGAATTGGTTACTTTCGGTTCAACTCCGTCTATAAATTAATCGCTCGAAACTGGTCAAGTATGACTGATGACTGGAAGATTTTTTTTCTCTAGACTACACGCTGGTCTGTGGAAACAACTCAAAATTTTTCTCAGGATTATTACAGTAAGTCTCGGTTTTTTAATCTGGGATACTCCCCGTTGAATTCAAGCTACTTACTTAAGGGGTTATATACAGTTAGAATTTTCAAAAAATCGATTTTTTTAATTTCATTTTCGTAATGTACATATATTCCAGTACACACACAGAAAATTTCAAGGCAATCCGGCGATTATTTTCGAAGTTACACGCATATTTGTAAAGACGTGTCAGAGAAATTGTAAGTACGCTATGGAAAGTGCTTTTGAAACTTTAAACGCGTTTTTCTCAAAACTGTGTTTTTAAAGTCGGTGACGAAGATTTCTCGGAAACGGCTGAACCGATCAGTCTCAAATTTTAACACAAGCTTCTTAAGTATATTTTTTACTAATTAATCGAAGGTTTTTTGTCACCGATAAATATATATTTTTTATATAAACAATTTAAGGCCAAAATTTTGGTCAAAAATCGATTTTTTTTTTTGAGGCCGCCATTTTGTCAAAAAATTTTATTTCGCTTATTCCTCCGATTATACATTTAACGAAATCCGTTTGAGTTTTTCATTTTCGATGATCCAGTCCAGAGATATCGTTGTCACCGCAAGATGCCTTTTTTGAGAGGAACTCCTGGAGATCAGCTATAGCAGCTTTCAAAATTATTAATTTTACAAATACAAAAATCTTAAAATACAGTTAAAAGTTACCATAATATGTGTATAAATTTTCACATTAATAAATTTAAAAGTCTTCTCAGGAAAAAATCTTTAAAAATCGATTTTTTTAGGCCTCCTGCATGACTGTATAGGTATATCCCATTAAGCAGTAGTAGTAAAAAATGGCCCTATAACACCGACAGCCCACAATGGACATCACATGTTTACTCGAAGAGGATGTAATTGTAATGTAAGATAAAAGAAAACGTCCTCAAAGTATGCCGTGGAATCAATTACGCATGTTCTTGAAAGGTAACATTGATAAATAGGTACCTATAAGTGACTGAAAATAAAACTGTCCAGTTCTGAAGTTTTTATTTTTAAGAAATATAATATTGTGTATCTCGTTGGAAAAATAACATATTCTCGGACGAGGATCAATGCCGGCTTAAGGCTGTTTACTGCCCGGGGCTATTCAAAGCGGACCCCCACCACCCCCCGCAAATAAAATTTTCCAATTTTTATTTCTATTGGGTATTATCATAGACTGAATAATACCTAGACGAACACTACCGTGCAACGAAAAGCGGATCTCCATTGAGAGTGGGAGATGGAGTGGGAGTGGGAGAGTGGGTTTACTGCCTATAGTTTAAAAGTTTGTTTGTCTACCATTATGTATACTATGTATCTACATAATCGGAACATTTTTGGACAATTTCCTAGTCTCCCCTTTTTATTCCCCGTTGCGGACCGTAATGCGGAACTCACCATTGGATCGGCTGTAATTTCGTGATTAATTGTATAAAAAATCATAAAATCGGATTAACGGTGTGTAAGATATTTTGAGGTTTCCATACTTTTGGGACACCCCTTAGAAATCTTTTGTTGTTAAACCAGTTTCTTTATAAAAAAAAAACGAAAGATTTCCCAGTTACCTTGAGTTAAACCGAAATATTGATTCTCTCAAAATAAATTACTTCATGCTTTATTAATCAAAATTAAAGACGGGCGCCATTATTGCCGGCAGGATCAAAGGAAATATTAAATTAATTAATTACTTTCTAGAGACTTTTATAAGGGTTGTTGCGGGGCTTTGTATAAACCCGAATTAATTTTCCAAAGCCTACTGTCTATCGTAATTTTAAAATTGAACGGCCAACTCGATTCCCACGGGCACAATGGATTTTCGGGAGAAACAATTATTTTTACAGCTGATCGTGAGACGCGCTTAATTACATAATTAATTTATTAGGCGCTTAAGGGACGTAATCAGATCTATCCCTTTGGGTTCTTTAACACGGTTGTTGCTCAGTTCTTTATCCTTATCCTATATTATAAATGCGAAAATCTGTTTGTACGCTTATTTACATCATCACGTCTTAACGGAGCAACGTATCACGATGAAACTTTGTCTTGAGAGGAAATCTACGCCATGAAGAAGGACATATGCTACTTTTTCCTCCGATAAGTAGTATCACGAAAGTGGATCTTGGATTATATGAATCAGAAATTGGACACCGGGTTATTCGTTCATTCTGCATTTTCAATAAATACAGGGTGACCCACCGAAAACTTTCCAACTAGGTTTATTTTCCTAACCTAAAATTTTCAATGATATACCTAATAATTTATTTTTTAAAACCAAAAAATAATCTTTTCTTTCAAAAAAGTGCGAAAACACCCCAAGAAAGCTCAAGCCACCGTATACAACGGTGATCAAGCCAAGCTTGCTCAATAGCGTCTACAGGGACCCGGATACGTTGGCTGCTTGGCTGCTTGACGTTTGAAGCTTTCACAGTTTGCGTTATTAACAAGTTATTTACCGATTTTGTAGCATCAGCCGCGTAGTGCAGTGGTAAAGCATTCGCTTATTGACTAAGTTGTCATTGTAGATGTAAATATATGTGAAATTAATAAATAAAGGGCGGAATATATGCACTCAAATTCAATGAAAATATGCGCATATATATGCATCGTTTTCTTTTGAAATATGCATAATTTTGTGTCAGATATGCAAAAATATGCCGTAATTTTTATATGTCAAATGGTGAAAGAAACACACAAGGATTTTTAAAAAACTTTTTATTTTGAGAAAAATGAAAAAACGCTATAAAATATGGTAAAATAAAACTATGCTAAAAAACATTTTAACTTATGGTATAAATTGCATTAATAACTAAATATTTCTCAAAATTTTCCAATAAAAATTTTTGCCTTCTGTCTGTGAAAATATGCTTATATAAAGAAAAACTTCTTTCAACATCTACTGATGTAATTGGGCAGTACTGTAATTTAGGTATTAAAGTATAAGGCCAAGGCATAACTTCATTTGATGGGTTACTATCATAAATGCTCTTCACTGCTTGTAAATATTTGAAGCCCTCATTCTTTTCTACAACGGCATTCAATTTTTTTTTAACTATACTCCCTACATTTCCGGGAACCTCCTTACATTTCTCGCAAAAAGTATCAACAATATTTATAGATTCTCTTAAAGTTAAATTTCTATTTTCTAAGGAAGTTATTAAATTTGGTATAAATCCAAAATTGACTTTAATAAAAACCAGATCTTTAGCTACACTTACATTTTTAAACATGGTTTGGCTTTCAACTACACACTGAGAATTATTGTCCTCTAAACTTAAAAGTATTTCTTTAATAGCTTCGAAATGTTCTGCATAGAATATTGCCGCCTTAATCCATGTTCCCCACCGAGTAATTACAGGTTCTGGAGGCAAACTAACTCCTGGCAATCTGTCCTTATACAACTGCACTCTTAAAGGTGCCTTCAAAAACACTTTTTTCACATTTGAAATTAACTTGTTCACTAAAGGATATCCATTTCTAATAGTCTCTGCTACTCTGTTTATTCCGTGTAAAACGCATGTTAAGTGTGTCATATGCGGGTAAAATAATTTCAAGTTTTGGCCTACTTTAACCATATACGGTGCTGCATCAGACAAAAATACTAAAAATTTTTCTACTGGGACCGCGTTTGGCAAGAAAAAACTTGAGAGAGACTGTTGAATAAATCGGGTTACGGTCACATTATTTGTTTTGTCTAATTGTTTGGAAGATATTAAATATGGTCTACTTGGCTCATCTTCTTGAAGTGCTCCGATCATTAGATGTGCAATATATCGACCACAAGCATCTGTGCTTTCATCAACAATTATATAAAAATATTCATCGCCAAGTGAAACCTTAATTTCTTCTATTACGGTCTCGTATACTGCACTAACATTCTTTTTTCTAAGCGTAGATTCGTCTGGGATGTTCTGGTTACAATATTTTTGCAAAAATTCTCTGAATTGTGTATTTTGAAGTTTTTTCAAAGGTATGTTCGCTGCGACTAAAGCTTTGCATAAGTCTTGATGAAACACAACCCTTTCAGATTTTGATTTGTCCTCAACATTTTGAAATGCGGTTTTCACACATTGCTGAATAGGCCGAGTTTTCATTTTTTCTGACTTTGCTATATGCATTGCTGTTTTCAAGTGTTGATTAATTTGAAACTTCTTTTCACAAACGATAATTTTTGCACAAGCTTTGCAAAATACTTTATCTCCACTAAACTCAAACTCCGCAAAATTTTTAATCCACAAAGAAATTTTCAGCATTTTAGACATTTTGAAATAATATTTACACACTGACAGATCAACATTTACTGAACAACTAAACTAACCAATATTAGGGCCCATTTAGTTTTATTAGGGATAAATATAATAATTGGTTCAAGTATCATGTCTGCTTAATAATAGTTGGGAATTCCTGAAACCCCTATACCTGACCTACAATAAAAATATAAATACCAGATTGTTCACCATCTGGGTAAACTACCTGAACTTGTGACCTAAAATATCCTTTGGCCAAAGGATCGACCGCATGTGCTATTGATCTTTGCATAAAAGAACACGGAAAAATATAAAAATATGCCTAAAAACGCGTTTTTTACCGAAATATGCAGTTTGTCATAAAAATGACAAATATATGCAAAATATGCATTTTGCATATATTCCGCCCTTTATTAATAAATATGTTTAAAAGCAAAGCGCTTATTGACCCGCAGGCTTTGGTTCGATTCCGGTCCCGAGCAAAAAATTAATCCTGTCTAGGTACCTTAACCTAAAAATTATGTTTTGCTTGAGAAATAATATAATGTCTTCTTGTGGCCATGGAGTTGAGAACAGTCGGACAGGTTTGCTCAGTTCTAGGGTTGCTCAGGATCGTTTTTGATATTTTTTAAAGGTTCCGAGCAAAAAATTAATCGGGTCAAACGTCAAGAAGCCCAGCAGCCAAAGTATTCGGGGTCCCTGTAGCGACGAGTAAGCTTGCTCCGGACTCGCCGTATTTTAAATTGATCTCATAGGTGTATGAGAGGTGTACGTAAAATGCATTAAAGCTAAGAGAGAAACAAACATACGCGCTTGAGGAAGTTACAAAGATATAAACTTTGTCGACGTCCCACCAATAATATTGCTTTCGGGGCGCGCGTGGCAGTCAACGTCGCCGCGCCAGGTGTCGGGTTGGCGCAAATTCTGGCTCACTAATTTAAATCTGACCAATTTATTATTAGAACAATATTCGCGATTCGCGATACATTTATCCATTTAATATAAGCTTACCTAATTTTATTTTAAGATATTTGGGTAATTACTAATAATAATAATAATAATAATTGTAACTTTGCCTATAAAACATTAAAGCCTACAGTAATTACAACTTTGACTGTGACTTTGACAGTAACTTGGCAACACAGCATGTGACGATTTAATATGTCAGAATTGCATTTGTAATGCCGTCATCACACCGTCAAGCTCTTGTTTATCGTTCATCATTATTAGTCGCTGGCATTTGTTAAGTTGAAGTGTTTCGATTTTCGACCTAATTTTGTTTAGTGTGTGTTTTGTTTGGATATTATTGTATATTTGTGTTGTGTCCTTTGTGTAGTACTGGTTCTTGAGTAACTACTTATGTCAACAATGGGTTTAACAGTGCAAGAAATACTGCAGTGTAAAATAAGTAGTGCATTAAAATTTAAAAAACGTTTAGAAATTAAAGAAAAAGAACGCCCCAAACCTCTTCTGGATCTAAAACAGACCACGAAAAACAGAGGAAAAGACATAAACAGGTATTTTATGCCAAGTATGTACAGGGTGTCCGGATTTCGTTGTATTTGTGGGTTATCTCAGTTATTAGTAGAGATAGAAGGTTGCGGTTTGCGTGTCATGGCGCTACTTTTTTGTGAAACGAAAAATGCCACAAACAGAATTTTCATAGCTTTCTTTGTTTTCGAGCTACAGGGTGATTTTGAAAATTTGCACTTTTCGAGCACCCCTTGTATCTCGGTTATGCCGCATCATATCAAAATAGTAAAAACTGACTTTTATGCAGAATGTTACGTAGAATACGATGACGTAGTTAGTTTTTTTCTAAACATTATAATTTTCGAGCAATGGAGTAAAGTTATGGTTTTTTAAATGGGACACCCTGTATATTTATACGTCGTGACATCCCGCTTATCGAGGGCTTTTCAAAAATATATAACACGTGATATTTATTTTTTCATCAAGCCGTTAAATCAGAATTTTTTTTTAAAAAATATCAATATTTTATAGTAGGCCGTGAAGTAAAACGTATACCTACACATTACAGGTATTGTTCGAATTGGTTTCCGTTATTCTGAATACAATATTGGCACATTTTTTTAATTCTTCGTAAAGCATTTAAATGGTTAACTGGCCGTGCTTGCAAATTTCTGAATTCCATTTCAGTAGCATTCCGCAATTCTTCTATCGTTTGATGCCGGGTACGATATATTTTATTTTCCAAATAACCCCACAAAAAAAAGTCAAGAACTCACAAATCCAGTAACCTGGGAGGTCATCTTATGGGACCATGTGTGCCAATCCAGTGACCAGGAAAACGATTTTCCAGATAAGTTGTTATAACGTGAGAACTATGAGCAGGAGCTCCGTCTTGCTGAAAAAATATATTATTTAACTGGACCAAGGAACATCTTCGCGAATTTCTGGTAACATATTTTCCAGGAAATGTAGATATCTGTTTGCAGTTAGGCTTCCTTCATAAATATGAAATTTTATATTAGACCCCAATATGAAGCAGGAAACACTGAAGCCAAATCTGCCCTGTCGCTCCCTTGGAAATATAACGTGCTCGTTTTCCTGCGACCAGTATCTACTGTTTTGTCGATTTAAAATTCCTACGCTGCTAATATAGGCTTCATCCGACCATATAATTTTACGGTAAAAATGTCGGTTTGAGTTAATCTTTTGTAAATACCAGTGACAAAATTCTAGGCGTCGCTGAGGATCCCCGGGATGCAAATTATGTACCATCTGAAACTTATACGGCTTGAAATGATGTTTTTTCAGTATTTCCTGAACTCTAGATTTTGGCACTCCTACTTCGTCTTCAACTATTCTACATGAACTTGTAGCGTTTGTCTCCACTGTTGCCAAAACATTAATCTCATCATTTTCTCGCTGCGGTTTATTATAAGCTTTTGGACGAGGTTTCAAAAATGATCCAAAATTGACAAGATTAGCTTTAATTCTGTTAAATATGACTTTGTTGGGTTGTCGCCTTTCTGGATATCTAATAGTAATTTACGTAACAAGTTCCGAAAGTGATATTTTACGGGAGGAGTAGGAATTTTCCAGGACGAGCCGCAGGCGAGTCCTGGAATCCTGCGAGTCCCGTAAAATCACTTTTGGAGCGTGTTACGTACAATATTTTTTCTGCAGCCGTTTTGCATGTTAAAAAGGATATCGATGGATAATAATGTATGAACTTTATATAGATAATTACATATAACAACCACTCTTATGAATACATTATTTATGAATATTAATTATACAATTATAACAATTACTTATATTAATATTATTAGGGGTATTAACAGAAGTGGCAGTGTTGAAATTAGAATTAGACGTATTAGTAATTGTACTAGTTTTTAAGATATTAATTTCTTTACCGCCCTTTTCAATCTGTGAAGCTATGTGAATTTTGTTTTTTAAAGAATTTTCTATGTATCCCTCTGCTACACTCGTTGATTTCCATCCTCCGTGTCTCTTCAAGTTGGTTATACTACCACCACTTTCAGCGAGTAAAGTGGCTGAGCTTCTACGTAAACAGTGCCCGGTGTATTCTTTGGGATTCGGTAATTTAAGAAATTCAGTAACTGTGCAAGCGATTTTTCCAAAAGTGTGAATACCAATAGGTTGTATAGTACATTTTCCGTTTTTATAATAAACAAATAATCTACGATGTGGTGTGTTTGCTGGACGTAATGACAAATATTTTCTGTATAAAGAAATATTATTTTCTCCAATGACGACAAAGGTTCTTTCCATATTCGTTTTAGAATTAGGAATTTTAATCACTAACATGATTGTTTTATCTTCTATATCATCCAAATTCATTTTACAAAGCTCTTCACGACGGCAAGCGCCTGCTAAACCAATTATTAATGCAACCTAAAGTAAAAAAAAATTGTCACAAGGAAGAAGAGGAATTAGATTTAAATATATTACCTTGGTCATTAGGTAGTCATTATCTGCAGCTTTTGATACGAAGTGATCTATTTCTTCTTTATTCAATACTTTTGATTTTTTGGGTTTATAGCCAACGGATTTTCTTTTAAGGAAAGCAATAACTTTGGGATAGCGGCTTATATCTATATTATTTTTAATATTAATTGTGGACTTAAGCATCGAGTAGTTGCTCTAGAGGCTTGACGGCTTTAAGATTTTAGATTTTTCCATTAAATATGCAAGAATTACTTGTTCATTTATAGTATGCACATTTTTATCTTTGCTCCATTTATGAAATGAACTGTAGACTAATTCATACCTCTCTCTTGACTTTACCGGCAATAATTCATTAGTAGCCGCTTTAGCAGATTCACTAATCTCATCTGGAATTATTTCAGCCTCACTTTCACTACTGGTTTCCATTTCTTTGAATTAAAAAGCGAAAACACACACGAATATTACATGACAAGCGCTGTCATAATTAAATACAAAGTTTTTGTTATTGTTAAAGCCGCCTACTTAGATATCTAAAATCGTCCCGAAAGTGAAATAAATCGTCCCGAAAATGCTACTTTCGGTACGATTTTTTGTAAAAGGGTACTTTCGATTTAATAAATCATACCGAAAATTCTATTTTCGGGACGGCTGCAGAAAAAAATATTGAAAGTAAAATAGATGGTAAGGTTACCTCATAAAATATTAATTGACCTCTCAAAATACAGTTGTGACGCCCAATCGCAATTTTCGTTGCACTGAATAAAAGAGGTTAACATATCATATTTTTCAAAATTTTCAAAAGTCTCGTTTGCTGCCATATTAATATAAGCAGTGCCAACAAAAATAACAAACTATAACTAAATTAATAAACCATATAACAAAAATTAAATGGCAAAAATAAAAAAACTGGCGATAATATAAAATTGTAAACATGGATGACATCGACAAGTTAATATACAAGATTTCTAAAATGCATGTCAATTGTTTTGTAACCAAAGCCTACTATATAAAAATTAAAATTTTTATTAAAAATTGTGATTTAACGGCTCGATGAAAAAATAAATATCAAGTGTTATATATTTTTGAAAAGCCCTCGATAAGCGGAATGTCACGACGTATAAATATACAGGGTGTCCCATTTAAAAAACCACAACTTTACTCCTTTACTCGAAAATTATAATATTTACAAAAAAACTAATTACGTCATCGTATTCTACGTAATATTCTGCATAAAAGCCAGTTTTTACTATTTTGATATGATGCGGCATAGCGGAGATACAAGGGGTGCTCAAAAAGTGAAACTTTTCAAAATCACCCTGTAGCTTGAAAACAAAGAGCTATGAAAATTCTGTTTATGGCATTTTTCGTTTCATAAAAAAGTAGCGCCATGACGTGCAAACGGCAACCTTCTATCTCCACTAATAACTGAGATAACCCGCAAATACAACGAAATCCGGACATCCTGTACAATATTTCTGATTGGATTTGTTACATTATTTCCATGTTTATGCGTATTTAGCATTTTGTTTACATTTACACCTAAATTTCTATAACATTTAATATCTTGAAAACTACTCACCCGATTTCAATGAGCAAGGCCCGGTTGCATATTCGTTAACTCCACCCATTATAGACCGTTCGGAAAGCCGAGCGTTAGCGTTAAATTGGGGCCAAGCGAATCGGACGGCACCCTAAGGTCGGAACAGGGTTAGCACCTGGTTAGGGGCCCTGAAAGTCTCTTTCCTCGCAGAAGAAGAGACTTGTCAGGGCCCCTAACCATTCCGTTGTCATTTTCATAAATGTCAGCATACCAATATAGTGATGTAAGGATACGTATCCAAAAATCCGTTGGATACGGATATTAAAAGAATCCGGATTATCCGTAACCGCCCGAGAACTTCAATACTGATTCGGAATCAAAATAAATTCGCATCGGCTGGTTACTAATGCAAAGTGCAAAGAGGAAACGGAATCGGAATCGACTGTAAGCGAACAACACGGTCTGCGATTCGGCATATTTTATCTTATGCTTTCTCTTTCTAATGACCTTTCCTAAAAAAAGATAGCATAGTTATCGGGGTACCGGGTATCATATGGGATGAGACCCATTGGTTAAACTAGGCCCGCCTCACCCGAACCGAATTCAAACGAGAACGAACGCGGTGCCTTCCTATTCCTAACCTTCGACTTCGAATGATATGATACCGCATCGACCTACCTAGCCGTGTATCCGGATAGAGAGTGTTTTAGTGTTGTATGCATACGTATACATGATCTGTAACCGCTTTCGCGCGGGTCAAGAAATGGATACGTATTCGGATAATGGATACGGATATTAGCTCATTCCGATTCCGTATGATTCGGATATCTAAAGAATACGGATATTTACAACACTATACCAATATGACAGGATCAGTTAAGTGCAGACGATATAGTTGCGAAGTTTATCTATATCATCTGTAGTTAACAAGGCAACGCTCGGCTTTCCGAACGGTCTACAATGGGTGCAGTTAACGAATATGCTGCCCGGTTGGAAAGGCAAATTAAGTACCTTTGAAATAAGTATCACTCGACCGCCTTCCCGTTTAAGATTCTAAGGGTGAAACTCACCCGGCCTACGGGTTCAAGCATGGGGGGTGAAAATACCAAAAAAAATATGTCCTCTTAAAAACTAAAATGTACCGGTCCGAGCCTTTTTTGATTTATTTATTATAAGAAAATAAACCTGGGTGGAAAGTGTTCGGTGGGCCACCATGCGCGTTAATAATATTGCACAGTCAATCGAAACAGGGATAGACAAAAATTACATCAGTTGGACGCATGGGCGTGCCCAGGACCTGAACTAGAGGAGAGCAACTCATATTATTTTCGAGGAAGAGGGCGTTATGCGAATTCGGTCTGCGAAGATCATAGACTATTTTATCTTCTGGGGGGGGGGGGGGGGACAGCTGCTCAGGAAGGGGGCGTTATGCGAATTCGGTTTGCGAAGGTCATAGACTATTTTTTCTTCTAGGCTTTGGGCCAAATTCAAAAAATTCAGTTTTCCACCCGACGTGATCCTACGAAAAACAACTGAACGTAACGGACAATGCGGCAAATTATCTTAAGGATACGGCAACACTGTCAGGCGCCGTTTTAGTACTAACAGGGATTGTTTATATTTTGCATAATAATATTTTGTAATATTTTATATTCGAATTTAATATTATTTTGAAAATATTTTTGGACTGCTTAAGTAACATTAAAGTACAAAGTAAAACAAAACAATTATTATGGAATAACCTCATTCAGTGAATTATCATGGTTGATATTTCTTTCATGCTTATGCCTGGGGCCGATTTAGGATTTCGCCTGGGGGGGGGGGGGGGGGTGCGCAGCGGCACCTCGAGCTAGACAAAAGCAGATAAAAAAAGGGCAAGTTCGCTTGCGACCCAGTAGCGGATCCAGGTTTTTGCTAGGGGGGGGCATGCTTTTTCGAAAATATATCATCTGGAAAACAGAACTTTTTCGATAATACAATTATTTGAAAACTGAGAGTATTTTCAAATTTTTTTTTGGAGACTAACTTTTCAAATTTTTTTTTAAAAAGTACCTTTTAGAAGCTATATATTTTTAAAGAAAATATATTTTTTGACAGTAGATTTTTTCATTGTTTCGAAAAAAAACTTCGAATGTTCATATTAAAATATAACCCTTTTTTAACTCTTTCCGGGATGGTGGTCCAAAATTTGGTTACAAAAATACATCCTCCTGTGCGCGGTGGTACATCATATGTATAGTATAACTAAAGGAAAGTGAAACCGCAAAAAAAAGGTAACGAAGCCGACACCTTTGACGCAGCCGTGCCGATAAGGTCCAGCCATAGGCGTCCCAAAATATTATAACCAATTTAAGATGGGACACAATAAAAAGTTTTAACATTTTAACCAAATATTATTTATAGGTATATCAAAACCTAACTGAATCTGCAAAAACGATGTTTAACCATAGAAATAATTGTATTCATCATACCGTCGACCGATAATTAAGACTTTAGATTAATGGCATAAATACGTTGTTATTTTTATGATCGTTTTGTAGTAAGTGTAACTATATTATATTGTAACTATATCTATTGTCATGATCGAGATCAGCTATTCAACTGAGAACCAAGGACACACATAAGGGCTCGGATGCGTTTCCGAGAATCTTGAAATTATTGGAGTTTCTTACGTGACCATGGCCATCGTAATACTGTCTAATTTTTTTTTGGGGGGGGGGGGGGTAAGAGGAGGTGAATCTTCCAAAGATACCCACATGCGACATTCGTGGGTTATGTCACGATTTTTACTGACTAAACACCCCCCCTAGAGTAGTTGGTTTCGGACCGGAGTCTATAAACCAAGTATCTCTCGATAGATTATAACCGCTCGCATGACCCGTTGTCATGCCGAACTTTTATAACCCTCCCATATTTTCGCATACAAATATGGGGTTTATCTCTGTCCTGAAAGGAAAATTTTTACAATATTGCCTTAAGGTAACTAAAGTCCTACTTAAGATAATATTTGTCTCTAGCCTTAAGATATTTGTATGTTACATACGGGGTTAAGTATCTAAGTGTGCATGACATGCTATTTACCTAAGTAATCTTAAGATGTGGGAACTTAGATATTTGACTTAATTATTGGTATTCAGGCCCGCTCGCACTAGCACTTGCGCTCCCGTTCGCACTCACACTATCGCTAGCATTTGCACTACACTCGCACTAACACTTCACTTTTGCCTTTTCATTACTCTATTTGATTCCTTGGTATTCTTTTGTATCACCTATTTTGCCTATATCCTGAAGCAATCGAGACCGTGAGTAGACGCAATGTTGCTGTAAAAGCTCAATAAACGTCTTTTCTTGAAAACTTTCGAAGTTTTCATAAGATCTTTGTCTTCCAAAAGTATATTTATCCGCTTTTGAAAGAATTTCGTTCAAAACTTGAATTTCTATCACGGTTTCTCTGTATTTTCTGGAAGAGCATTGTGAAAAGCGGTTTTCACAACAAATGCTATATATTTTAGAAACCTGTAAAATCCATTATCAACAATAAAACAAAATTATCTACATGCTGTTGGAATCGTCAGAAGATTCGGAACTAGAATCATTCGCATTTTGAATCACAAGTAGCGCTACTGGCGGTAAAATAGGATATTCGTCTTCTTTTTTTATAACGTGGGCTACACAGTTTCTCCAAATATCACGGCTCAATTCACTTATTACTCGTCGAATATTATCCAGTACCACTGCACTTAATGTTGGTGACTGATTACATTTACGAAGACGTTCTTTTATAGTGCCCCAAATCATTTCAATTGGATTAAATATGCAATAATAGCTTTGTTCGCGGAAACGATCCGGAACTAGTCCGTGACAAGTGCGCGTGCGCTTTGCGATTATTTGCGTTCGCGGTGCAGAAAATCACTGATTTTGACAATAAATTTGGCGTTCGCGGTGATGCGAGAACAAGTTCAGGACACATCCGTAACCAGTCAAAACGATCCGAGGATTATGGCATGAATTATTTGTCCGCGCAAGTGCAGTGTGAAATTTGTTTGAAAATTGTCGTTTAATTTTGGGCGGGCTGTATTTTGCGATAACGAACAGTTAAATTTCATATGCTGTTAGTTGTATAAAGGTAGATATAAATTTGTATATAATAATATGCTCTAGTATATTCAATTATTCTTGTATTTAAAATTACTCATAACAGAACAAATATGTCTTTATGGCAATTTTAATCATTATATAATGTTAAATTAAGTTGTTCAGTCTAAAAATTTAATTCAAAATAATAAAATATGTTAAGGTTAAGTGATTCGCAGATGTTCCGGACAAGCACGTTCACCAAAAACGTTCGCGGAGATTTGTCAATTCCTGATCGGTTTCGAATCGCACATGCGCATAAATGTTTGGGATTATTTAACTTGTACAGGTTACGGACTGGTCACGGATCGTCTCCGCGAACAAAGCTAATAAGGAGGTAACCGCAACAGGGTATGGCCGTGTCTCGCAAAGATTATCAATTACATATTCATTTTTAAAATTTCGACTCTTTATCATTTTTATCAGCTCTTTTTTTACCGGGACCTTTTCAGGAATTTCCATATTTTTATGCCTCATAAAATTTAAAATGTCTTCCTTTTTAGTATTATTATTCGGTATTTTGTTTAATATACGCGAATGATATGGTGCATTGTCCATGACGATTACCGAGTTTGGTGGAATGTTCGGTAAAAGCTGATCAACAAACCACTTTTCAAATAAATCCCCAGTCCTGTCCTCATGATAATCGGCAGAAGATTGGGTTATGCTTTTGGCAGACAAAAGCAGTGCATTGGGCACGAAACCATTTTCACCTCCGGCATGAAGTATTATCACGCGCTTTCCTCTTGAACAAGGTGCATTTAAACTGCAATTTTGAGTTTCATCTACCCAACCGTACTGAACAACATCATGAGTATCAAACCATGTCTCATCTAGATACACTATATTCCTATTTGATTCCCGGTGTTCTTTTATTTTACGCAAATATTCTTGACGATGTTCAACAAGACGGCGCGATTCCATTATAACCATCCGATTATCAATTTTTTTGTGTTTAAATCCGCAATCTAATAAAATTCCTCGAAGAGTTTCCAATGACTGGTAATTGTAATCAGGGTAATCGCGTAACTTATCCCGGATCAATTCTAATGTTGGCACCGTATTTTCCTTATATAGATTGTACACAATTCGTCTAATGACATCTTTTGCTGCATCGTCAACTTTCTGAAACTTTTGATTAGTTTTCTTTCGCTTTACCGAATGATCTGTAACATCTCTTGTTTTAATTACGCGATAAATTGTAGATATCGAAAGTTGTGTTAATTCGTTAACTCTTTTTATAATGGCTTTATCTGACTCTGCCGGATTTTCTTTTTTTAAACAGCCGTAAATATTTAGAATTATTCGTTGACTTTGAACATGTAAATCTTTATTAAACTCCGGACATGTTTCGACTGGCGATGCCACGGTCGGTACCGAAGGTAATTCAACATGTAATAATTCGCTTTCATCTACCTCAAAAGGTCGCCAAAAAGCCATTATTATAATAAAAATTCACTTACATAAACCAAGTATCTAAAAACAAAACTAATACGCACTTTACTGGTCAAAACCTAAAACTTAACTGTTTCGCATAAATCATGTTCTAAACGAGCATCTGTCTAGACGTAACGTCTTAATTATAATAAAATGACTCCTTCCACTGCATCCGCCAATATAATATTACCCTTAGTGGAAAAGAGACAAAACGAATCGTCGCTGCAGGTGTCCCTTCACGAGATAGGCAGCTGCTGTTTGAATTATATACGGAAGTTATCACTAACAAATCTGAATGAAATGTGGGATACTTGCTATGGGGAATCGAGCGAGCCCGGTATGAGCGGCAGTCGTTTGTCTGGCTTTTTATACCACTTAAATCTTAATAATTTAGATTTGTGAGATTCACTTAGGACTGGCAAAACTATACCACCTTTTCAAGTTGTGATTTACTCAAGGGTAGTGGTTTTATTCATGAACCGCTTTACAAAGAAGGAGTTGTGGTATATCTACTTTCACGTAGATGGCGCCTAACGTAGGTATAAGAATTGATTATATTTTAAAATACGACAGTTTGAAACTATGAATCAGATATTTAAGCTTGTAACCACGTTTGGTGAATTTCAGTACCTACGTTTTTTATAAAGCGCAGTTTAAAAATAACCACTTTTGAGGTAAGTTGCTCTGGTTTGTTGGGTTTTCATTAGATATTCACCATTTGTAGTACATATTTGCATAAACTTTTCCGTTTTATATTAATTTTTTTAAGTGTCTAAAATATGTACCACCGCCACCGCCCGTTCAGTATGTGTATATTTTTTTTAGTTACGAAAATGCATGACTTACCATTTAGATTAGTAGATATTACAGAAGAGGAGTTGATGAGCAATAATTTATATGTAGATCAAGATGATGACGAGACATGTCTAAACTTGGAACCAGGTTTCGAAAATATCCCGTCAGACCGTGACTCATTTGTTGGAATTGAAACACCTGATGCCGAAGATGATTTTGTAGACGAAAATGGTATAGATGAAACTTTTTTCATTGATCAACCAGAAAACCATGATTCAGATGACGAGCAAGTGTTATACGAGAAAAATTGATGCAACAAAAATATAGATTACATAGAAATGATTATAGTCCTCCTACGTGGAGTAAAACCAATAGTCCTTTAGAATACATCAAGGAGTTTACTAGTATTTGTGGCGTACCCGACTTTATAAAAAGTCAAGTTGATCATAGTCCAGGTGCTCTGTTCTAACTTTTTTTCTGATGATTTTTTCGATTTTTTGGTATTTCAAACAAACTTATACTGTCAGCAATCCGAGAAACCATATTATCCCACAAACAGACTCGAATTAAAAACTTTTTTAGGTATAAACTTACTTATGGGAATTAAAAATTTACCTAGTTATAGGGACTACTGGTCAAGCCAAAAAGAGCTGAATGATCCTTACATAAGCTCTCTTATGCCTGTAAAAAGGTTTAGCTTGTTTTTGACAAATCTCCATATAGGTGATAAAAGTTTAGAGCCCAAACGTGATGATCCTGACTTTGATAAACTGTATAAAGTAAGGCCCCTTGTGGATCATTTGTCCCAAAAGTTCAATGATTGCTTTCTGCTATCACAGAACGTCTCCAATGATGAGTCAATGATCAAATTTAAGGGTAGATCTACTATAAAACAATATATGCCTAAAAAACCATCAAACGGGCTACAAGGTTTGGGTGTTAGCTGATCAGTCTGGCTATTGTTCCAAATTTGATTTATATACAGGGAAAACAGGAGATATTGCTGAAAAAAACTTAGGAAGCAGAGTAGTACAGTCTTTAGCAAAAGGTCTTGAAAATAAAGGCCATCATTTATACTTCGATAATTATTTCAACAACGTGCCATTACTGGAAACCCTACAATCAAAAGAAATATATGCTTCTGGAACAATAAATCCCATAAGAAAGTATATGCTGGTATTTCGTGCAGACCGAAACATGAAGCAAGGTTAATTTGATTATTCAGTTAGTAATAAGGGACTGTTAGCTATAAAATGGAAGGATAAGAGATGTGTTAATTTACTTTCAAATTTTCATAGGCCAGACGATACTTCTTCCGTGAAAAGAAAAAATAAGGATGGAAATGTAGATGATGTGCCTTGTCCCAAACTTCTTATAGATTATAATAAATATATGAATGGAGTTGACAAATTCGACCAAAATAAAGGCACCTACGAAATTAATAGAAAGAGTCAGAAATGGTGGCACAGATTTTTTTTTTACTTTGTCGATGCCTCAGTAGTCAACGCCTATGTTATTTACAGACATATTTTAGAAGAAAATTCCAAGCCATTGTCCATGAAAGATTTTAGATTGGAAATAATACGTAAGTTAATTAGGGAGCCATCTAGAAAACGACTGTCAGTGTCTCGTATTCCTGTGACAGTAAAAAATCACAAAAGATTATTTATTCCTAAGGAAGTAAAACTTCAAGACTCAAGTCATCAGCCAACTTATACATCAAGGCGATGTGCTCTGTGCAGTACAAAAGCTAAACAGATCCGCACAAATTGGATGTGTTCGAGGTGCGACGTCCCCTTATGTCTAGGTAAAAATAAAATCTGTTTTGAACGTTACCACAGTGTTTAAAAGGGCACAGGTACAAATATTGTACCACCGAATTTTTTTGTATACTCCTTTGTATTTTTTTGAAAAGAAAAGTAAAATCTCATTTTTAGTTTACTTTTAAATATATATTTGTTTTAAAGTACAAATTATTTGCCGATTTTCTATCCCTGCCCATTTACGTTATTTTTCAGATAAATTATCTGCCCCTGAAAGAAGTAAATTAACGGTAACGTAACAGACACAAGGAAACAAACCCCACCAAAGACAAAAACGGTTCGTTGATGTTAGTTCTGGATCTTTTTCTGTCTTTTTTATTGACATTTTCTACGCTAGTAAAGTTTATAATTTAATTTTGTAAAAAGTGTGTAAAGAATGTAATTTTGAAAGATTCTTTTTTGGTAAAAAAGATATGTTCGAAAAAATTTGTAGGTTCCTTTCCGAATAAGCATGTTTCGAACTTTTCTTCTAAAGGACGGCTGGTTCTCTGTAAAGAGTAAAAATAACTTTATTCAGGCTTAAATATAATTCTGGGCCTAATATAACTTGGTCAATTATCATCCATAATAACTTAAAGTTAGCAACATTTTTATATGGCTAATCTCTTAGTATTCTGGATCAAAATTAACGACTCCGTTTACTTGTAGCAATTTAGATGAAATAAAAAACTTGTTTGATATTATTGATGATACAATTATGACCATTCCTTTAAATAACACCGATAATGACCTTACTCAATGTAACGAGGCTACTGATGTTGACACTTTTGACTCAAGTAATTCCGAAAACAATTCATATGGATTAAAAAGGACATTTAAACTTTTGTTAGATATTTTGGAAAATTTTAAAAATTTGGGTGATGACCAATTAACCCAAAGCATAAATTTTATTTCTGAACAAGTTAGTTTGCTTAACACCTCAAAAGAAAGATATAGATATTCCCCCAATACTATGATTTTATGTTCAATTTTATTTACTGTAAACCCCCATGCCTAGAAATATTTACGAGACCATGGACCACTCATTTTGCCTCATCCCGAAACAATAAAAGGCATCTGTAATAAATTCCTCACAGATCCTCATATTGATAAAAGAAAAACTTTTCTTACCTTTGTTCGTAATATTTTTCAATTCTTAACCGATGAAGACAAACATGTAATTTTACTTTTCGATGAAACACATATCGAACCCTATTTAGACTATAAAGCAGGCAATCTTGTAGGAACAGCCGTGAACGAAAATAGTTTAGCTTCGTCTGCATACGCGTTTATGATAACTAGTGTATGCTCAAATCTTGAAGAAGCAATTAATATTCCCCTGTATCAAAAATTAACTCCGAACTATTATACAAATTTCCTAAGACTCTAACTAAACGCTGTTTTTCGACAAAATTTATTTAATTTAACATCGAGAAAATGTTTCTTGAAAAAAAAAACAGTACACAAGAGGACCAATAATTGTTTGATTAATATTAAAATGTAAATATTCTAGCATTTTTTTATTTATGCCTTCTGCCCATCTGGCGGGATAAACTTGCGTAAATGCAACTTTTCGAAAACAAATTTTTCAAATTTTTTTTAAAGCATTTTTCAAAAATACATTTTTTCAGAAAACATCATTTTCGAAAAATACTTTTCGAAAATTAATTTGTTCAAGCAGTGGCTTTTGGAAAAACTAATTTCCGAGAAAGTAACGTATCAAATCTAAGCAAACCTGATAAAACTCAAAAAAGTTTCATTTAGGGTTGTTCAGGATCGTTTTTCTTCTTTTTTTAGTTAACATATTCCAAGCTAGTAGAGTACATATCCTACTACTGTTTTCGAAAAAATAGATTTTCGGAAATTGTATACCTGTTTTTAAAACATAACTTTTTTAAAGACATTTTTGGATATATATATATGTATACTTTCGAAATAATGTGTTTTGAAGAATTTTATAAATTCGTTTTCAAAAGAGCATCTTTTGAAAAAGCTCTTAAGATATTTTTAGAAAAAGGTACTTTTTAACTAGGGTTTCGACAAAATATTTTCAAAAAAATTTTGTAAATCCGTTTACAAAAAAGGTATTTCCAAAAAAAATTGCTCTCAAAAAAGATGATTCTTCGAAAAAAAAACCCTATTTGGTTATTTGTTTCCATTAGTAAGAAATGTTTTCAGAAACCATTTAAGAGCATGTAAATCAAAAATGCCGAAAAAAGCTTGCATTTTTAATACTTATAACATATATATTCGTGTTATCCCAGTGAGCATTTTATTCCTCACAGGGAAATGCATTATTGGCGACGCGACGTCGCTGATAGATCGCATTCGCATTTCCTTTATTCAGGGTCAAAATGCACACAAAATAGGAATTGTTTAAAAAAATGTCGGCACTATGTCTGTGCCGACCAAAGACACAAATACATATCTTTGGCATGTGTGGTGTGACACATTGTAGGTACTGTGTCCTTGAAATTTTATGGTGGATTTGTTTGTGACACAAAGTAGAAATTTTACCCAAGGTTTTCTAAAGGCATACATGTGAGCTGTTGGTGGCACAATAAAGAAATGGTTACCATGATATTCCCATATTAACACAAGTTTATTAGCATTGACCATAATCTCGGCGATTTATACTAAATATGGAATAGTGTTACCAGATCCCTTATTTGTGTTACTAAAAAAGAAAAGTGGGAATTGTGTGTCACCGAGAAGGAAGTGTGTTACACTAGTTACACATTGCCCAAGTTACGTCTTTTTACATATATAATGCAGAAATGGGGAGTTTTGCGGCCATATTTTCCTAACTTTTCTAACCAAACTATAAATTGTCTATTTCTGTAAAATGAAAAAAAATATTAATCTTTAATGAATCAAATGTAAATATTACTCATTAAACCATTGTTATTGTTCATAACCTAAAAACATTAATTTTTTTTTCGAAACCCATATTTTTGAAAAATATGTTCGTTATACATTATTTCTTTGAAGGCCCCTGTTACTATTGTTGTTATACGGAAAACATGTACAAAAAATTCTTCATCGCAAGAGAACTGTGACTTTTGGTGGCTGGAAAAAGTCATTGTTATAAATAGTATTATAAATCAGAATTTTGACATATTTGTTTTACCTTACTCGTCGTTAATAATTTCCCAACAATGTTCATCTGGAAGAAACATTGAATATTAAAAAAGAACAATTATTCCTAACTTGTGTATAGAAGTTCATATTTTCCCTTTTAAACTAATAGTGGGATTTGTGGCAGACATAATAACTGATCTGAGGCAGATATTATTACTCAATTGTGTCGGCAATGTGTTGTTAAAAAACTGACAAGTGAAGGCCCAAGTACCGAAACAATTCCTGAATTTCTCCTTAAATGTGTCGTGTCACGATGCTTCACTTCCCACATATAAAAGACATAAAGGTTACAGTTTCGATACATGTAGTTTTGGTTAGGTACATAGATCCAAAACAATTACTGTTTCGAACAGGCTTATGCTTCTTTGAACACAGACTGCCAAAACAAACGAGATCAAACACAAATCTTATCATGGATGCTAACAAAGACTGTAACATAGGAAGATAAACTAAGTTTCTTATTTTTTATTATTTATTGAACTAACAAATTTCCATATAAAATATATAACAATATAACTTGATAATAGCATGCATTACACATGAAATATATTTGAAATTAAGATACATTTATCAAACCAAAACCTAATTATAGATTAACATTTAACTGACTGATATTTGTCTAAATATTTATAAATTTTGGTAAATCAGTCATTACTTTACCTTTACCGTATGTTTTTATTAAGAAAATTAAACCATTAAATAACATTACAAGAAACGGTGTTACCTTTGTTATCAAGTGTTGTGTAGTACTCCATTTTTCCTTTAGTTTGTTTATACTGAATTTACATTTGCTGATAGTAACATTTGTTAATGATCGAGAAATTTGAAGCTAGTACCACATTGGCAAAGGAAATATAGAATAATTTTACTATTATTCACACTCTGTGTAGATAATTAGAGACAGATTAAATTTAACGTTTTCTTTTTGTTAATAACATTGACGACAAAGTCGTCCTTGCTTGGGGAGAGTGGCACGTTGCATCCCTGCAAACAGTCACAAGGCACTTTACTAGTCATCAAGATACAAACTGATTACTGGTCTTTAAGACCAGGCGCGGCCCGTGAAATTTCAAAGTTGCATATCTCTGTTGCTACTTATGGGACCCATACCAAATTCAGGTATATTAATAGTGAGCCTACTAGAAATGTTATGGTACAGAAAAAAAATATTTTGCAATTTGCGAAAAAAAGTTGATTTTTTGAATTGACCCACCTGCGTAAAAAATTAACACGCTTAGATATTTTATTTATTATTTTTTCTAAACAAATTTTACATCATTTTGTCGACAATTCTTAAATTTTAAGAGAAAAAAATGTGTTAGTAGAAAGTTATAGTCTTTTGAATTTTTTGCAACCGAAAATTTAAATTATTTTTCGGTTGAAAAAATTCAAATGACTATAACTTTCTACTAACACATTTTTTTCTCTTAAAATTTAAGAATTGTCGACAAAATGATGTAAAATTTGTTTAGAAAAAATAATAAATAAAATATCTAAGCGTGTTAATTTTTTACCCAGGTGGGTCAATTCAAAAAATCAACTTTTTTCCGCAAATTGCAAAATATTTTTTTTTCTGTACCAAAACATTCCTAGTAGGCTCACTATTAAAAAACCTGAATTTGGTATGGGTCCCATAAGTAGCAACAGAGATATGCAACTTTGAAATTTCACGGGCCGCGCCTGTTTAAGACACGAACTGATTATTAGTCGAAGAACCAAAAATTCTTCAAACCATTCCTTCAGTGCTGAACGTATGGCATTCAACACAACCACTACTCCACCTTGTGTGAAGCGTACTTCTTTTTGCTACCACTACTTCACCTTTATGAACCGTGCTACCATGACTCCACCTTCGTGAAGCGTAATACCACTACTCCTAGTGAAGCGTACTCCTTTTTTTGGCTCTTCCTGTTCGACTGATTTCTGCTTCATACAGCCAGGGATCACTTGCAGGTTTCCACAACCTGAAGAACTAACTTCTGCTTTCAATGGTTGACTAAAAGTATAGACTAATAGTCTGTTGGTCACTCAGACCCAAAATAGATTTTTAGTCACTAAGACTCGAACTAATTTAAGTCTTGCCGCATTGGCAAGACCAGAAGAACAAAGTTATTCACTAACTTCTACGGTTTGACAGCACAGGGATCCAACTTCTGATTAAGCGGTTGACTAAAAGTATTCACTAGTAGTCTGTTGGTCACTCTCAGACCCAAACTTGATTTTAGTCACTAGGACTCGAACTCATTTAAGTCTTGCCACATTGGCAAGATCAGAAGAATAAAGTTATTCACTAACTTTTAAGGGTTGACCGCACAGGGATCAAGATTCTGTTAATTGGTGGACTAAAAGTATCGACCGACTAAGAGTCTAACTAATAGTAACGTTTTCATTACGCTTTCCACCCTTTATAGTATGCATTCTCTCTCTCCTTCACACAGCTTGCGTCACTCATTTTGTCTCTCTTAACCTTCTAGAATTTCAAAGAATATAACCGACCAAAAAGTGTATCCTACGTCATCAACAAAAAATAGTACTTTTAGATTACTTGATATTTTGCCAATACACTTATAGGAGAGAGGGGCTTGATATTAAATAGATCACTGAAATCGTCACAATGCAAAAATATTAGGTACATGATTAAAAAATGGAATTTTTAATCTGGAATAGAGTATGGAGCGACATCTATGAACCAGTAGAAGCATCATCACTCCAAGCTGGCGTCATTAGCATTGACGCCACGTAGAAAATCTGAAAGGGTTGCATACACGTAGGAAGAGTACGTGTTCAACAAACGTGTAGTTGTTAGACGGCGCGTGCGCCAGAATTAGTTTATTTCCCATATTGTGAATGTTTTCAGAACAATACGTATTTATTCCTTAAATGAAATGAGACCAAATCTTGCTTACTGGGCTATATCTGTTATTCATATTTTTGTGGTATAATTTATATATTATAGACCTTACATAGACAGCAAATGTTTTTTTTTGTTTATAATATTTGAGAAGATATACGAATGGATAATAGGTATTTATATTACAAAATTTATTTTTATAAAATTCGCTATTGAAATCCTTTTTGTATAATGCTCTAGGGGGGGGGGGCTTCCTAAATCCGCGCCTGGCTTATGCGTATATCCGTTTGAAGTTATAAAATATTGTACGTTGACTGTTGTCTCAGGTCTCTTAATAATCTTCTGTAATAGTTCAGTATAAATTTCGAATATTACAACCATTATAATATCATTGCATCGACAAGTTAAATAGCTGGAAACGTTAATTTTTATTGTTGTAGAAATGGATCCTAACCTAACTAATAGTCCTATATTTAAGAGCAAACCAAACTCGATTGACCCTAACACTCAAATAGGTATAATAAGAAAATGTTTTTACCCTATCCATCCGTTATCGCACGTCACCACAGATTTACGTGGAGCAGGGCAAGTTATTTTAACTCTGTCCCGACGAAATCACAAATAACGCCTCCGTTCCGTCGGACGGCCCTTAATCCATCAATCATTTGAACACGTCCGAAGCGATTGCGAGCAGAAACGGCACAATTTAATTGAAAAAAACAGAGCCAGAGAAAATAAAGAGCCCGTTTTTTTACACTTTGTTCAATAACGTTTGTTTGTTCAGGCGTTTTAAATCTATTTTTGTACCAAATTACTAATTGATTACTGATTACCCGTAGCAATATACAAGGTGTTATAAAATTCACTGCATATATTGGGATGGGTGACTCCTGGGGTAGTCTACAGACATTCCCCTTACTTTTTTCCTCAAATTGCACATTTTTTTATTTTCAAAAATGCTCAAATATCGGTCCTTATCCGACGCTTCTGACGAGCCTGACATCATGGGAGCTAATAGTATAAAGAAAAAACAAATGATCAGTCCGGGACTCTGCCAAATCTGAAAATTATCGTAGGATATCTAATTTTTTTATCAGTTTTAGTGAAAACCGAAAATAATCCAAAGTATTTTTAATACCACATATGCATTTTACGTAAGTATTTTAATTTAATAGCAATTTCTTAATATCGAAAAATATGGACCACTCGCGAAATCGGTTGAAATTGTAACCAGAACGAAACAGGCTGTGTTTACCGGCAACACAAAAAAATTATGATTTACCGTTATTAATGAGATGGGCATTATTCCTTGTAGCTTAAACTTTCTGCTTAAAAAAAAGTTAAAAACCAAAACAAAAGACATTCGTTGAGCACAACTACACAGTATTTTAAAATTATAACCAAAATATTTGTCAGCATTTGTCAAAAACAAAAACATTAGGTACTCTATTTCACACAGCACACTCAGAAAGTTGCTATTAGCCCTTTTGTCAATAAAATTACTGTAACCTACTGATTTTATTTTTAAAAGATCCCCACCTGAGTTTTTATTAAGTCGAGATATATCTAAATCGATTTCTTGTACCCACAAACGTTACATATTACGTAAATATTATTAATGTTAAATATAGTTTAGTTTTCAACCCTATTAGGCTAATTTAAAAACTCTATAATTAAAGCACAAACTAGACAAAACTAAGCAAAATATTAGTTAACAACGAATTTTCTAGGTAGCAAGAAGAAACTACATTATTATTTAAAACTAACTTCTAAAGCAAAAATATAGTGTCTGGTCGGACACTTGACCGACTGAACTGGTCATACACTTGACCGAACTTCTCTCTCTCTCTCTCTCTCTCTCTCTCTCTCTCTCTCTCTCTCTTGCGGTTATGTGAAATAAAAGTTTCAATACCTACTTGGGTGATATCTGTGATGTTAAAGCAAATTTCGAAGGAATTGGAAGTGGAAAAACGGAAAGGGTTCCAAGCAGAGGCGTACCGCTGGGGGGGGGGGGGGGGGGTTAACCCCCCCCCCCATTGATCTCTTATAGTAGTTATTATAAACATTATACAGCACGGTAGTATATACATATTTATATAAAAACAAGGGTTTTGTCTACCAACCCCCCCCCCCCCCCCCCAACCAATAGTGACCTACAACCCCCCCCCCCAAACCAAAAGTCACGGTCGGCCTCTGGTTCCAAGGGACAGCAAAGACGAAGTTTCGAAAACCATCCCAGTCGGCAGAATTATAGTGCCAAATCGTGCGTTGCGGCAGGTTTTCAACGAACTCAGGATGTATGGGACCAGAGACGGTAATGAGGTCGTGATCTGGTCAGTCAAGGGGAGCGCATACAGATATGGCTTAGGACGGATGGTAAGGAAAAGATCTAGTGAGTTTGGATTATGAGTATAGGAACGCGGATAAAGTATATTGGTTTCCTGATTAAATTGGCTGGCGCGTTGCTGATTTCGAAGTTTTCTGCCGATCTGCCATTTGGGTCGGTTTTAAAAAAAAAACCTAGCCATTCCTTGTTATGGACGCTAAAGTCGCCTAGGACAATAACTTCAGCAGAGGGAAATTCAGATATAAGATGGTCAATTTCTGCCGAAAGAAAATTGAATAACTTATTGTAGGAGTTGTCTGAAGGGCAGCGGTAGATGCAATAGATAAATTTAGTAGAAGATTTAACGGTAAATTTTAGCTAGAGGACATCGTGCTCGCCTGGTTCCAGGTTCGAGAATCTGATACAAGAAAGACTGTTTCGAACGTAGGCGCATATCCCACCATTAAGACGAAAAGATAACAGCAGTTCATAGCCTGGAAACAAAAGATAATTGGAATTTGAGGACTAATTTTGGACTAATTTGGGATTCGGTCAGAAAAAGAATGTGGGGTTTGCAACTATCGATCAATCAGTCTACTACCAATAATATACAAGGTATTCACAAAGATCATATATACCAGAATGCAGAACACGCTAGATGCTGCACAACCACGGGAACAGGCGGGCCTTAGAAGTGGCTTCAGTACAATCAACCACTTTCCCACGTTAAGGTAGGTCATCAGTCGAACAAAGGAATATGAAATACCACTGACACTAGCCTTCATAGACTTCGAGAAGGCGTTCGACTCGATATATCCCAAAGCTATAATAGAAGCCCTAAAGGCGTCGACAAACTGCATATAGAAACCCTGGCAAACATATACAAAGAAGCCAAAGTCAGAGTCATGATATACGAAGGATCTCCGGAATTTCCCACCAATAAAGGAGTACGTCAAGAGACGCAATATCTCCAAAGCTCTTCACGGCAACACTTGAAGAAATCTTCCATAAGTTAGGCTGAGACATCAAAGGTCTATGCATAGATGGAGAACACCTTAACCACCTAAGATTCGCTGATGACGTTGTACTAATCGCCAAGAACCCTGATGAAATTCAACAGCAAATTGACGAACTATATATAGCATGCAATAAAGTAGGTCTGAAGACGAACCTAGCCTAAACGAAGATAATGTACAACGAACTGGTAGACAAACAAGACATACAAGTAAACAACACCACACTGGAAATAGTAGAAGTATACATATACCTGGGTCAACTAATACACATCTCGTTATCTCTCCTACCAGAAATCAACAGAAGAATAAAACTAGCATGGAGAGCAGTCGGTAGAAACTCAATCATATTTAAAACCAGAATGCCACTCCACCTAAAGAAGCGAACGTTTGATCAATGTATACTACCAGTTATGACATACGGATGTGAAACCTGGATACTAAAAACAGACATAACAAGAAAACTATAAGTTGCACAAAGGGCTTTGGAACGATGAATGCTAGGAATAACTAGAAGGGACCGCAAGAAAATAGAGTGGATGAGATAGAAATCCCAGGTCATAGACGTCATCCACAGGATCAAGTCCCTAAAATGGCAATTGGCAGGATACTTGGCGAGGAGAATTGACAATAGATGGACCACGAGAATTATACAATGGTACCCCAGAGGCATAAAAAGACCAAGAGAACGCCCAAATTTGAGATGGGACCATGATATAAAGAAATTATCAGGACTAACCTGGGCCCGCATAGCCAACAATGGGCCGAAATGAAAAATGAATATGTAAGGGAGGCTATAAGGGAAACAGCTGGAAATGAATGATGATGATGATGATGATGATGATGATGATGATGATGATGATGATGATAATGATGATGATGATGATATATATATATATATATATATATATATATATATATATATATATATATATATATATATATATATATATATATATATATATATTTTTTTTTTTTCTTTTTTTTGAAGAGTTGGATAGTTAGAAGAGAATAGGATTATAAGTGTCAGAGAAAGAAGCGAGAAGAGAAAGAATGTCAGTGGTAAGAGGAAAGGGAAAGAAAAGCCGACTTACGCATTCAGGACTGGAAACATCCGCTAAGATTTCACCAGCTCTTTAAGTGGGTGCATGTGGTGATGAAAAACTCCTCTACTACCTTACGCGATGCACAAAATATCATTGCTGCAGTTGTAGAGAAAGTATAGTTTAAAAATACCTTTTCGCACTAGTTCGACTTGTGGCCTTCGCCTTCGGCATAGGACCACAAACGTCTTACTCGTGTGAAAAAATCATTTTTAAAACTTGTACTATACGCTCTTCTGCAAACCACTGTTTATATCTTGTAAATTCGTTCATATCAGAACATTGTTTTCTAATTCCTAGTATTATGGCTATACCAGCTAGGTAACACTCATGCCATTACTGCCAAAAATTGCCTGAGGTGTATGTCATGCCGCATGAAATTTAGGGTAAGCCGAGCTAGCCGAATCAATAACATGCCAAAACCACAAACACATGGTTATTATACAACATAAGATAGTTTTACTGTCTTCATTATTTTTAATTTTTTTACTGGACAAAGCTAGCGTCAAAATCACTCGCTTTCGTAGCAGTCGCCCATATACATAGTTAAAACTAGAAAATATTGTTGAGAATAACATTAACCAGTACTTGAGAAGAGCACCACTTTATAAGACAAAAGTTTTGAAATTAGAGCAGCAAACCGATTCCAAGTTATGGCAGAGCTATCCGGATTTAGTTTCTACAGTTTATACAGTTTAACATAACAGTGTAGCTCTAGCTCTCTGGGGAGTTGCAGCGGTAATCCACGTTCGTTTTAATGATATTAGTTCAGTTCGAACGGATAAGTTTGGCCGATATTAGAACAACAGTTATATCGACGAATAAACCGATTGGAAAAATATTTATTCGTTTGTTAGTTGGGTATTTATTTGTCATATGGGGGTCAAATTTATACGGGGTTTAACTTTACCTAAAGTAGCTATACGAATTTCTCGCTGCAGCATTTCTTCGTTTATCAATCGGGGGTCAGTATTTTCGAAACTATAAGAACTATACCGTATAAAATTTATTTTGAGAATGATGACAGAAACCTATTTTACAACGGAGAGATCAATTATGATTCTCTCGCATGTTCTTTCTCCCTCATTTTTTTCTCTCTCGTCTTCTTTCTCTCGCATACTCGTAAAATTTTTACAGCTGGTAGAAAGTTAGATTATGAGAAAGATAAACATGACATATTATTTGAAGCCTGTCCCATAATATAAGTTGTTTTTGCAGCGTAAAAATATACTTAAAAAGTTTATATAAAGTATTAGCAGCTTAAATTCCTGTGTTCTATGAATCTGAAACTGACTAACAACTATTGAAATGTTATGCAAGGTACATATTTGTTCCTCTTTACATTACTTGGACCGGGCGGCATATTTACAGATGCTAGCATGTGTTGACACCAGGGTGTTGAAATCAGCGAGGGTTTGGAAAAACAGTACATTTACAAATGCTAGCAGATTTGGACACCAGAGGCGATCAGAGTGTTGAAACCAGTGAGCGTTTGCAGTGGGCATACATTTACAGATGCTAACTGATGTTGACACCGGTATTAAATTGACACTATAATAATATGTAATTCCGCAATCAGAGATTCAACTTTTAAAACTATTGGGAGGATTTTGCCATTATTAAAAGCAATTCCAAATTCAGGTTACTTCATGTCCCGCAGTTTTAATGTTTTTGATGCGAGTGTTTTGATGGAGACACCGTGTTGCCAAATTTACAACTAGTTTTTCCCACAAATTTTTATATCAGCTTTAAAAGGTGTATTGGCAACGGGTTAGGGCTCTGTTACTATTTAATTATTTTTTGTGAAATTTTGGCATTAAAGCTGTTCTTAGAAATAATATAATTTCTTCTTGTGGCCATAGAGTTGTAAAATACGTTCTCGGACTGGTTTGTTCAGTTTTAGGTTTCATCAGTAAGTATATTTTTTTAATTTTTTATCTTTGCCGAGTTTTTTTACTGCGACTGCGCGATTCGTATTGGTATAAAATTTTGGCAGCACCGCATACACCTGACATTTTATTAAAAAATATACTGATGAAACCTAAAACTGAGCAAACCTGTCCGAGAACGTATTTTACAACTCTATGGACCCAAGAAGAAATTATATTATTTCTAAGAACAGCTTTAATGCCAAAATTTCACAAAAAATAATTAAATAGTAACTGAGCTCTAACCCGTTGCCAATACACCTTTTAAAGCTGATATAAAAATTTGTGGGAAAAACTAGTTGTAAATTTGGCAACACGGTGTCTCCATCAAAACACTCGCATCAAAAACATTAAAACTGCGGGACATGAAGTAATCTTAATTTGGAATTGCTTTTAATAATGGCAAAATCCTCCCAATAGTTTTAAAAGTTGAATCTCTGATTGCGGAATTACATATTATTATAGTGTCAATTTAATACCGGTGTCAACATCAGTTAGCATCTGTAAATGTCATTGAACTCCATATGCCCACTGCAAACGCTCACTGGTTTCAACACTCTGATCGCCTCTGGTGTCCAAATCTGCTAGCATTTGTAAATGTACTGTTCTTCCAAACCCTCGCTGATTTCAACACCCTGGTGTCAACACATGCTAGCATCTGTAAATATGCGACCGGGCGTTATGGGAATGCATAACAAGAACGTCGGCCCGATATAAAATTGAGAATAGTTGGCATTACAGAAGATTTCTTTAGTTATTGAGAAATTAGTGAAAATTGCGCCCTAGAAACATTTGGTTTCAGTTTAAAGCTGAAATTACAGTGCCATTACAAAGTGTATCTATCCTTCTAGAACTAAGACTCAACATTTACAGTTAAAAATTGTGAAACTACTTGGTATATTTCATTAAACAATTTTTATCGCGTTTTTAACTTACACAAACGTCACTGTTCGCAGGTAGGATGTATTATAGATCCAATTTCATTATATTATATCGGAGAATGGGAATATGTTTTTAACCTTATTATAAATTGTTTATCTTAATAAAAATATTTACTCGTTTTTGCTATTTTTTCTTTATTTATTTAAAAACTTTTCCTCCGATCCTTTTATTGCAAATTATTGGTAAGAGGGAGTATTGTTACTTCGGTAGGAAACAATTTTAAGTAGTATAAAATAAGAAGGTTAATGTGGCTATGCTGACACTGTTTTTGCTTAATAAAAATGAGATTTTTGAAAATGTTGTTTGTGTTCAGTAAAAGTTCTGTAAAGTGTTTTGCTATAAAATCATAAAACCTACGTAAGTATTTTGTCAGGTTAGAAATTTATTTTTTATGACAATTCCGATTAAACTCTCACAGTAGACAACCAGAAATACTTGCACAAACAAAGCCTACTGTGATAAAATATTTGATTATTATTTTTTATTTGCAGCAACATCGTTTATCGTTTTTATTTGTCTTTTACTAATGCCCCTTTTGCTAACAGGAATAGAAAGAAATCGGATGGAAATGGGAATTTTATTAGGAAAAAAAATTTGCTATGACTAATCTTTCGAAGTATATAACCAGCAATACCTCCACAAGCAAAGAAGGGTATGTTAAATATTTACAATTTTTTTTTGTCTTTGTCTAATGCACTTTCGGCAACACGGATAGAAAGAAATCTGATTCCTCCGTGATTATCAGGAAAGAAAAGATGAATATTGTGATCACTAAAATATGTTCTGGTGTAAACTGTCCATGGAACTGACCAATAGGGTGAATTCTTGTTCAATTGTTTTTTCTGTCATCATTCTCACATAAAATTGGATACAATATAGTTGACAAAATTTTGGAGTACCTAAATCCATGGGCGAAACTAGGATTAATAGCTGGGGTGGGCCTGGCTTTAGATGCTTACAAGTACATGTATTAATATTATTAAAATTTAGTGTCTATCTCTGGCCCAGTTTAGGCAAAATAAGCTCGAATAAGACTAAACCGATTTTGTTGAAACTGAAATGAACTGAATCGAGAACAAAATAGATGCTTTAAGAATTTCTCTATACTTTGTTTTATAAACATTGGTTCAGTAGAAACTGAAAAATCGCATCAAGAACGCACTGATACTTTCGCAGATTTTTTTCTAATTCCTGAAGATTTTGAGTAAGATATTTAAGATATTAGAATTAAAAAATTATTTTTCTTGGACCCTAAACCACTCCGCAATGGTACATATGGTTTCGTCATTTGTCAATAATCGTTTACTTTTCACATGTTTTTTGAGTTTGAGAAGAAATAATTGTCTGACCGTGCTAAATCCGGAAAAAAGGGCGGGTAGTTAACCAATTTTATCAATTTTTTGCATGGCAATCAACGACTTATGAGCAGCAGCATTGTCTTGCGTTTTTCCACAATTTTCCTGCATAATGTAGTTAGCAACTCAGTACATGCTCCCGTGATACTTCTACTATGTTCCGAATATTCTGTCAGGATTATCCCATCTTTCTCCCAGAAACCTGAAGCAAGAATCCTGCCAGCCGATTTTTGAACACGGAATTTTTTGGATAGTGGAGAACCAGAATGCTCACTCTTTGGATTGCTTGGGCTTTAGTCTTTGGGTGATAGTGATGAAACTACGTTTCGCCCATAGTAACAAACCAACCCAACCAATCCAAAAAGTTTTTACGAACCTTCTTTAAAACAGCGGCAGATTTTCTTCGACGTTGTCAATCGAATGCGCTTCTGATGAGAGGGCGCGCGTATGGTCTGATTTTTAGGTGTGAAAATTTGACAGTTGTTCGATTAAACCAAAAAAAGTATTAAGTCTACACTACAAAAAATAACATTGTAAAATTTCCGTTATTTTAGGTTGGTCACAAATGGGTCCACGTAAAGTACCGTAAATTTACAGAAACATCCTGATTTTATTTTCCTATATATTTTTGGTAAAATTCACTAATAAATTAAGTAAATTTGTATACAAAGCATTAATTGTTTTTTAATATCAATAACAAATTACTTTATATATTACCGAAATAAGTTAATTTCCGTAATCGGAATATAAATTGATTATATTTACCATTTAAAATTGCGTAATGTAATATTTAATTTTACTACCCAACTTTGCAGCAATAATTAGAAAATTTACGGCTGCTGTTACAATTATATTTCATTCTTTTTTCCAATATCTTAATACTACATATACAATAACGAGTTATTCGTACATAATTGTGGATCTTAAATATAAACTGCTGGAAATGGAAAAACATATTTACATTTCTTTCGTAACTAAAAATATTTGTTCCATTTAGGATCGAAAATAATTGCGGATAAATTACAACTCGTAAGAGAATAAGAAATTAGAAAACAGAAAGAAATAGAAAGTAAATTTACGTAGATATTTCCACTGCTGCATTTTATAATTTTTTACTAGAAAAAGTTTGGTATAAAAACTATTTACAAAACAGGAAGTCTCTAACAAAAAAAAAATAGATACCAAAGTTGGAATATACTAAGCGTATACTGATGGAAAAAAAGCAATATATACAAATAAATAAAATATAAATATATGGTTGGGTTTTTTATTAGAGTAAAAATTATATAGGTATTAAGTTTTAAACATATAATATAATATAACATTGCTTAATTGTTTTTAAACTATTATTACAAAGTCTGCACATAAACATAGTTAACTAATATACTAATTTTATTTGTTTAACACAAAATTTATCAAAGTAACAACGAACTACACAAAATGCTTGTTTATTGTTGGAAAATTTACAAGAAAATTATCATAAATGCCGGCTTGCGTTTAATCTCGCGGCATTTTCAGTAACAACTCATACGGTTTCGTCAACAATTGACTTGTATAGCCGGGCGGTGCCGCCGGCGTGACAGATTTACAGAACATGTAACGTAAAAATTGGCACTAATTTGTGACGTGTAATATTTCGGAATATAAACTGTATTTTTAGTTTGTAATTTTACTTTACTCTGTGAAATTAAACATTTCATAAAGTATTTTCTTTTAGAAATTATATTTGCATAACTTATTTTGTGATAACAAAATAGAATAATTTATTAAGGAAAAATAAGCAATATTTTATGGAACCCAACTGTCATTTTACAGTCATTTTTTGCAGTGTAGGTAGGATTCACCAAAGGATAATGAAGTATTTTGTAACTTGTTTATGGCATCGGTTAATTCCGCGTAATTACTACGAATAGATTTTAAATCTGTTTCTACTTATGCATTTTGATCTGACTTTCTCTAATGGCTGCTGTTTCTTTACCATGGAACTGTAGAAATAAAGATTTTCTTTTTGGAAAATGTTGCAAATAATAAAACGATTCCTCTAACCATGTACCCACCATCTAAGAATCGGCTGTGGAGGTTCTGCAATCCCAGGACACTGTTTATGAAATTCTGAAATGCGTTTGGGTGATTTACGAAAAACTGCTTTGGTGTGCGATTAGTGTAACCGGATACCACTTGCGAATCATTTCCGCTGTCAGATGTAAGGCATGCAGTATAGACGTAATGTAAATGAGGACTCACAGATTTGAGGGAACGCCATCACTAAGAAGTAGTAACACTTGATTCGTTGATAGTTTAAATCCGTGTAATGTAGTTACTATCAAATGCTGAATTGCTTCGCTAGTTCATTTTTCTAATCTTTTACTGGCTAATAAATACGCAGGTGACGGCTCAAGCGGATCCAGTGCACGTACTATAACACTGGCCACAGAATGTTTTTTAGAATTTGTTGTCGCATCTACGGTAACCACAGTTTTGTATTGTGTAGTTCGGGTGTAATATTACATTCAAGTCGTTCGTGCAGAGTTGGTAAATGTCTTTGTATTATTGTATACTTCGGCCGGGCAATTTCCATTTAGGATTATATTTCTTCCAAAACTGACGTAATGGTTCTTTATTTAAGATAAATAACGGCACATTACACGATACACGAACGCATCATAATAAGTAAATCGAAAAAATATTGTGTATAAAGGCGTTGACCCCTTTTTTATTGATGTGTTGCACTGTTTACGTGCCTTATACATAAAGATTTCTTAAAGACCAATAAGATTCGCTGACAAACCACACATAGTGTTTGCAGCCCCATTATACTACCAATCAGGAAATTTCCATATAAACCTTCTAGGGCAACCAGTCGCATGTTATTGCACGCTTTCGGCATATTGCGAAATACCAAATTCACAGCGACGCGACGTGATAGAAAAACAGAATCAACAACCACACACGACGGCAAAGCTAAACTGAATTGCTGTGCCCGCGATGTAATGCTACTGAAGAGTCACTCACGGTAGGCAGTCTTGCCCTGGAGTCACCCGTTTTAATATATAGGTATGCAATTAATGTCATAACACCTTTCTTGTTTTAAAATATCTAGACTTCTATGTTATCGAAAAAACCTTATTACAATAATTTATTCTTGACTTATGTTTTCTTAACTTCTTTTTAACAAATGATTAATAAAAATAGCCCAATGTAACACATTTTATACAGTTCCGGAACGTATAAAGTATAAATTAGTTTAGTCAAGACATCAAAATCCATTTCAATAGACTTTTCTTTATTTTCCCCCTTATACCAATTCGCTATGATCCCTTTGTTTTATTCAGCATCTTTTCTGCTTCTTTTCCCCTTTTCTATGATAAAAGAGCCATTTCTATACCTTTTGTTACAGAAAACTGAATTTCGTTCCGAATGAGTTTGCTGATGCTATTTTATACAAATTGAATATTAAATAAGACACTTTTTGAAAAAAATCTTAATCGAAAAATGATTGATCGAATATAGAAATTTAAAATAAAGCAAGAACATCCTTTATTTGTGGAGTTAACTTGACGTTTTCAGACCAATTTCGTACAAGAATCTATTCCGAAGTTTCTTCTTGTTTTTTCTTTAAATTCCTTATTTCTCATTTTTTGATACAGTGTGGGCCACCGAAAACGGCGCACACATCTTATAGATATTGTCATCAATGTAACTTCAACCTCCAAGCGGGGTAACTTCTACACTGCAAATTCTAAAGGACAAGGGTATTGTTTTAAAGTTTATAAAATTCCCTATAAATTGGCGCTTTACTTCTTGAAGTAGAGACACTGGTTATCGATAAATCGATAAATAATGACGGAACACGGAACCCTTATACACCGTAACATGATTCCAATTTTATCAATTTTTTATATTCAGAGGACAATGGTTTAATCTTTAAATCACGCATTATACAGTGCGGCTCTTTTGGCATACAGTAATTAGTACAAAAATACTGTATTTTGGTGCACAAGATAGCTGCTGGACGACATCTTGAAAAAAAAATGTAAATGGAAAGAGGGGTCTACCAATACATCATTTTAAAGGTCCCATTGAGTAGGTTCTTTATGATCTTAGAATATGACGTCATTATTCATCTTGAGAACAAAAAGCCGGCTTGTTGAAACAAATATTTGTAAAATATGTAATGCATGATTGCTGAAGTTTTTTAATTGATGGTTCGAAAATACGCTTCTGATGATAGCAAGAGGTTACAAAAATATTATTAAGCCACTGCGGCGTACGAACACATCAATTCACGATCGATGAACAAGCAGCGTTTTCTTTTATTCTAGATTTTGTGAGTACGCTCGCGCATAATTAGCAAGTTCATAATATAAACGTCTTACGAATATATCAATTCACGATCGACGAACAAGCAACGTTTTCTTTCATTCTAGATTTCGTGAGTACTCACGAAATCCGAAAGACGTTTATATTATGAACTTGCTAATTATGAGCGTATATCACAATAAACTATGAAATTACTTATTGAACTTGCATTAAATATTAAGATGTAACAATAAAAACGTAGGGTACAAATTGCGACACAGTTAAAATGAATGACCACTTGCACGTGTATCATCAAGAGAATAAAACTGTGTAAGTACTAAAATGTAAACAATTAACCGCCGTGTTTTGGTTTTTTGCGTTCTGTTTTACTTGCCGCATCATTAATTTTACCTGCTGGAACAAGAGCTAATGGAGTGGAGATATTATGTACTTACGTGCAACTGTTTTTTATGTTAAACTGGAAGATCTAAGATTTAATTGAAACCAAATGCGAAACACTACCGGTGTTGATTAACTCGTTGCCAACCATATAGCGCGCTTCTTTCATCCTACTCGTTCATATAGTCCAAATGTCGCAATATCAATTTTTTACACAGAAAACCGTGATATTACTTTGTATAAAAATGTTTTTCATTCTAAAAAGTTATAATAATTTACTATTATAATTATTAAAAGAAGAAAAAAATATTCGAATATAACTTGAATATCAATTCAAGTTATATTCGAATGTTTTTTCCTGTATTTGTTGTTTGTTTGATGTCTGTGTTGTTGTTTGAATGTTTTTAACTCCAGGTGGTCCAGCCGCAACACCTTAATCCAACTTTGGGACCATGCTGATCCACGTCTAGCCAAGCTGTAGATGCAGTCCGGTAAAGGTATGGTTTCGCTTGTGCGTCTGGCGGCAGCGTCCGACGCGCGACGGTAACCTCCGGCGGTAACGACTGGCGGTCGCGTCGGTGTGTTTTTGCTAAAAGCGTTGGCATTTTGGCGCTTTTTTAGGCACGACAGTTAAGTGCAGTATCTCGTACAGTAGATGGATAAAAAAGAACTCGCTGCTGTACTCTTAATTAAAGATGACGAAGAAGAAGAGGAACTGGCTTTACAGAGAAAAAGGCGTCAAAAAGTTGATCCCATTTTTAAAGCAAGACGAGCATCAAAAAGGGCGGGATACCTTCTAACTTCTTTAATTAGTAATTCGTCTTCAATTACAGTAAATTTTGGAGCCATGATGTAAAAGAGCAGTGAACACCGAAAAATGCGTTTACAGACTTAATAACAATTACCTAAACTGTACGGATCGCGCGACCGTCGGCGGCTAGACTGCTACTATGAGCAGTCGAGACAGGAACGCCACTTATGCGTCTGAGCCACGCGGACGTCGGGCCGCTTGGCTCAGACGCATAAATCAAAATAGCGCCATATAAAATATATTAAAGCAGTACGGTACCGCTAGCGGTTACCGCCGGACGCTACCGCCAGACGCACAAGTAAAAACATACCTTAAGGTAGCTTTTCAGAGCTTGCCTCCTCTGTCAGGATCGTCATCCTTAGCACTCAGTCTCGTGTGCTATGGTGGATATCTACTCCTTTCTGTCTCTGTGTAAGGCCAGTATGCCGATTTTTGATTACTGTTGTACATATAAAAATAGGCATAACATTAATATTAATTATTACATAATTCCCCTTATTTTGAAGTTGCGCAGTATAAAGTCTCCTGTTGACTAATGTATATTAGGTAAAAATAAGCATTAAAATTAATATTATTATGTAATTACCCTTATTTTAAATCCGCAGTAAAATGGTTTTTTATTACTGACGCAAGTAAATTTATATTTTATGAGCACCATGCCGCTTATCAAATGAATATTGAATTCATAGAGTATGTATAAAGCTATTTTGGTAAGTTTTCTCTCATTATTTTTTTAGGGCGTAGCGAAAAAGATCATGATTTTTTTGCGTTACCTACCCTTGTTGCTTGACCTGATGGTTTATCTCATTTGATTTTCTAGGGTCGGTTATTATCTTTAAGCTGTTCCGTAGAAGGGTGTATTTTTAATAGTTACTATTTTACTTACCAAAATGGTATACTTGATTTTTACTACCTTTTATGTTGTAAATTAATTTAAGTATATATTCACGCAGGTAACATATTTTTAATTACCAAATAGTGTATCCATTTGGCCGTCGACAGCCCATATAAACGAAAGAATAAATGTATTTTATTTTGGGGAATAGTTTGTTTTATTGACTGTTAAAACACATGCAAAGAGTTTTGTAATATTTTATCAAAATCTTATCTCAGTTTAGGTTCTGAGTTTACTAAGCTGCAAGTGTACTTCTTTAATAAAAACTCAATGGCTCCCTATTGCCTAGGAGAACTTAAGCAAAGAAAAGAAAAAGGGAAAATTAAACCTCTACGGTCCATATATGCTCCAGGCGTAAAGCCGCCGCGCACTTGTAGGGCTTTTGGACAGTAAAATTTAATAATTTAACCCCAGAACGCTGCAATACCTAGGGTATCCAGATTATGGAATAAATTGCCTGCAGATGTTTTCTCCTCCTCTCCCAAGCTGCAATCCTTTAAACCCTGTGTCAATAGATTAAATTTCCCTTCTCTTCAGATGCCCGCGGTACGTTAGTACTTAAGCTTGAAGGCTACCTGGGATGTCTCAAATAAAAAAATATATATATGAGTCTGAGACGATGACACAATTAAGTTAAGTCAAGCTGGAGACAGCTGACCTTAAAATTTATAAGATAGATACATAGTCGTCTATGCGACATGACTTTTGATAAATATCCTATTTTCCATAATTTTGATGTTTTGCCTTTGCCCTATTAAAAATATTTCCATCCGCATGGTCTAGACTGTGCTTTTGTTTTATTGTTTCCAATATTCAGTTTATGTAATGTAATATCAGTAAAAGGGCTTATAAATCAAGAAAACGCAAAGAATTGAATTTTACTACATCCTAAGGTTGCGCAAGTTTGTTAGCTTTTATTTACAATATGATCAAACAAATAAATTCATGTTTAGTTATTATTTTCTTCGAAAACAGCTTGAACTATGGACTTCAATTAAAAAATATTGGAACCTTAAATTTGTATTAACAATAAGCTTGCTTTTTAACCGACGTCACGAGGAGGTTATCAATTCGACCCATGTATGCCATTTTGTCTATGTATGTTCACTCATAATTCTTGAAATTTGAAATTGAATTGAAGTTGTTGAACTAAAAAAGTCGCTCGTCTATGGGTGCCCATAGAGTTCAATTTATGATAACACTCAGCGTTTCGATATTTGACAATTTTATTACAGATGACATCAACAGCTGATATTGGTTCTTTCGAAAAGTGCCTTGATCAATAATGGCGTGTTTTATTTTCGTTGGATTTTGGTGTTTTGTGTTTGAGATGTTGGTGTTTCTGTAGGTGTATTTTGTATAGTGTGTGTTTTAAATATTTTACTTTTGGACTTTATCAGAGACTAAGTTCTCTTGATGTTTATTATTTACATTGAACGGTGAGTACAAGTCCGGTCCTGTCTGTCAGCCAACCTCTAATCGTAAAATAGACCAGACCTTAACAGGAAAGCCATAAATGACAAGTGACTTGGCCATCATATTGCGAGATCTAAGAAAAAGTTTACTCTACCTACCAATATATCCAGCAACACTGACAACACACTGAATTTAATAGAAAATAATAATAGTATGTTGCAGTAAAATACAACCAATAAATAAGCACTACTTGTTTCAGATTAATATTAGTTCAGTTAGGGCAAAAATATATAAGATTTCATATTTTTAAGTTGCCCACCCTGTACCTGGTGGATCAAAAGTTATTTTATTTCTTTATTTATTAACGGGTAAAATATCCAATAATATCAATCAGTTTGTACCAGTGGTAAAAGCCTTATCTACATATTATATACAAAATTTAATTTCGGTAAAATGAATTATCTTTGGGTTGGACCAATAAAAAAATAGAATTTTTTTTTGGTGTGCTCATCCTGAATATTCACCGAAAGTCTAGTCGGTTTCAAGCGAGGGTAAAGCTTAATCCATATGCAAATTTCAATTTTTTTTTGTGCAATTAGATTTTTTTATTTTCGCGCCAACAAACAGATTTACAGACGATATACATACAGATAGACAGACGGAAAATCATATTTTTTGTAATCTAGCCGCCTCAAAACGTGGGGACCTGAAAAAATCGCGAGAGTGCGTGAGGTAATTTTTTCACGAATATCCCGTTCTGTGAACGTAGTTTTGAGGTCCTAACTAGGCCCGAACGTCCAATACCCACCGAAGACGTTCCAAAGACATTTAATTTGTAACGTTACAGGTACGTTGTGTTAGAACGTAGGTACATAAAACGATTCTCTAGGACAAAATAACTGAATGATTATTTTCGTTTATATAATATAATTTATAACAACTTAATACTAGTACATTATACTATGATTTCATTTAAATTTAAGATTTTGGTTTTCATGGTGCTCTCTAAGTTATTAGTGAATACCACCGATTGTGAACAGAAAAATGATTGGTTGCAGTTTTCTGTCAGGACCAGTGAACCAATACTAATTGAGTTCACTGGTCAGGACAAGGTGCCAGCCGATGCGCAGTGATTTAGCAGTCGATAGTGGTGACAACTGTAACGATATCACGCGGACAAGAAATATGATATAAAGTCATTGAAAATTAGCTATTTAGAATAATAAAACTAACATAACAATATTTTTTAACCCTTCATTGCCTATAAGTTTCACGATCAAGAAAAGAAAAAAAATTGTCGTCACTCTTGTAGTATTAGTGCCATCCTTGCGTACCTAACGTAACCTTACTTTTTTCATGACGCTATCTTCGATAACAATTACTGTTTATAAATAATATTATGTGTAGAAACGTGAATTTTGAGTTGTGATAAAATATCAACAGATAGGTAAGTATATATTTTAAACATTTTATTATTTTTTTTATTTACTTATTGTTTTGCAATGGATTCTCAAGATACTAAAAGAAGACTTTTAGGGAAAGGGCTAGATCACGATTGGAAGCCAGGAAAAATTTTAGATGAAACCCGGAGCAATAAATGTATTTTAAGCAATATTAGTATTTACTTTTGGTACCCAAAGCCCCAAATGACCAGTTTGTAATGTAGTGTTGATGCTTAGGTTTGTAAAAAGTATTTGCGAAATTACTATGTTCATAATTGAATTTTATTGCAAAAGGTAAAAATATTTCGTTTGCAAATTAAGCTATGGAAGTAAAATCCCGTCCAAGTCGTTTTGAGGGGCAAAATACGCCCTTTAAACGTTCAGTGTAGCTTCTTTGAGCAAATTTTTGATCCTTCAATGGGTCTTAATGAAACGTTCTTGAAACGTATTAGGTGTACTTATAACTGAAGTCTACAGTTTGTTTATTGGACCTATAACAACGTTTCTCACGTCCGTTTCTGATACAGTTCGAGGTAGGTCCAAGGTTTTTTGAAAACGTCCCTGGTACATCCGCTGGTCTCTATAAAACGTTCTTTGAACGTTTTAAGTATATTTTTGTGTTGTTAGGGATACATTATTTCCTCTGGCGAGGGAAGTAAAAATTACTTCCAACGCGTGTTTCATCCCAAAAATCTACACATTATGATTCTTCTACTCTAGTAAAGTGTACTCTGAAAATGCCAACTCTATTTAAACAAATCCCATTAAATTTCTTTCCCTTTGTTCGAGGGTCCGGAAATCCTATGAATCGCAATTTAATAACCGATTAATATGTATGTGCTTTTTCTCTATGCATAAAATCAGTACCCCATTAATAACAACGCGTTTTATAGTTGCTCTTGCTTGTTCTAGTTTCCACATTATAGTGATTAATTTCCAATTCATAGACAACCACGCTTGTCCCGTTTCAATTTACTATAATTGGAAAATGCCGTTGTTATTAGGAAATTTACAAATAAAGCTAGCTACGAGTTTATATAGTACTAGTGAATTAACTAATATATGTATATTTTAACATACCCTGTATATCAGCAAAGAAAATTATAGCTAGCTATAATAATGGTTCTTTTGGTAGAAAATGATAAACAAGGTATGTTTACTTTTAGGATGCATTTATGTTGGAGCTGCGGTAAACGCTAAGAGCGGCGATACTAGGGAAGCGGTTTTTTTTGTATGGAGCAACGCGTCGCTCCAATATAAACACATTTATACAAAACAATGAAATTATTCTCTTCGCTTCGCTAGTATTGTCGCTCTTATGGTTTGTCGCAGCTCCAACATCATCGAACTTTTTATGCTCACTGTATAAAAACTTAATTTTTTGTAACGTGAATCTTATTTATTTTACAGGCAAAATCTTTTATTGGGAGTGACTATTTTACGTATCTTGCAAAATTTGGTCCATTTGCCCACTTCTAAACCTCATCCACAGACATACCTACTGTATATGAGTTAAGCACAAGTAGTGCAAACCGTTATTATTTTGTCACAGCAAACAACCTAGAAAATGTACACCTCTGTTAAATACAATTCTTCCTCTATGCAAAACTGCATCGCGATCCGTAGCTCCATTGAGGCGTGATAAGGTAGCAAACAGATTTTCGCATTTATAAAATGTATGGGTATGATATACTCGTAAATGGTAATTAAGGAATTTCATTAGTGTTGCTCATTCGCACGAAAACGATTTTAAGGACATTACGACCGATCGAGATTTCAAACAATCTGCATAAATTTACAAATAATAGAGTCATAAATTCCTATTATAAACCATAATGGAATTTTCCTCTTACCATTATGACTAACTTGAACGTGTGCCAATTTTTCAAAACTTTTAGAAACTTGAGCTTTAGCTGAATTTATGCTTTCGTAGAAATTTGTTTTCTGAGCTATTTCTAAGATTTATGTTGATGAATAGACGACAGACTCATGCTCATAATTTATGTTTTTATGATGTTAAAAACTCTTAAAGCGTAACTTTATAAGTGTACTAAATTTTTATTTTATTGTTTGTGTTGTCAATTTAACGTTTAAATAATAGTATGTAATAAACCAATAGGCGGAGAGGCTGCTGCAAAAAGAGAACGTCCTAGAAAATACACCCACAGATATTTAAAAAACGGACATCTTAAAATTTTGATTGCGTTATATGTTTGATGATTTTTTTATTTTTAGTCAGATTTTAGTAATTTTTTTAGAGATCTGTAGATACAATTATTAGTTTTACCATGTGTGTACAAATTTTAGGTGAAATTGGTTTTTTGATATGTTATACAAAAATAATCGAAATGTTGTTTTTTCTGTCTAATTTCAAAACATCCCATGGAATAATTAAGTAGCAAAATTATTTCAAAATTCCAGTTTTCATTTAGCGTCATCTATTCTTTCCATTTTGTTTTTTGGTTCACTTAGGGTTACCAGATCAAAGATTTTTCTTCTAACCAGGACAAGTTTACAAAAAATCGGGACGAAATTCGGACGCTGTAAAATTTCTTCTGGAAAAGTATAAATAAGTAATGTGTATATATTACATTAAATGTACTTAAATGCAAATATTAACTTCTTCGCTAGTGAAGAACATGAAAACCATAACATGAAAAATAAAATAGGGCCTATTTTTTGATTCTGGTCTGGGTGCCCTCCTTCTATCGCGATTTCTGGGCCTTTACCCTTCATCAGGCAGGCTCACACCCAGGGTGTCTGAAGAACAGACGACATTTTTACCAGGATCAAAATGAGACCTTATATCCAGCGGGTTGAATAGGATGGGTAAGATATAGTGACTCGCGCCAACTAGTTCGAACCGATGGATATAAGGTCTCATTTTGATTCTGGTAAAAATGTCGTCTGATCTTCAGACACCATGGGTGTATGAAGGGTAAGGGCCCAGAAATCGCGACAGCAGGAGGACACCCAGACCAGAACCAAAAAGTAGTCCTTATTTTATTTTTATTTTTCATTTTACGGTGTTCATGTTCTGCACTAGCGAAGAAGTCAATCTTTGCATTTACTTTTAATATATAACCTATAGACCGAAGAAATTTCCCATTTTTACTATACATATTGTATATATATATATATATATATATATATATATATATATATATATATATATATATATATATATATATATATATATATATATATATATATATATATGTATAAAAGAACCTTTTTCTTGGGTAGCAGTCAAAATGCAGGTGGCCAATTAATTAATTCTTTATTGCTTAGTCGAGCTTTCGAGTTTCAATTTAACCCTTCTTCAGGACACACTACAAAAGTTACAAAACACATTGTCAGGAAACACAGCTCCCTGCTCCCTGCTCCCTGCTCCCTAAAGGGTTTATTATGAAAAACTGGCACCTAATTAAAAAGGAAAAAGAAAAGTATTGGAGACTCAAGTTAAGGAAGCCAGCTGCAGTCAGCAGATTTTTAACGGGAAAACAGGGCTCACTTCTTGACGACAAAATTGACAAAGTTGCCAAATAATGCGATAATGAAGACAAAGACGAAACGAAAACATGCAACATTTCCGTTATAGTAGTTAGTAAATCACCTGAAGAGGACGCCACGTTCTTAATTTGAGTCGTCACTTCATAGTGAGATTTTGCAACTAACAACGCTAATCTATAAACGATACAATTGGAAGTGGTGTTTCTATATCACATAATTTAGAAAAGATGCTAAACATTAAAAAAAAAATCAAAATCTTTGGTAGGCTTATAGATTCATTTATTAAATGAGATGAAAACTAAGATTAAAATACCACTCTAAATTTTATCGTTCATGGATTAGCGTATCTGCAATTTCTTCTTGCAAAATCTCCCTAATAGCGCTGCTATTAGGTAGCTGAAAGAACTTTCACAAAGTTTGTTTTGAACTCGGTTATAAACAATTTATTGTTTCATTTTTAACCTTTTCTGAAAGGCAGAAAGTTAAAGCTAGTGGGAATTATGCTTATCTTATTCATAAATAACGTAATAGGTAAGTGACACTTCTTTGTATTAACGGTACCACATAACCTGTTTCGTTCTGGTTACAATTTCCACCGATTTTACGAGTGGTCCATATTTTCCCATAGTAAGTAAAGAAATTGCTACCTATTAAAATACACATTTTTAGTAAAATGCGTCTGTTAAATTCAAAATAGTTTGGATTATTTTCGGTTTTTACTACAACTGATAAAAAAATGCGATCGAAAATGCTGGCATTTTGAAAGAATTTTACAATTTAATTATTCCACAGGGGGGCGTTTTGAAATTTGGCAAAAATAACATTTTCATTATCTTTGTATAATATGTCGAAAAACCAGTTCCACTTAAAATTTGTACGAACATGTTAAAACTAATATTTGTTTCTACAGCTCTCTCAAAAAACACTTAAATCGGACTAAAAATAAAAAAGCTATGAAGCCTAGAACTTAATCAACATTTATTTTAAGATGACCATTTTTTTGCATGTGAGTGTAGTTTTAATTTTATCTAAAAACAAAAGTTTAGTTTGCAAAACACCAAATACTGGATAATGGAACTTAAGTTAACCCGAGCAAAACCGAATTAAACTTCTCTGACCATAACTAAGAATTATAGCAATCGATATGACAGATGCTATTAGAAGAACTTTGCAAACTTATCCACTGGTAATAAATAGCAACATGATAAATTGGATTTCGAGTGAAAAGTTGCGGGAAACATGGAAAAACCGGCAAAAACTATCTTGTCGATGGAAAAGCGGATATCGCTAAGATTAATGATAACTTTTTACGGACTACTACTTTTGTCGATTTTTTTCTCGGTATTACATAGATTAGTTTGTTAGTATCTTTCGTCTATTTTTCTTTCCGTAATCTATTTATTCAAGTAAAATGTATGTCGGTCGTTGATCCTCGAATAAACAAAAATGGGAAAGAAGGCTTATGGAGGATTATTTATGTCCTAGGAAACAATAGGTTATTTTAGAAACTGTCGACTGTATCATTACGAAATCATACAAGGACCGAACTGAACTTTCCATTGTCTTTGGTTCTGCTTGGATAAAATGGTACATTTACTCCGAAGAGTATTCGATCGTCATCAAAACTACTTACTATATCTGCTTTATGTTATTTATTGGCATCGCTTGGTACAAACACATTATTTCATAGCCACATTCGCAGCTTAAAAGTTTGGTTTTCTCTTCCGAGTCAGAAAATACTTATCTCCTTCCAACTTACATACTCTCTATATCTCCCAAATAAGACCTAACCTAGAATACTGTTCCCACATATGGGGAGCACCTGCAATAATTAATATCCTTGACTATATCCAAAAGAGAACCACTGGACCCATCAATGATCCAGTCGTCACTAGCCCATTCCCGCGGTCAAAAAACGAAAAACAATTTTTAGAAGCAGTACCAGCTGAAATTGCTTTTTTATTATTTCTTGAATATGCTAAAACTAGTTTTTCGTCCGTACCTCTTTTCCTTAGCACTGTAGGTAAAAGTGGTCAACAGAAAAGTTGTAGGTATTTGATGTAGTATTTTATTTGAGTCTTTGATTGTCCAAATTCGTTTATAGTTAACGAGATAATTACAAAAAATTACAAAAAAGGTCATTTTTTCAACAATAAATAACTTTTGCAGAAAATAGTTTCGGACTTCTCAAAGTACACCAGGAGATGACCTTTTATATACTTAATGTGCCCTATTCGTGTCAGCCCGATCGCATTTTTAGTTGAAAAGTTATTCTATTTGTTTATTCGGTTTAGGCTCCAGAGGAGCAATATTTAAAATTATTTTCCGACTTTTTGGGCAAGGCTTGGGCACAAACAATTCTTTGAGACTTCTATTATCCTGTGTTGTAATGGGAAAACCTGTTTTATGTTATTTTGCACTGTTACTATGGCGAAAACAAACCGTCAAAAATTGGTCTGTTTTTTTTTATAAATATTTAGCAATTTCTCGGGAGTAACCCATCGGATCTTAATCGGACTTGATGCTTTGGTTAACTGGTATTATCATGCAGCTTCTCAGACAAAGTTCATTGCTCCAAGTCTATTAGAAATGGAGATAGAATTTCTTTTTCAAAAAATCACTGCGACGTTAAGAAGGAATTGCACATATTTTTTTTATTGCATAAATCGTTTAAGGAAGTGATTACAAACCCAAAAAAAAAATATTTTGAAGAAAATTACTAGGATAATTTAGCTACAAAAAATGTACTTTTCGGTATAATTTATTACAATTTAAAAAGCAGCCATTTGTCCTTATTCAAAAGTGACGTCAGGAGATCAGCAAAAATCTACATGTTAACGTAAAGCTTAACCGAAAGTCGAACAGGTTTGATTTTCTCGGAAACAGTCAGAGAGAGAGAAATCGATTTTTTTGGGTTGATAGAGGAATAGTTCAACTAGCTTTGGTAAAAAATTCAGTTATACAGGATGTTTCGTTTCGGAGCTATTAAACGTCATAGTCGAAATTTCCGCGATTTCCGTTGAAATCGGGTACAGGTCGCAAAAGTGAATTAAATCGATGTAAATTTTCGGAGGTTGTAGGGGACCCGAAGCTTCAGAACTCCACTGAAACTGGATCAGAAAATGGCTAGTAATCCTATTGAATTTTTTTAGGTCGAAAAATGCCATTTCCAGACCCCTCTTTGATACCTAATAACTCGAAAACAATACGTCAGATCGAAAAACGGATTCATAAGTGAAACTATAAAATATCAAATACTTCTTTTTGCAATACATCTACCTAAACCTAAAATCACTGTAACATGGAAATATTTGGAAAAAAACTGGAAAAGATTTTTGATTTCACGGTTTTTAATTTTCTGTGTGTACGTGTATACGCCATCGGAAAGAGCTCGTCGAAGTATATAATACCATATTTTTTAGTTTCCTCATTCTCTACGGGAAGGGAGCAATCGCCGATTAAATTTCGATTTTTTAACTTTTTTTGCCCTCGACGTCGGTACATTTGAATCACTCTGTGTTTTTTCCTATCTAATGTTTTCCCAATTTTTCAACACTGTCTTATAAAGGGATAATCACACTGTAAAATGAGTACCGGGTCATCCAGGAGCGTATTTAAGGAGTAAAAACCGGATTTTCTTAATTTTTTCCGACAAATCCTATTTTTAACCGACATTATTCCACCTATTTACCTTATTTAGTGATTCTTTGTTGGTTTATTTTATCCGTTAAGTATCTACGAATACCTCCCACTAATTGAAATCGCTTATTTTTTCGTTAACGTTATAAATAAATAGGTTTATTTGCAGAGAGTAAGAGGAGAGAAGAGTAAGAATTGCAGTTTATTTACTCGAAATTATTAAGATGATAATATATCAAAATTTCGTAGAAATGCCAATTTTTCTTGCAAAATTGAAAGGTTCCTAAACCGATTTCGGCTTGAAGTATACATGAATAAGATTTTAGGAATCTTCTACTTTAAGTGCAGGGATGAGTTACGCATTAAATGCCATTTTTATTGAGTTTTCGATGACTCTACAACACTGGAACTGGCCGTGCACTTATGATGAGTCATACGTTCACTTCTGACGGCACAGCCAAAGAAAATTATAGCTATATTATTTTCTTGGAGCACAGCCAATGGGATCACATTTTATAAGTTTCGAAATTCGCGCGAAAAACCCTTTTTGTTTTTGTTAATAAATACCAAAATAAATTTATAACAGCAACGGCCAATTTATGTAAAGAATATAAAAAAATATATATTCAGGTTTATTTGGGTTATATGCATATTCACTATTATGGCTAACTGTAAGATATTCAGCAAAAAATATCTAGCGGATATTTTCATATTTACTGAGTAAATTAAGATATTATTTTCTTTGTGCATTTGGTTGCTTTGCTTTTATCCAATAGTGTATAATTTTATTAGACGCTAAGTGGTTTCGCTCGTACTCTAGCGGTAATTTTTTTCAGAACCCCAAGTGTTTTTCTTTTATTTACTACCAGCGCGGCGCCTCGGCAACAATGTAACGATTTTCCTTACTTAAAAAAAAAACAACTACTTGATATTACAATTTTAAATTTATTCATAAAAAGCTCTTTATTAGGGCGAAATGGCTTTTAGCGGGTAATATAAAATAGAATTGAGTCATATTTCTGACGGAGCTATTACAAGAAAAACGCATTAAAGCAGAGAGCAGCTGCTCGGAACATACAAAAACAAAATAAATAATTACAGGAAAAACTGGTAAATGTGTGAGTACAAAATAGGCCTTTATAAAATGTGGACTATACAGTCGGGTGGGTCGATTTTTAAAAGCTTTAGAATTTCGATTTGGAATACTTACCAGAAGTTCCCTTTTATATACCGATAAATAGATTTCTATTTTATTCATATAGAAGAACTTCTAACCACATTCAACCAAAAAATATTTCTTCCACCCTCCACCAGCCCTTAAACATTAGAGCTATGCCGCCTCTGGCATGCCTTGTGATTGGCAGCGTCAGGTTCATCATCGCCGAGCCGAAACCGCTGAAGCTATAAATATGAAATTTGGTCAGTAGTTTTATTTTCTAATGTACAGACTCACTAAGAAGGGATTTTTCAAAATTCATCCCCAAAGGGGATGAAAAAGGGGTTCAAATTTTGTATGGAGAAAAAAAATAGATTCTCCTATTAACTCAAAACTTCATAGAAGTACTCCAAAAAATAAATTATTAAACACGTGTTTACAGTTTTTAATAAATCGACCCCTAAGGGGGTAAAATGGGGTTTCAAAGCTTATAATGGAGTAAAAGTGTTACACCACGGACGAAGTCGCGGGCGCAAGACAGCATTTAACATTAGCATTACCTCTAGGCTCTCGCCACAATTGCTTCGTTTAAGTCGTGGTTTGTTATGCTTTTAGTTTTATTCTCAGTGTAAATAATAGAGACGTGAGTTTTTCAAAGACATTTTATACAAGGCACGACCTTAAATGCCCTTTGGTAGGTTCTTCTGCTGATTTTAAAGACGATATCCTTCCAAGTAAAAACTACGTTGTAAAATGTTACTTGTGGATTAGATTTAGCTTAAAGCCTCCCGATTTTAGACAAGAACCAAAATTTTTGAAAATATCGAACATACTAGCAGATATACAATTTTGGATTTATGGAAAAAATCAGGAATTCCCACAGTGACACAAAAATGTGTTCTGCTGTTGATCAAGGCGCATCATGAAAAATATTTAGAGATTGTGAGGTATCCAAGTGCTAGAAAAATGAGACCTTTAATTTAAAAGTACAAGAATTTAAAGTTGAAATTAAGAAACTATATTTTGACATTACCGCCTGTAAATGTAAGAGCTTTGAACATTCTTGTAGTAAAGAACAGAATGATTCAATAAAAATAAAACGTTCTGTTCTTTACTACAGAAACATCGCTCAATGTCCTTACATTTACGGGCAGTAATGCCAAATTGTTTCTTAATTTCAACTTTAAATTCTTGAAGTTTTAAATTAAAGGTTTCTTTTAGCACTTTGATACATCACAAGCTTTAAATATTTTTCGTGATGCGCCTTAATCAACAGTAAAACATGTTTTCCATAAATCCAAAATTGTATCTGCTAATATGTTCGATATTTCTATACTAAATCTAATCCACAAGTAACATTTTTAAAAGTCCTCTTTACTTGAAAGCATATTGTGTTTAAAATCAGCAGGAGAAACTACCAAAGGACATTCAAGGTCGTGCCTTGTATAAAATTTCTTTGAAAAATTCATGTATCTATTATTTACACTGAGAATAAAACTAAAAGCGCAAGAAACCACAACTGTAACGAAGCAATTGCGAGGAGAGCCTAGGTAACGGAACGGGGAAAATATTTTCGATTATAATTAATTGTAAACTAGTATGTTCTTGTTAAAATAGTCTAGTTTATTTCGGAATTTTAAACATTTTTTTCTGATTTATTGATTGCTAGAATAGATAAAATTACCTCTGTGCGGCGGGTCCTTTTTTTATCAGGTCTAAGTACTAATGTGCCGTGGGCGTCAGAAAAAAGAAAGGTGTAATTGACTCGGAATTTAAAGGACTGGAGATTGGGAGGGGAAGGGAAAACATCTGCAGGCCATTTGTTCTATAATCTGGAGACCCCAAGTTTGAATAAGCGAGAGAAGTGGGATGTTGTACGTTTTTGTGGCTGGATAGTAAAGAGATGCATATATATCGCGCCTCTTGTTATTTTGTTAGGAACAGTTAAGAGAGGAATCGTGGCGATTAGTTCTTTTGAAAAATCCATAGAAATATCGGTGGCAAAGAGACAGATCTCTAGCCACGGGGATCGTATGGGAAATTAGGACAAAAATCAGAAGTCGGAAATAAATTAATATTATCAGTAAAGGTCCTCAAATGCTCTGTCGTCACTGAGCGCAGTACGCGGGGCGGACAAAACATGGAGCAACGGTATGTCGAAATATCGGCGTCGCAACCTGGTCGCAACGCGATCTAAATGTACTCGTATATATTCCGTCGAAGTTATCCTGGCTTTACAGAAGCACCTGAGCCTATTTTACCACGATGGGAAACATGGCTTTAGGCGGCAATCTATTATTATAAACATTTGAAGCAAATAAAGATTATTATTTTAGACTATCAAGCTATTGCCACGAGTCAGGCCCAGTTTAATAATATTCAGGTATGGAGGTATACCCTGATTTAAGTTTTATTACCACAAATTACGCGGTCGTAGTAGAAGCAGAGAAAAACCATCTGTCTTGATTTTTCTCTGGTAGAAGCACACAACACACTACAGAAGGAAGACTTGTCCTGAACCAAATCTCTAAATATTGTGAATATGGTACATTCTAGGCTACAAGCGCTAAGAGACAGAATCGGCATAACAATTTGTGAAAGGTTTACACACATTTTAAAAAAAAAAATACCGATTTAGCGATATTACAGGACATTCACGTACAGTATAAGAAAAATGAAGCCTTAAACGATTGGCAGAAAAGTTTCCTATTTGCTAACCTTGCGTCATTAGATGGAGAAAAGTCGTTTTCTTTTTCTAAAAACGTCTATTCGCCACGGCGAACTTCACTGAAGGAGCAAACCGCAGAAACTTACCAAATAGTACAAATATTCAGTCGGAATAATAAAAAATATAGGTACGTGAGATGCGATGGTTAAGGTAGAAGTATAATATTTTTTACACGTAATATATATTTTTTAGCTTTACTTACTCTTTACAGATGTACAAGAGTAGTTAAAGCAGGATTTTTAAGTTCTCAAAGCCATTTTGCCACTTATTATTACATACCCATACCTACCTCAAAAACATTCATACTAGACCGCTTTCTAAAAAAATACTTGTGAAAGATATGCTTTTTATGTTTGTAAAGCCGAAATGCCTTTACTAACTTATTTATAGTATAACTAAAGGAAAGTGAAACCGCAAAAAAAAAGGTAACGAAGCCGACACCTTTGACGCAGCCGTGCCGATAAGGTCCAGCCATAGGCGTCCCAAAATATTATAACCAATTTAAGATGGGACACTATAAAAAGTTTTAACATTTTAACCAAATATTATTTATAGGTTTATCAAAACCTAACTGAATCTGCAAAAACGATGTTTAACCATAGAAATAATTGTATTCATCATACCGTCGACCGATAATTAAGACTTTAAATTAATGGCATAAATACGTTGTTATTTTTATGATCGTTTTGTAGTAAGTGTAACTATATTATATTGTAACTATATCTATTGTCATGATCGAGATCAGCTATTCAACTGAGAACCAAGGACACACATAAGGGCTTGGATGCGTTTCCGAGAATCGTGAAATTATTGGAGTTTCTTACGTGACCATGGCCATCGTAATACTGTATAATTTTTTTTTTTTTTTTGGGGTAAGAGGAGGTGAATCTTCCAAAGATACCCACATGCGACATTCGTGGGTTATGTCACGACTTTTACTGACTAAACACCCCCCCCCCCCTAGAGTAGTTTGTTTCGGACCGGAGTCTATAAACCAAGTATCTCTCGATAGATTATAACCGCTCGCATGACCCGTTGTCATGCCGAACTCTTATCACTCTCCCATATTTTCGCATACAAATATGGGGTTTATCTCTGTCATGAAAGGAAAATTTTTACAATATTGCCTTAAGGTAACAAAAGTCCTACTTAAGATAATATTTGTCTCTAGCCTTAAGATATTTGTATGTTACATACGGTGTTAAGTAACTAAGTGTGCATGACATGCTATTTACCTAAGTAATCTTAAGATGTGGGAACTTAGATATTTGACTTAATTATTGGTATTCAGGCCCGCTCGCACTAGCACTTGCGCTCGCGTTCGCACTCACACTATCGCTAGCATTTGCACTACACTCGCACTAGCACTTCACTTTTGCCTTTTCATTACTGTATTTGATTCCTTGGTCTTCTTTTGTATCACCTATTTTGCCTATATCCTGAAGCAATCGAGACCGTCAGTAGACGCAATGTTGCTGTAAAAGCTGAATAAACGTCTTTTCTTGAAAACTTTCGAAGTTTTCATAAGATCTTTGTCTTCCAAAAGTATATTTATCCGCTTTTGAAAGAATTTCATTCAAAACTTGAATTTCTATCAAGGTTTCTCTGTATTTTCTGGAAGAGCATTGTGAAAAGCGGTTTTCACAACAAATGCTATATATTTTAGAAACCTGTAAAATCCATTATCAACAATAAAACAAAAATATCCACATGCTGTTGGAATCGTCAGAAGATTCGGAACTAGAATCATTTGCGTTTTGAATCACAAGTGGCGCTACTGGCGGTAAAATAGGATATTCGTCTTCTTTTTTTATAACGTGGGCTACACAGTTTCTCCAAATATCACGGCTCAATTCACTTATTACTCGTCGAATATTATCCAGTACCACTGCACTTAATGTTGGTGACTGATTACATTTACGAAGACGTTTTTTTATAGTGCCCCAAATCATTTCAATTGGATTAAATATGCAATAATAAAGAGGTAACCGCAACAGGGTATGGCCGTGTCTAGTGCAAAGATTATCAATTACATATTCATTTTTAAAATTTCGACTCTTAATCATTTTTATCAGCTCTCTTTTTACCGGGACCTTTTCAGGAATTTCCATATTTTTATGCCTCATAAAATTTAAAATGTCTTCCTTTTTAGTATTATTATTCGGTATTTTGTTTAATATACGCGAATGATATGGTGCATTGTCCATGACGATTACCGAGTTTGGTGGAATGTTCGGTAAAAGCTGATCAACAAACCACTTTTCAAATAAATCCCCAGTCATGTCCTCATGATAATCGGCAGAAGATTGGGTTATGTTTTTGGCAGACAAAAGCAGTGCATTGGGCACGAAACCATTTTCACCTCCGGCATGAAGTATTATCACGCGCTTTCCTCTTGAACACGGTGCATTTAAACTGCAATTTTGAGTTTCATCTACCCAACCGTACTGAACAACATCATGAGTATCAAACCATGTCTCATCTAGATACACCAAATACCTATTTGATTCCCGGTGTTCTTTTATTTTACGCAAATATTCTTGACGATGTTCAACAAGACGGCGCGATTCCATTATAACCATCCGATTATCAATTTTTTTGTGTTTAAATCCGCAATCTAATAAAATTCCTCGAAGAGTTTCCAATGACTGGTAATTGTAATCAGGGTAATCGCGTAACTTATCCCGGATCATTTCTAATGTTGGCACCGTATTTTCCTTATATAGATTGTACACAATTCGTCTAATGATATCTTTTGCTGCATCGTCAACTTTCTGAAACTTTTGATTAGATTTCTTTCGCTTTACCGAATGATCTGTAACATCTCTTGTTTTAATTACGCGATAAATTGTAGATATCGAAAGTTGTGTTAATTCGTTAACTCTTTTTATAATGGCTTTATCTAACTGTGCCGGATTTTCTTTTTTTAAACAGCCGTAAATATTTAGAATTATTCGTTGACTTTGAACATGTAAATCTTTATTAAACTCCGGACATGTTTCGACTGGCGAAGCCACGGTCGGTACCGAAGGTAATTCAACATGTAATAATTCGCTTTCATCTACCTTAAAAGGTCGCCAAAAAGCCATTATTATAATAAAAATTCACTTACGTAAACCAAGTATCTAAAAACAAAAATAATACGCACTTCACTGGTCAAAACCTAAAACTTAACTGTTTCACATAAATCATGTTCTAAACGAGCATCTGTCTAGACGTAACGTCTTAATTATAATAAAATGACTCCTTCCACTGCATGCGCCAATATAATATTACCCTTAGTGGAAAGGAGACAAAACGAATCGTCGCTGCAGGTGTCCCTTCACGAAAGAGGCAGCTGCTGTTTGAATTATATACCGAAGTTATCACTAACAAATCTGAATGAAATGTGGGATACTTGCTATGGGGAATCGAGCGAGCCCGGTATGAGCGGCAGGCGTTTGTCTGGCTTTTTATACCACTTAAATCTTAATAATTTAGATTTATGAGATTCACTTAGGACTGGCAAAACTATACCCACTAATGCCAATATCTGATGTAGATATGTTAACGACGCCGCTGGACGTAAGAAAAACTGGGGATCCCTAATTAACATAGATATAATTTATTTACCACAAATTTGTATTAGTCTATATTTAAAACAAATCATATTTATTTAAATTGTTTAAACCAGTCATCATAACCCTCAAAATGCTGTTTTAAAGAAAATTACTACACAGAAAAAACTGCTATGCTATTTTCAATAATAGTACTGTTTTTGACCACTGTCACATTAGTTATATTAAAGTTAATATTGTCTCAACAAAACATCATTGAAATAATCAAAAAGAAATATTGCTTTAAATATGGACTTATTATTGAACTTCAAAAGTACCTATACCTACTTCTCTGAAAACTATATTACCATTATTTCATTGGCCAAAATACTATTGGAATCCAAAATCCAATAAATCGCTACCTCAGTTCAAAAAGGAAATAACTTCAAATTTGTGAAAAATTAGATATTTCTGTACATTATTTAAAATAATGAATACTATCCAGTTCAAAAGAGAAACAACGTGGAAGTTTAATGTCATTAAAATAAAAGTGTATATTTCCTTTAAGAACTTCTAAAATTCTGTCCATATCTGCGTTCAAAACAGAAACAAACTAAATGTTTCTTTATTTACATTATTTAAAGATGTTTCTTTTTTGAACTGAGGTAGCGAAATGTCTAATATTCCTTGGAGAGTAGAATTATTATTGTTAGAGCCAAAATATTAAACTATTTGATTGGAAAGCTTAAATATAATTGAGCGAAAAATAGCTATTTGTAGGCGGTGTGATTCAAATTAAAATATATTTTATTAAACGAACAAGAACTACGGTTTAAATCAAAAATGCAAAAATTAAGTTAATAATCCTTATATCATTTCAATTAAAATAAACACTCCTTTAAAACATATTAGGTATTGGAGAAATAATAAAAAATATTAATTCAATGGGTCCTATTGTTGGCTGAAATATTATTTCAATTGTAAGCGGGCATCCTTGGAGAGGTTAGAATTTTTCTTTGTTCGTTGAATAATCGTAAGCCAAACATCTTTTGCAAGAGTGGAGACTGGAGCAACTTATTTCAGTGTTTTATGGTAAGAAAAACAAATCTGAAAGCTTTGCAGTAATAAGTGTGTTTTTTATTTGTAAATCTCTCTTGGTTAGTCTATTTTATATGACGGTTTACTCAGCCCATACGTGTTGTTAAAAAACTATTAACATTAAATATGATCGCAAGTTTATTGTTGAATTTGTATTTTTTAGACATGGTTTCCACCAAATCTAGCTGTAAATTTAGGAGATTCGAATGCAGTGTCAAATTTGTTCCATCTAGCATCCTGTACCCATACAAGCCAAAGGAGAGTTTTAAAATGAAGCAGATCCTATATTTCGAGTGAAATAAATATAAAAAGTTTACTGTGTTCGCGTCAGTGTGGTATTATAGAATGTGTTTTTTTATATTTAAATGTTTACAGGATGTCTAAACAATGTATGTTTAATAATACTAAATAAAAATTATTTTAAAATAATAAAGCGTGTTTCATTTGTTTGAAATATAGGTATAACTGATGTAATATAAATTCTTCATTATTTTAAATAAGCGTAGTTGTTCGTCAAAACACGAATATGAGTGAACTTAAACAAAAATGTTTTTTTCTATTGGAAGTTACATTAAATTAATTACTGTTGCAATTGAAACAATAATAGCTATTTTGCATCAAATGAGGTGTATATTCTTACAAACAAACTTCTAGTGAAACCAATGGTTTGCATTGAATTTAGAACAGGGTATTACTGGCATCAAATAATTGTTATATTTGAACGATCCATTAAAAACCAATGAAACCTTATATTTCAAGCAATCTTATAACAAATTGGTTAACAATGAGAATACGGAATAGAATGTGTCATTTAGTGAATGGGTATCCAATTCAATATACGATAGTGTTTTTTCTGTGTAGTCATTTAAAAGTAACTTACTCTTTCACGGCAAAAGATGCTGAAAATGACCACCCAGTACTTTTTTTTTATTTTTATGTTCTGACAGCCCACGAAGACCGAAGTCTAAGTACTATGTACCGTGGGTGTACTGGGGAAATCCGACTCACACATCCAGAGCTGGAAACATCCGTAAGGATTTCACCAGCCTTTTAAGAGGATGTGTGGGGTGGTACCACCTCGGTCGAGGAAGAAATCATCTACCACCTTCCGACCTGGAGTAAAATAATCTATTAGATACCTCATCTCGCACATTCTAAAAAATTGTAATGTCAATATTTTGGCACACATTTGTAATCTTTTGGCGTACATCCAAAATTGATTCAGGTTCCGTTTCATAATCCTTTTGTTTTAAGTAACCCCAGAAGAAAAAGTCTACAGGTGAAAGGTCAGAGGATCGGGAGGGTCACTTCATATGGCCCCGACGCCTAATTCAACGACTAGAAAAGGTGTTATTTAAACAATGTTTAACTTCTCTAACATAATGTGGAGGATCTTATTGAGACACCATCTCCATATCAAATTCATTGGAGTTTTCCTTAAGTATTTCAACAATACATAACTCAATAACAGTTTGCAGAATATGTAAATACACCTCTCCAGTCAAATTTTGCTCAATAAATATGAGTAAAGGTCCTACAATTTGGTTTCCGAAAGTTCCAGCCCAAACTTTTATTTTCTGAGGGTACTGCGTATGTGTCTCCCGGAACACATGTGGATTAACGGCACTCCAGTACCGATAACTTTGTCTATGAACATTTCCATTAAGAAAAAATGTTTACTCGTCACTGAAACAGATGTTATAGAGGTAAATAGGATGCCTAACAATTGTGTTGGTCATAATTTCACAAAATTCCGTTCTTCTGTCAGGGGCATCTTCAGTTAACTATGAAGCATTTTAAACTCACACATGTTTTTTGCGGCCCGCATACAAAAAAAAACAGATTCAATAAATACGTTGTAATTACTCAAAACTCAAAATATTGTCTACTCCAGATCTATTATCTGGCTCTCCACTGATTCTGGGCCGCCGGTCGATCGGGAAATCCAAACCTGGCTCTTTGATAAAAAAAAGGTGGAAGACCCCTGCCTTAGGTATTTCCTGCAGATTGGGCGATCTGGAAAACGATCATTAAAAACGCTTCGTCAAAGTTACGCATCACGCCATAAATAAATATTGCACGAATACACTCAGTACAAAGTAAATATTACACTAAAATAACTTTAGTACCATATATTTGTTTCTAAAATCTTTTTTTCAAGCCGATAAGGATACCACCAAAAAATTATATTTTCTTAATGTCATGTCAATAGTTTTAGATCTAATTTTTAACACAATTTAAATTTTATTTCAATTAGTGGGGGTGGGGGAGTTCTTAACAATATTTCTTAACTTCTTGATATCACCAGAACCATAATTTAAAACTGCCAATTAAAAATTTTAGAAATATTTATTAGTTTATTATATTTTATTTTTAAAGTATTTGATTCAACAAGTCGCCATTTTGTTCTCAGGGCAAATAATTACGTATTATTCTAGGATCATAAAGTACTCAGTGAGTCCTTTAAAATGATGTACGCAATTTTCCTTTTTCTATTTAAATTGTTTCCAAGATTGCGTCCAGCAGCCATCTTGATTTTTCCGAGGGTCACTTGTGCACCAAAACATAGTATTTTTCTACCTATTATGTATGCCAACTGTCAATTTTCTAAATGTAAAATTTCAAAAATTAAAAGGGGGAGAGGACATTAAAGAGCCGCACTGCATATCCAGTTTTATACATCTAATTCGAATCGTTCATTTGTGATGTAAATATTTAGAAAATAGTTGTTGCTTGCATAGAGTGAGGGTTTGATTATAAGTAGTATAATTCTTTTATAAATGACGAAATTTCTTTTAAAACTACCGTATAAGTATTATTGTTTGTACCAATATGCAAGACTACCACTGCAAATGCAATGCATAGAAAAATAAAGCGCTTGTTACTTGTTAGTACCCAAAACACTATTTTTCTTTGTTGTGCCAAGGACAGCCGAGGTCCAAAGAAAGCGGTGCAAAGTTAATTAAAAATTTTACATAAATATTATTATAATGTAAGTATCGCTAAATTTAAACAAACCTAACCATATTTTGCTATTCATTTATTTTTATGGTATAATAAATCCTAACGAAAGTTTGAAGATAAATGTAGAGGATATGATTTACCACAGTCAAAATATAGCTTAAAATAAATAAGAATAAAAAACTTATTCCTTCTTGTGATTAAAGTATGCCTTAAGCGTTGAGATGTCCGTGATTAACAACGATTTTATGAGTGGGTGTTGAAAAAAATATATTATTTTATAGTTTTCGGTGCTTCTTTGAAGTCGGTTTATTTTCTAAAAAAAAATTGTTATGTGAAATGAAAATAACCTTAATGATTTTATTCACAAGTAAAAGGAACGATGAAATTTTTAAAAATTTCTTGTGATTATGACCATAAAGGCTCACGTCCAGTTACACTAAGAATTTAGTAAGGAATTACACCATAGAGGAGGCGGGTCTCTAAAGGTGTCCAGATAAACGTATTAAACTTTTTCCAAAAAAATATTTGTGTTTTGTTATCAATTTATTGCAAAAAAGATGATTTTTCGGTTTTTCCGTTATATATTGGCTATTTATTTAAATACCGAAAAGCCGTTAGCGCCACCGGAAAGGTGAAAAAGTTTTACACAATTTTTTATCTGTGCACTTTTTTCCTATGATCAATAGATTCGACAGTATTTAATAAATAAAAAACGGTATATATTCTAATAAGCGTCGCGCGTTATAAACAAATGCTCATAACTTTTGATCAGGTAAAGATATTTCAATAAATCAAAATTGCACGTATAATAATAAGGAATATGCACATTTTTTTTTTATTGCATAAATCATTTAAGGAAGTCATTACAACCCCAAAAATGCTATTTTGAAGAAAATTACTGGGATAATTTAGCTAAAAAAAATTTTTACTTTTCGGAATAATTTATTACAGTTTCAAAAGCAGCCATTTGCTCACTCAAAAAAGTTACGTCACGCAGTGTTATGGGCAATCTACACTGAACGTGTTGGCGACTCAAATTAAGGTGACTTAAAAGGGGATACGGCAACACCGCCATAGTCGATACCTTCTACGCCCCTACCGGTCATTTCTGTAACTGTAGTTAACGTTTTGTCATTATTTATTTTAAAAAATTTTAGACAGTTGAATTAAATAATAATTTTATTATTAGTTTAGACAATAATATTGTAGCTAAATAATTGGCTTTGGCAATAGTTTGGTATGAATCTGGACTATTACAACATTTTTAAAGTGAAGTTTTATAACCTGATTACCAGGATTACCTCAAGGACTGTCTTTATTCATCCAAGGTTATGTTATGGTTATGAGAAAGGTTATGAGTATGAGCATAATAAGATTGTCATTTGGATATACTTAATAACTATAATAAGATTTAAATAAATCCTAAGAAAGTGCGAAATAAAGCGTTTAAATAAATTTTAAGAGTTTTGCCTGATGTATTTTATGTAGCAGGTGTACCTAAAATCACCATCATGTATTTCATCAAAAAATCTATACGGTTGTAAAAAAAGCTTAAGCATCCATTGAAACATTTATGTGAATTTACTGGTTTATGGTTTAGGAATTTGTTTGTTCACCATCATATATCTATATAGTACATATAAACGCATGGATTGTGGACAAACAAATTTCTAAGCCATAAACCACTAAACCCTCAAAAGTCAAAATGTCTCAATAGATGCCCGCTTTTTGGTCCATTTTTGTTACACGCCAGTGTTCGTCTATGTATTATTTAGTCTATGATACTATTGTGTTGTGTAAAGTGTGCATATAATTAAAATATATGTTTATAGAATAATTAGTAATTACTTACCAATTTCTTCTATTTACATAGTGATACATTGCATGTCTGCGTTACATTTTTAAAAACTAAATACCACTTTCCACAAACGATTCCACAAAAATAAACAAGGTTAGGGGTTAGGTAGGCAACTAGGCAGACGATGATGACTAAAGCTTTCCAAACGGGGGTAAATCCAGAGACGGCTCTAACCTATTGCGAAATAAAATCAGGATTCGATGTGCAAATAAAATACAAATATTTATATTTGCCCACATTGTGTTATTTAAAAGTGCGAGATAAGAAAATACCATACAGGGTGTCTGAAAAGTCTTAGCATGGGCAAATATCTTTACTATTAATAAAGATAGAGACACCAAATTTTAGTTGTATCTTATTGGTTAATAAATCTACTTTTTTATGCAATTTGACTTTTTCATCCCCTTGGGGGGTAACGCTAGGGAGTTGAGATCAAAAATTTTGAATGCAAACCTATGCCGGGTGGCCTCTTCTTTTAAAAGTCATTAAACCGCAACATTTTACCGCAACTCCCGTATTTTAATGCATTTTTACATGGCAAGCCTATAAAAATTATAAATCGTAAATCGTATAATCAGGCGGGGCACAAGTCGACCATTAGTCGACCTCTTGTGCCATACAGTACCTACCAGTCTGCGCTGCTATTTTTTGTTTTATGGGGCACTTTTTTCTAACTTTTTTCCAACTTTACTTCTTCATTTGTCGTTTTTATATTTTGTTTTTTGACATCTGCGCAGTAGACCCAAATGCGTACCACCCAATCAAACTAAGAGGGCTAGACATGCGCACGAAATTTCAGGAGATGTACTTTGGTGTCTACATTGAAACCTACCCACTTTCAAGAATATATCTCCAATAGTAAAACTACAACTACGTATTTAACATATTTGTACGATTTTATGACGTCTTACTTTTTTGAACATAACTATGTGACATTGTGACCAACCGTGCCAGTCTTACTAATCAGTTATATTACGCACTGACATATTTCCGGCATGGCCGCTTCTTCTTATTTATTCAAGCATTAGCCTTACCATAGTTATTGAGACTTTTGCGTCCTGTGAGAAATTCAAAATATTGTATGTCTCACGGAACCCTCTATGCGCGAGTCGAACTTGCACTCAACCGTTTTTTTTTATTTCATACAATCACGGCAACGCTCATCAATTAAATTATTTCTGTCAAATACCGTATGTACTTATTTTCGGCATCGACGCCTCTGGTAACAGACCAACAGTGACTGCCTTACTAATTACGTTAAAAGTTATTTAGACTGGCCACCATGAACTTCTTGGCAGTAATAAAGTCCGTTTTGGAACTCTGCCAAGAAGCCACATCTGAGAAAAGATCTCTAAAATGAGGTACCACACGGCATAGGGTTGCATTTAAAATTTTTGACCTCAACTCCCTAGCGTAATCCCCCAAGGGGATGGTAAAAGTCAAATTACATAAAAAAGTAGATTTATTAACCAATAAGATAAAACTAAAATTTGGTGTCTCTATCTTAATTAATAGTAAAGATATTTGCCCATGCTAAGACTTTTCAGACACCCTGTATGGGATTTTCGTATTTCGCACTTTCAAATAACACAATGTGGGTAAATAAATATTTGTATTTTATTTTCACATCGAATCCTAATTTTATTTCCAACTAGGTTAGAGCCGTCTCTGGATTAACCTCCGTTTGCAAAGCTTTAATGATGACAGGGTCGGTTGGGTTTTTCACGTGTCATTTTTTTAGCAACTGGCGTGTTCGATTGACAAAATCGGATTGATCCGGATCAGTTGATGAACTGTAAGGGAATGGCAGTGCAAAGAGATAAAATAGCATTGAACAACAATTATTTTTTTACTTGCAGATAACTTTATTCAACTAAATTACATAGGTTTGTGTCACAACTAATCAAATATTTGTGAAATAGACACTTTGCGGGAAATTTAAAAAATACGGTCTGGTCATGCCCTGTATGTTGATGCACCATGAGCTTATCCAAGATTTTCGGACCGCTATGCGCCAGTAAAATTTAGACGAACTAAGAATTACCATTCAAACCTAATAATACAATATTTTTTCATAACTAAATTTAGTATTTGTTAGTAAAAAAAATAATTCCTGATTTTTCATAGCGATGGAACGGTTAAAATTATTATTTTCTCTCAAAAGAGATATATGGGATCCTCGGTGCATTCTGAACAATTTTTCTTGATTAAATTTTTCGATATCTTGTCAATTTGACCCATTTTTCGGTACCACCGTCAACATTCTTTTAAATTCCCGTCAAGCCGGTGATCACATGTCATGTGTCAAAATAGACATGCAGAAACGAACTCTCAAATCTCTCAATAGATTTTTTTTTACAATTTCAATAATTTAATATTTTTTTTTGCATATGTATGTCCCCAAATATATGGCGGACAGTATAAGTATATAATATATATATATATATATATATATATATATATATATATATATATATATATATATATATATATATATATATATATATACATGTAAATGGTCTCTCACATTTTTTTATTACAAGTGATGTTTGAAATATCTTCGCCGTCCGGATTTTGTCCGGATTTTTACGTAGCCTTGTCCTGGTTTTTAAATTTTAGAGATGGCAACCCTAACAAACGTCAAGGGGTTGTGAAGAAAAAGGTAATTCGCCATATTGGGTTTAGAATGACGTCAGATAGATTATCGTATTTAACTCGTCAAACCGTTTCTTTTGATGTCCATATCAAGGAGATTGTGAAGAAAAAGGTAATCCGCCATCTTGTAGCCTCCGCCATAGTGAGTTTAGAATAACGTCACATAGCTTATCGTATTCTGCTCGTCAAACCCTTTCACTTGACACTTATGTCTAGGGAGTTGTAAAAAAAGGTAATCCGTCATCTTCTGGCGGCCGCCATATTGGGTTTAGAACAATCTAAAATATACAGAAAAATATATAAAGGTACAACACTTAGAGAGTTCATTTGGCCTCTAACATAAATTTAGCAATCTTTGCAAACGCGGCTGGTTTTTCTCTCCGGACACGTGTTTCGGCTACCTCATAGCCATCATCAGCGGAGCTGTATAACCAGAAAGAAATGAAAAGCCCTCATAGTTGAGACAGTTAAGACCGTCTTAGAACTATGGATTCCAAGTTCTGATGGAATGCAGTTTGCAAAGATTTAATGCTATTTGACTGTGAAATACCGCAGTGTGCTGGTATTTGTTAGTGTGTCACGCCATCTGTGTTTTTAGGCCGCAAGTTGAAAGCCATTCTTTAATGCAAGCGCTCTCGCGTTGATTAAGGAAGGTTCACCCTTCAAGTGTTACACGTTAGGTGTCATCCGGTGATGGCACATCTTAGGTGCTATTATAATAAGTCGAAAAAAAGGTCTACACAATGGACAAACCGGTGATTATAATAATAGCACCTAAGATGTGCCATCACCGGATGACACCTTACGTGTAACACTTGAAGGGTGAACCATCCTTAATCAACGCGAGAGCGCTTGCATTAAAGAATGGCTTTCAACTTGCGGCCTAAAAACACAGATGGCGTGACACACTAACAAATACCAGCACACTGCGGTATTTCACAGTCAAATAGCATTAAATCTTTGCAAACTGCATTCCATCACAACTTTTAATCCATAGTTCTAAGACGGTCTTAACTGTCTCAACTATGAGGGCTTTTCATTTCTTTCTGGTTATACAGCTCCGCTGATGATGGCTATGAGGTAGCCGAAACATGTGTCCGGAGAGAAAAACCAGCCGCGTTTGCAAAGATTGCTAAATTTATGTTAGAGGCCAAATGAACTCTCTAAGTGTTGTACCTTTATATATTTTTCTATATTATGTCGTTTCGGTGGCTATACCGAGGAAAAAAATCTTTTCTATATCTAAAATATACTATATTGCATTGTCACCGGACTTATACACATGTACAAACTAGTCGAAATTTTGATTGCAATATTTAACCTAAACATACTAACATACATGCAAATATAGATCCTAACAGGTAATGTTAAATAAAAGCTTGTAAGGAAGATAATCATCTAAAGCTTAGTAAAGTTGTAGATAAATATTAGGGTGTCCGTTATTTACCAAGTTGATTTTTTTTCTTACGACGCCCCCTAAATTTTTAGTTTATCGTCTAAAAAAAATGTCAGACCAAAATAAGCCCTTAACATTCAGAATAAACCTTGCCCTATAGACGATACATTTCCCATTTAAATTATATGGGATTTTGCCACTTTTTACAATGAATTTTTTTTTTCGGACAAGATGACTTATGGTAATGAGATATACATATTTTTATAGGAAATTGAACGCTCTACAAAAAGATCTCTTATAATTTTTCGATTAATTCACTCCTTCAAAAGTTATTCAAGGTACTAAATGCGACTTAGCGCGCTTGCGTGAATAGAAAATCCGTGTGTTGGCGGGAATGCTTGTAGTGTAATTTTGAGTCACTTACTGTATTGAAGGGAAATTTCATGAAAGTATAAATTTAAGAAATTCAATAAAAGTTAGTTGACTGATGCGTGTTAGAAATGAATAGTCTCAAAAACGATTCAAACTAGAACCAGTTACCTGTTATGCGGTATATTATTATCCATGTTTAAAAATTTTTACCCTAATACCACCAGAATTATCTATTTTTAGAAATAAACTAATAACTTCTATCGAAATAATAATCACTTTGCCGTAAAAGTAAAAAATCTGAAAATTTATATAGAGTTCAAATTTCACCTTGAATAACTTTTGAAGGAGTGAATTAATCGAAAAATTATTAGAGACCTTTTTTGTAGAGCGTTCAATTTCCTATAAGAATATGTATATCTCATTGCTATAGGTCATCTCGTCCGAGAAAAAAAAATTAATTGTAAAAAGTGGCAAAATCCCATGTAATTTAAATGGCAAATGTATCGTCTTTAGGGCAAGGTTTATTATGAATATTAAGGGCTTATTTTGGTCTGACATTTTTTTTAGACGATAAACTAAAAATTTAGGGGGCGTCGCAAGAAAAAAAATCAACTTGGTAAATAACGGACACCCTAATAAATATGTCTTCTATTGTAATTTAACCATAGATAGGATCGTTTTAACATATAACGGCGTTCCGCTATTTTCATAAATAACTGTGATATGACGCAAGAACCGAAAAAAAAAACATGAATCAAAAATATTTTTTGCCATAAATTGGTAATACAAAAAATTAGCAGCAAGCTATTTTTATACACAAGGCATTGTTACATAAGTTAAATTGAGGCGTAATGTGATGTAGATTTGTGTTAAAAAAGATTCGGTACTGTGTCTGTGCCTACCAAAGACACAAATACGTACCTTTGGCATGTGTGGTGTGACACATTGTAGGTACTGTGTTCTTGATTATAGTGGATTTTTTTGTGACACAAAGTAGAAATTTTACCCATAGTTTTTCTAAAGGCACACATGTGAGCTATTGGTGGCACAATAAAGAAATGGTTACCATGATATTCCCATACTAACATAACAAGCTTATTAGCATTGACCATTATCTCGGCGACTTAAACTAAATACGGAATAGTGTTGCGAGATTCCTTATTTTTGTTACTAAAAATTAAAAATGGGAATTGTGTGCCACCGAGAAGGAAGTGTGTTACACATTGCTCATGTTGCGTCTTTTTACACATACTAGGCAGAAATAGGGAGTTTTGTTTGGTGCGGCCATATTTTCCTTTCTTTTTTTTGTTAATTTTTTCAACCAAACTTTAAATTGTCTATTTCTGTAAAATCAAACAAAAATTTGATTAATCTTTAATAAATCAAGTGTAAATATTACTTATTAAACCATTGTTATTGTTCATACCTTAAAAATATTAAGATTTATTTATTTTCGAAAACCATATTTTTGAAAAATATTTTCATTATATATTATTTTTTTGAAGGCCCCTGTTACTATTGTACTGTACGAAAAATTCTTCATCGCAAGAAAAAAGTTACTTTTGGTGGCTGCAAAAATTTATAATTCTAAATGGTATTATTAATCAGAATTTTGACATATTTGTTTTAGCTTACTCGTCGTTAATAATTTCCCAAGAATGCTCATCTGGAAGACAAATTAAATATATTCCTAACTTGGGTATAGCAGTTCACATTTTCCCTTTTAAACTAATAGTGGGATTTGTGGCAGACATAATAACTGATCTGAGGCAGACATTATTACTCAATTGTGTCGGAAATGTGTTATTAAAAATTGACAAGTGAAGGCACAAGCACCGAAACAATTCCTGAATTTCTCCTTAAATGTGTCGTGTCACGATGCTTCACTTCCCCATATAAAAGACACATAAAGGTTGCAGTTTCGACACATGCATTTTTGGTTAGGCACATAGATCCAAAACAATTACGTATTTATTTCTTAAATGAGACCAAATTTTGCTCACTGGGTCTGGGCACCTTTAGGGACCAATTCCAATTGGTTTCATCCACTGCATATATTTTTTGCTTATTTCGATCTTCCAGATCTAACGTGCGTCATCTATAACTGGACACTTGTAATGTGTCAGCACTTAAGTTAATGAAATTGCCAAAGATAACTCCAAACGTCAATGTTGGTTAAAAGTTTTAAGCAACAGGATGTGGTTGTTTTAGCCATTATTTAAAAATGGAGAGATTCAGTAAAACTTTAGTGACAAGGGGTGAGCTGTTAAATTCCTGATGGATAACATAAATAATTAATTTATTTGCATTACGTCACTGACGTCATCCGTTAATTAATAATTCCAAGATGAGCAAGAATTTAAGGACGAACCGGTGGATCGTCCAATGTTGGACAAATGAAATAGAATTGTCTAAACTAGATTATTTATACTTTCATTTATTTGTTAAAACCAAATAATTTTAAGGTCTGGTTTAGTCAGATTTGCTAGATTTAAAAAAAAAGCTACGAGCTTGTGGAATGTAACTACCTTCCGCAGTTATATGTGTGCTGAAAATTGCACTTTTCCGCATTGCGGCACTAGTGCTGAAAGTTTTTCCAGTACTGAAACGGAAAACAATACATCAAAAATCGCATAGAGGTTTTTTTTATCTAAGACATCCCACGTCAACTTCGAGCCTAAGTACTAACGTACCGTGGGCGCCTGAAGAGAAGGGAAATGTAGTTTATTGACACGGAATTTAAAGGATTGAAGGTTTGTACGGAAAGGGAAAACATCTGCAGGCAATTTGTCCCATAATCTGGTGACCCAAGGTATGAATGAGCGAGAGCAGTGGTCTGTTCTAGCTGGACAGTAGGGGAAAGTGGGGGAATCCCGGTCAGGTGGGTAATTCCGGTCACTCAACATGTTCCGCGGTAAACGTAATCACCTCGTTAAATATGTGGCGCCCTCGTGTATCAATCCGTACGAATTAAAATCACTGAGTTTCGCTTTCCAGGCTGCAGTCTGTTCCATGAAGTGTCAAGGTGAAGTTATTGCCATATTTTCTTATAATATTTTGGCGAATTTAAACCAACGTAAGTAATCGAATACATTATTTTTTTGCACGTAGCTATAAGGAATATCTTAAGGGGTAACTTGCGGTTAAGATCCTGCTGTTACAGGCGCTTAACTAAAGAGAAACAATTTTAGGTTAGGTGTATGTTGTCAAACTGCTTTTGGGAAATGCCGGTCAAAAAAGTTGGGAAATACCGGTCGTGACCGGTATTACCCCACAGGCTCTCTCATGACTGGAATATATTTTATTTTTTGTTTAATTAATGTGTTTTATTTGTTACAGATGCCTAGAAATTATATCAAAAAAGGAAACAAGGCTAAATGGGCCCCAAACAACTTCAAAATGCCCTGCAATTTATTGAAGGACACTCAATCCGATCAGCAAGCCAAAAATTCGGCATTCCCTTCAGCACACTACAGGAAAGAAAATCAAAAAATAAGACGACCGCTCCACGTATGGGAAGACATAGTACGCTATCTTTGGAGGAAGAAGCTGTTCTGGCTAGCCGTATAAAATATCTATCAGATATTTTTTATGGTGTAAGCCCCCAGCAGGTTCGACGAATTGCTTATGATTATGTAACCATTAATAATATAAATCACAACTTCAGCCATGAATCTAAAATGGCAGGAAAGGATTGGTTTTATGCCTTCTTAAGAAGAAACCCTACATTAAGTGTTCGCCGGAAGCAACCAGCATTAATAGGATAATCGCCTTTAATCGAGAAGAGGTAGCAAAATTCTACACGAATTTGGAAATCGTAATGTCTAAAAACAAATATCTGCCAAATCAAATCTACAATGTCGACGAGACAGGCATATCGACCGTTCAAGATCCTGGAACCATTGTTGCGACTAAAGGAAAAAAACGTATTGGGTCTGTAACAAGCTGGGATAGAGGCAAGACAGTTACAGTTATCTGCTGCATGAATGCAGCTGGGGGATATATTCCTCCATTTTTTATCTTCCCTCGGAAGAGAATGTCCCCACTGTTATCGAAAGGTGGGCCTCCATGTGCTGCTTATAAATGTTCTCATAATGGCTGGTCAAACGAAGACTTATTTTACGAGTGGATTGAACACTTTATGGCATACTCTAAATGCAGCAAAGAGAACCCTGGTCTACTGATATTAGATAATCATAGCAGCCATATCTTATTACGAACTTACAATTTGTGTAGAGAAAATGGAATCTGCATGTTGTCCTTACCCCCTCATGCATCACACAGAATGCAGCCCCTGGATGTGGCCCTATACGGGCCACTAAAAGCTGCGTTCCGAAGAGAATGTGATCTTTACATAAAGTCAAAAGCATTGGTCAAAATAACACCCTTTGAGTTGGCAGAACTTTTTAATAAAACCTATTCCCGAGTCGCCACCATGGCTTTCGGAATTTCCGGCTTTCAAGCAACTGGAATACATCCAGTAAATCCCAATATATTTACCGATGAAGACTTCCTGGCGGCAGATACTTTTACCAAGCAAAACAATGATGAAGTAGTGATGGTTAATGATCTCGACATTTCTATGGATGATTCCATTAGTGCAGGCTCATCAACATTAAGTTTAGATGCACATCCATCCAATAGAAAACTAACTTTGTTGGAGCGAAGGATCACTACTGCTTCAGCTTCTTCTGGTGCTTCAATTCAAAGTTCTCATAAAGCATTTCCTGTCCCCATAAGTAACCTTACTGAGACGGAACCTTCCACCTCCAAAGATTTCAAGCAACCAGTGAATAATCTGGGATCTATATCTGCTTTACAGTTTCACAATATTTTGCCAGTTCCTTCTACCAGTGCTACTAATAAAAGATCCGTTAGTCGAGCTAAACAACATTCGCAGATATTAACTGGGAGTCCTTTAAAAACGCAATTAGAAGAACAGGCGAAGAAGAAAGAAGAACAGATAGAGAAAAAAAAGAAGGCAGAGAAAGGAGACTTTCTAACCCAGGGTATTCAAAAAGAAAAAGGGATTTAAGAAAAATTTGAAGAAACTATTGCAATGCGATTCATCAGATGAAGGAAATATAGACGAAAAAACTCTGTGCCAGGACGCTGAAATGGATGACATGGAAAGCGAACAAAGCAATGAAATCTGCCTAATTTGCGAGGAATTTGGGAGGGATGGCGAGTTATGGTACCGGTGTATTGTGTGCGGCCGTTGGGTTCACGAATTATGCAGTGGTTGGGATACCGCTACAAACTACAAATGCGATATTTGTATTCGAAAGTGAAACCTTTTCTTTCTTTTGTATTATTCATGTAATAATTGTTTTCAGTTTGTTCTGATATCATGTAGGTTAAGTTAGGACTTGTTCTTTCATGATTGCCTTACGTTATTACCTTAATATACTTTTCCGATCAATATTGTTTCATTATTTTCTGGAGAAGTACCATCCTAATACAAAAAGCATTGAAAAGTGGCTGACCGGTATTACCTATTTTAACAAGAACACGCAAAATGTTGGAAAATCTACACTTTTAGGACTGTAAGTTTAGCACCTATTTAACGCTTTTTCGAACTGGAAGTTCAAATAGGTGGAGCAAACTAGGGCAAACTTAATCTTAAACCCAGAGAATGTGATCTTTACATAAAGTCAAAAGCATTGGTCAAAATAACACCCTTTGAGTTGGCAGAACTTTTTAATAAAACCTATTCCCGAGTCGCCACCATGGCTTTCGGAATTTCCGGCTTTCAAGCAACTGGAATACATCCAGTAAATCCCAATATATTTACCGATGAAGACTTCCTGGCGGCAGATACTTTTACCAAGCAAAACAATGATGAAGTAGTGATGGTTAATGATCTCGACATTTCTATGGATGATTCCATTAGTGCAGGCTCATCAACATTAAGTTTAGATGCACTTCCATCCAATAGAAAACTAACTTTGTTGGAGCGAAGGATCACTACTGCTTCAGCTTCTTCTGGTGCTTCAATTCAAAGTTCTCATAAAGCATTTCCTGTCCCCATAAGTAACCTTACTGAGACGGAACCTTCCACCTCCAAAGATTTCAAGCAACCAGTGAATAATCTGGGATCTATATCTGCTTTACAGTTTCACAATATTTTGCCAGTTCCTTCTACCAGTGCTACTAATAAAAGATCCGTTAGTCGAGCTAAACAACATTCGCAGATATTAACTGGGAGTCCTTTAAAAACGCAATTAGAAGAACAGGCGAAGAAGAAAGAAGAACAGATAGAGAAAAAAAAGAAGGCAGAGAAAGGAGACTTTCTAACCCAGGGTATTCAAAAAGAAAAAGGGATTTAAGAAAAATTTGAAGAAACTATTGCAATGCGATTCATCAGATGAAGGAAATATAGACGAAAAAACTCTGTGCCAGGACGCTGAAATGGATGACATGGAAAGCGAACAAAGCAATGAAATCTGCCTAATTTGCGAGGAATTTGGGAGGGATGGCGAGTTATGGTACCGGTGTATTGTGTGCGGCCGTTGGGTTCACGAATTATGCAGTGGTTGGGATACCGCTACAAACTACAAATGCGATATTTGTATTCGAAAGTGAAACCTTTTCTTTCTTTTGTATTATTCATGTAATAATTGTTTTCAGTTTGTTCTGATATCATGTAGGTTAAGTTAGGACTTGTTCTTTCATGATTGCCTTACGTTATTACCTTAATATACTTTTCCGATCAATATTGTTTCATTATTTTCTGGAGAAGTACCATCCTAATACAAAAAGCATTGAAAAGTGGCTGACCGGTATTACCTATTTTAACAAGAACACGCAAAATGTTGGAAAATCTACACTTTTAGGACTGTAAGTTTAGCACCTATTTAACGCTTTTTCGAACTGGAAGTTCAAATAGGTGGAGCAAACTAGGGCAAACTTAATCTTAAACCACCAAAAAAGGTTGAAATTGAAAAACTAGATTTAAACCTCATTTCTGTAAAGAAAAGAAAAATCAAGGAAAGTGAACAACATAACCCTTCGAATTAATTTTTAGAAAACCCGTAATTGTTTACGAATTAAATTAAATATGCCAAACTTTAAAGTTGTAGGGGAGACATGGACAAAATAAAATACGATTTTGCTTTTTAAACATTATTTTTCAAAACAGAAAGCCAGATACATGAAAATCAAACTTATGTTATCTTCTACGCACTAAAGTATTCTCTTCTTGTTAGAAAAAATAAAAACTACATTGTTGTGATTACTTAAAGGGATATCTACAAAAAATCATTTTGTCCATTCTATACGGACAAAATGACAACGTATATTTTAAATTCATACCTCACAAACAAATATCTTAGTTTTTTTTGTTTATCAGCACATGATGCATGTGCCCAATCTACACATGTTAAGCAGAGAAGCCAGCCTTCTCCGGGCTTAGAGCGTGAGTTAGTCATTATTACAATAAATACAAGGACAATCGTCACCCTCCGCTTGTGCATCATCTGTAAAATCATCAAGAATATCTTCTTCATCATTTTCTGTGTTTCGATCAATATTCCCTTTACTGATCTCTTTTTTTCACCTGGTCCTTTTGTTTTTTTTTTTTGATAGGGGGCTATGGACAAAATGACATTCTATGTCATTGTATTCATTCGAACTGTATGTCATTTTATCCAAAATATTCTATTTTATTCATAACCTAAATATCGGTGTAAAAACAAAAGGCATCGTTAAAACTCTCTAGGCTCTAGGACAGGGATGGCGAACCTTTTCACATCCAGGTGCCAATGTTTTTCAAAAAATGTTGTGTGTGGCCATAACGTGCCAACAATATGGGTAACATACATGTGGATAGGTATTACATTGTAACAATTTATAGTACCTCAATCAATGCCGTGCCGAGAATATTCTATCGCATGAGTTAACTACTACGACCGTGGTAATCGGTTTTTAAAAACTATTTATTTTTCTAAGTTACAGAATTATGATAAAATATGTTATTACAAAATATATGTTTAACAATTTAATGTTTTCAACTGACTGACTCGTCCTGGCTTGGGATGCATTCTATATTGTTATATGATATGCATATTCAGCATTATCTCCGTCTAGGTGGTGATATAACTCATGTCACCTATAGCACGCGTGGCATATGTTCGCCATCCCTGCCCCAGGATAATGAAACAATAATCAAAATAAAAAAGTTCAGAAATATTAAATTAAATTCATCTTAGACTCGATGGATTATTATTCGTATTTAGAATTTTCCCAACAGGCAAAAATATTGCGACACACATCTAAGTTAAACCGCTGCAGTTTAACAACTAGCACATGCGGTGGGAAATACCCAAAAATCACCATCCAAAAATTATGAATCCACCGAATAATTACATGCCCTTTCTACTGATATCCAAGTTGCTATATAATTAGGTTTGTGTTATTTACCTATTTGTTGATTGCTTGTCAGTATACGCGTCAAAGTGAAAATACAACGGTTATACGACTTTTATCCAATTGTGAGTAGAAAATGGAGATCGAGGAAGAAATTGAAGACAATATGAATGATGGAGAACCGGAAGACATTCTCGAAGAAGCCAGGAATGTGAATGTCAAAATATTACCAGAAAAATTGAAATACTGTTATGGCAAAGAATTGGAAACATTTAGTAAATGATGTGCGAATAAGAAAATAAACAATATCAAGAAAAAAAAAGGTAATTCTAGTATACTTTTCCGATATTTCAAAAGCTTGCAAACCGTCCACGTTATGGTCAAGGTACTCAATGTTAAAATCTATGGTAAAATTAAAACACAATTTGGATAGCAAGCTAATTGTAAATTAATCTCATTTCTCAAGAGAATACTTACAATATAAAGCAATTTCTGAACGACGGACGCTCCAGATGATGTATACCTTTTGACTAAAGTTGTTACGTTAATTGAGGTGGCGAGCGCTTGCCAGCGTAAAGAATTAACTTATTTGAGATAACATTAACGACAAAGAACTCTTGATGCATATTACGATTCCTGATAATAACCCATCAACGCAAAAGTTTTGTAGTAAGCGGGGAACGAAATTTAAACTTAATAAAAAATATGCATTACTGCAACCACAAAGTACGCCCCATAGAAGATTTTTCTTAAACTACCAAAACGGAAAAGTTCTGTCCAATGTGTTAGAATTAACAAAATCGACAAGATGCCCACAGACGTAGCTGGATACCTGAAACTGCCAAATCCTAAACTCTACACCACTGGGCATTATTTTAGGCGGTCTTCAGCCACTCTGCTAGTAGACTGTGGGGTAGACATCACGATTCTTAAGTGCCGTGGTGGATGGAAGTCCACAAAAGTTACTGCAGGATATGTGGAAGAGTCTTAACAAAGCAGAAAACAAAATGCACATCGGATCCTCCAAAACCAGGCTACCACTTCCAAACCGCAGCAACCAGCAGCGGCAATTGACTTTCAACTACCTCATGTTAAACATACGCAATACATATAATTCTGAAATTGCAGAAATCTTACTATATCAGATAAAAACCAGTTAGCTTCAGCCATAATTTTAACAAATGCCTGTAACTCTTCTTTTACCATTAATATTTTTAATACCAAATTAAAATAATATAATTTTGAATTGTATTTTCACTTTGACCTCTACTGAGATAAAATATTTAAAAAAAACTGGATAAATTTCATCACGCTCGTGAGGAAAATTATCCGAACTCGGCTTCGCGTTGTTTGGTCAACTGCAGTCGCGTGCGGAAAAGTATGACTTTCCGCACTTGTTGTGTATATTGTAAATAATAATATAAGTGCCCACCACATGTGGTGATGACACCACACACCAGAGAATCATCTTTACCGTTCTGTCAATCAACACATCCAAACGACTCCCGATAAGGGGTCATCCATTAATTACGTCACACGTAAAGGGGGAGGGAGGGGGTCCCCAAAGTGTGACAAGACGTGACAGGGGGGGGGGGGGGGGTCATAAGCTCCGTGACGTCACATTAAATCTAAAATATTAAAACTAAATAGGGCATAGGGCCTCGGGCGAAATGAACGTTGTATAAGTATGTTATTTTGAAGTGTAGAATTGTTTGCCTTTGGTAACATACACCGAAATACCGTTAGCGCCTTTGAAAAAAGGCGACGTAAAGGGATTTGTTGTTTTATTATTTGTTTGCAATGTTACCAGGTCTACCGTGTACCGGTAGATCTATCGTTTTCAGCCTCGATCTACCGCCCTACTGTTTTCGAACCTTATTCTACCGTAATTTTTCATCTGAATCATATACAGTGACTGCCAAAAGGTCTGTAGGTACCATAATATGAGAAACTTTTTTAAAATTTGATTAAGGTTAAATTTGACTTTGGCATCAATTTTTTGCTTGACCAAGAACCTTAAACGACATATATAAAGATAGTCACGTGATCCATGTTAACTGTCAAAAGTTACATTTTTAAGAAAATGTTCTAAAAATCGTATTCTTTGTAAAAATTTCGAAAAATGTCACAGGAAAAAGTTGTGTGGTTTGTCATCGAGATTCCATTATTAAAGCTTTCTTCAAAAATTGTAACTTTTAATTTTTTACATATTTTTTTAGCATCATCAATTTGTTTGAATGTTTAACGTTTATTTCGTTATTATTAGGTTTAAACGACATATTGCAACGTTTCTAAAGATGAGGTATACATTTTCTAAAGGTTGCAGAGCTTTTATAGCACGAAAATAAATATTTTTTTAAAATTCCCTGAGCGCTATTTGACTATTACTTGATTCTTTTAGTGCTACGGAGCTTATTATTAACCATATCAAATACAACAGTTAGAAAAGCATATCATCTATAGGATTTTAGAAGTTATCTTATAAAAAAACTTTTTTTATTAAAATTTTTATTTTCAAACTAAATCAAGTATAAAAAAATCAAAAATTTAAAGCTTATCTTAAAACAAAAAAAAATGTTTACATTTTAGTGTGCCGTCCTTCCCTTTCCATACATTTCATTGTTTTTCTGTAAAACTATTTTGTAACAGTTTTCAGAAATTTGGGTGGAATTTAAAAGCAAGCCTCTCCTACAGTATTTTCCAAGTGATCCACGTTTTGAAACGGCCGTTTACGGTACAATTTTGTTTGAGATAACCCCACAAAAAGAAATTCATGACAGTCAGGTCAGGTTTGCTAGGAATACTCAGAATATCTGCCAATCCATTGTCTAAAAAATTTCTGACGTCAACCGTGCTGTGAATTGTTGGTACCACTATATCAATCTTTCCGGTAGTGACATGTTGTCAACAACATTGGTTATTTCAGTCCTTAAAAAATTTAAATAAATCACTGCGTTTAAGTTTTCTCTAAAAATATAGGGCCCAACCAATCTTACGTTAAAAATTCCACACCAGACATTTAGGTAATAGCACAGATAAATAATCTGTGGTAATAGTCCAATAGCGCTCAGGGAATTTTAGAAAATATTTATTTTTGTGCTATAAAACCTCTGCAGACTTTGACAAATGTATATCTTATCTTTAGAAACGTTGCAATATGGCGTTTAAATTTAACAATAACGAAATAAACGTTAAAAATTTAAACAAATTTATTATACTAAAAAAATATGTGAAAAATTAAAAGTTAAAATTTGTAAACAAAACTTTACAGATAGAATCTCGATGAGAAACCAAACAATTTTTTCCTATGACATTTTTCGAAATTTTAGCAAATAATACCATTTTCGGGACATTTTCTTTAAAAATGTAACTTTTGACAGCTAACATGGATCACGTGACTATCTTCATATATGGAATTTAAGGTTCTTGGTCAAGCAAAAATTAATGCCAAAGTCAAGTTTGACCTGAATTATATTCTAAAAAGGTTCCTATATGGCGCAGACTTTTTGGCGGACACTGTATCTATATAATATTATCTTTTTTCGTCACTAATATTATCCATTTACGGCCGGTATTACAGGTTGTCAAAACTGAAATTTCAGATGATCTCAGGTTCTTGTGGTCCATGGACACAGGATGATTAATTTTTTTCATTTCAGTTCAGTTTTCAGCCAAAAACAATGTAAGAATATTTTTTTTCTCTTGATTTTGAGTACCTAACTATTGTTTGAGAACGTACAAATTGTTACTTCATTAGAAATATTTAAAAAAAAAATGGAAGTGCTGTTTTAATTAAGTTATAAATTTCAAATTGCAAAATGAGTGACGTCACAACAGGGGGGGGGGGGGTTACACGAATCTGATTACTTGTGACAAGGACGAGGAGGGGTCAAAAAACTATGAAATTTGTGTGACGTAATTTATGGATGAGGGGCCTCCGGTGGCCGAGTTGGTACAGTGCCAGCCTTGCAACCGAAAGGCCGCGGGTTCGAAACCCGCTTAGACCTTGGATGTTCTGTGATTGTTAAAAAGTATATTTATGTGTATATTTGTATATATTTAATATTGATATATTAATACTAGATAGATGCTGGCCAGTTGGTTTAAACCAGTGCCATAAAAAAAAGTAATTTATGGATGACCCCTAATATACCTATGTGATGTGTATCTGATAATTATAATTATTATTATTTTCAGTTCAAACAGGTCAGATTTTTCCTGAAGTTCCGCGAACGTACGCAGTTATGGGAGTGTCTACTAACTTCGAACTATCTTGTTACAATACAAGAATTTAAACTGAAATATAAAGGGTTTCCCTTAACTATAAACAAATAAGACCATAATATATCTAAAAAAACATATAGAAAAATTGCCGCAATAATAAACCTAATTTACAGAATCAACTCTAGAGTACACTATTCTAGTCCACAACCACTTGTCAACAGAACGCGCAAAACGTAAGAGACAGACTGCAAATAACGGTCTATAAGATAATCATCCTTAATTCTATCCAAAAGAGATCCAGTCCTCACAAGAAAACTCCCGTCTCTTGCTCATCGCCGCGCTGTTGGGTATCTGACCAGTTCGTTATATGTTAGTACTTAGGCTTTAAAGAGTCTAGGCCCTAGACTCTAGGGATGGGTCACTTTATTACGCGGGCTTCCGCATGCGTAAATACCTCAAAAATTTATAAATGATGCACTTGTTAATAAGTTTACCGATTTTCTAGCATCAGTCACGTAGTGCAGTGGTAAAGTATCGCGATTGCGGTTAGCGAGCGTGCTCCAGACAGCCCAATTAGAGTGCGTGTCTGTAATGCCGTGGACGGAGTCACTTTTTTTCACACAGTCACGAACTGCGACCCCTCCGGTCAGCAGTAAAACTAAATGTTAACTCCAATAAAAACAGCACCCAATCTGTTCAACAACAGCTTTTCTCTTGCTATTTTCTGAATCAAAGTGGTTTTTTGTATAAATTTTTTCCACTAATAACTATCTTCTAAACACGTGTAAATAGCCTACCTTAACAGTAAGCTAACTTCTTTGAGCGCATGCAATTCCCCCATTATAAAACTTTGTAAGGGTTCGCCTGAACAACGGTCTCTTGACCACCCTCTGCACTACATATAGTGTCCCCAGAGCTGCCACCAGCTCCCGGCCTGCCGGTCTACCCGCTGGGAGGAGGGCCACTAGCCAAGTCCCAGTGCGATCATGTTTACCTTTTGTTTTTATTTGCCATAACTCGTCTACACCATTGTAGTTAGAAAATATTTTAAAATAATAAATACCTTTCAAAGCGCGCTTATTGACCGAGATGTGTTGGTTCGAATCCGTGCTCAGCCGCATCTTTTTTTTTAATTTTTGTCACTTAAAATATTATAAAAAATTAGGAAATCGGCTCCAAGAGGTGTATTGGAAACGGGTTAGCACTCCTTCCTCGATAAAAATTTTGTTTTGTCTTTTTTTAAAGGTCCCGAGCAAAAAATTTATCGTGTCTAGGTACCTTAACCTAAAAATTATGTTTTGTTTGTGGTCCAGAAAATCTAGCGAACGGTGGATCGGAGAGCACCCTAAGGTCGGAACAGGGTTAGCACCTGGTTAGGGGCCCTGACCAGTCTCTTTCCTCGCAAGCGAAGAGGAATCGGTGCGAAAAAATCCACTATTGTTCCTTCCTCTGCGCATGCGAAAGCCCGGGTAATAAAGTTTGACCCATCCCCTAGACTCTTGTCTTAGGCTTGAAGTTTACAGGGGCTCTCCCAGATTAAAGAAAAAAATCCGACGCATTACCGTCGTTCCACTTTTAGATCAGCGTGAAGGCTGTCTCTAGTCAATATTGACACCGATTAACAAGACGGAGTGGATTGTCGATTAATCCTGCCGATATGCCAAAGCAGACAACGTGCTTATCCAGCTTTTCTCCAGGTCTGTGTTTATTTTTGCTCACTTTGCAAAACCGAAAATTAGGTACTACATCAAAAAATACATTCATTTTATAAATCTACCAATATAATAGTTTTATGGCATAAGCTAAACGATTCCGAATAAGTATGGTAAATATTGGTAAATATGGGTAACTTAATATACACTCGATGATAAGTTCTTGTGTAATAAATTCAATTATTTTGCTCCGAACTTTTAACAAGCACGTGAATAATTATTTATTATTTTTATAAACAGTCACGTGTCTTAAAAATTCCAACCAGAAAGAGGTTACATTAAGGTTGCATTTACCGACCACACCCATTTATTGCCAACTTAATTTTATTTTAGGATAATTTTTTTTCTTTGTATTTCATTTGTATAAAGTACATAGTTTCACAATATTAACCGTAGATTCATATTTTATGGGTATTTTGAACGTATTAATAAAAGTTTAAAGATATTTCACAATTTATTTTATGAAAACAATATTTAAAAAGAATATTGAGCACCTAGTAATAGAAAAAATGACACCATAGATCTCTTAAAATATTCTGAATTAGATGATTATACACGTTAAAACTTTGTATTAATTATAAATTGAAATAAATTCATATCTTGCAAGCAATTTTGAGTCAATTATTTAAAGTTTCAACGTGTCTAATGATTTCATTCAGAAGATTAATGTATTAAAATTATTAATATTATATTATAATATTATTTTTGCATATCATTTTCCAGAAATAAATCATAAAAGATCTTGAAACTTTTATTGATATGCTAAAAAATTCTCAGAAAAAAACTGTATGCTATTTTCAAGTATTATTTTTGAACACTGTCACATTAGTTATATTAAAGTTAATATTATCTCAACAAAACATTATTGAAATAACCCAAAAAAACATTTCTTTAAATATAGACTTATTATTGGAGTTCAAAAGTATTCCTACTTCTTTGAAAACTACATTACCATTTTTTTAATGACCAAAATATTAGTGGAGACCAATAAACTTCAATTATTCCTTAGAGCGTAGAATTGTTAGAGCCAAAAAATTAAACTATTTGATGAAGAATGCTCAAATATAGTATATAATTGGGCGAAAAATAGCTATTTCTAGGCAGTGTAATTCAAATTACAATATTTTATTAAACGAACAAGAACTACAGTTTAAATAGAAAATCTAAAAATTTAGTGAATAATCCTTATATCATGTGGGTTAAAGTAAAAACTCCAATAAACATATAAGGTAGGTACTAGAGAAATAAAAAAAATATTAATTCAGTGGGTTGGTTGAAATATCACTTCTATTGTTCTCGGACACCCTTTGGAGCCGAGAAGACCAACGAGAAGCGACAATATCCGCAAATCCTTTGTTCTTTCGTGTTCACGAATATTTACGAATATTTAACGATAATCAGGTCCGGTACACTGAGGAAAATGCTGCGACCGCGTAAAAATTGCTTGTACACTGAGAAACTAAATTATATTTTATACGAAATTGTAAGAAATTAATCTGATTTAAAGTTTAATGTATATTCCTTGCACACTTTGATCTAAATGTTATTATACAGGGTGCTGATATAGTCTGAAATAATGAAAATATCTGGATAACGATTCACTTTCGGATAAAATGCTCAAACCTCTAAATTGCATCGTTGTTTTCTGGCGCTCTTTTAGTAAATGGGTCTTTTCATATTGATTTCACAAATATTAGACTGTGTATAATTTTTTGTCTCGGATTTTAAACATTTTTACGTTTAGGGCATATAGAAGATATTTTGCGCCTGTCTGTCAGTCGGTCTATCTGTAGACAAATCCTTGGAACGCGCTCAGCTGAAGAACTGTTGGATCGATTTTAATAAAATTTGGTAGAAAGATTAGTACTGCCGAGTAGATGGTCCTGTTTTAAAATTAATAATTTTTTCTTTCCAATTGAATTCTAAACTTATAAAAATTTTAAAGAAACAGAATAAATTAAAGTACTACCTAAAATAGGTACTACCTGGGTCTAAATCGGAAAGAAATCATAAGCAGGTACCAGTATAACTTATTTGTATACCTAAAAAACCATAATTTGTAATAAACAAGAAGGACGAAGGCACTATAATAATAAAAATATGCATGGGGAGAAAATTTCAGTAATAATATTTAATAATAGAATAAACCCCTTATTTTTTTTGTCTACACCTTTCTGAATATTTCAGCTACTTTTTTATCTACAGCAAAGCCTAAGATTTTACAAAATATTAAATATAATGATTTTTTCTTCCCTACTGAATCCCAAACTTATACACATTTTAAAGAAAAACAACAAACTGAAATTAAATATTTAATGTAATTGCCTAAAATAGGTACTACCGGGGTGTAAATAAAATACAATTGTACCTTATTTTTATACCTAAACAACCATAATCTGTAGTGAACAAAAGAAGACAGTATAATAAGAAAAATATCCGTTAGGAAACATCCCAATAATATTTAACAATAGAAAATAACAAACTTAAGTAAATAAGCTATAATAAACAATTACTTAGGGATAATTAAATGCATATTGTGTTTACTAGAGACTAGAGACACAAGAATGCTTAACTAAGTAAGCTAGCGATCCATCAGTAAAGGGACCAGATCTTGTTGCTGCCAAAACTCATCTCTTTAATTTTTAGTACTGTTTCAAATTTTTAATTTCAACTATAATACACTTTAATGCGGGACGGAATCCGGCCAACCAGGACATTTTTGGGACGTTGTAAATGCGGGAAGGCTTGTCTGAAAACTGACCGTTCCGCAAAATCTGGAACGAATGGTCACGTTACCCATCACCCAAACTTGTAATTTTTTAATTTAATGATTAGATTTTTAAAACAAGTTTGGGTAAAATGATGTTTAAAAAAAATTAGAACGATATGGATTTTAAAGTAGGTTGTCTGAAAGTCTAATTAATTAACCCTAAGTTTGCATTTTTCTGTGAGGTATGATTCGTTGTATGTCCAAAACGCTACATTTAAATTTTAAAAAAGACATTGGACCTAAATCCTATAGGTACCAAAAATTAGTTAAAATAAAATTTAAAACAATCTTGTAAACAGCTACGCTTTACCCTGGGGTCTAGTCTAAACCCAGCGTTTTCGGTCCCATAAAATGGAAATGTATTTTATCAATATGTTCCTTTTCTTGTCATTATCAATGGACATAAATCTGGTGTCAGTGTTGTTTAGATAGTATGAGTGTTAAAAATTCTAGTACTTAAGCATTCTAGAGAAGGAAAAATTGTTCCTGCTTTAGACTAGAAAAAGTGAGTTTGTCCTTTTAAATGCTAAAATGTTAGAAAAAATAACATTGGGCCTGGTAATTTTAATTTAAAATCTGTTTTTGGCCCTAGAAATAATTCAGTTTTATACAAAAAACGCAAACTTAGGATATGAAGCTATGCCTATATTTTAACAATTACTTAAGAGCAACTATTTCAGAAAGCTTATTTAACTATAAAATATATTCCTCACAGGATTTTTTAAAATATTTTTTGTGTCAGACAGTTGTACCCGAGATAAGATTTTACCAAAAAGTGCCTTTTTGGGGGAAAGTAATTTGGTACATGTTATAATAAAAAAATGCAAATTTGCTTAATGGAAATATAGTAAACATTTACCTTACTTCTTTAGAAAAGCTTCTGCAACTACAAAAGACATAGATATAGCACAATTTTCTTAACCATGTTTTTCCCAGATAATTGTAGTGAAAATGAACTTTCTGGGGGCTAAAATAATCTCATTTACCAAGAAAATTACAAACTTGGATCATGGGGCTACGGTAAACAATTACTGTAAGTCCTGCTTTTATATATTTTAAGGAAAAAAATAAGAAATTTAACATTTCAAAATACATAAACACTATTGATATTGAAAAGGTGTATATGTACTTACGGTTCAAGATCCTTGGGGAATGTAAACATACTTATTTTTTGTCCTCCTTGGGTACTGCATCCGCGAAAGGCACAACAATTTCCAGGCATATTTTTGCACGACACAAGATAGAAAACTAAACAGTTAAAAACTTTAATAGCACAGACAACAGCACTGTTAACATAAGTTAGACATCGACTCCCGGACTACCCGATCCGGTCGAAGCTTTGCCAGTAATCAGGTTTTACCCCGACTACTTTTTTTTTGGCGGGAAGCCGATTGTCGCTTCTCGTTGATCGGTCTTCTCGGCTTTGGAGAGGTTAAAATAGTGCTGCTGGTATTTTTTATTGAATAGTCATTTAAGCTTGCAGCCCGTTTGTTTATGGCATTAAAGGTACGCCGAAAATAATCGATATTTTGCAATTCTGGGGACTGAAGCAACTCATTTCAGTGTTTTTTGGTATGCCAGTCAGACAAATCTAAAAAGCTTTTTCAATAATAATAAGTATTTATATTAAAATAATAAGATGTATATTCTTACAAAGTAATGTCACAGATTTACCCACACAAGATACGTAAGTTTGGCGAATCGCCAGTATAAGTTCTTGTGACCTTGTGAGAGCGTACGGCGCTTAGTGCAAGCGCATCTGTCTAATACAAAATTATACACCTAATACAAAATTATAAGTCTATAAAATCACATATAACACTAATTTTATAATAGTTATTTATGATATAAGTGTTAAAAGTACAATTTTACGGCACGAATTTGAAAGTTTGCAGAATGAGCGAAGCGAATTCTGCAATTCAAATGAGTGCCTTAAAAGTACTTTTAACACAAATATACAAAATTTTTTCTACAGACGCCAATAAAAAACAAAAACACAATTACAATTTTTAGAAAGTTTAACATATTGGAAACACATAGTTTTAAGTAGCATCGTAGATATAATATAAAATTATTAAGTTGACATTTGTCAAAAAAACCAACAACCATTGTTGGCGTCGTAGTTGCCATAGTATTACTTTTAGCACTAGTGCTATAAAGTACTTTTAACACTAGTGCCATAAAGTAACATTTTTAAGGCATCTGCGGCGTGTTAAAAAATGCATTTTTAACACATTTGAAGAAATAGTATTTTAAGTTCATTCACTGCCGAAATAGCACACAGCCACAGATTTACGTGACAAAGCCACGCACTAAACAGTAACGAGGGGCTCGTGCAGCCACTACTTGATGTCGCGGAGCTCACTGACTATAGCATGTGCCGATTAACAATTGGAATAGGGTGTGGTCACAGGAAAGGCGCGTTCGCCGTTTATCACTTGCTTTCGTATCTGGTGTGGGTAGATCTGTGGTAATGTTTACTGAAACCAATGATATATTAGCGTTCCGTGAAACGGAATCACTTCGGTGTCCGTTCATGTGTCTGTCACAGGCGACTTTCTCTGAAACTATTCGACGTAAAAATTTGAAATTTAGCACAGATAGATTGTGGTGGCCCAATTATAGAAGTGAAGTATAAAAAGATGAATTTTGATTCTGGGAGTTAATTTCAGGGGATAAATTGGGAAATGGAAAAAAAATTCAAGGGCATCGTGGAGGGTGTTAAATGAAAGCTTATTGAAGCACGAATTCAGCAATATGTATGATGTATTTTTTGTCCATTTTTTTAACGAAAAAATCGCTTAAAAATTGCTGTCCCCCACCCTTATCACCAAAAAGATTGCTCAGAAAAATCTGAAAAAGTCACGAATATTGAGAATTATGTGTAGATTGAGGGAAAATTATCAAAAAATAGAATTTTGATTCTGGGGGCAAATTTCAGGGGGTAAATTGAAAAACTAAAAAAAAAGTTTTTTCAAAGGCTTCGTGTAGGGTGTCAAATGAAAACTTATTCAATCACGAATTTAACAATATATATGATATATTTTTTATGCATTTTTTCAAAATCATTTTTTGGAAAAAGCGCTTAAAAATTACTCTCCCCCCACCCATATCACCAAAAAGCATCACTCAGAAAAATCTGAAAAAAAAATCATGAACATTGGGAATTAGGTCTAGATTGAGCCAAAATTATCAGAATTGAAAGATTCTAAAGCAATCAATTGTTATAAACAATTAAATTGTTTATTTCCTTATAACTGCTGAACCATTGGTTTTAGAGAAAAAGTTTTTCGACAAAAATATTTCTCACAATGTAAGGAGCAACTTTGTCCCTACATGTTTTTCAAAATTATTGATTTGGCTCAGTCGAAACGCGAGTGCATTACTATTATTGCTGTCCCCCACTCACCAAAAGAATCACTCAGAATTTTGAAAAAACAGAAAAATTTGAACAAAATGACGAACATTAAAAATTAGGTTTAGATTGAGCCAAAATTATCATGATTAAAAAATTCTAGGGCGATCAATTGTTACAAACAGTTCAATTGTTTATTTCCTTATAACTACTAAACCATTGGTTTTAGAGAAAAGAAATGTCGGCACAAAGTATTTCTCACGATGCATGTAAGGAACAACTTTTGTTCTTACAAGTTTTTCAAAATTTTTAATTTGGCTTAGTCGAAACGCTAGTGCATCACTATTAATAATTTAACTGGGGGTCTGATGGCACGGAACCCTAATTGTGCAAGTGTAACTTGCACCTGACCGATTTTTTGTATTGAATTTAGAATAGGGTATTACTGCATCAAATAGTTGTTATATTTAAACGGCCTTTTAAACACCTATGAAATCTTATATTTCAAGCAATCTTATAACCCATTAGTTAACAATGATGAACTAATCATTGAAGGAACCCGAATTTGTATTGTGCAATACGGAATAGAGTGTATCATTAAGTGAATTGGTATCCCATTCAATATACGATAGTGTTTTTTCTGTGTACCTATATTCTATAGGTACACAGAAAAAACACTACCGTGAATCTACGGTTAATATTGTCACAAAATCCATACAAAAGAAAAATAAAGCAAAACATTATACTAAAATGAAATTAAGTTGGCCAACATGGACGCACGACGCCACGTGGAAAATGCCGCCTTAAAGAACAACACAGCGACGCTTGGTTTAGATATTATCTGACGTCACTATTTGACGGCACGCCAAAAAGGTGGCTTTTTAAACTAGAATAAATTATACCGAAAAGTAAAAAAGAAATAGTTAAATTATCCTAATATTTTTCTTTAAAGTAATATTTTTAGGTTTGAAAAAACTTGCTTAACCGATCTCGATAAACTCATTAAGAAAAATAAATATTTCACATTTGTTGAACTTTTTGGATCTCCCTGTAGATGCGCAACGGAGTGCGCCAGCCAGACTATGACTGACACCGGATTTACAACACAAGTGGAATTTTCTTTTGAAAGGCATATAGATTTTGTCGTCGCTAGCTCTTAGGCTAATAAAAAATAAAGTCAATCATTTAGTTCAATCCTCTGTTTTCGCAGAACGTAATCTAATCGTTGACAACCGACGCATTAAAGTCTACCGTCTCGATAGGGAAGTGAGTGTGTCTCTGGTAAACATTGACACCGATAACCAAGACAAGTAGTGGCTTATCGATTAATCCCGTCGATATGCCAACAAAGCAGACTAACTCGTGAATCCAGCTTTTGCCTATTTTCCACGTTTGCGTTCGCTCCTTGTCCTTGCTTTTATTTGTTGTTCATTATAATGGGGGGACGACCGACGGCTTAAAGTGAACGTTTTTATTTTTATTTTATGAGATCGTTTGCAGTTCTTTGGTTTATGGTCGCTCGCTTTCGGACCATTATTATTTATTTAGTAGCATGCACCCGGGATTTGACCCAGAGAGTTGATAATTGGCTGGAATAATTTAGGCAAGCTGAGTAGGAGGTTATTTTTCCTTTCTTAATGTTATTTTTGAATCTAAAGCTCCCCACAGACTTCATTCTTTTTCATCGGCTTTCATCGCTGGTTCGCTGCGATAAAAATCGTCGTGTCAAAACCGAAGTCTGTGGTAGCACACCATCGTGTTTCACCGCCGTTTCAAATTTCTGTCCGAGCTTGATTTTTGACACGCGACGCTTCGTCTGTTGTCGTTTTTAACCGAGAGCAGCCGTCTGAACCGACGCGACGTGTTTGTTCAGTACCGTCCGAGTAAATTGTATTAACGTTATTATCCGGTGTAGTCGTTTATTATTAATTCTTATAGCGCAAAACTCTTAAAATCATCCAAGGATTAAGACGCTTGAATATTAGCATGCAATTATGAAAATGTATACAGAAATGTCGCAGCAATAACCCAATAAGTTGCTGTAGTTAGTTGCATAAATTAGAATATATTTTATTTTTCATTTTAAAACATTTTATTTAATTCCTATATACCTAAGTAATTAATAAAATTGTTGAAATGTCTGACAAATCTGGCATTTTGCGAAATTTTGACACATCATATCTTAATAATTTTGAGTAACTATAATAAACTGCAATTCTTTGTTTTCACGGCAACCTTCGAAAAATTCAAAAATTTTCAAATTCAAATCAATATCGATGCAAATAAACCTGTTTATTTATAACTTTAACGAAAAAATAAGCGATTTAAATTAGTTGGAGGTATTCTTAGATAATTAATCAACGGATAAAATAAACCCAAAAAGACTCACTAAATAAGGAAAATGGTGTGGAATAATGTCGGTTGAAAATAGGATTTGTCGAAGAAAATTAAGAATATTCGGTTTTACCCCTTAAATATGCTCCTGGATGACCTTTTCGGTATTAATTTTAAAGTGTGATTATCCCTTCATAAGATAGTATTGAAAAATTGGCAAAAAATTAAATATAAAAAAATACAGAGGGATTCAAATGTACCGATGTCGAGGGCAAAAAAAGTAAAAAAATCGAAATTTAATTGGCGATTGCTCCCTTTCTATAAAGAATGAAAAAACCAAAAATGGATAACACGTATTTCGACGAGCTCGTTCCGATTACGTATATGGGATTTTTATTTGAACCATTTTGACCCCACAAAAAATTAAAAATAGTGAAATATTTGGGTCAAATATTGAAATTTCGAGTTTTTCCCAAATATATCTATTTTCCAGTGATTTTACATTTAGGTAAGTGTATTGCAAAAAGAAAGTAATTGAGATTTTAAAGTTTCACTTATAAATTTCTTTTTCAACGTTTTGTTGTCGAGTTAAAAGGTACCAAAGAGGCATTTTTCGACTTAAAAAATTCAAAAAAATACTTGCCATCTTCCGATCCTCACCAGTTTCAATAGAGTTCTGAAGCTCCGGGTCCTCTACAACCTCCGAAAATTTACATCGCTTTAATTGACTCTCGAAAGAAAAAACAATGTTCGTAACTAGTTTTGCCTAAATGTGTTTTTGCTACAAAAAAAAAAGATATACTATTATAAGTTTACAGATGGGTTTAAGTGAAACTGTCGAAATTTAAAGATCCATAGAAAAACCTAACCTTAAAGTTGAAATTTTTTGGAAAAGCCATATGAGACCGTCGAAAACTGATTTCAGATACGATCTAAAATTAGGCTCTAAAATTTCATCAAAAAATTCGGCGTTTCAATCTCTCCGAACAATTACCATACATTTTTTTAGATATGGGGGCGCCAAATTTGGGTTTTGCCTGCAGCGGCAAAAACGCTAGGTTCGGCCCTGGACTAATAGTCGGGGTCAATAACCTACATGATGGCGTAATAAGCGAACTACGGTCATTGCGAAACGCGCTTCCAGGCCCCGGCCATGACGGCGACGCAAGAAAAATGCTTTGGGTTTAGGCAGTAAAATTTTTCGGAAATTATAGTAAATGAACTCTATGTTTTTATAAAATTATAGTATATAATGCTAAAAAAAATGTTAATGTTTAAAAATGTATTTCTTATTTCCAAAAAGTTCGGGGAAGTAAGATCTAAGACCTGCACTGCTTTGCACTAACTTCAAGTAAGTGCAACCCAAACGAACAAACCTCATGTTATTCATATGCTTATCGATTACTAGTCGAAGTCTTAGTTAGTCACGTGATTTTTTAAAACAGTTTTAACCCGGGATCGGTCGCGTCGTTAGAAACAATCTAATAATTTTAGTTTTTTACTTATAAAATAGAACCCTCTCCAGAAGTGCTTGGCGAGGATAATATTCATGGCGGGCTTTCATTTGACCTCTTTTTAATTTTTTTTATACTTACGTAATATTTTTTAATTATTTTTTTTACTTAATTACTTAATTGTTATGTTCAGGTTGTCAATTTATATAAATAAACTTTATAATTTTTCAAAATTTGGTTTATAATAATCTTAAGCTCTAAATACTGATTTATTTCTGTTTCTGTTAGATAAAATCTAACACGTGCCCGATCACGTTACGAGAAGGTAAGCGACTGATCCCGGGTTAAAAACACTAAAACGCAGAAATATAACTTAGGCCCCATACTAAAAACCCTCTTACGATATAATTGTAGTCCGTAAATATTTCCTTTTATTAAACCCTCCTGAGCCTTCCGCAGGCGGTTAAAAGTTTAACATTCTTTCCTCGAAGATCTTACCTTTTATCTGTCATATTAAGGACTGGTCTTAATAAATATCTGACGGGGCTTATTTCGAATGCCCGAAACTTTACTCGAGATTGATGTTTGAAACTTAAAACCTTTAAAATTGACTGAAGTATCCGTTGGCAAAAAGTTTCACAAGTAAATTCAAACGAGATAGAAGAATTAGAAGTGATTTATTAAATAGGGTGAAACTTGCTGGCACGGCTATTTCGTTGCCAGTTTAAAGTTAGTTTTAAGCTCTTAATCTGTTCTTGTTATTGTTATATTATTCTCGGCTTTCTTTAATGTTTAATTTCTTAAGGGTGAATATGCGCTTAAGATTTTAGGTGTTTAGAAGATAGTTAAGAAGAAAATACATACCCCAGTCCAGCAACTTTCAATGGCCGCAATTGAATAGGATTTAAAATAATTTTTTTGAAATTTGAGAAATGAACAGAGATTTAAAAAAATCTTTAAAATAAGATGCTACTTATTCCTCATTTAGATGACTTTGGTTAACTTTCAATAATACATATTATATTTCAAGTTTCACCCCCCACACCCCCAGCTACCTCTACTTTGAAATATCAAACGGTACCTCCCACTTCGTGCTACATCGTTTCAAAGACCGTAAAAATCCTGATATAACCACGTTTAAAAAATTGAACTGAGTTGATTTCCTAATAAGTAAAATTTTCAATAACAATTAGGCGTAACTGCGGATCAATTTCATCAATAACTTGATGAATGTTTTGCTTCTGGTCATTAATCGTCTGTTAGAATAGAATTTGTCTTTGGGGAAGCCCCAGAGGAAAAATCGAGGGGGACAGGGGCGGATTTAGAATTTCGTCTACACACCTCGTGCTACACAAAAATACAGGGTGTTACAAAAAGATGTTAAGAAATTTTAAGGGCAGATTCTATATTCAAAAATATGAAAATAAATTTATATAAATATGGCTCCTCAAACGCTTCTTTTTCGAGATACAGGGTGTTTAATTTTTAATTATTAACGGTTTATTTTTAATTTCTCGAAAATGCGTTAAGATATTGACACGAATTTTGGCACACGTCAGTATGTAATTAAAGGGTACCTTTACGTGCAAGAATTTATATTCTAATGTACTTGCATCAGTGACGTGCTTGCTGGTAAGTCTTTATTTTTAGCGAAAAAAATGTCACGCCACTGATTTTTTGCAAAATTGATATCGTTTTCTTCAAGCCCAATTAATTCTGCGTGAAAAGTGTCTCTTAAGCTTTTTCGTCATGACGCATCGTTTTCGAGATAAAAATTAATTTATTTCTTACAATAATAACAAAAGATGAAAATGAATTTGTTTAAACATATCGCTTGCTGAATGCAATAGTGGCACACCTCGAAATTTATCATTTTTGAGTTATCACTGTACATGATTTTTAAATGATTAAAAAATCCAAGTTAAAAAGTCATTCTTACTAAAAGTGCCAATTTTAAAAAGTTAAAATTGGTTTTATTCGGCACAGCAAATGTGGAGCAATATAAAAGTATTTTTTAATTTCTGTTTAAAACCGAAAATTCTATTTTTTATTTAAATTATGAACCTATAGCAATACCAACTAGACTAAAAAATATATAATTCCACATAGCAAGTTTTAGTATATTTGACTGTTCTGTAACTTTAATAATAAAAACATGTAACTTTCTCGTTTTTCATTAATTTGCTCGTTTAACTATTTTTTGACTTGCGAGTATTGCATTCAGCCAGCGATATGTTTTGTTCAGGAAATAGTGCTTTTTGATTTAAGTTTATAGTAGATGGCGGAAATGTCTTCTCCGTGCTTCACTACTTGCTCTAAGTCGTATTCGCATATTTCTCCTAACTCTCCGGAATACTTGTGTGAAAATATTGAACACCCTGTATCTCGAAAAAGAAGCGTTTGAGGAGCCATGTTTATGTAAACTTATTTTCATATTTTTAGATGTAGAATTTGCCCTTAAAATGTCTTGACATCTTTCTGTAACACCCTGTTTATACCAAAAAAAAAAAAAACGGGCAAGTTCGCATGTGACATATTTTTTTATTGTTTAGGGTTCTAAGAAATGTACACTATTTCATAATAGACGAAATATCTAAACTAAACATGTTCTTGTGAAAACAAAACGGTCTGTCATCTTAACTTACCAAAATTGTAGCAATTTTTATTTATACCTTCTGTTTGGCCTGATATATGAAAACTTTCGAAAACATATTTTTTGAAAGCACATTTTTTCGAAAATATATTATTATTTTCGAATACAGGTTGGTATTCGAAAACTAGGAGTGTTTTCAAATCAACTTTTCGAATTTTTTAACCACTTTTCGAAATTACATTTTTATTAGAAAACATGTTTTTAGAAAGTACATTTTTCCAAACATTATTTCAATAAAGACTTCGAATATTCATATTAAAAACAAAACACTTTTTTGAAAGTAATTTACTACAGAGTAACATAGAAGATACAAGGAAACGTAAACCTGACCGAACACAAAGACGGTTGGTTTAGGATCTTTTTGTCATTTTTTCATTGACATTTTATATGCCCGTAGAGTTAAATTTAGAAAGACTAACGTCCGGTTGCAGAAACAATTTAATCACGAATTAAACTAATTAGACACTTGTAATGTGACAGCACTCATGTTAATGTCATTGCCAAAGATGACTCTAAACGTCAATTAAATTTATTACTTGATTAAAAGTTTTGTGCAACCCACTGTATGTTTTCTAAAAAATATATTTTCGGTAAATGTATTTTTGAAAGATTATTTAAAAAAAAAATATTTTCGAAAAAATTTTGTAGATCCGCACTCGACTGCTGACCGAATTCCGCTTAGCGTCGTTCGGTCAACTGCAGTCGCGTGCGAGGAACTACCACTTTCTGCCCTTGTTAGGTAAATACCTATTTCGTGACTGTATGACTTTGATAACCATAACTCATAAAGAACACAATCGAATCAGTTTTTTAAACCAGGATTTTCACTGGCTGGAATTTATGCGAAATTTCAAGGTCAAATTTTACCCCCTCAATTTGACCTCTAAACTTCTGATTGAGACACCCTGTATACTAAGAAATTTAAATTAAGAAACATTTTAACCCTATAACTTGTCTTTTATTAAACCTAATAGAGGCTTATCGAACTACCGTATAGCTTTTTATATAGTATTATTTTTCTTTAGCTGAGAACTACGGATATTCCTTAAAGAAAAATAATGGAGACATCTAGTTCGTGACAAAAATCCAAATTCGTATATCTCTCTATGTTAACATCACTCTAGAGTTTATGTTGTTCTTTACAAGCGCGGGAACCGTTTATTTATAAATTTTATACAGCCTGCCCCAGCAAAATCTATTTTTACCCCAAAAAATTTTTTACAACTGCTCTGAAAATACCTAAAAGCCACACTACTAACTTCAAGTGAAAATCACTAATCTTAAACCCCTAGCGTGCGAAAACGTTTATACACGCGCCGTGCGAAATCGTCTACGCACGCTGCAAGGAACAATTATTACTTTGAAAAATCTCTACTTCTTAATAAGTATTATACAAAGTCACCTGACTACTTAATTAATGTGTACACATACTAATATGTACACATTTACATGGTACGAACTACGACCCCTATTCAGGGAAATCCAGTTATTAATATGCTACCAACCATTCGAAAGACCTACCTTCCATACAATCTTGAACAAAAGTTTCAAAATCTAGTAGCAGCAGTCATAATTTGAAAACTGTCTCCTAGCAACTAATTTCATTTGTTTAATTATTGACGGCGTTATCTCAACTGATAACACGCATTTAATGACTTTTTGGAAAATTATATAAAATTGTATGGTTAAAATTAACAATACTTTAAATTTATTAGTGATTTGCTTAATAGTTATTTATGATATCAGTGTTAAAAGTACAATTTTACGGCACGAATTTGAAAGTTTGCAGAATGAGCGAAGTGAATTCTGCAATTCAAATGAGTGCCTTAAAAGTACTTTTAACACAAATATCATACAAAATTTTTTCTACAAACGCCAATAAAAAACAAAAACACAATAATTACAATTTTTAGAAAGTTTAACATATTGGAAACACATAGTTTTAAGTAGCATCGTAGATATAATATAAAATTATTAAGTTGACATTTGTCAAAAAAACCAACAACCATTGTTGGCGTCGTAGTTGCCATAGTATTACTTTTAACACTAGTGCTATAAAGTACTTTGAACACTAGTGCCATAAAGTAACATTTTTAAGGCATCTGCGGCGTGTTAAAAAATGCATTTTTAACACGTTTGTAGAAAAACACTTTTATCTCCAAAAAAAAAAAATAAATCAAAAGAGCAATTATTCAAAAAAAGATATACTTTGACGGCAAATTACTTTTTAAATTTTCTACTGTGTCAGATGATTCGACAGGGTGTTGCAAACTTAAGCCAAAATAAAATCGTATGTAAAAAAATTTTCTAACAACAAGCTTTTATTATTTAGGTGTACTAAAACGAAAAAAATAAGTTTTTTCATTGGGGCAATGCTGAATTCAATTAATAAGTGGACGTAGTTCGCGTGGGTGGATCCTAATAAAAGTAGTATCAAAGTTATCACTGAAACAGACATACCTAATATGTATATTGTTTAATTATAAGAAAATATAATTAAAAAATAGAATAAAAATTAGAAAGGCGGAATTTGCGATAGTTGAAAAACCACTTACCCTTGTTGGCTTTGTGGAGGTCTTCTATAAAGGCAGGGTGGCGAGCAAAAATAGTGCTCTTGGTGAGGCAATAGCGAAAAGCGAAAAAATAGATAATGGTGCACGCACAAAAGTATTGTACCTACATCTCGTCGTATTCTCTTCCTGCCTTACTTCGGCCGCTGACAAGCGCCTAGATCCATCCCAGCAATATCGATTGGAAAGCTTCACGCATGCGTAGTGTGAGTGAACAAACGTAACCTCTAAAATATAAGTATATGATGCACTTGAAACACGTTTACCGATTTTCTTGCATCAATACCGTAGTCCAGAGGTAGAGTTTCCGCCAATGAACCAGTAGGTAGTAGGTTCGATGCCGGACTCGGATAAACTTTTTTTTAAATTTTTGTCATTTAAAAATTAGATCGGCTCTAAAAGGTGTATCGGCAACGAGTTGAGCACTTGTTCGGGTGCAATTTTTTTTGTATTATTGGTAATCTAATTGGTATCTATTATTATGTACTACTCAAAATCATGGTATGTGGAAATATCATATATTACCAAATATTGCTGAGCAATCGGCACGGTTCAACTTCCGGGATAATTTGTTTAGGGACTTTAGGGGGACAGGCTAAGCCCAAGTCGGAAACGGCGCTAAATATTTAAATATTTAAAAAACCAATGTTAAAATTAAGGTTAAAATGAACTCGGCTTACACTACGCAGGCGCGAAGCTTTCCAGTCGATATTTCCGGGGTGTATGTAGATCCTTGTCGGCCGCTGTGGCCAGATCACGTGGTATCTCAACTATGGACTTGCGCGAATTCTTTAAATTCAGCCAGGAAGAATTAAATTAGATATTAAGGGTCCTTTTAAATTAAAATTAAACTAAAATTAAAACTAAACTAAATTAATAGTTGAGGAGCGAATGGCGAACATATATTGTGTTAAATTTATTGTCTTAAAAGCTTGTCGCGCGTGAAAAGTTCATACAGGCATTCGTTTTATTTGGCAGAAATTTTAAGTAACTACCTACGTATGTATTTTTTTCTTTTTTACGCGACTAGCTTTTAAGGAAATAAATTGAACATAATATATTATATCTGTTTCAGTGATAACTATGATACTACTTTTATTAGGATCCGCCAACGCGAACTACGCTCACTTATAAATAGCACTTAGCATTGCACCAATGGAAAAACTATACTTATTTTATTCGTTTGGTACATCTAAACATAAAAGCTTCATTATTACAAGGCCTTTTACCTGTTAGCGTTCAGCTATTTTCTAGTATTCTATTTCTTTGAGGTAGTTTTTCTTCCCCATTTTTTTCTCACGACTCACGAGTATCGGATAAATATACTGTCGACCCTTCCAGTGATTTGCGTGGAAGGGCAAGGACTAAAATACAACAGGGTGCTCCCCGGTGCCCTAAGGTGGTACGTTCGCGACATAACACTTTTTGACACCCCAATGCCACTCAGTCATCGCCACGGCCTCACCTTGATTTTGGTGCGTTACATTCCGCCGCATATTTCAGGTTGGACCTTACTCGCGCCTATCGAAGACCTCAATTCGGGTTCGATTTTGGAGTTCTCTTTGTGCTAGATAACTTGCAGACCAATGCCAATGACGCTCATTTTACTGATCCAAATTAGCCAATTACTGTAAAGCTTATCCTATTCTACACGTCAAGCCCTCTCATTTGATACCAATGTCAAGGCAATTGAGAAAGAAAGGCAATCCGCCATCTTGAGGCGTCCGCCATATTGGGCTTAGAATGACGCCATATAGCTTATCGTATTATATTCGTCAAACCCTTTCATTTAATACCCATATCAAGGGGATTGTGAAGAAAAATCTAATCCGCCATCTCGTGGCGTCCGCCATATTGGGTTTAGAATGACGTCACATTCGTATTCTACTCGTCAAACCCTTTCATTTGATACCCATATCAAGGGGATTGTGAAGTCCGCCACAATGGATTTAGACCAATATTAAATATACTATATTGCATTTCCGCCGGACTTATACACGTGTGTAAAATTTCAAAGCTCTAGCTTAATTAGAACTAGTCGAAATTTTGACTGCAATATTTGATCTAAACATGCTAACTAACATATGAACAAACTAAAGGTGAAGTTGAATTAAAGCTTTTTAAAATATTATTTTGTTTCCTCTCGTATACTGTGACATATGCGGCTTTTTCTTTTCATTCCAAAAACAAGTTACAAAGTGGAACAACTAATCCACAAATTGCCTAAAAAATTATAAAAAGTCGTCCAGAAAAAATTTCCGGTGCCCATTTTTCGTGCCAAAAAGTGTATAACTAAATTTGTCGATAAATAACATATAAATTATTGTGCTTTTCTGCGTTTTTCGTAAAAATTACCAGTTTCCGAGTATTTTAAGTTGAGACATCGTGTATGTGACTTCGCGCATTGAAAACATCAAGCAAATTGAAATTTCAGAAACTTAGAAGGTTTAAAACTGGTTCGTATTCCATTCGATTTATCATCTACCCCACAGAGTATACTGATATAAATTCTTAACCAACAAAATCGATCATTTAAAAAAGTTTGAAAGGATTCCTTCACCGTAAAGTTTGAAAGCGATTTTTAATAAAGAAAAAAGGGAAAAAACCGCTAAAAGCACATTACTATCCTTAAGGGCGGAGTTTCGTGAAAAGATATACTTAGTACCTACTAGTTCCGACTGCGACTAACAACTGACTAATAATGTCACCCTGGAGGTGTCGAAAATATGCAAGTTGATTCCGCAGTTAAATTACTTGTTGGAAAAAGCATTTTTCGTGTGAATTGACTTTGATTTTATTGCCAACCTTAATTTGTATATGGTCATAACTCATAACTAAAGCATTGTAAACATAAGTTATTCCAGGAATGTCTCTACCCTAGTTGGAAATAAAATTGGGATCCGATTTGAAAATAAAATCAAATATGTATTTATTTCCAGTGTGTAATTTGAAAATGCGAAATACGAAAAGTATTCGGTTGAAGTAATAGAAAAATATTTTACTCACCCAATGTATGGATATCACAATATAGCCTGAGACCAAATGCGTGTAATCTAGTTTTGAGCCTGTGTAAACGCCTGCATCATACTATTTTATGCTTATACACTTGGAGCAGGGTTTCTCAATCTTTCAGTACTCGGGGCCCAATTTTCAATATCAATTTGTATGGCGCACCCGTACCTTTCTTTTTCATATAATAATAAAATACGACGTATATTATACGTTGAAAATTTTGATCCTAATCCTAAACCTTAGGCTCTTAGACTCTAGGCCTAGAGCCCTAATATAGAACTTAATTACAGACCTTCAAAATTACCGAGAATAGGTGAATTTATTGAAACTTGGCAACGCCGCTCCGCTACATCCCATATAGGTAAAGCGTAAAGCCGGAATCGATGTTTCTCATCTGCTCTCTGTCATTTACGACGGATATCGAACATTCTCGCGGGTTACCGTGGCTACGACAAGTTTCGACCGTGATTTCGATTTGTTTGGAATATTATGGAAGATCTGGTCGACAGCGAAGCAAGCGTGTATAAATGCTGCGGCTGTTAGAGGTTCCGGTCAGTTTTAGTCGAGTCGCGGTGCCAAATTTTGTAAGTTTTGTATAACTGTACCGTATTTCCGTATAAGATATTTATGTAAATTTTACGGCAGTTAACTGGACGTAAGCGAGTATTAGACAATAGTGAAGCATCAACAAGTGCACAGTCGACCATGGTTTCGAAGATAAAATCAAGAAAATATTCGCACGAATACCTAAATTTTGGATTTACCATTACTAAAATAAATGAAGAAGAACGCCCTATGTGCGTCAGTTGTTTAAAAATTTTGGCAGCAGACAGCATGAGACCTGATAAACTTAGACGCCATTGATGAGACTGCCTCTTACAAAGTATCATATAAAATAGCTAGATGTAAAACGGCCCACACCATTGTTGAAGACCTTATTCTGCCAGCTGCGATGGAGATTGTAGAAACTATGTTTGGAGATAATTTTGCCAAACAATTGCAATCCATACCTCTTTCAAATGATACTGTTGCCCGCCGAATTAGTAGTATCGCCGAAGATGTACAGCATCAGTTTCTTGAAAAGTTGTGTGACAAATTGTTTTCGATTCAGCTTGACGAGGCAACAGATAGCAATAAAGACGCTCATTTAATTGCCTATGTCCGATTTTGTGATGGTATATCGGTAGTAGAACTACTTTTCTGCAAACCTATAAATCTCAAACCAACAACACTCGCGTTGTTTGATATTTTAAATGATTTTATTAATGAGGCAAACATAGAGTGGAAGAATTGCGTTGGAATATGCATCGATGGTGCTCGTACAATGTCTGGAAGATTCCAAAGTATATAAGCACTGGTGAAACAAAAATCTCCGCAATGTGTCTGGACCCACTGCATGATCCACAGAGAGGCTCTGGCTTCCAAAGAAATGAGTCCTGGTCTCAACATTGTGCTAACGCCGGTTGTAACTGTAGTAAATTATATAAAAATGAGACCCCTAAAATCAAGAATCTTTAATGCACTTTGCAAAGATATGGGTGCAGAACATTAGACGTTGCTATTTTATTGCGAGGCCAGATGGTTATCGCGTGGGAAAATTTTACAACGTGTTTACGAGTTAAAAGAGGAAATTGCCACTTTTCTAGAACAGGAAAACCGCCCGGAAGCCAAAAAGTTGAGAGATGCGTTATTTGTGATGAAATTGAGTTACTTGGTCGACATATTCGAGAAATTAAATACCCTCAATCTACAATCTACAACTTCAAGGAGCAAATACGCATAATATGTTGGATACCAGTGATAAAGTTAGTGCTTTTTGTACAAAGTTGGAGCTGTGGAGCAGATATGTGAAACAAAAAAACCTAGAAATGTTTACAAATGTGAATGAGTCTGTCAAAACATACAAGGAAGAAGAACAGTATGTGAAAGTTGTTTTTGTAACAATAGAAAGTCATTTAGCCATGTTGGCACAGAATTTTAAAAAGTATTTTCTTGCTGACGACAAACTGGTAGCAAGTTACGAGTGGGTGAGGGATCCATTTCGAACTACTCCCAAAGGTCTCTCAACTGTAGAAGAAGAAATCTTCATAGACTTTACTGCAAGCGGCCAAATCGAGAGAGAATTTAGTAATAAATCTCTCTTTGAATTTTGGGAGGGAGTGGATGACGCCTTTTCTCCACTGAAAACAAGAGCATTTCGTATATTATTGCCATTTTCAATATCCTACCTTTGCGAAGCCGGATTTTCTACGGTGGCTGCTTTAAAGACAAAATATAGGTCTCGACTGAATATAGACAAAGCACTGAGAGTGGCTATTTGTAATATAAAACCTTCTTTTGAAAAACTTTGCTGTGCGAGACAGGCCCAAGGGAGTCACTAATAATTATTAAAGCTACTTTTAATTTTGTATTGATGAGTTTATTATTAGTTTCATTTGGCATTTTTGACATTACCTACTGATACAATCATATTTATAATAATTAAATAGTATATTAGTTTAAACGTGCACGGGCGGTACTTACTTAATTTTTTGTAATGTCAGAATGAATATCATTTTGCTTTTCTTTCTGTGAATTAAATTTTTTTTATTAGTAATTACCCTTTTTTTGTTTCATTTTGATGTGCCGGCGACGCTGACTTGGAGTAAAAATTGCACTGTATTTTGACAATGAACGCTCTACATCCAAAGATGCAATGTTTGCGTATTTAAATACTGCAAGTTACTGCCGCAGTTGTCCGCACTTACGCACTGTCCCATATTAGGCAGTCGCGCGAAATCCCGATTTTTGTGTAACAAAGACTTAAACTTGCTCGCAGCTTCAACACCAGGGCCATCTTTTAAAGTTTGTAGAGCTCTATTTACAGTATCAACTATGTGAAACGGTCAGTTGAAGGCTGTCAATAGCATCTACTAATACATGATAATTTGCGTTGTACGCAAATCTGTTTCGATCGTAGGCTTATTAAAGTGCTGTTGACATTCTTTAATGCAGATGGCACTTTTTGGATCGAACTGCGAAACTACAGATTTAACAGCTTGGAAATGTTAATTGTAACAAAATGCAGCATTTTCGCCAAAAAGATCGCTAATGCTAGTTTTGAAGCACGTAGAAAGGAATATTGCAACAGCTTAATACAAATATTAGATCATATATAAAACCCCAATAAGGCATCTGCAGCTACCGGTTTAACACAAGTTTTTACTCTGAATATGTTGCCTGCAACCAAAGAAACACCAACCCACGATGCAAGTGTCACAAACAGAACATTTTATTTCCTTTCCATTGTACTTTTGGTCAGGAAAGCGATATAAACATATTTGAACTTTGTACCCAAACAGTAAAGAGCATCGTCATGGCCATGCTAAACGCGAATGTATCCGATAAGCAGCCCGCCGTGATACCAATGCTTGCTACTGCCAAACTGATACTTGCCGCTCTGCCGCCAGCCGGCCTGTCGTCGACGTCGTCCGTCGCTTTGTAATTTCAGCCCTGGAATTACCTACGTTTGCAAGGCTTTGGATATAACATTTGACTTATAGCTATTTATTTAGTACATAATATAGAGCTTTGTCGGACGAGTATGTTCAATAAACTCTTATTATGTAGGTGTGTCATGCAAGATTTTATGAACGATTTCACACTATTACGGTTTTCGCGACTTTCCAGTAGTTTTTAGCTACAAAAATAAACTCCCAACAATGAAAATATCGGTATTAAATGGGGAAAGTCATTCCAAAGTAATTCTCATCCACTTAGGTAAAATGTTGGGAAATCGTAAAACACATTTTTTGACATTATGAAGACTTTTTATGGGCGTGTATGTTTTTTTTTATAAAAGAACTATAGGATTAAAGGGATTTAAGCTAGGACATTCAAATCATTTTTTTTTCCAAAAGCCAAAAGAATTTCATTTCAATTTAGACAAGAAGAGACTTGGAACAACATATAGGATAAGATCCATATTCCATTGTAGAATACAATTAAAAAAAAGACAAACCTAAAATTACTTTGAAACTTTTATTCTGATTACACCTTAAGATCTGTGGGTTCCTGGGAGGATTCACAACAGGTCTTATTTTCTTCATATAGATTTGGTTCGGTTGGATCAGTATGATTATCTACATTAAACGCATTCATAATTTTTTTAAAGAACTTATATTTGGGATTGCAACAATGTTTCAATGTCTTTTAGTTGGCTGGGTGGATATGATTCGCTATAAAGCGACACTACTAATAAATGGATAAGGTGCAGTTTGGAACGACATAAATTTTTAGATCCATTTTACATTAGATAAGATGCAATTTGGAAACTAGGTATATTTATATTCTAAAATGATAAGACTAATGTTTCGTTTCAATTTCTGTTGCAAACTTAAACTTTATAAGAAGTGGATAAGATGCACTTTGGAATGACCTCCTCAAATATAGCAGGAATTGCTGTAAATTTCGTTACCTTTAGTTTCCGGTCAAGGGGGGAGTTATAGCAGCTAGTTCTTTCGAGCAAAATCCGTGGAAGTACCAATAAAAAAGGGATAAATCCCCAAGGCAGTTTTCTTGTGAGGACTGAGGGATTGATGAGTCTAATGGCTCTCTTTTATTATGAATCAAGGATGTTGTGTCGAAGGTGATGTCGCTCCCCAGATGTAGGAACAGTATTCTAGGTTAGGTCTTATTTGGGAAACAGAGAGTGTGTAAGTTGGAAGGGGAGAAGTAATTTCTGGCTCGAAAGAGAAAACCAGACTTTTAGCTGCTGGTCAGGTGCACCCATTGACGTAAGGTGCTTGTGCCAGTTGAGATCATGTTCGAAAGCGATGCCAACAAGATCGAACGTTTCATTGTTCTGTAGGGCTTGGCCATTCATGTAGATGGGGTAAGTGTTGCCGGATTTTTTCAATGACAGCGAGCAACATTGGGTTTTTGAGGCGTTGAATTGAATAAGGTTCTTGACACCCCAGTCTAAGATTAATTGAAGATCTTGGAAAACGGATAGGTGCATAGATCTGCGTCTATTATCCAGCTCTTGATTCAATACCTCTCTGGAAAAATGAATGTTGGAGTGAAGAGTCCTATCGTCAGCGCAACTGTGGATGGGATTGGTAGTAATGTGAAGAAGAAATAGGGTTGGTGCCAGGACTGAACCTTGGGAAACGCCAGCATTGGTAGGATGGAAGTTAGATGAGTGACCGTCCACCACGGCAGATTGAATTGATTGATACACATGTTTTTTTTTTATTATTGAACTTCATGAGAACAATTGTTGTTTTAGTATAAACTTTAATAATAATACTGAAGGTTAATATAGAGGAAATAATATAAAGCAAAATAATATAAAAAAAGTTATTCAGAAATTTCTTAATAAGATACCTAAATTTACGTAGGTACCAAGTTATGTCAACCATTAAACCATTGGATCATATATTAAAATGATATTTTAAAAAACCAAATTAAGTTTATTCTTCCGTGATTTATTAACCAACAACAAGCCTGACCTTGACTAGGTTGAAAACGATGAGCATATTTCTATAAGTATGAAAAACCCCAGCCTTAAGACAATGTCTGAAATGTAAGGTGAATCGATACAAGAATTTATCCCACAATTCCTAGAGCGATTTGAAAGTAAATCTTTTGCCGGAAGCTCTTTTCTTCGCTGGAAATAATGGAAAATGGAGATCTTACGATTGTTAAAAAGTAGATTGGATTGGGTAGAGTGAAAGGAAGTGTAAGAAACTGTGGACAAAGTCTTTGTTTTAACTGATGGACGAGCGGCCTGTAAAAAGTGACCAATATATCATGATATGGTTATTTTAGTAATTTATTTGAGAAGCAGGGGAAAATAATAATAAAAATCCAGACGGTTCCCTGCACGAAACTTGCCACACGAAATAAAGTTAAGTATAATAAAAATTGGTAATGCCCACTCAACTGCATGATACGAATAAAAGAATATATGACACCGCTCAGCTAGGCGTGGCCATGAACGTCACGCTGTGAGTAATTCCGCCATATTTTGTAAACGAAACACGTCTTTGTTAAGATCGCGTTGTGTTTTAATGCTATTTTTTAGTGTTTTTATATCACTTTTAAGAGTTTAAAAGTGAAATGAGGTGTGCTGTGTATGGTTGTGATGCTGACAATCAATGCAAGGGCTTTACGTCCGATATTAAAGTTTTTAGCTCCACCAAAGACAAAGAAACACAAAGTGTTTGGCAGCGTCTGTGAAAACGAGAAGAGAATTGTAATGTGAAAAATGCTAGAATCTGTTCTAGACATTTTAACGAAAGTGATTATGAAGGTAATTTAAAGCATGAATTGTGTCATGTCACTAATGTCAAATGTGTTTAATGCTTTTACAAACCCGCTTCAATAAAAAAGTTACTGTAACAAGCAATAACATTGCTAAAAATCTCCACGGTAACGAATCAACAGACTTTAATCGAGAAAATACGACAAAAATATTGAAAAAAATGCTATTCTCAAAAAAAAAAATTCTCGTTTTACCTAATTTCATAAATATAGATATTTTCGTCTTGTTTAGAATAATTTTTGGCATTTTAAGATTATTTTTTTAAATTTGAAAAATCAAAAAATACAGAAATACAATAATTTTTAATAATCTACCTACTATTTAAAGTGTAAAAACCCAAAAAAAACTACCCTAAAAACATACAGATCTTATTTACCGCAAAAAATATTTGACAAATTATAGGAACAAACAAAATTCTTTTTGATAACATATTTTCGGAAGACTCTGTAGGTAAGTATATATTATTATATTTTAATACGAATATGCCTTTAAATAAAAATTATTATCTTAATTATTCGGCATAGTTTTATTTTATAAAATTATTTTCATTTTCTTTTCACGTAAATAAATACATAGAACGCAATTGGCAGGCAATTTACCAATATCTATTATTTTAAATTAATTCATCTCATTACATTACATTCATTTCTCATGCGATTGGCAATTTCTCCAAAAATGTTAACCAACATGTCATTTTTAGGGGTTATTGAGGTCACAAAATTTAATTTTGTATAACAGCACATATAAGAAAATTGACGGCGTGGGGGGGGGGGGGTAAAGAGGGGCGACTGCCAGTTTCTCCAAAAATGTTAACCATGGGTCATTTTCGAGGTTATTAAGGTCAGAAAAGTCAAGTTTATATAACGGATGTGAAAAAAATTACGGTTGGGAGGGGGGCGAAAGGAGCGGGTGGAAAGTTCTTTAAAAATGTTAACTATGTCATTTTTGGGATAACTGAAGACTGAAAATCCAATATTACATGGGCATTGCAAATTTAAAGAGTGGTCGATAGGATGTAGACGGAGGGAGATTGGGTCAACTAAGAAGAATTTTTTTTTCACAAAAGTGAACCAACTTCGCAAAATAAAAAGCACTAAAAAGTGAGACGTAATATTCTTACGTATTTATAACTGTGGTTAATGGCAAAGTTAATAATTATGTTCAAAGTTAGGTAACTTGTACACCGAAATTCTAAACTTTGAAGTCGGTGCAATTTCACAGTATAAGGATCTGTAATGACAATTAATTCATAAACAATTCAAGTTCAAAACTTTTGTGTACAAATTACTTAAAGTCAAACGCAATTAGGCTCAGTAATAAATATCTAAAAATATAACCCTTTATTAAAAATTTATTAATGTTTTATCATTAAGGATTCCTATTATAGTTTCACTTCGACTTCACAGTTCAGAACTTCGGTATACAATATACAAGTTACCTAACTTTGAATAAAATTAACTTTACCATTAACCACAGTTTTATAAATAAGTAAAATAATATTTCATACTTTTTAGTGCTTTTTCCTTTGTGAAGTTGGTTTATTTAAAAAAAAATTATAGGTATCTTCAGAGCAGTTGTGGAAAAAATATTTCTCCATGTATTTATTTTCGTTGTCCACCACTAGCCCTTTGGTCTCCTCTAATCTCGAAAGCTTATTGGGCTGGATATCCTAATGGTTTCGGCTGGATCGGTTTCTGACCCTCGCACAGCTCGACCAGTCGGCCGGCCGCCGCTTATAATTTATTGAAAAGACAATGTCCGAATCGGCTTCAATTCCGCAGCAGCGATTTCTGTTTAATGCCGTGGCCCAAATGAAGTCCTCAAAATGTTATTTAGGCAATACGAGAGTTAAAAAAATTTAATACGAACAATGACGGGACAAAAGTTTGTCAAAACCTAACTAATTATCTAAATTCAATTCAGAACTGTCTTCATTAGGGCTATACCGGGTGTCAACGAAATCATTTTACATACCTTAAATTTGTTCATATTAAAAATAGAAATTTCATTTCTGAGTTGAAGCTTTAGTTGACAAAAAAAAACATTTTTTGCCATAAAAAACAATTGATTATCGATTGTGTTTTCTCCGGAGACGAATTTAAGTTTTTTATTTTAAATGGCAATCCTCCAATTTTTTGGCCCATTGGATAGCTCTTTAAATTCCCTTTTTGGTGATATAACACAAGTGGTAGTTTTCTTTCAAAATGGCGGCACTGGAGGCATTTTTATCAGTTTGAGTAGGCCGCCATTTTAAAGTTCCTGGTTGATATTTTTATAAGATAACTCGGTAGTTTAGCCAAGAAAATTGTTTAACTTTTATTTTTTACCACCATTTTGTAAAACTCTTTTTAAATAATTTGTATATATGCAAATTTATGGTTTACTAATATTGCAGATTTTTTAAGCAAATTTTCACCGACATTAAATAGAAAGTGCCAAAGGTAAAATACCCGTCGTGTAGTACATGTTATTAATTACCTAAAATTATCAAAAATACACATTTTATCGGTTTTTTTTTTTCTAAAAAAAAATCAAATAAGGCAAAGTACGTTAAATAGAACAATGTTTATTACACATAAAATCAGATATCCATTTACCTAAGTTGGATTGAAAAAACAATTCAAGTTAATGCAAATAATAATTATTGTCAGATAGTTTTATTTACAAACGTCAGCACTGGAATTTTTTCGACATTCGCCATATATCATTAACATATTAACAACAATGAATTAAACAACAGCAATTTATACAATAAGCTTTACAGTAAATATTTTTTAGCAAATAAAAGCTTGAAAATAGAACTTGTCTGACAATTATTATTATTTACTTTAACGTCAAAACAGTTTTTCAACGCCAACTTAAGTAAATGCATATCCGATTTTAGGCCTACCTATAATAGTTATCTTTGTATCTAGGGCGCGAAATGCTACTTTAGTGATCGAGATCTAATTTTTTTAACGAGGCGCAGCCGAGTTAAAAAAATAGTCGAGATCACTAAAGTATTTCGCCCACGAGTTGCAAACAAAATTTTTTCTACAAACGTCAAAATATGTATACTTTTATACAGGGTGTTACGGGTCTGGTTGAGATAAGGTCGGTGCGTAATTTTGAGTTTTTCGAAAAAATTGTGGTACCTATCGATTCGTTTTTTAATTCTCTTTTCAAAAAAGTGAGGATTATTCAAACATTTTCACGAGAACAGATCCGCTGGCCAACGTATAATTTACATGCTGTGCGCGAAATGCCTATTTCGCACACTACTTCGCGCACGCACCTTGTCATTTTTTGACGTTTGTAGAAAAATGTTTTTTTAACGTACTTAGTTTTGTTTATTTGATATTTTTTTAGAAGAGCGCCGTTAAAATGTGTGTTTTATAATTTTGGGAAATTAATAACATATACTACACGACGACTATTTTACTGTCGGTACTTTCTATTTAATGTCTTGATGAAAATTTGCTTTAAAAATGGGCCATATTATTAAAACATAAATTTGCATATACATACAAATCATTTAAAAAGAGTTTTACAAAATGATGTTACAAAATAAAAGTTAAACGATTATGGACTTCAAGATGGCCACTTACTCAAACCGACAAAAATGCCTAAAGTGCCGCCATTTTGAAAGCAAACTACCACTTATGATATATCACTGAAAAGGGAATTTAAAGAGCTATCCAATGGTCCAAAAAAAATGGTGGGTTGCCATTTAAAATAAAAAACTTACAATCGCCTCCGGAGAAAACACAATCGATATTCAATTGTTTTTATGGTAAAAATGTGTTTTTGTCAACTAAAGCTTTAACCCAAAAGTGAAATTTCCATTTTTAATATGAACAAAATTAGGGCATGTAAATGATTTCGTTGACACCCGGTATAAATAGGAAAGATGCACCCGACATGACAACGCAAGAGGCAAACAATTAATAAGAATAGCTCGACCGCTGGTAAATTTTAAAGCGACAGAAATACCTACAACTTCAGTTATATTCTTATTTTGAGTTCCTTTTACTTCCAATCAAGTGAACATTTTTAGGAGAGTTTCGTAGCCTAATTTATTTTTTATGTGTGTAGACACGTTATGATGACTCCAAATACAGGGTGAGTCAACGATTACGCGGAGTAATTTTATGCCTTGAAAATTTGTCGATAATAAGCTTTTGTGTTTAGGTATGGTTGGATATTCTGCATATTTTAAATATATTTTGATTTATACAGGGTGCGTTCTAAATGTAAGCTGTTACAAAGTTAAATTTTTTAAATGGGAATGGGTATTTGAATGGATTTTTGAATTATACGTGTAATTTCATAACTTTTTCACTATTAGTTTCATATGCAAAGTCATAGTTTTCAAGATAATTCGACTTGTAATTAAAATTTAGCGTTTTCAAGCATCTATTTATTGTAAAAATACTACTTAAATTTTGACTTCAAGCGATTTATAATTAGTATCCTGGGTAAATTAAGTCAAAAAAGCATATCCACTACGAAATATTTGACATCTCCTTTACATGGTGTTTTATTTCTAGGTCCAAAGTCAGAAAACTTCTAATTAAAAAATGTCACTTTTATTAAAAGGACCACCCTATATATTTTTCTGCCGTCTTATAGCTCGTCAAAAACTCTTCACATTTCTCTCTTCTCATTCTCATTTCTAATAGTTTTTGAAATATTTCGATTTTTCGGTATTTTCTGTTCTCGTTATAGCATCTTTTGTCAATGGATCTTATGATACAATAAAAGAAAGATATGATACCAAACCGTGTCAAATTCGTCCGAGTTCGCGCATGACGTCACGCTGTGTGTTATTTTATGAAATTTATATCGCGCAATATAGAGTTTAAGTTAGTTATAGGCGATTTTATATACATCCTATTGGCAATATACGTTGCCTTCTGTTCATAATACAAAACTTAAAGTATATGATTTAAAATAATCATATAAATAAAGGGATAAATTAATTTAAAATAATTGATATTGGTAAATTGCCTGCCAATTGCGTTCTATGTACCTATTTACGTGAAACGAAAATGTAAATAATTTTATAAAATAAAACTATGCCTAATAATTAAGATAATAATTTTTATTTAGGGGCATATTCTTATTAAAATATAATATATACTTACCTACAGAGTCTTCCGAAAATATGTTATAAATCAGTATTTTGTTTGTTCCTATAATTTGTCAAATACTTTTGCAGTGAATAAGATCTGTAAGTTTGTGACGGAAACATGTCTAGGGTAATTTGTTTTTGTTTTTTACACTTTAAATAGCAAGCTATTTAATTAGAAATTATTGTATTCTTTGATTTTTCAAATTAAAAAAAAATCTTAAAATGCCAAAAACTATTCTAAGCAAGATAAAAATACCTGAATTTATGAAATTAGGTAAAACAAGAAATTATTTTTTAAGAAAATAGCCTTTTCTTCAGTCTCTTAGTCGTATTTTCTCGATTAAAGTCTATTGATTTGTAACCGTGGAGATTTTTAGCGATTTTATTGTTTGTCACAGTAAACTTTTTTATTGAAGCGGATTTGTAAAAGCATTAAACACATTTGACATTCATGACATGACACAATTCATGCTTTAAATTACCTTATTAATCACTTTCGTTAAAATGTCTAGAACAGATTCTAGCATTTTTTTACATTACACTTATTTTCTCGTTTGCACAGACGCTTCCAAACACTTTGTGTTTCTTTGTCTTTAACTTTAATATCGGACATAAAACCCTTTCATTTATTGTGCACATCACAACCATACACAACACACCTCATTTTTCTTTTTAAACTCTTAAAAATAATATAAAAACACCAAAAAATAACTTTAAAACACAACGCGATCTTAACTAAGACGTGTCTCGTTTTCAAAATATGGCGGAATTATTCACAGCGTGACGTTCATGGCCACGCATACCTGCGCGGTGTTATATCTTATTTTATTTGTATCATGAATGGATCTCAGTAACCATGGAAAACAAATGAAAATAATGTTAATGGATGACGTTAAAGAATCAGATCGGTTTTAAAGTTATGCATCATTATGCAACGGAGAACTCACACTGGGTCCATGAAGTTCAACACCAAAACTATAGGTCGTTTATTGTGTGGTGCGGCATTCTTCAAAACAAAATTATAGGGCCACATTTTATTAATGAACATTTAAATGGACCTACTTGTTTATTTTTCTTGCAACAGGGGTTGCCAAGACTATTGGCAGAAGAAAACTTTGATGAACGTCAAGATATGTGGCTCCAACAAGATGGTGCTCCCCCCACTTTTATCGTGAAACCGGAGAATATGTAGATCAGCACTATCCTCGAAGATGGAATGGGGGTTTTGTTGCATGACCACCATGGTCGTGTGACTTTACCCCGTTAGATTTTTTCTGTGGGGCTACATAAAAGATAGAGTATATGTCACACCACCTACGACAAGGCAGGACATGGAGAATAGGATTAGGGATATTATGTCAAACCATAACACCATGCATATTATCCAATGTTCGGGAAAATATCACTAGAAGAATTTACATGTGTATTGAGTATTGAACAAGACGGACATCTATTCGAACATTTATTAAGAAGAAACTGATTTTTTTTTTGGGGGTTACAGTTAGAAAAATAATGTGTTCATTACAATTTAGTATAAATGTTAAGATATCTATGTTTGTATTTAGTTAGTTTTACCTACAGGTTTTTACTTCTACTGCGAAGGGAAGTACCCCAAAATGTCAATCAAAATATTTCAGAAAATATCAGAGATAGGGATAAGACATTTTTTACAAAATGTGAAGAGTTTTTGACAAGCTATAAGATGGCAGAAAAATATATAGGGTGTTCCATTTGATAAAAGTGACATCTTTTAATTAGAAGTTTTCTGATCTTGGACCTAGAAATAAAACACCCTGTAAACGAGATGTCAAATACTTTATAGTGGATATGTTTTCTTAACTTAATTTACTCAGGATACAAAAATTATAAATCGCTTGGAGTCAAAATTTAAGTAGTATTTTCACAACAAAATTGCTTGCAAATGCTAAATTTTCAGTACAAGTCGAATAATCTTGAAAACTATGACTTTTTCGTATATTAAACCATAGTGAAAAAGTTGTGAAATTACACGTAGAATTCAAAAATTCATTCAAATTCAGGATGACTCATTTAAAAATCTAACTTTATGACACCCTACTTTTTCAACACACCCTGTATAATTTAAAATATTTTTAAAATGTGCAGAATATCCAAACATACCTTAACACAAAAACTTATTATCGACAAATCTTATCTTCATGGCATAAAATTACTACGCGCAATCGTTGACTCACTTGGTAGCATTATTGAATCGAGCGTCCAGTATACCGCACTCGGGCGGCGGCATATTTACCGATCTCTATGATGAAGTACTATCGTGCCGATAAAAAACTAGGACAGCAAAATTTCCTTTTGTCTCCTAGGCTATTAGGAATTTTTTACTGTCGAGCCTGGTACCAGTAAAATTTCATATGAAAATTTTACATGTAATATAGATTGTCACTTTATCATTAACTTGTCAAGCACATTTTTCTCTAAAAATGTGCTACAATTAACCCCCAGCAAAATGCTATTATTTGCAGTCGGTTGCGAGATGGTGCTCTTATTAGGGATATGCAGACGACCTGGGAGTAAACAAGAATACCGTGCTGTTGGCAAAACAAAAATAGCAAGGCATGGGACTATTATTAGAAAAGCAGGTTCAGGTCGCCATTTCCACTGAAGATCAAGATAGAAGACTGCATAATTATCTAAGGGATCATCCATTCGAAACTGCAATAAAGGCGAAAGACGACGCGAACTTTCCAGGTTCTGCAAATACTGCTAGAGACAGGGTTCGAACTTCCGATATACGAAGTCGTTACGCTGCTAATAAAGTATTTTTAACGGAAAGAAATAAACAGGGCAGGCTAGAATCTGCACATGGATAATTTCTGGGAATCAGTTATATTTTCTGACGAGAAAACTTTTCAATCATGTAATAATGGGAGAATTTTATAGGCCTTCCGGCATGCGGTAGGATGAGATATACACCCACAAAACCAACCAAAGTTGGCGTTTCTCTATAAATGTTTGAGGTTGGATTACCAGGGGTTTGGCAAATCGTGAAAGGAAGACTAACTGCAGCCGTATACGTTAATATACTAAATGAAGTGATAAACGCTGTATATGGTCAAAACTTTACATTGCAGCATGATAATGCTCCAATACACACAGCATGCTTTGTGCAAAATGTTCTCCAAGGAAATAATATAGCAGTCCTTCCCTGGACTTCGAAGAGTCCCGATTTGAACCTGATCGAAAACATTTGGGGAAAATGGTCAAATCCACGTATAAACATGATTTTCGACCAAGAAACAGGGATGAATTACGCTACAGGATAAATCAAGCTTGGAATGAAGTAACGGGTGAATTATGCAGAAACGTAATTTTTTTAAGTATGCCGCAAAGGCTTCAAGAAGTAATATAATCAGAAATGCTTCTATGACAAAATATTAAAAATTTTGTGTTGCTTTGACAAATTGTGTGTTTTATTTTTTATTGAATTTATTTTATTATTTGGTTTAATTTTTCATTGTCAGGCGATGTTAAATATACTTTAAATAAAATATTTGACTTTTTTCTAAATAAAAATATGCCCAATAAATTTAGTTTCTCCATATAAACTGTCCCTCAAATTTATACAACAAGAAATATATTTTGATGCCACCTCGTATCGCAAAATACAAAACGTTAAATTATGTAACCTAGGTTGCTTTTTAAAAGTTAGATGTTTTTACCTTTCCAGCTCTAGAGCACCTTTGAAAGTCTAGAAGATATGTATTTCCTTTCCCAGTTTTGTGATTTTGCTGTCGTAGTTTTTTATCGGCACGATGGTACATACAAAGTAGTAAACCGTTTTCTTTTACTTTTCTAAGAAAATAAACAAATACATTTTTTTCATGCCAACAGTTTTAAGACTACATTGTATCTAAAATACTATCTTTATTTCTTTTCTTTGAAAATTTAATCCTCGCTTTTATCAGTTTATCTCCCTGATCTAAATTCCTGAAATAATTAAAACTATTAAAACCTACTTCGAAGCCATTTTATGGGCACATTTTATTAATGTAATAAAAAATTACTAGACGCAAAAATTTATAGAATTCCTAACAGGGCGGGCTATTCTTTAACCCCGAATAAAAATATCACTCGAATTTCGTCGCCTGGATAACGGTCTTAATTCACTTTAACCATCAGTGTTCAGCATAGGGATTCACCAAATCTCAAAAAATCTATATTTCGAATCGATCTTAGATCGTGATCATGGAGATCGATTCACTATTTAGATCGCCTTAAGAGATCGATCTTTTAAAAAATCGATCTTTGGAAAAAATTTGAGCTTAGGAGAGGGAAGCCGGGAGAGTAAACAGTATCCATTCCAAACTAATGCTATTTAAAACTCAGTATAAGTTGTAAAGTTGTGGTTAAAAAAAAAGAAAAATACTTAAATTATATATTTTTTTATGTTTATTTTTAAGTTATAGAAGGGTATGGAGGGGGAAATATTTGATTTAAAATGCTCTCATGAAAAGCATACTAATTTATTGAAAACGAATAAAATAGAAAACATTTGAACGAAAACATGACAACCGTAAAATATCAAACTGTCCCTAGATACCGATCGACATGACCGGCATCTGTGTTTTGTACGATTTCGAATTCGAGTTTTTTTCTAGAAATGTTAGATGGCGCAGTTTAACTATTTCCTTATTCCTTTACTAATTCTTACTAGGATCATTTTGATCGTGGCGCAACGACCCTATCGTTTGTAAAGAGTTACATATAAATATTAATTTCCAAATATTAATTAAGTCTTAAAGATCACAGACATGAAAATACCAGAAGAATCTATTCTGTGTAAAATCGCCGATCTTCTTGCGGGATCGAAGAGTAAATGATCGATTCTGAAAAATCGATTTTCATTTGGAAAAAATCGATTTATTCAAAAAATCGATTTAGATCAGCACCCCGTAAGAGAAGTAAGTAATCACCAATCATCCCCACTATGTTTGTGCTTTTTAACATTATTGCTGCTCAGTTATTTGCATTAGGAAAAAACATGACTTTCAGTGTAGAGCACGTTCAGGAATCTCGTATTTTTAATAAATACAGTGCGGCTCAAAAATGCCGGTAAACATAAAAATTTTAAATTTGGATGTTCGAAAGTGTACCAAATATCCATGTATTCTTGCATACAAAATTGCAGCAATTTTAATCTACGGTGGAAGCCGGAATTTACACGAAACGGAAATAATTTTTAATTGAGTGCTTTTTTTTATCTGAGACAGCCCACCCAGACTTCAAGCCGAAGTACTACCGTGGAGTCTAAAGAGAAGGGAAATGTATTCCATTGACAAGGGATTTAAAGGATTGGAGGTTGATAGCACGGTTGCCAACTGGCCTTTCCTGATTTACTCTCAAAACTTTCCCGGATTACTCCCAACAAAATATCAATATTAAGACAGGTTTTTTTTGTATAAATCGTAGAAAATCGTATATTTGTTAATAACATACTAATTGTAATTACTGCTAGAGAGCATAAAATTATTCTTAAATTAAGATTTCCAAAAACAATAAGTTTTAAATAAACTATATCAGATCATAATTCTGCATAACTACCAAGAATATACGTACGTCTCCGATAACTCACAATAACTCACAATTGCTTAACCGACTCTCCATAACTCTAAATTGCTCCTTACTCACAAAATTACTTACAGACCAGCAAAATATTCACAAATGTGAGTAATTACTCACAAATTGGAAACCTTGGTTGGGAGGGGAAGGGAAAACAACTGCAGGTAATTCGTTTCATAATCTGGATACCCTAGGTATGAATGAGCGAGAGAAGTGGTCAGTTCTAGGCTTTTGTAGGTGGACAGTAAAGGGATTCATACGTAATGAGCCTCTTGTTGTTCTGTTAGGAACTGTCAAGGGGGGGAACTATAAGCGGCTAGTTCTTTAGAGCAAAATCAGTGGAGTTATCGATACAAAAGGGATAAATTTCCAATAGCGCGGCGATGGGCGATAGAAAGGACTTTTCTTGTGAGTCATGGATGAGTCGAATTCTCTTTTGTATAGAATCAAAGATGTTAAGTGTCAAACGAGAACAGTTCTTTAGGTTAGGTCTTATTTGGAAAACATAAAGAGTATGTAAGTTGCAAGGGAAAAAGTATTTTCTGGCTCGAAAGATAAAACCAAGCTTGTTAGTTGCTGATGTGGCTATTGAAGTAATCTGTTTGTGCCAGCTGAGATTATCTTCGAAAGCGATGCCAACAAGATCGAACGATTCATTGTTCTGTGGGGCTTGGCCACATTCGGATGGGGTAAGTGTTGCGGGATTTCTTGCGTCACAGAAGCAGGTCATGTGAAGAATAAATAGGGTTGGTGCCAGGGCTGAACCTTGGGGTACGCCAGCATTGATAGGAAGGAAGTTAGATGAGTGACTCTCTTGATTTTTTGCGAAAAAATGGCACGCCACTGATTTTTTGCAAAATTCATATCGTTTTCCTAAATCCCAATTAATTCTGCATGAAAAGTGTCTCTCGAGGTTTTTCGGTCTGACGCACCGTTTTCGAGATAAAAATTAATTTATTTCTTACAATAAAAACAAATGTGAAAATGATTTTTTTTTACATATTTTTTTTTCAGGAAACAGTGTTTTTTGATTTAAGTTTATAATAAATGCTGGAAATGGATTCTCTCTGCTTCAATACATGCTCTAAATCGTCTTCGCATATTTCTCCTAACTCTTCGGAATACTTAAGGTGTGAAAATATTAAACACCCTGTATCTCAAAAAAGAAGCATCCATGTTTATATAAACTTATTTTCATAATTTTACATGTAGAATCTGCCTTTAAAATTTCTTAACATCTTTTTCTAACATCCTGTATGTATTGTTGCCCTCTTTTTTGACAGCGGGCCTGTACTTAAACATGTTGGAAACTACAGTAGAGCCTCTAATTCTTGAAATACTTGAAGAACATCCTGATGAATTTGTCAAGGAACCAGTTTTTAAACAAGATGATGTTTCCTCCCCCTCCCCCCCCCCCCCCCAATATTAGCAGAAAAGTAAGGCAATGTTTGGCCACTGATTAGCTCGATCGTTAGATTGGTCGTCGAGGTTCTACCGAATGACCCGCCAGGTGGCCCGATTTAACATCCTTTTTTTTTATGGGGCTATCTGAAACTAAAAGTGTACGTAACATAGCCGAACTCTCCTTAGACTTACAACTGGTACAACAGCAGTTATTCTTATGACTGCTGCCTGTCGCAATATTGATTTGGGCATTTGAAAACGTTCATGAGGAGTTTTCAAATAGGTTATTTTACTGTTTGGAAGTAATGGGAGACCAATTTCAACGCGTTTTACAGTAAAATGGTGAGTTTAGTTTCTTCTTAAATTTTTTATCCAAATGAAAACTTTGACACGCCGCCATTTCTTTGTAAATGCTAGTAATATTTTCAAATTTTTATACACGGCCCTCATTCTTTTCATATTTTTTTTCGAAATGGCGTTCAGTCGCCACCTTGAACTATAAAAATGTGATATTTATTTCAAAAGGTCGTATTTATATTGTTATTGACGTGTGCCAAATTTAAAATTTTCATAGTTACCGGTTCAAAACATAAAAGGAGTGGGAGACATTTTTGAGCCACACTCTTTAGTATTGATTCTGCTTTTCCTTTGGTCAAACAAAGTGTACTCACTCACCTTTGTAATCATGTATCGTGATTACTTTACGATTACATATGTAGTTGGGAATTAATGATAATTCTAACCTGTCATCAGTAATTAGTAATCAATTCCTTTTTTAATCAAGTAATGGAATCAGGAATCGATTCGTTTTTTTGTTGTAATGGTATACTTGCTCTGCAAATAATTGAACGACAACATCAAAAACCTACAATAGTAGGATGGGAGTTAATATCCTCTTTTAATTTATTGAAGAATAATATTTCTGTGACAACAATTTATAATAATAATTTAGTCCTATAATGAGACACTATATACATTTAAATATGAAGAATAAACTTCCAGATAAACCATTTATAAAGTTATTTTTATTACCCAATAAACACCTAATTATAGCAGCTACCTTAAATTATTCACGTAATAAAAGGCTGTTTCGTGCCAGCTTTTAGTGCTTTCATTGCACTCGTTTTACAAATTGAAGTTAGTTACATAACAGCAGGGTGTCCTGAAAAAAGTTTAATGACGAACATCAAGATTTTAAATTAAATTTTTAATTTTAAAAGAGTCGTAAAACTCATAAGATTACTTTAAAAACAAACATGAATTTTTAAGAATAAAATCCAATTACTAAGAGGGATTGTCAGCACCTATCCATACTATACTAAAATTACGAAGTGATGTAGGAAATTTATAGCACAGTTGCGTGGCCGAGCTAGAAGCAGCAATATAGCCCGGTCCCGCTAAGGACGTACAAAAATTTTAAGAAGCATTTAGACTGTTCTAGGTTGTAGGGGGGCATATCTGAGGATATCTGCTATCCCAGTAACAGCGAAACCGCTGCAATAATTTTTAATTATGTTTTTAATATGCTAGAACCAGTTTTTTTGTACTGTAGGTAAAAATGGTCAACAGGGAAGTTGTAGGTATTGAAAAATCCTTTTGTTTAAGTTTTTGGTCGTCCTAATCCGTTCGATATAATTAACGAGATAATTGCAGAAAACCATTAAAAGTGGAAGTTTTTTTTTAACAATAAGTAACTTTTGCAAAAAAGAGTTTTGGGCTTCTCAAGGTACACCAGGAGAGGCCTTTCTTTATGCTTAATGTGCTCTATTCGTTTCAGCCCGATAGCATTTTTACTTTAAAAGGTATTCTATTTGTTTATTCGGTTTAGGCTCGAGATGAGCAATATTTAAAATTCTTTTCCATTTTAAAATAACAAAACTTAAAACTACAAATGCAAGAGATTTCTAGGGGGAAATTAAAGGAATATTTAGAGATTTCTTAAAAATTTATTTAGCAGCACTGCTCAGCCGATAGCATGGTATGGCAATGTTGCCAGAAGACATGAAATTAAAATCGGAAGAATTGACCGCCAAAATTCGTGAGAAATCGTAACACCGTAATGATTGCATCGCAAGTAAAAATTATAATAGGATGAAATAATTTTATTCCACTATCATTTATTTTAGTAAAACTCAAAAAATTTTAACACATTATAAAAATATGGTTATTAGAAAAATTTACAATTTTAAAACAAATACCTGTTTCTTTGTACTATAAAAAAACGCCATATTTTTAATAAACAAAAGTACAAAACTACCTAAGCAAACCTAAGCAAAGAAAACAGCTTTCGGTGAATTCCTAATGTCCGTTAGATCGGTCGAACGTCGAACAGTAACACAGAGTAACAAGTAGATGATTTTGCTTGCGCTTGTTACATATGTATTTATTTTTATCGTAATAAGTTTCAAACCTTAATTTCAAATTGCAATTTTGTTTCAACGAGAATCAAAATCGTGAGATTCGCTGATTCATATATCTATAAAGGTAAAAATCGTGAGATTTTGTATTTGATTCATGAGATCGTAAGAAATTAACCGAAAACGTTCGAGTTCTGGCAACACTGCACGGGTCGCCGCGAGATCGTGGAGCATCGACCTCCCATTCCTGCGCTCACAGCGGCATCAGCAGCACTGGACACTATTATCAATAACATTGGATCACCTTTTTAGTACAACTAATATATTTTCATAAACTATCCTCTTCTTTTTTCTTCGGTGTAAATTTCAAATCTTAATATTAATAATTAAAGTAGCAGGGATTAAAAAAAAATCTATCTCCGTTTCTAAATGACTTAGAGCGATAAACTTTATCTTAGAAGTTGCATGAGAATACCAGTTAAGCAAAGCATCAAGTCTGACGAAGATCCGATGGGTCATTCCCATAGATTTAAAAAAAAAACCAAGACAAAGTTATTTACTATTCAAAGCAATCAGTCATTGAATTTGAGCTAAAAACTGGTGGATTGTATTGACTGGTCAACTGCAGACGGTTGCCAGAGTATAGGTACAAAATGTCCTGATTGATGCCATCCAAGCAATACAGTATTACACGACATTTATTCTACTATATTTTCATCTAATGAAATTAGCATAAATAAGTATTAAGTAATAAAAAAAAGTAATACTCACATTTTGTTCTATTTTATGCAGCACAGCCGAATAAACTTTTATTCCCTTCTCACTGTGATAAAGTATTAAGTTATTAAGTAAAAGTGACAACGCTATTTGACGGTTTACTACCAGTTTTACTATGAATTGAAAAGTGACACGCGCGAGCATTCATAAAATTCGTTGACGTTTTTCTACATTGTTCGAAAGTGGAATTATGTTATTTTGTGTTTGCGAGAAGCGTTTAAGTATTTCTGTTTAAAGAAGCTGACATTATTTTGCGAAAAAACATTTAAATATGGTGCGGCAGTGTCAAGTTTGCAAAAAATTGGACTATTTAAACCGATAAGTTCCTTTTCACAAGTAAGGGAGGTTGTATTCACTGTATCGAATCCATTGGTGTAGTTTTACATACAGGATGGTGCAACCAAGATGGGGTGGACGATTGTGAGTAAACGGTGAGGAATTTTGAAATTTTTTTTTTGGATATTATCGATAGTCAGACATGCTATGTTTTAAAATTATAGCCATAATACAGGGTGGTCTGAAAAACTCGTTGTGAACCAAACTTGTATTTTTTTAAATGGGACACCCGGTATATAATTATTCCAATTCTCCTGTTCGTTACGATCATTTTGATATAGGGTTTATTGGGTCTAAAACTTATAGTAAGGGAATGGGACGCGGTTAAAGTTGAAAAAATGCTCACAGTTCGGCCATTTTAAAAAAAAACTTGAAACAGGTATGGAAAAACCAAATATTCCATAAAACGTTACATATCCTTGAATACATTAATCACTTGCAATTTGTTTAAAATTATTCACTGTTATACAGGGTGGTCAAGTTTTGCAAATACGCCATGGACTCATTTTTTTTAACGGAACACCCTGTATATTTTATTTTCATGTTAAAGATAACATTTCTAGCTTTCAAAAAATACCATATATGATGCCTTTTTGACCAACAGATTTTTAGTAAACTAGCCGTGAAAGCAAAGTTTCTTCATTCTAATACGATTATACTGAATTTACGTTGTTTATTATTGAAATGAAACAAAAGATTGACGAGCTTGTCAAAGCTACTGCCGCATAATCCATTATTTACAAGTTAAGTGTAGGTGGCCCAATAATTATGAGGTAAGAAATCTGAGACCCGAAACTTTTACATGTTTATTAAGTAGAGATATTTCAAAAAACAGAAAATATTCTTTTTAGGAAATGTAAAGTAATTAATAAACCAGTTATGAACAAAGATAATCAGTTATCAGTATTATTAATAGTGTAAGAAAATTAATTAAGCAGAAACAGAACATCTTTTAAAATTATTTAGGTACCTATGTACTTACTTACCTGATTTAATATAAACAAGTGCATACCTAAATAATTTTAAAAGATGTTCTGTTCTTGCTTAATTAATTTTCTTACACTATTAATAATACTGATAACTAATTATCTTTGTTTATAACTAGTTTATTAATAACTTTACATTTCCTAAAAACAATATTTTCTGTTTTTTGAAATATCTCTAATAAACATGTAAAAGTTTCGGGTCTCAGTTTTCTTACCTCATAATTATTGGGCCACCTACACTTAACTTGTAAATAATGGATTATGCGGCAGTAGCTTTGACAAGTTCGTCAAACTTTTGTTTCATTTCAATAATAAACAACGTAAATTCAGTATAATCGTATTAGAATGAAGAAACTTTGCTTTCACTGCTAGTTTACTAAAAAACTGTTGGTCAGAAAGGCATCATGTATGGTATTTTTTGAAAGCTGGTAATGTTATCTTTAACATGAAAATAAAATATACAGAGTGTTCCATTTAAAAAAAATGAGTCAAGGGCGTATTTGCAAAACTTGACCACCCTGTATAACAGTGAATAATGTTAAACAAATTGCAAGTAATTAATGTATTCAAGGATATGTAACGTTTTATGGAATATTTGGTTTTTCCATACCTGTTTCAATTTTTTTTTTTAAATGGCCGAACTGTGAGCATTTTTTCAACTTTAATCGCGTCCCATTCCCTTACTATAAGTTTTAGACCCAATAAACCCTATATCAAAATGATCGTAACGAACAGGAGAATCAATTGGAATAATTATATATCGGGTGTCCCATTTAAAAAAATACAAGTTTGGTTCGCCACGAGTTTTTTGGACCACCCTGTATTATGGCTATAATTTTAAAACATAGCGGGCAGACTATCGATAATATCCAAAAAAAAATTTTTCGAAATTCCTCACCGTTTACTCACAATCGTCCACCCCATCTTGGTTGCACCACCCTGTATATCTACACATTAGTAATATTAGGGTAACAAAAATTTATTACAACAAATCACGCAACTGGTGTTGGAAGAGGTAGCCCCCAGGAATGTTGGACAGTGTTACTATGTTTTCCACTGTGTCTACCTCTCTTAGTCGCATCCATTGCATGTTTTAAACGGATGCACGATTTGGCGAAAACGATTTTATGAATGAAATGCTTTGTCTATAGTTTTTTTAATGTCAACGGTTATTCCCGACATATTGTTAAATGTTTATAGAAAAAAAACATTTTTGAGGTTTCATTTTCGCCACAGAAAAGGATTTTAATTGTTGCTCTTCTGGAGCCTAAACCGAATAAACAAACAGAATAACTTTTGAACCTAAATAACGATCGGGCTGAAACGAATAGCGTACATTAGGCGTATAAAAGGTCATCTCCTGATGTACTTTGAGAACCCCAAAACTTTTTTTAGCAAAAGCTATTTATTGTTCAAAAAATTACCATCTATAATGGTTTTTTGCAATTATCTAGTTAACTATTGAACGGATTTGGACGACCAAACACTTAAGTGGAAGGGTTTTTTCAATATCCACGACTTTTCTGTTGACCACTTTTACCTACAGTGCAAAAGAAAAGAGCTACGGACGATAAACTAGTTTTCGCATATTCAAAAAATAATTAAAAATCATAGCAGCAATTTCAGCTGTTACTAGGTTAGCAGATATCCTCCTACATGCTCCCCCCACAACCCAGAATAGTCAAAATGCTTCTCGAAATCGACCTTTTTGGAACAGCCAGCATGGCTAATACTCGCGGGGATCGGATTGTTGAACGGGATAGCACACACGCACCCGAGAACGTTGCTAGACTACAGCCTCTTTTAGCTGGAGAATCGATCGGAGTAATTTCTCTTTCGTCCATGGTTGGACCTATGCTTTTTCACTCTCCTGTCACGGTTGCAAGGTTCAAAAATCTACCTTTACTGGTAATATGTACAATGACAAATAAACTTTATTTACGCCTTACCTTTACAGCTATAACTACTTAAGGAAGTTGTGCGGGTTGGTACCGACGCTAGCCTACCTCTGCAGTGGGGACACGAGTCTGCGCTGTTCTGTTCCGTTCTGGCCCATCGGGCTGCCACGGGGGGCGGCAGCGGCGGAGGAGGAGGCGACGGGCTAGCCGATGGGCTTGACCAGCTGGGCTGCTCCACCATGTGACATTGGCTGCCAGTGCCCTTCATCTTAGAAGGCATCTACAACAAGAAGGTTATAATTAGAAAACGTTTACGTGTTTTACATTGCTTGCAAATTTCGGAGCTACGGTACTAACTCATATATATTTCTGGCGAATGCGCCAGATAACTAGGTGGTACCCATCTAACAACTTAAATTTAAATGTTTTAAATTAATATGATAATTTATAATTAAATTTACATAAGGTTGTAGCGAAACGCTACAACTTAATTGAAACAACAGGTAAATTTCGTTACTTTTAAATTTTAATTTCTTTAAGGTCTCATTTCTCAGAAACTACTAACCCGATTTCAACGAGCATTGTTCCGTTGGAAAGGCAATTTAATCCCCTTTAAAATAAGGTATCACTCGACCCCCTTACCGTTTAAGATTTTAAATGTGAAAGGCTTAGGGGTTCAAGCAAGGTGGGTGAAAACACCAACAAAATATGTTCCCCTGAAAACTAAAGTACATGGGTCCGAGCGTTTTTTGATTTATTTATTTAGACGAAAATAAACCTGGGTGAAAAGTTGTCGATGGGCCACCCAGTATATAAAATGCGAAGGTCTGACTGACTGACAAAGCTCAAGTTAAGCCATTGGCTCTAGAAACACCAAATTTGGAATAAACATTCTTTTTACGGCGAAGAAGCGATTTTTTAAAACTAAGGGTGTGAAAAAGGGTATAGTAAATATTCACGGAATACGCGGCAACGCTGTCGAGAAATATTCTCGGTAACTTAGAGTTGCGACCTCTCCGGGATTCCCCGGATTGGTCTTCTTTTTGGAGAAATTTGGGGGCGTCCGGGCGGGTCTTTTGAAGTTGCCCGTGGACGAAGCTAAATTTTTTTGGGTTGGAGATTTTTACATGAGAAACGAACTTCCAAATTTTTGTAGGTGGAAGATTTAATAAAAATTGTATGCTTTTAGCATATAAAATAAGATGTATTTTTAAATTCTATTGTTCTTACGTAAATTTATTTCACGATGGAAATTCAATGGAAACATTTTTGCAGATTTGTATAGTAACTAAAGATTTTCTAGTATTTCTCAGTAGAATTAGAAATGCAAAAAATATATTAGCTATTAAATTTTTAAATTTAACAGGGAGAGATATGATCGGTTAAAACAATAGACTATATTTTTACATAAAATATACGCGTAGGCTCATTTTAACAAGATTCCGCATATCACTAATCGTGAATCTACCTAATTATATAGTACGAACAGAATATAAACTTGTTAATTTTAAATAGAACAGCAATAGATTCCGTAATATACTACTTAAAATAAAAATTGCAACACCTAGAAATAACGTATCAATATGAACTGAAATTGGTATCCATGTTTATGTCTAGCGGTAGTACTGTGGACAAGAATTTAAAAGCAATCGAGGAAAAAGTGTACGTTTTTTGTGCAATTTATTTTTAACTCCTTTTAGGTTGTTTGGTTTGTTATCAGCCCGATTTTAACTAAATACCATGGACTGGAAAACATTTTTTTGGTACCGTGTTGTGTTTTTTACGTTAACATGGCGTCAGTAAATGTGCGTATACACTGAGCAAACGAACACCGAATCCCGAACAGCAAACACTTGGTGTCAATTCTTTAAAGTGTTCGGAGTCTCCATAAATAAAGTAAACACAAGACGAATTGAAATGTGCAAACGGGGTTCGCTGTTCGGTGCCAGCGTTCAACGAGAATAGTTTTAAATGTGCTTTTTTAAAATAATAATTTTAAAACATTTAAACTAGATGAAGGAGTATTAACGGTACCTGCTTGTTGTGTTTTTCTTGGACTAATTAAACAAAAAAAGGGAATAATCGATATTTTTAAGTCGAAATCGATATAGGGGAAGTGATTTAATGACTGATTTGACAAGGCCAGATTTCGGACAGTTTCACAATTTTTGTTGGAGATCTGTCACTGGTTTTGAATACTTAATTAATAAAATTGGACTAAAAATTTGCAAACAAAATACAAATTATCGAGAAGTTATTCCTGTTAAATAAAGATTAGCCGTTATTGGATTACTCTCCGCTTTTTAGAAACAGGTGATTATAAAAAATAATAATATAATAATAAATTACGTGTTGCTTTTGCTATTCGCTCCTTTTTTTCGGCTCGAAAAAGTTATCTCATATTTATTTTCTACACGTATCCCCACTTAAACCGATTGTAACCGACAATGGACATTGGGCCAAATGGAGCCGTCTCAGCACCAATAGGAACAGAATAAAAACAAAATAGCAGTCAAGTGCGTTGAATATACCTAATTCACACATACACATACAACAAAGTAAAATATAAAATATCGATTGGGCCTCAATCCAAAGTTAACTTGCAATTTCCAATAAGGCGCATATGCGTCCACTTTATCAAGTTTATAAAGTTTATCCAAACAGTGTCCGTTATTCCGGGCCCTCCAAAAGGAGGAATCGAGCCGGTGCCAATTCCAAATGAACTTTCAGATGGTCGAATAACTTTTTCTCAAGTAGTTTCAAGTTTGGGGCCGGTTGGACTTGACTGTTGCTCGATAAAATATAAAGAAATCCGAACAAAAAGACATTTAGATATTACGGATCCCGAAAAAAAAATCCCATCTAGTAAGAAAATTTATTGTCAAGTAAACATAACAAAAATCTGTAGTTTCTCTTAAGAAATTTGAGGCAGAATTGCACAATGCAGAAAGGATGGTATTTTTCTAAATAAATGCTTATTTCAGTAAATAATTAAATTATGTAACAAAAAACCATAAAGACATAGGAAATACGCATTGAGTAAATAGGGAATAATATAATAATAAACCTGAAATATTTATTTTGTATTATCTACATAAATTAAATATTGATGATGGTTGGTTTTATCCATTTATTTTGGTCTTTATTAACAAAACAAAAAGATTTTCTACAACAAATTTTCATACAAAATTCTAAACTTGGTTGTGACGTGACATGTCGTGCATATAAAAATGTTTCATAATGGCCAGTGTATGGTGAATTCCAATGGTAGTGTATTTTCTTGGTTATTTCCCAGAGGTTAGGAGATTTCGTGGATAAGAAACATCACATTTGAATAAAAGGAACAATGATCTGAATGGAATTTGTGCAAGAACAATCGGATAATTGCGTCAAGTTGATGCTTCTATGATGTAGTGCCGCTTATCTGTCTTTAAAATTTCGTTACCAATACTTATCATTTATTGTAACAAAAATAAACCTCCAGTTTTCGACACTTCATTCGACTGCTTTTCAAAAATATAAATTGTTGGTATATATCTTTTGAATAATTTCCGAATTTTACAATAATTAAAAGAAGGGTATAATATTTCATAGTAGGCAGGCCGTGATATAATGCTTTGAAACAAATAAATATAATAGTATCCTTTCATGGTTGCTAGTCAGACCGCTTGTCAAAATTTATAAGAGATCATTTAAAAAATTATTGTTCTCAAAACCCCTACTTGTTATTTATTACTGGATTTCGTTTAAAAAAATGGCTGAAATGAGAGTTTATCAGAACTTTGAAAACTATGATATGTCCTTTCAAAGTGTTACAAGGCAATATTCAAGAAACGGCTGTGTAGAAAAAAATTAAATGTGGGGTGATGCAACAGGACTTTGTGGGGGGGGCGGCACTATTTGACATTATAAGTAACTTTGTAACCCTTCCCACTTTTTAGGGGTGGGGGGTAACTTTTAAATGTTAAATGGAACGGTGCGGTTTTCTTTTCAGATTCGTAATCTACCGAAAAAACTACGTTAAAAACATAATTGATTGTCAGTGTCAATGTCAGTATGTTAAATATGTCAATGGCGTCAAGGCGAAAGGCAATGGGGCAAGTGCCGTTGTCATAATAACGCACGAGTCACGAAATCAAAAATAAGTCAGCGCGTGACAATGATTTTAGTGCCTCCTGTTATTAATTACTGTTGATTTCAGTTCAGTTAAGTCAAAGTAACTGACACTTGTATTTGTAATTTTCAATAATGAATGACTTCGACTGCCAAGTAGACATGTTGTTAATTCTCGGAGAATGTAGAAAAAACTACCGCAATGCTTGTGAACTTTGGTCTGGAAGATTCCCCCAGTTACCACGGAAATCCCACATGGCGTTCAAAAGGTTAGAAACTAGGAGTTGTCAGACTGGCCAACTTTCATCCAAAAAGCGCAATCGCAGAAAGACTAAAACCAGCGATGATATGGCGGTAGGAGCTTTGGGAACATTAGCTATCAACCCTCATATTGGTTCCAGAAATATAGCTAGAGACGCTGGGATGTGTAAAACATCCGTTCTCAGAATATTGCATAATTTCAAGTTTCATCCTTACCATATTAGCGTACATCAAGAATTGTATGACCAAGATTTTGAGAGACGGATGGACTTTTGTCACTGATTTCAATAATGGATCACAGAAAACAATTCACTGGAAAATAAAATTTTTTCTGACGAAGCGATTTTTACGAACCACGGTCAAGTCAATCGACATAATATGCATTATTAGGCTGGCGAAAATCCACACTGGATGCGAACAGTCGCTTATCAGCACCCTTGGTCGGTAAATACCTGATGTGGGATATTTGGCGATGTTATTATTGGACCTCATTTTTTTGATGGAACATTTAATTGACAGCGATACTGCGATTTCCTTAGAAATGATTTACCAAGATTAATGCCAAATATTCCGGAGTACCAACGTGGGTCAGTTTGGTTCCAACAAGATGGTGCGCCACCACATTTCTGTCGAGATGCACGTAAAATTCTCAATGGTACTTACCCTAATAGATGGATTGGGCGTGGGGGGGGGGGGGGGGGGGACAGTGCACTGGCCTGCTCGATCACCAGACATGACTCCCCTTGACTTTTTCTTGGGGGATTTTGTCAAAGAAAAAGTGATGGTGACAGCACCAACTACAGCCGAAGACATGAAGCCAAGAATTAGGCGTGCAGTTCAAGTAATCACCCCCGATATGCTGTTAAGAGTTCTAAATTCATTTCAGAATGCGGTTACTAAATGTCTAGAGCAAAATGGCCGTCATTTTGAACACCTATTAAAATAAAAAAAAATTACACTTACAGTATTTAATTTGTTGACTTTTACATACTGACATTGACATGGATTTATTAAGAATGGATACGGGATGATTTAACATTCTTTGAAGCCAAAACAAACCATTCTAAACGACACTGTAAACACAATTTTGTAAACATTGGCCTCCTCTTATTTTACCTTGTATTTTTGTACAAAGAATACGTTAGAAGCATCACAAGATTTACTAAAGGTAATAAAAGCCCCAAAATATTTTATTTTTCTGCTAAATAATAATAAATTTAAGTTAATAAGGTTTTATTATTTATAGGTTATGTTATTTCTATAGGTGTTTATTTAAAGTCGGTCCGAGTCATTTATAAATCTATAAGTCGCACTTTTTCTTTTCTAGTTCATTAGACAAAGACATACGTGTAACCGAGCGTTCGCAGACGTTTTTCCTAAGCAACCAGCAGACAGCAACACTTCTGAGCTGCAACAGTCCAATGCTATTTTATCTCTTTCTACTACCATTCTTAATTCAATTACGTAGTAATTCGTAGTTCGTAAACTCTTCTCATAGGAGAAATATTTTCATAACAAACAACAAATATAAGGCTTCACGTTCGATACGCTCCATGGATTTATTATAATAAGGATTCGATATCCGTATAGGTACTGTGAGCGTATCGAACGTGAAGCCTTATATTATTATTTTGTTGTTTGTTATTCTCTTGGGGGAGCAGTTTACGAACTACGAACATAGACAAGACTACGAATTACTACGTAATTGAATCAAGAATGGTAGTAGAAAGAGATACAATAGCATTGGAGTATTGGCGCTCAGAAGTGTTGCTGTCTGTTATGGTTGTTTAGGAACACGGCTGAACCTCGGTCTGAACACTCGGTTACACGTACGTCTTTGTCTAATGAACTAGAAAAGAAAAAGTGCGACGTATAGATTTATATAGATTTATAAATGACTTTAAATAAACACCTTTAGAAATAACATAACCTATAAATAATAAAACCTTTTTAACTTAAATTTATTATTATTTAGCAGAAAAATAAAATATTTTAGGGCTTTTATTACTTTTAGTAAATCTTGTGATGCTTCTAACGTATTTTTTGTACAAAAATACAAGGTAAAATAAGATGTGGCCAATGTTTACAAATTGTGTTTACAGTGTCGTTTAGAATGGTTTGTTTTGGCTTCAAAGAATGTAAACTCATTCCGTGTCCAGTCCTAATAAATCCATGATACGCTCACAGTATACGGACATCGAATCATTTCTTAATAAATCCATGGACATTGACATTGACATTAAATTATGTTTTTAACGTAGTTTTTTCTGTAGATTACGAATCTGAAAAGAAAACCGCACCGTTCCATTTAACATTTAAAAGTTACCTCCCACCCCTAAAAAGTGGGAAGGGTTACAAAGTTACCTGTAATGTCAAGTAGTGTCCCCCAAAGTCCCGTTACATCACCCCACATTTCATGTTTTTCTACTCAGCCGTTTCTTAAATATTGCCTTGTAACACTTTAAAAGGACCACCCTGTCTTGAATCGTATGAAAATTCGAATGATGCCGCTGAACCATATTTTAACACGTAGTACGATTTTATGTCCATCACTAGCTTGCTCCCGCGACTTTGTCCGCGGTATAAAACTTTTACTACATTACAAAGTTTGAACTCCCATTTTACCCCCTTAGGGGTTGATTTATTAAAAACCGACGCACCGACAAAGGTATCAAAAGTCCCGATCGACGTCATCAAGGGTTTTTAAATTTAATTTTAAAAGGCACACGCACCAGCAAACGTGATTTGGAAAGGTTTTTAAAAATAAAGCTTTTGCATATAACGCACTACAATAGCGTTGTGCAGTAGACCTCTATTTTGCGGATTTGTGCGTAGCGTCGCGTCGGTATTCTTTGGAAGCCAGTTCACTTGATGTCTAGCGGTTAAAATTAATATTTTTGACTGAATATCGCAGTCTGAAATCCCAAACTAGGAAAAGTTGTAAGAAACAATATATCTTAAATCGAACAGTTTGATAATTTTAGATTACTGTTTTCAACAATATTCATAGTGTTGAAACAACTGTTGTACATTTCTACAGCGAAATGATAATTTTCGGTGCAAATTAGATTGTTCCCGATAAAATTGTGAACCTTATTCGGTTCAATAAATTGCGCAAGTCACTTCAAAGCTGCTCCTTAATTTTAAAATTACGTAGTGTTGGATACCTATCTGAAAAAAATTTTCTAAATATTTAATCATATTTTGATTTTTTAAAATATTCTACTCAACTACAGGATGGTTAATTTCTAATTCTATCTAGTACGTTATTTGTGTAAACTGTTTCTAGTTTTGTGTAGTATTTTAATTTTTGAGAAAAGTTTGATGTCAGGAGTCCATCAGAAAGTTTGTTTCTTGCACCATAAATATTTTTTGTAAAGCGAAATGGTAATTTTCAGTGCACATTACATTGTTCCCGATAAAATTGCGAATTTTGTTTGGTTCAGCGGATTAGACGAGTCACTCCAAAGCGAATCCTCATTTTTAACATAACACAGTGTTCGCCTGCAGAATTTTAAAAAAATTAGGCAACTGTCATAAATTTTTATACCAAAACTAGTTGTATAAAATATTCTATTCAACTTTTATGAAAAAAATCTTTAGAAGAATGGAAAAACAGTTCCCTTCAATCTGAAGATCGTTAAATTTCTTAAAAAGCACAGAACATTTAAATTAGATAATCGGAGTTACTTAAAAATGTGGGAATACCTGTTGGCAATCTCTGTGCACAATGGAAATTGCGAAATAACTTTTTCCTTAATGTCCATCCAGTGGTCAGAAGAAAGAAATCGTTTATTCGCTCAGTCCATTGAGGCCATTCTGCAATGCCACACAGAAAAAACTGATGTGCTATTTTCAATAATAGTACTGTTTTTGACCACTGTCACGTTAGTTATATTGAAGTTAATATTGTCTCAACAAAACATCATTGAAATAATAAAAAAATATATTGCTTTAAATATAGACTTAGAATTGGACTTCAAGAGTATACCTACTTCTTTGAAAACTATATTATCATTATTTCAATGGCCAAATTACTATTGGAATCCAATAAATTTCTAATATTCCTTGGAGTGTAGAGCCAAAATATTTAACTATTTGATTGGAATGCTTAAATATAATTGGGCGAGAAGTAGCTATTTGTAGGCGGTGTTATTCAAATTACAATATATTTTATTAAACGAACAAGAACTACGGTTTAAATAAAAAATGTAAAAATGAACTCAATAATCCTTATACCATTTCAATTAAAATAAACACTCCTAAAACATATAAGGTATTGGAGAAATAATAAAAAATATTAATTGTTGGCCGAAATATTATTTTTATTGCTCGGGGATACCCTCTCAGAGGTTAGAATTTTTCTTTGCTCGTTGAATAGTCGTTCGCCAAAAATAATACATCTTTTGCAAGACTGGCGACTGGAGCAACTTATTTCAGTATTTCATGGTAAGTAATTCAAATCCAAAAATCTTTTCAGTAATAATTGTGTTTTTTATTTGTAAATCTCTCTTGGTTAGTCTATTTTATTATGAATTATAAATTGTAATTGAAAATATTATATTAATTATATTATATTATAATTGTAATTGAAACAATAATAGCTATTTTGCATCAAATGAGGTGCATTTTCTTACAAATAAACTTCTATTGAAACCAATGCTAGTTTGCATTGAATTTAGAACAGGGTATTACTGGCATCAAATAATTATAATATTTGAACGATCCATTAAAAACCAATTGGTTAACAATGATAAACTTATCATTGAGAAATAAACCAAATTTGTATTGTGCAATACGGAATAGAGTGTCATTGAGTGAATAGGTATCCAATTCAATATACGATAGTTTTTTTCTGTGCAGCATAACTTTAAATTATCATGTGCGTAATTTTATAAGCACATCAAAGATCAGGAAGATGTTCGTAAGAAAATCACTTCATGCTTCGGGGAAATATAAAACTGGCAAATCCTAAATAAGATTTTGATTTAGTTTTAAGGAATATCAGTTATAATAAAGATATTCGTCCCTAATATTGACAACACAAATTAGGAATGTGGCGTCCTCTTCACTCTTCAACCGATTTGCTAACTACTTTTATAACAAGGAATGTTTCCATTTCATCTTTGTCTTGATTATCGTGTTATTTGGCATCTTTGTCAATTTTATCGTTTAGTAAGCCCTGCTGCTCTGTTAACACTTTCACTGCCCGCAACGCGCCTAGCGCGTTTTGACTGGTTTCGGTAATGTGCCCTGAACGCGCCTGGCGCGTTTTGTGTCACTGAGCTTCTTATGGGATAAAATAATATTTCGGCACTGCCGGAAATGTTTCACAATAGGCCTGGGCACAGCACGATTGTCATATTAAATGCCAAAAATTTTAAGTTTGTATTTGTGAGGTTAGGTTGTGTGTAAAGTAACAGTAAAGGTTGTGTTTCTCAAGTTTATAAAAGGGGTGAGTAATTTTGAAATATATAAACGTATTAAAATATTTTATTTAAAATTATTTTAAGTATTGGTATAACACAATGATATTACAGTAGGCAATTTCTCTATTTTGTTTTTTACGGATGTAATAGTCATTGGAACAGAAAAACGCGCCTAGCGCGGTCTGGGCACATGACGGAGTCAAACAAGATAAGGAGAGGAAAAAAACGGAGACAAACAAGACCAACAAGATAAGAAAGGATTAAATTTTTTATTGTCCACGATGTTAAGGGGAGCCTGGATTTTGCTTGACGCCATGTTTTCGACATTTTCACCATTATAAATAAAATACTTGTTTTATCTTTGTAATTAGTTGTAACAACGCACGTAGCGCGTTCGGGGCACATACTATAAAAATACTTTCAACAAAAAACGTCCTCAGGTGCCCAGAACGCGCAAGGCGCGTTGGTTTTTTTTTTAAATTAAAATTTAAATAAACGTTGTTTTTTTCTTAAAATAAAGAATTTGAAGAAAGCTTTTTGTGTTATTTTACAAAAATATGCAAGAAACCGAAAATTCCTTTCTGGGCACACAGGGTTACAAGCAATCTGAAGGTGGGCAGTGTAAGTGTTAAAAAATAGCTGCTTGCAGCTGGCTTCCTTGATTTGAGTCGCCAATAGTTGTTTTTGTGTCTTAGTAAATTTTAAGTTTAAGTAAATTTTAACAAAATTATCTGCTGGTATGAGGACTTTTTGATGTCTAGGTATAGAAGAATTTTTGAACTTGTTTGACCTTAAATATTACGTCGGACGTAGCTGTTGGGTTTTCTTGGCCGAAATTGGCAGGAGGAATAAGAATGGAATTGGCAGCGAATTGTTTGGCAGACGCGAAAATACCGCCCGTAAAAGAACAGCCGAAACCAGAAGACAGCAGTGCAAAATTAATTGAAAATTTTCCATTGATACCATTAAATGTTAGTATTGCCAAACTCAAGTAAGCATATTTTGCTATCCATTTATTTTTATGATATAATAACAAAACGTTCAAGCTATGGTTTACCACTATCAAAGTATAGCGTAAGATACGTAAATGAAAACAAAATCCGTATTTGAGCTTATTAGTATATAACAATTGATATATTATCTTAAACAAATACCTTGAGACTTTTACTTGTCTATGTTTTGTAGATGTAGGTAAAGTCAGGATTTGTAAAAGACAGTCTCCATAAATGCATCAACTATTCACCCAATAGGATCATATTTTGCAAGTTTTGAAATTTGTATATAGAAGTGATTTTTATTTCTTAACAAATCCCAAGATAAATGGATTGAAGCAACCGCCATAAATATTTAATTTATGTAGAGAATACAAACAAAAATATTTCAGATTTATTTGGATTCTATGCATATTGCCTACTGCGAAAAACGAAAGTTGAACTGAAAGGAAATAAATAAAATTGTTTTTCAGCACCCCACTGTTTTGAAACTGTTTCGGGACCGTTATAATAGATCACGTGACTTGTTACTGTCAGAGACATGTCCTGCTATTTGTTTTAAAACTTTCAATACCTACATCACGTGTCCTTACAGGATTTCGTTTATACGGCGATAAACATATCCCACTATTAGTAGTATAAAGGCACAGCTTAATCATGTCATTAATTAATTTGAAAACCTGACTGCGAACGATAGAAGTTGAACAAAAACGAAATAAACCAGATTTATTAATTATGCAAACATATGTACTAATATGTTGTATGATCTGAACGTTATTTTAGCTAACATAACAAAAGTCAATACCTACTTCTCTTAAAATTACATAGTGTTTTTCTAAAGTAGACGCCTGACCAATACATTACCTGCATGGGTTGGAACTAACTCCATGTTTGGAAAAAATTTTAGTAAATTTGAGAGAAATATTCAGGTGCACGTTCAATTAAGTGATTGAACTGTTTACTAATTTTTTTTGTAATATTTTCAACCCTCTGATCCCCATTCACCCCAACTTTTTTTTCCAAAGGCAACATATAGATATTAGTTGAGAAGCTCGTTACAAACTGAATTTAATGGTATCAATAAACCATGTCTTTGTGTTATGTCTTTGATTACTAGGTTTTTTAGGACTAATAGTCGGAGTTATGTTATTGTAAAAATAATTAAATAACGACCTGTTTTATTTAAAATTATGTTACAAGTAGTTCATTGGTACTCATCTGATGTTAAAAATGTTAAAAACGACCCCACCATCTACTTGACATGCACCAAGTCGGTGGTAAAAACCTATCAACTGAATTACGAATAGTTTGGGGATCTATGTTATTGATCCCAATTCGAACTCGATCTTTTAGGCCGTCAATATTTTGTGGTCTATTCTGGTAAACTCTCTCTTTCAAATATTCCCAAAGAAAATAGTCTAGCGGTGTAAGATCCGGAGATCTTGGTGGCCATTCAACTGCGCCTCGTCGACCTGGCCAGCGGCAGCGGTTTGGAAAAATTTCGTCTAGTACCTCCGAACATTAAGACCAAAATGAGGTGATGCGCCATCTTGTTGAAACCATATTCTTTGATGTGGAATATCTAGATCAACTTCACTAGGAATAATAATTGCTAATGCGCATATTAACTAAAATATGAGGAAATCTAAATATCGTCCAGCTGTAAGATTATCGTAAAAAAATATGTTCCCAAAAGTCTATTAATAATTATGCCAGCCCAGCCATTTACTTTCTTAGAGCGTTGGGTATGTGCTTTACATATCCAGTGTGTGTTTTGCTGAGACCAGAATCGATAATTATGCATATTAACCACTCCATTTAGATAAAATGTAGCCTCATTAGAGAAAATGGTCTTTGGAAATACGTTAATTTCGTCACAGAACTGTAGTCTTCTATCATAATCATCCCCAAAGGCTCCTGTACAAAGTACCCCTTATATGGGTGATACATTTGGCGTTTTACAAATCTTAAAACGGTTGCTTTGGTAGCATTGTTATTTAGGGCTAATGTATTAGTTGAGAAATGAGGATTTTCAATAATATATAGCAGTTCATCAAGTTTTTTCTCCTCGTTTAAGGCAGATAGTCGACCACTTTTAGATAAATTCCTTACTGTAATATGTTCTTCAAATTTCTGAGTTATCCTACTCACAGTTGACTGCGTACTTGGATTTTCGGGATAATTTGAATTATATAACACGCAAACATCATTTTGGCTGTGCATTCTCTCCCGGCAACCCAAAAACATCAAAATTTCAATACGTGACAACACCATTTTTATTTAAAACACACAGAACCGCTTAAACTCAATAAGCAAAATACTCTATTGGAATCTTGCCTATCTAGAGATTAAGAATAAAAAGGGATATAAATAAAAATAAATAAGAATGTTATATTATTTACCGGGTAAACAATATTCAAAACAAATTCCACACATTCTTGTTGGTTTCCCGATACAAAGCACCAGATTTGCCCTTTATAAATTTTTATAGCATTTTAAAAAAACTCGTTAAAAAATCGCTTCTCAATGAGCCCCCATTGGAACAAAAAAGTTGGGGTGGCTAGGGGCTAGAGGGTTGAAGGGAGACGGTTGAAAATATTACAGAAAAATAAGAAAACGGTTCACTGAAATTAAAGAAATATTGATTTTATGAGGGTTTCTGAACCACCCTGTATACATAGGTTGTTAAGAACATTACCCTCCTTGGCATTCCGCAGCCGGTAAAAAAATTGTGCTTAAATGTTTATTTCAGTAAAAAATATACAATGTGTTCTAAAAGTTCCGGACCCCACCAATATTTCGGAAACGTCCCTCTAATCAAAAATATTTCAAATGAAGTTTATAGATCTTTTTGTAGTCTATATTAAAAAATAGTTTTGAGTATACAGGGTGCTTCACGAAATCAGTATAGAACAATGTACCTTTTTTTAAAAGGAATAGTATTAGGTAGTTTTTGATTTGTTTTCTAATTCTACGCGAACCTTTTTACATATCCTATACCTTAATCCACCTATTTAAAAGATATAATGTCATTTTTTTAACACAATAAATACAATACAATTTTTTTTGACAAAAAACTTATTTAATTAAATGTTGAAAATGGCCTTCCTGAATAGCTTGGCAATATGTCAAGTTGTAATAAAATCTATTCCTTACATTTTGAAGCATAATCGGAGATATGAGCTGACATTCTGTCGTAATTATATCTCTTAGTATTTCAATAATCTCCGGTTTGCTTGGTTCATTTAAATCAATGCAACTTAGGGTAATTCAAAACTATGTGATCAAATTATTCTTGGGAAGCCAAGATTGTATCCAACAAGTTTAATTTATGCTGGGGAACTCTTGAGGGTTTGTAAATTCTTGCAGTGTGCAATTTTGTTCATTTTGCGGGTCATGTTAAACAAAACTATATATCTCACAAATATGCAACCAGAGGGAATACAAATAATCTATTTAATGCAACTTACTGTGGGAATTGATGGTGCGTAGCACTATTTGGGTCCTAAATTATATAATTTTATACCAAATACCATCTATTTAAAAGATATAACGTCATTTTTATTAACACAATAAATACAATACAATTTCTTTAACAAAAATCTTGTTTAATTAAATGTTGAAAATGACCTCCCTGAATAGCTTGGTAATGTGTCAAGTTGTAATAAAATATATTTGTTACATTTTGAAGCATAATCGGAGATATGAGCTGACATTCTGTCGTAATTATTATATCTCTCAGTACTTCAAGATTCTCCAGTTTTGTTACTTTATTTTTCAAATGGCCCTAAAGGAAAAAATCCATCGGCGTAAGATCAGGAAATCTGGGTACCCATTCTATTTCACCCCTTCTGCCAATCCACCGATTTGGAAAAGTAGTATTTAAAAATCTCCTTAGATTTATTCTAAAATGTGCAGGGGCACCGTCTTGCTGAAACCATGTCGACTGAATATTGGGACCTCTTCTAACATCAGCAAATACTGCTCTGAATTTAAATTTCCATCAATAAAAGACGGACCTATTATTTGAACGTTGAGTTTTTCACGGTATTGAGTATGTGCTTCGCGCATCCAATGAAAATTCTGATAAGCCCAATATCGACAATTATGTCTATTATCTGTGCCGTTGAGCATAAAGGTCGACGCGTCTGAACAAATTATTTTATTAAAGAAATTACGATTTCCTTCCCATTTTTGCATCGTGATTGCGCAAAATTCCATCCGGCGATCACAATCATCTTCATACTTACTTTGCGTAAAGATAAATTTGGATTTTCTACTAAATACTTCTAAACTTTTTCCTTCATCGGTAGCCCTTTTTGGTCTCTCGCTGAGCGTTGGCGATCTTTGCAAGTTCCCGTGTGATGAAATCTCTGAATTGTCTTGATCACTGTAGATTTTGAAATAGAAGGGCGGTTTGGAAATATATCACTAAAAAAATTGCATTTCAATATAACATCGTTCGCGATCTCCGAATCCTCTAACCATAAGCAGCGTAAAGGTAAAGGCGGTAAGGGACATAATTTAAGTGTTAATTCCAACAATAAAATCAGATTTGACAAAGTCAAAAAATACTGTCATAAAAATGTTTAGAACATTTTTATGACAGTATTTTTTGACTTTGTCAGATCTGATATTATTGTTGGAATTGATACTTAAATTATGTCCCTTACCGCCTTTACCTTTACGCTGCTTATGGTTAGAGGATTCGGAGATCGCGAACGATGTTATATTAAACGGTAAAATAATTTGGGGTAATATTATCTTAAGTTATAGTTTGTTGTGTTACTAAAATTGACGTTAAATCTTTTAAATTGATTGATTTATGTATAGGATGTAACAAGGCTCGCGTAGAATTAGAAACCAAATCAAACACTAATAATACTATTTCATTTAAAAAAGTGGTACATTGCTCTGTACTGACTTTATGAAGCACCCCGTATACTCAAAACTATTTTCTAATGTAGACTAAAAAGATCTACAAATTTTATCTGAAACATTTTTTGATCAGAGGCGACGGTTCCGAAATATTTGTGGGGTCCGAGACTTTTTGAACACAGTGTATAGTAATACCTTTCTAAGCATTTAGGACATGATACAAAAAATTACATATAGTGGTTTATATCCGTGAACATCTCCATTTTAAGCAATTAACTATCTTGTGTAAATTCAAACCGATCGGCAGTTTCTTTAGTAGATAAACTGACAGAAAATTAGTCTTCTATTCAACGAGGTGAACGTCTGTTAAGTCTATTGTCACATGAATCATTAATCGAAGCCTTTTGTTCGATATGTTAATGGATAATTTGGTGTCCTGTTACTGCCACATTAGAGAGGCGTTAGGGAACTACGGCCAAGGTGTTCTTAGTGTCGTACCAATATGATTTTATTAAAAATCACTGTTTATCGAACAAGTGCGGAAAGTGATAATTTTCCGCACGCGACTGCAGTTACCCGAACGACGAGAAGCAGTTCGGTCAGCAGTCGAGTGCGGAAAAGACTTTCCGCACGTGTTAGTTACAATGTTTTTTCTACGGCGTGACAAAAATTATCTAGTTTTGGTATTTTTTTTAAATATTTTATTTCAGTATTATAGACGTCAAAGTGCAAATATAATTCAAAATTCAAATTTATATTATTTTTATTTGTTGCTAACAATATTAATGGAAAAGAATAGTTACATACTTCCATTTGTTAAATTTGTGGCCGAAGCTAACTGGTTTTTAACTGGTATAGAAAGGTGTCTTGCCATTCCAGAATTATTTTTACAATTATCAATTTTGTGATTTTCGGAATGAATTTTTCTTTAATTTGTCGAAATTTTTGCTTTTATTTATTTTTTTACCACTAACCTATATAAAAACATAAACAAAGAATTTGTGTAGTGGTCAGAATTCATGATAAATTGTTAATACTAATGACAACATAAATACTAGTTTACATTCAAAGCATTCCAATATAGCATTTTCCTATACAATATGCAAAACTTTTGAAACTATGTGTATTATTTCATACTTTTATAATATGCTCTCTTAAATTCGGTTCATTCTTTCAAATAAATAAAAGTACTGGTATGGATATTACCACGACATCTCCCTATTTCTGTTATCTAGATGAAAGGACTTGTTTACAAATAGCATCAGCATAAGAAATACAATGTAAATCTGATTTAAAGTGACACTTTTGGAAAATATAATTTATTACATGAGCTGTTTTGTAGATAGAAAAATGGAACTCGATTTTTAATATAAATAGATAAGTATATATGGGACATTTGCTACATTATCGCATTACGAAATAGAAGCACATTTGGCTAAATAACAATCAATCAATAAGAATATTGAAATACAACATTTTTTCGTTACTAGCCCTATAATAGGATTTCTAAGGAAAATAAATAAATACAAGGAATATTCAGAAATGCAATAAAATTTTTAAAAATAATTATTAGTTAAAGTAAGAATCAAGCAAGAACAGACCACGAGCCTCAGAACTAACAGAGCAAGCACTTATTTCCTTCTCTCTCATCTTTTGCAAACTGGGCATCAGAGGCGTGTTATGGATTATTCTTTATTCTTATGATAAAAATAGTGGTTCAGCACCACTGGAACTGGCAACGGTGCACGATTTTCGCTTTAACCAAATCAGAATCGAAATAAAACCCGTCCCTTCAACCTTCAACTTGCTGAGATGCAGTGCAAGTGGCGGGAAGTGCCACTCCGATGTTGTCGAATGTAGAATATGGTCAGATTGTAATGTAATGACAGTGTATCAGGGGACGGACTGGAATGTTCGCAACTTGATTGAAATAGCTAATAGAATTTAGAAGGCATAGAAAATGAGCATGATGTGAATAAACTGCTCGTTAATCGGTTCGGATAATGAAATTTTTAGTCCCAAATTTGGAACGTTGTAATTTAAAGAATAATTGATCGATTTTGATATGCTTGGCAACAATGGAAAACTGTTTTCTTTTCAATTTGTAATTTTAGAAAGAACTTAGAAAAAACAAACAATGGAAAACATCGCAAACTTTTGCTAGTGGCAATTTAAATATCAAAATAGGTTGACAAGGTCTCAACATGGATTATTAGAGCTTCCTATTATATCTCCATGCGTATCTGTCAGAATTGTAATTTCTCATTTTTTAATGGAGATTTTCTGTTTTTCCACATTTATTGATTTTCATTCTTTGAAAGAAGATAAACGAAGGTAAGAGTACCAATTAGCTCAGTTTTCACTAGAAACTTATTCGGGTAGTATTCAATGAATACGTTTTTTTATCAAACTGAATCAGGAGCGTAACGATTTTATACAGGGAGGACCAAATTAATGAAGCATTTTACTTTTAACAATTAAGCGTTAATTTTATTATACTTTTCATAAATTTTATTTAGGCAATGTTGAGCGAAAAAGTTTTATAATGACTGTTAACAAAATCCTAAAGGGTTTTCTAGGGTGGAAAAATTAACAAAGACTTAAATATGTTCAATTTATTTAGCTTTATTGTGAAAAAATAGACTTATAATGATAAGAACAAAAACAAGCTCACTAAAAATGCCATAGTTTAAAAAAATAAACGACGGGAACAAAACTGCAGACCATGACATTTCAAACACAAATATCAATCCAACTCAGTCCTGTAAAACAACCAACCTGAAAACTGAAAGTAGAAGGGGGTCAAAAAGTGATCGAAATGGTTCGTGTAAATATTGCATAGTGCGCACACGGTCGGTTTTGCAAGAACTTGGTCTGGCGCACTCTGTGCGCTTTGATAATTTCAACTCCTTCTTCAAGAGTATATGTCATGTTAATGCGTAATTGAATGAGACGAAATTTATAGAAAAATTATTAGTTTTACTATGAATTTAACTGATACCAACAACAAACTAATGATGGCCCTTTTTTCGACAGAACAAGTGGAATTCCAAAGATCAGTTGTTATATATTGCCATATTTATGCGTATTTAACATTTTGCTTACATTTAAACCGAAATTTCTTTACCATTTAATTTCTCGAAAAGTACTAACCCAATTTCAACGAACAAGGTCTCGTTGGAAAGGCAATTGAATTCCCTTTAAAATAAAATATCACTTGACCCCTTCCCATTTAAGGTTTTAAGGGCTTAGGGGTTCAAATACCAAAAAAATATGTCCCCCTGAAAAGTGTACGAGTCCGAGAGTTTTTTGATTTATTTATTTAAAAGAAAATAAACCTAGGGGGGAAGTTTTCGGTGGGCCACCCTGTATACGAGACTATGAAAGCAGTTGTTATGCTAATACACGTTCGACTGACAAACGCGGCGCCACGCTGTAAATGGATTTTAGAATATTTCGCCACGCTTACAGGCACGCAAGCTATTTTTTTTTTTCGGCAATTGTCGCAATTCCCACAACTTTTACAATATCTCTGATATAAAATATCAAGATTAGAAAATTTCCACCTCTCTCCGATACTTTAGACTTTGCCGTATTTTTTTACCACTTGGAAACTTTAATTAAACCTAAAATACTTTCAAAGGGCTGTTCCGCAACGCCGTTTCGACGTAGAAGTGCTGAAACTTTTTCACCGTTACCCACTTTGACGGCCCTTATTATGCCTCTTTGAGAAGTTTTATCTTATTAAAAAAATTGTGTCCGAATTTATGTTGAATAAATTTCCCATACAGGGTGCGCTTCAAATTTTAGTTAGTATGAATGAGCGGGAAAAGGGGGATGTTCCAGGCTTTTGTAGCTGAACAGTAAGGGGATGCATACATAATGCGCCTCTTGTTCTGTTAGGAACATTAAAGGGGGGAATTATACCGTTTAGTTCTTCAGAGCAAAATTCGTGGAAGTATCGGTAGAAAACCGATAAATCCCTAACAGCGTGGCATTGAGCGAGAGAAGGGAGTTTTCTTGTGAGGACTTGATAAGTAGAAGGGCTCTCTTTTGGATAGAATCAAGAATGTTAAGTGTCGAGGGTGATATCGTTCCCAGATGTGGAAACAGTACTCTAGATTAGGTCTTATTTGGGAAACCCAGACAGTGTGTAAGCTGGAAGGGGAGAAGTATTTTCTGGCTCGCGAGAGCCAAAAAATACTTTGTTAACAAAAATGGTACTCTTTCGCTTGGTGCAAGAATCGGCTACGTGTCTCACTCCTAAATCAGGAATTAAATATTTTACGTAAAACACATAGCCTTTTATTGCACCGAACGAACGATTGTACATGACCGGATTTCAAAAGGTTTTGGTGCAATAACAAGTTATTCGAATTCCATAGCTTGTGTATGCACCCAAAATATTTAGATTCGTTTGACTGCGTTTGTTTTTTTTTTTTTCAAAAAATGGAATCGTTCATCATTTACCAGAACCGGGACACAGCTTTCTTCCCTGCGGCAGGGATTTTGCCAAAATTCTAAAGAAAGATAGAAAGGCAGCTCATTAGCTGCTGATGTGGCTACTGAAGTAATGTGTTTGTGCCAGCTGAGATCATGTTCGAAAGCGATGCCAACAAGATAGAACGTTTCATTGTTTTGTAGGACCTTGGCCATTCAAGTGGACGAGGTAAGTTTGTAGGGTTTCTAGCGTGACAGGGAGCAAGGCTCGGTTTGCTTTTAGTCTTCAAAGACGCATCTTCAAATTTCACTTTGGGTCTTCCTTGCATTCCTGAACTGGAAGGAGTGGGAGGTTGTTCAGACTGTCCTTCTGGATGCGTTTTTATGTGTTTGTTTTTTTAAAAAACAAAATTTCTCTAATCTAACGATTGCGATTGCCTATAATTGTAAATTTTTACAAACATTAACGAAGTCCAGTGTTTTAGTTCTTTAGCAGACTCTTCGGAAAAACTTCTTAAATTGAATTTAGTTAACAAATACTCGAACAATTTTACGTTTCGGACCGTTTTTAAATGTTTAATCCACTCTTCGAATAATTCTTGTTTAGAGATTTCAAAAGTATTGTCTGAAAAAAGAGAAAATCTCCGTAAATGCAAAGAAGTGCACAATAAATTATACATATAAAGAACAAAAGACTTGCAACTACAACAAGTAAAAAAATTAGACCGGTGATATCCGGTGTTCTTAAGGAGAATCTCTGCTAAAGATTGATATACTACATGTGATCGGCAAAAATAATCCCCTTTTCTCTTTGGCATTTTCCCGATGAAAACAATAGTTTAAATATTCTGTATACCTACATGTAAAAACAATACATACCTTGGTGAATATTACCCATTTCACACGGGTTTCACAGATATTTACACCCTGTAATAATCGGTCGACACAAGAGGTAACGTGCAACTGACAAAGCAGTACCTAAGGTGGCTTCCTCTAAACCCTACTTTCGGAACTTTACTACCTGCTTATGGGTTGTGATTTGTGCAAATACGTGTGGTTTTGTTGTCCTAAGGGCTTTTCTGAGAAAACGTAATTATTTTAACTAAGTAATTTGAATCTTACTTTTGTCTCCCTAGATTATATTAAACGATTCACCGTGCGACGATCCGGTACTACATCAAGACCAAAGCATCGCATTCTCGTACACGAGTATTTAAATATGCGTACAGCTGAACCTAGTATTTTTTGGCAAAATCGATACCTGTTACCTGTACATACATGTTATACGCTCAAACCTGTTACAAGGTACCTGTTCCTAGTATTTTGTGTCATCTCTAGTCGTTATGCTAATACACGTCCGACTGGCAAATGCAATGTATGTAAGTCCGAGATACGTAAACTCAAGTAGATAATGTGCCCACTTATCTGTAATACAACTTTTCGCCATTTTAAATAAAGTTATTTTGCTAAGATTTAAAAGAACTGCTTAAGATATTTACGGTCAAGTCAGGAGCTTTCACATTTATTTATCGTCTGAAATTTGAAACTTTTCCATTACAAAGCTAAAACGCAAAGAAGAAAATAATGTGTGTGCTGGTCGCGAAAGGCCGTCCGGCTGAGCCGAGGGGATTTAGAAAAGAAACAGGATTTCTAAGAAATATAAGCTCTAACTCTATTATATATAGTTAAGTTTTAAAATGCTTTTAACAAAAGCAAACAACGGTAAAGGAACTTTAAGACGTTCTCTGGTCTTTAATACAAAAGACATGTTGTTTAAACTAAAGTCAGAACACAGTTCTTTTTACCCTATTTTATCAGTAGAAGCAGAATTCTGTAGAATTCGAAATTGTTAATTTTTTTTTTACTTCATCATACAAATAGTAAAAGCTTTTCCCAAAAAAAAAAGATTTTTTCTGGTTAGACTCACCCTTAAAATAGCGATCAAACATCTCTCATTATAAAATGGGGCGATGGCCACTGGTGACGTAGGCCCACGATTGGTTACTCAAATTTAAGAAATAAATTAAGCGTTGGCACCACTGCAAAAATTTGCGGGATGGTCATCGAGATTATAAACGTTTTTCTGTAATGAGAGCGCTTTAAGACTGTTTCAAAACAGTTTTAATGCTGACGCCATCGCTCAGTTGATGCACAAAAAGTACCCGTTTTCTATTTTTCGACATAATCAGTTTGGTCTATGACGACACCATTTCAACACTAAAGTGACACAGCTGACTGCGTCTTGAAACAGTTTCAAAACATTCGAGCGCAGAAAAATGTATTATGTTATCAAACTAAATTATAAAGGAAGCGTTATTATACCTATTGCAAATTTATACTGAACTATTACACAGAAATATTAAGAGAACTGGAAAAATGGCCAACGCATAATATTATTTAACGAAATAAATTAAACTTTAAAAAACTAAAAAACACGCTATTATAAGTAGCGCACTAAAAAGTTAAAAGTAATTATTTTTACAAGCTTTTATTTAACTTCACCTGGTAGTATATTATGTATGTTTGTTAGTATGTTTAGGTCAAATATTGCCATCGAAATTTCGACTAGTTCTAACTAAGCTAGAGCTTTGAAATTTTGTACACGTGTATAAGTCCGGTGACAATGCAATATAGTATATTTAATATTGTTCTAAATCCAATATGGCGGACGCCCCAAGATGGCGGATTACCTTTTTTTACAATCCCCTTGATATGGGTATCAAATAAAAGGGTTTGACGAGTAGAATACGATATGCTATCGAACATCATTCTAAACCCAATTTGGCGGCCGCCACAAGATGGCGGATTACCTTTTTTCCGGCCTTGCTATTGGGACACCCGTTATTAAAATTTATTATAAATTAGTTTCCCATAAAATTTCAGTGCATGTTCGTAGTGTACACATACTGTACAGGATGTCCAGTTTTCGACACTTTTGCAGGGTATCTCCGTTATCTCTAAAGATAGAGAACTGCGGTTTTCGCAATACTGTGCTACTTTTTCGTGAGACGTGTGATGCTATAAACATAATTTTCATAGCTCCCTTTGTTTCGGAGATACAGGGCGATTTTAAAAATGTGTCATTGTCAAGCACCCCTCGTATCTCAGTTGCCTTTTAAATTATCGGTAAGGTAAAAACTGATTTTTATATAGTTTTTTTGCGTAGAATTCAGTGCCCAGCCAATTTTTTTCTAGAAGGAACAAATTTGAAGATAAAAACCAAAGTTGCATTTGTTTTATATGGAACACCCTGTATATTATGTTTTCATTCGATTGTTTTTTTCATAAGCTTTTCAAAAATATATAATTGTGGGTATATATCTTTTGGAATGATTACCGCATTTTACCATTAAAAAAATTGTATATTTCATAGGAGGTCGTGATATAATGATTTGGAACATAATATGAATATAATATTATCCTTCCAAGGCTGCTAGTCAGACCGCTTGTCAAAATTTGTAAGAGATCATTTAAAAAAATTATTGTTCTCAAAACCCGTACTTGATTTTAACACTGTGTTTTTCGTTTAAAAAAATGTCTGAAATGAGAGTTTATCGGAATTTTGAAAAGCATGATATGTTAGTTTGCTATACTGAATCGAATGAAAATTCCTATGATGCCGCCGAACTAGATTTTAACAGGTAGTACGATTTTATGTCCATTATAAATTTACCTTTGGCTTTTTTTCTATATTCATTCTAGATATTCAGACAGAAGGCAACCTATTCCTGATATATTTTCTAGAATTAAAAAAAATTCGTTAATTATGTTGCGTTTATGCAGCCAAGACCAAAATTCTATAATAAGGAAAATCGAGAATTCGACCGGGTTAATGTAGAAGCAACTCCTTCTACTTCGTGTGGGCTATTGACAAAGAAGTTGGAGTGAACAAGGCTCGAGCACAAACTAGATTACACAAATATAAATTTAGACCATATAAAGTCAAAATCGTTTAGCATTTGCATCTTGGGGATGCTGAATGTCGTCTCATTTTTTGCAATTGAATTTTGAAGCAAACTCAAGTCAATGTGAATTTTGGAAGATTTGTGGTCCATGTATTTCACAAGATCTGGTTTTTTCAATAGACACAATACCAGACATTGGTATCAAGAAAACCATCATCTTTACTTCGAGCGGAAGCAGCAGGGAAGATTCGGTTTCAGCGTAGCTTGTTTTATTTTGGGAAGGCAAATAACTTGTAAAATTTATAAGGGAAGTCTTTCAGAAAAACGTTACCTGGGCCGGCCCATAATGTCGGAGTAATACGCCCTTTTTTATAAAATATTTTTCCTGAAAAATGGATAGGGACCAACGGCCCTGTAAGATGGCCACCACGATCACCCAAATCTTTCCGTCATTGACTCTTTTTGCGCGGTTACTTACAAAAGAAAGTTTACAAGTCTTGACATCGCACTATCGAAGAACTGCACGAAGCATCGATCATACTTTTAAATGTCGTACGACGAATAAGTAAAGTGTGCGAGTTTTGTGTTAGAGAGAACGGCAACAATTTTGAGTAAATTTTGTGATTTATAAAATACAAACAAAGATTTTTTACATTTACATTTTTTTACTAAGAAACATCTGCTTCCTGTTTTATCTACATTTGTTTGGAATAGTGAATTTTTTTATTCAAAGTTTGATTCAGTTATGTTATTGCGATTTAAAATTTTAAAAATAAACCTCAAAGTTAGTTAAATGTCTCTATTCGTTTGTTTCAAATATCAGGGCCTACTATGAAATATCAGACCATTTTTCTTTAATTGTAAAATTAGGAAGGTATTCCAAAAGATAAGTATATACCAACAATTACATATTTTTGAAAAGCTTATTAAAAAGGAAATCGAATGAAAACAAGATATACAGGGTGTCCCATTTAAAAAAATGCAACTTTGGTTTTTATCTTCAAATTTGCCCCTTCTAGAAAAAAAATTGACTACACCACTGGATTCTACGCAAAACACTATATAATTATCAGTGATTCCCTTACCGATAAGTAAAAAGGTACTGAGATACGAGGGGTGCTTGAAAGTACCCCATTTTCAAAATCGCCCTGTATCTCCGAAATGAAGGGGGCTATAAAAATTCTGTTGGTAGCATCATACGTTTGACGAAAATGTGTTGCGAAAACCGCAGCTGTCTATCTTTAGAGATAACCGAGATACCCTGCAAAAGTGCCGAAAATTGGACACCCTGTACAGTACAAGTAGATACGAGGGACGCTTGGATGAATTTTATTCTCTTAAAAGGCAAACCCTTCGTTTTTTGCTTAAGTTTGTTAGGTATGAAAGGGATTATAGTTTAACACAACCATAATATCGACAAGACCGACATTTATTAATAGGACTCATTTGAAACCCTAAATATCCAAATTTAATTAAACATTTATCCTATATCAGCAGGTGTAAATTCCTAGTTAGTAATTATTGTTCAGCCGCTTTCTGCATGTACCACACGGGTCATCCTCACCTCGAGTAAAACCTCATTTTAATTTATTAGGGTAACTCAAACTATCGTTAGTTGGAAAAAACCAAACGGCGTGGCTTAGTAGCCAGACCCCCGAAATGGACAATTAAATTACCACAGGAAATGGAACTGGAGAAAATGGAAACAAGCAATTTGTTTGGAAGCCTTTCTTTGTTTAGGATAAACCCGATCTTTGTCTAAGTTAAAGTCTTTTGGACTAGTAGTTAGACAGATTAAGTTAGCAGTGTATTTATTTTGTAGGTCTGACCGTAGCATAACTAAGTTTTGGTTTTAGTTTGATTGGGTGTGGGCCTTCGACTGTGCCTACATACGAATTATCTTTTTTTTATGACTACATATTAACAGGCACATTGTTAACTTAATACCAAATACACAATAGCATATACTGCCATTTCTCATTACCATCGACCTAGCGATGCGTAAATTAACCAAAGCAATACTTTAATGAGCTCATTTTGATACTACTTAAAAACATTAGCCAAGACGAAACAAAATCTCCATTGCCCCGGCAACTGCGGGCACGTCTGTCAACGTTTTGATGGATTCCGTGTTTTAAAGCGTTATTTACAGTTTTCGAGCAGGCGCGGCCCGTGAGATTTTAAAGTTGTGTATCTCTGTTGCTACTTATGACACCCATGCCAAGTTCAGGTTTTTTAATAGTGAGTCTACTAGGGATGTTTTGTTAAAAAAAATAGTTTTTAATTTGCAAAAAAATGAATTTTTGAATTGTCCCACCTGGGAAAAAATTAACACGCTTTGGTATTTATTTATTCCTTTTCCTAAACAAATTTTACTTCATTTTGTCGACAATTCTTAAATTTTAAGAGAAAAAAATGTGTTAGTAGCAAGTTATAGTCATTTGAATTTTTTTAAACCTAAAATATAATTTAAAAAAAAATCAAATGACTATAACTTTCTACTAACACATTTTTTTCTCTTGAAATTTATTATATACAAAATGATGCAAAATTTGTTTAGAAAAAATAATAAATAATTACCTAAGCGTGTTAATTTTTTTCCCAGGTAGGTCAATTATTCAAAAATTCAACTTTTTTTCGCAAATTACAAAATATTTTTTGATTCTACCTAAACATTCCTAGTAGGCTTACTATTAAAAAACCTGAACTTGGCATGGGTCCGATGTCAGAGATATACAACTTTAAAATTTCACGGGCCGCGCCGTTTTTCGGATACCTATACTCAATATTTCCTAAGATTTTAATGGCGACAAAAACATGGCAAACGTATTTGCAAATTTATAATTTAAAAGCTCCCTAATTTAGAAAATACCTCGCGGACACAGACAATCGCTGAATAATTGATGAGAGATGGATATATAAATGGCCATACATTTACATGTACGCGACGAAAATACATATTCCGCATCTAATCCTTGCAGCTGGAAAAGAGTCAACAGTTGGAATATGTGCAGCACCTTACATCGAATGCCATGTAGATGGGCATCCTTTTCTTACGCGTTTGCACCGGCATTTCTCTTTCCGGTAGTCTTCAACCCGTCTTGTCTATTTCGCGTTAGTTCGCTGTTTACAGAGCCGTCCCGTCCAATATTGATTTTATGACGTGTGAAATCAAAGTTTGTTTTTAGGAATATGTTGTGAGTTTTCGATGTTTTCGGAAAAAGTATTTTGTCATTATTTTGTGATTTTTGTGCTTATTAGACATTTTGGTAGTATATTGTTGGACTTTGTATATCTGCAAAGTGTTTCTTTTTATTGAAAAGTAAGTAGGTAAAGGTATTTTATTTCTTTTGACAATTATCTTTGGAAGGTGGTAGAGGAATTTGGAAGGTGGTGGAGGAAATCTTCGTCGGCCGAGGAGGTACCACCCCACATACCCTTTTAAAAGGCTGGTGAAATCCTTAGGGATGTTTCCAGCACTGGGTGTGTGAGTCGGTTGCGTGATATACAACCCACGGTACCTTAGTACTTAGCCTCAAATTATATAACTCCAAAAAAATCATTATTTGTGGAGTGGTGTTTACTTTTATTAACATTTTTATATATTAATAATTTATTATGGATCACGATTACTGCATTGCTAGTACTTACATCCAGGGGCGGATGGGCACCTTTGAAGCGGCCCGGGACGGTTTTTGCTCAAGTGGTCCGCTGAGGTGAATAGCGCTGGATACAAAAATGGCGAAACCTCTATTGGGTGATAAAATTAAATTTTTTTTTGCTACACTTTGCAAAAAAATATTAAAAAACAGGGTATAAAAATAATCTTTTTTTATAAAAAAAATACTTATATTGCTCAAAAATACATTTACGAACGTAATTAATTTTGAAATAAGGAAACAAAGGTAAAATTCTTTTAAATGTTCACAACTAATTGCTTTAAATCCAAAATTGTAAATGTTCACAACTAATCAAAGCGCACAGAGAGCGCCAGGCCCAGTTTTCGCAAATACGACCGCGCGCGCACTGTACTATATTTACACGAACTATTTCGAGCACTTTTCGACCCGTCTCTATCTTCGAGGTTAGTTGCGTTACCGGACTGGGATGTTAAGGTTACCAAAAAGAAGCAATATTCAAAATTTCATACGTCTAGGTGAAATATTTTCCTAGAGTGCCCAAAAATCACAATTTCGGGCACTCACTGACTGACTGATAGATCTAGGGTACTTCCAATCGAGCTAGAGCTTTGAAATTTGGAACATAAATAGTGCTCAAGGTGATAATTACGAAAAAAAATCAAAACTCAATAAAAATCCAACATGGCGGATTCTGACACGAAATAGGTAGCGACATCTGCTTTACAAATACCTCAATTTTATGACAAGCGCAACAAACAGAAATACCAGGAATGCATGCAACCTTATCGACAAAAAAAAACATTATTAAAAATTTTTGCTTGGAAAACATACCGTGTATACACATATACTAATAAATAAAATATCATTTGGTATCTGAACAAAAAGTTATGAAATCCCACCAAAAACATACATGTAAACAAACAGGCCAAGTTCTCGTCAGGACTGTTTTTTTGTTATTCGAAAAAATAACTAAAATGTAAAAATTATGCCAACTTCCTTGCCTACACGTTGTTAGCAGTGTTTTGATAAGCACAGAAAAATATTGTGTGAATTAACAAATTTACAGACCAAACTTGGCAAGTTTTCATTAAAGAACTGAGTAATATTGAGACCCTTGAAAACTTGCCAAGTTTGGTCTGTAAATTTATCAATTTACACATGGATTTATTAAGAATGGATACGGGATGATTTAACATTCTTTGAAGCCAAAACAAACCATTCTAAACGACACTGTAAATACAATTTTTAAACATTGGCCGCATCATATTTTACCTTGTATTTTTGTACCAAAAATACGTTAGAAGCATCAAAAGATTTACTAAAAGTAACAAAAGCCCTAAATATTTTATTTTTCTGCTAAATAATAATAAATTTAAGTTAAAAAGGTTTTATTATTTATAGGTTATATTATTTCTAAAGGCTTATTTAAAGTCGCTCCGAGTCATTTGTAAATCTATAAGTCGCACTTTTTCTATTCTAGTTCATTAGACAAAGGCGTACGTGTAACTGAGTGTTCAGACGGTTTTTCTAAACAACCAGTAGAGACAGCAACACTTCTGAGCTCCAACACTCCAATGCTATTTCATCTCTTTCTACTACCATTCTTGATCCAATTACGTATTTCCTCAAAGTTCGTAAACTCTACCCTAAGGGGAAATGTTTTCATAACAAACAACAAATATAAGACTTCACATTCGATACGCTCACACTGCTCACAGTATACGGACGTCGAATCCTTTCTTAATAAATCCATGAATTTACACAATATTTTTCTGTGCTTATCGAAACACTGCTAATAACGTGTAGGGAAGGAGCATGGCATAATTTTTACATCTCAGTTATAGTTCGACACACGAAAACTCGATTACCAAAAGAATGCAGCAAAAAATTAGTATGTTGCCAAACTTACAAACAAACCTATAGTACCTAAATAAGTTACTCAAAATGATTTTTCGCAACAATGTTGAGCGCTATGGTTTAATATTTATAAAATAATAATAATAGATATCAAATTATTATGCGTACCCTAATTTTATTCTATTTTAATATTGGAAGTCGCCAGTCGGAAACTTCGTCAAGATTAAAATAGTACGAGTTTTTGGAAAATAAGCAACGTTGTTAACAGGTGGCATAATTCTTCTGGTTGATAGGTTAATGGACTGGTGTCTACAATAATAATGGCGTATCTAGCTGCTTACTGAGTGGAGATTTGTATTTAAGCTCCGCCCACCTAATTTTTTTATCGTTTCCTCTCCCGTACGACTTACCATTGTGTCGGACAATATTTTTTTTAGATAACACAACACATAGTCCTGACGAGAACTGGTCCTGCTTTTTACATGTATGTTTTTGGTGGGAGTCTAAAATCATTAAATCAATTAGTGAACAAAAATTTCAAAAAGAGAATAGAGCGTTTCGATTTCACGTTGCATTAGTATTTTTTTATTTATTGCGTATTTGCGTTTTATTTACTGCGTATTTCCGTATGGATGACGCCTGCCCGGCCCATCTGCCATGCCCATTTGACTCCGACCCACCGGGATTCACCCCGGTGTTCCGCCTGAGCCCTTCCGCCCCTGAGTACATCCAGGCCAAGTAGTGAGGATTTGGTAACTATAAATTTGTTTTTATTGAATATTTGATATTGATATGATAAGTTACTTTCATATTAGTCACTTTCATATACATATGTATGTAATACAGAGACTGGCAAAAATATGAAAACATTTGTATCATTGATTTCTCAAGAAAAAATCATTTGTGATACCTAAATGTTGGCGCATTAAAAAGAGATTAGTAAATCATTTTAAAAAAAATTAAAAAAACTTTACATTTGAAATGGAGATCCTTCTATTTTAAAACGTTAAAAACTGGGGGTTCGAGGAGCTTTAAAATAAGTCAAGGGTGCAAATAGCATTTTTTCTAGGGAAGGGGGTTGAAATTATTAAAATTCTACCTGGGGGAAGGGGGTGATCTGTATAATAATTTAACGATTAATTCTGATATCTTGAGGCTTTCTGCATGGAAATACGCTGACTCAATTTGTCAGCAACGTTTATAAGTAGTTTTCCCACGAACATCACGAATTGCCCACGAATATTCAAGTAATTAATAATTATTAATAGTTATTTATTACTATATCAAGTGAAATTTATCCAAAGAGGTAACCCAGTGTCGACCTAATAATATTACTAATGGTTCTGTCTATTAAAAAGCACAAGTAGAGGAAGTAAAATTAATTTGACACTTGAAAAAAGAACTGACTATCCAGGGTGTTATGAAATTCACTGCATGTATGCTGGTATGAATTCAGACTGAATAGAAATATTCATAAATGGCGCTTCATGATAAAAAAAGGTAGATATCTTCCTTAAATTTTTTTTCCCAGTAAGTGCGCACCACTGATAATAAATAGATGGCCATGTTTAAAACAGCGATAAACGTCAGTTACAGAAAAAACTTTTGTTTTGACATCAGTATTCGCTGTGACGTTGCCAAGTCTCTCTAGAATATTCCTATGTAACAGGTTCGAAAAAATAGTATTTTCGTTATCTTTTAAGTAAGAAATCATACTAACTCTTTTAAAACATTCAATTTGACAAAAAGTTAAAATACTACAACACAAAAAATCCAGACAACAGCTGTTCAAACCAAGAGTAAAATTTTGTTCAACTAGGTCGACCCGAAGTTTTTTGAGGAAAAAGAGTACCTATGCAAAAATTTTAGTTCAAAACCCTAACATTTAAGCATGTAGGTGCTTCTTTTTATTTGCCTATTTTTAATGTTATTTAACAGAAAATTTGGCTTTTACTAACAGGATTATTTACATCGTCCTTAATTTTTAAGCGAAATTCCTCACAACTTAAATTACTTATAAACTTTGCCTTCATAGCCTCTTCAAGTGTTGAAACAGTCATTCGACTTTTTCATCTGTCCAATAATTTTAAATTTCGCCAGAGTCTTTCACAGTCTATGTTAGTACCAGGTAACGTAAAAATACTCAATAAGGGTTTTTGATACAAGAGAAAGTTGTTTCAAATGCATCATTGTATTTACACTTGCCTAGCGCACTCATTTTCGAAAAAAATTCAAAAACTCAACAAAATAACTTTAAAAACGAAAAGCGTGACAAAGTTTTTTACTACCACGAGCTTCCAAACGACGCACAACGAGACTCTGACTTGTAGTAAAATTTCTTTAAAATACACTTCTTTTGAAAATATTGTAGGTTAAAATATTGAGCAGTAACAACACAGTTCAGCCATTAATGAAGAAAAGGGCACTCAAGTAATAATTACAATTAACAAATGTTAAACACAAATATTCCACGCTTTTTTCACATCACTATCCGCCCTATTAAAAACGAAAATTTGGTAATGTTTTTGTTATTTTTAAAGTAAAATCTATGTAACAAAAGATAGTCAACCCAAATAAAACTACAAATAGGAATAATCGTTGCATAAAAGTCGTTTTCTGGCGCATTCGCCAATTTATAAAATGTCTAGTTTTTGTTTATTTCAAAGTACTCGACTACATAGGCAACAATACAACACACGCGTTATATGTTAAATTCTTGTGCCAAATCAGCGCCAGCTACTTCCTCAAGACACTAAGACAAGAAGTGACAAAGAGAGATGGAAAAAGAAGCATTCTGAATGTCATCTTATCAAGCTCTGTGCGCCATATTTAAGTTTTTACAGTCTACTTAACCTTCAACAACAGCATAAAAATCATACAATGAATGTTAACAATATTTTTTTTAGAAGTTAGTTTTAAATAATAATGTAATTTCTTTTCACTACCTACAAAATAATTTTCCGTTGTTGACTGATATTTTTGCTCAGTTTTATCTAGTTTGTGCTTTGATTATAGTGTTTCTTAAATTAGCCTAATAGAGTTGAAAACTGAAATCTAATAATATTTACGTATTATGATAACGTTTGCGGGTGCATCTCGACTTTAGAAAAACTTATTTAGGGGATCTTTTCCAAAAAATCGGTAAGTTACGATAATGTTCTTAACAAAAGGACGAATTCCAACTTTCTGAACGTGCTGTGGGAAACTGAATAATGTATTTTTTTTTCAAATGCTGTAATGAAAGAATTTTGGTTATACTTTTAAAATACTATGCAATTGTGCTCGGTTAGTGTTCTTCGTTTTGATTTTTAACTTTTTCTTAGCAGAAAGTGTAAGCTAATAGAAATAATGCTTATCTCATTAATAATGTAATATAGGGTGTCATAAATATTGGTTAAAACTAAGGCTACTGACAAAAAGGATTGATTTCGCAGTGGTCTTGTTTCCATTTCTTTTTGTTTTTTCTTAGGAAAAGGTTTAATTTTTTTTTGTCTTAAATTACGCTTAAAAATGAAAATAAATTCTCCTTAAAGATTTATATGTCTGGCAATGTTTCAGCGAATTCAATTGTTTTTAGATTTTCGCGTGCAATTTTATATCAAGCACCATGTAATCGCTCAGCCAGGTGCGACGAATATGGGAAGGTTTTAGGGTATTTTTGAAAAGTTTTAAAATGCCCGATTTAAGAAAAAAAGTATTGGGTATGTCTGTAGACTACCCGACGAGTCACCCATTTCAATATATTCAGTGAATTTCATAACACTCTATATGTCGAGAGAAATATTAAACGTGCTATTCTTATATTTTATTAAATATATAATTAATTGTATTTCTTTATTTAAAAATGATATTATTTTAGGAGACAGCAAAAGCCTTACAAATTTCGGTGCCATCTGTAACGAAGTTCCGGAATGACCCCACTGAGAATTCTTTAAATGTTAGCCGAAAGCGCAAAAGCGGCCTGTGACACAATAAATATCAGGGAAGGTGTGATTGTAGTGTAGAGATACGACATAATACGACAAACAAAGTATATTACCAAGAACTGCATGGGATTGGTGGCAACTATATTCACATGTTCGTTTAGACTTCATAGTTTTCATAGTTCATTCATACTTTTAGTACAATTGTTTTTTCATATTTCTTCACATACGTTATCAGTAAATTAATTTCATCAAGTATCTGTTCCACTATTTAATCAGTCATAAATTTTGATGAAAAATCTGAAGTCCGACCCTGACAAAAGTTCAAGTTGTGTAAACAGAATGTTACTAGCTATTAAAATCTTACCTGATATTGAGTATATCATCTAGTAGAATATAATTATTATAAGCGAGCAGAGCTAGTATTCCCTCTAGTATTTCAACATAAAAATAAAGTATTACGATGTTTTTTGTAAATCAAATCCGGAGAATTCTAAACTTTGCTTTATTTAACGAAACTAGATAGAACGTCATAAACTAATTTAAAGATGGTTAATCCGGTTTAACAAGTTCCTCTCGAACGGGAGGCAACGATAAATTTTTTAATTAAATTCAAAAGTTTCCTTTTGTTGGCTCTAAAACATACACAACGTAATAGCGGGAAACATGGACTGAAGAAGTTGTGATGAAACTTCGTATGACCGAGGGCTAATATTAAAAATACTTATGGAATGTCGTAACCAAGTAACCGGGTGAAATTGCGTTTTATTAAAAATACTCAGACCAGAGGGTAAAACAGAAAATTAGACTTAATTTTGAAGATATTTAATAAATATAAGTGCTGTACATACAATATAAAAATAAATGTTCTATTTTGCCACGATTCTCTTTATGAAATAAAAGCGACTACGTTAAAATACAATACAAAAGCGTTGGGCAATTCATCTGGTTCATGAACTATCTTCCGATGGAACGTAGATGCCTCAGTCTTGCGGTAGATACTTATCTCACCAAAAATATACATGTAGCAAAACAGGTCAAGTTCTCCTCAGGACTGTGTGTTTTGTTATCTGAAAAAAATAACGGAAATGTAAAAATTATGCCAAGTTCCTTGTCTACACGTTATTAGAGTGTTTTGATAAGCACAGAAAAATATTGTGTGTATTGATAAATTTACAGACCAAACTTGACAAGTTTTCAAAGGTCTCAATATTGCTCAGTTCTTTAATGAAAACTTGCCAAGTTTCGTCTGTAAATTTATCAATTCACACAATATTATTTGTCTGTGTTTATCAAAACATTGCTAATAGGCAAGGAACTTGGTACAATTTTTACGTTTCAGTTATTTTTGTCAGATAACAAAACACACAGTCCTGACGAGAACTTGGGTTGTTTTTTTACATGTATATTTTTGGTGAGATTTCATAACTTCTTGTTCGAATACCAAATGATATTTATTTATTAGTATATGTGGATGTGTATACACCATGGAGTTATTAAGAAAGGATTCGATGTTCCGTATACTGTGAGCGTATCGAACGTGAAGCCTTATATTTGTTGTTTGTTATGAAAACATCTTCCTCTAGAGGTACAGTTTACGAACTTTAAGGAAATACGTAATTGAATCAAGAATGGTAGTAGAAAGAGATAAAATAGCATTGGAGTGTTGGAACTCAGAAGTGTTCCTGTCTCTGCCATAGACAAGATATATTTAGACCATCACAACGTATTCGCGACACCAGCTGAATCCGTCTAATGTATGGGCGAAAAAGTGCGTTTGTACGCATTGGGCGCCAGTCAGATTTTTAAACGACGGTCCACTCGAAGCATGCGCACTCGGGACGTCTCGTAAAAGTGGTTGTTGAACTCAATGACGCAACGCGGCGATCAGAACCGGGCCGAAAAAATCTCAGTCATTTGTATGTTATGGTATTTTTGGTTGCGGTGGCGAATATAGCGAACCTCTGAATCTTGTTATTTCGATACAAAAATAGTCTTTACAAAGTGTTACAGACATTTCATATGTTTCGCCAATTATGTATCCAACTTTTAAATATAAGGAATTATTTCGTAGTCTATTTCTTACAAGTAGTGCATAAATACACATAGTTTAATTCCAAATTTAAATTATATCAATATGTGAAAGAATAGGAGGTAAAAAATATAATTTATCTTAAATGCACTCCGGTGTTCAAGTGAATACACACATGGAGAAGTAGAAATATTTGTCAGTGACGTATATTGAGTGTGGTCAAGGTGTCAGAAAGGCACTGATGGGGTGTGTGTGTATTAGGGGCATTGTATAAGGGGTAAGATGGTGTAAGAAGGTCATATATAGTGTCAATGCCTCCTTCCCCTATATTGCATAAGGGTGAGTGTGACCAAAAGGCATATTTGCGCTTTCGCCAAAGGGGCACTAAAAATACTAGTGGATTAGGGTAGAGGGGAGTATTTTAAAAGGGATGGCGGAAGAAAAAAGTGCTTTCGCCAAAGGATCGCTAAGATATCAGTGGATTAGAAGGGTGTGTCCAAAAGGCATATTTGCGCTTTCGCCAAAGGGGCACTAAAAATACTAGTGGATTAGGGTAGAGGGGAGTATTTTAAAAGGGATGGCGAAAGAAAAAAACGCTTTCGCCAAAGGATCGCTAAGATATCGGTGGATTAGATTGACATGGGGCCGTAAGTAGTAGCGCTTTCAGCAAAGTATCAAGTGCACACACTGTAAATAGGTGTAAAAATATTTACATCTTACCCTAGAACTTGGTTGGTTCAATAATTATACAGGATGGGATGCCAATCCAATAAAATATACACATGTAATTTTTTTGATTTACTATTTTACTTCTTAAAACAGTTGCATATTTTATTTCTATTGTTTAGAATACTATGTTTATATTTTATTTCAACTTTCAATTTTGTAAATGTAACGTTTAATAAATTAAGAGGGGGGGCATTAAAGAGACGCACTGTATATATATATATATATATATATATATATATATATATATATATATATATATATATATATATATATGTATATATATAAACTGAGCTATTTTCGAGGAATTATCGACAGTTTTGTATAGCAAGAAAACTCAGATTTAAGCCAACAAACTATACACTTTTTGTTAAAATCTCACTAATGGTTATATTTTTATCATTAATAAAAAGAATAATTACAAGTAATATATTTAGCATTTATTACTCGATAAAAGATTCACGTCTTGTGAAATAAATTTTGAAGTACGGTCCTGTCTATCACAAGGCAAACGTTCGACAATGCGCAAGCCCGCAGAGGACCGTCTTTGTTTACGGATTCAGCTCGGTAAATTTGCCGCATTCGTAATTGACATTATTTCTCTACTATATATTTTCTCTATGGTCTCTGCTGGTTGCTTAGGGAAAACGTCTGAACACTCGGTTACGCGTACGTCTTTGTCTAGTGAACTAGAAAAGAATAAGTGCGACTTATAGATTTATAAATGACCCGGAGCGACTTTAGATAAACCTTTAGAAATAATATAACTTATAAATAATAAAACCTTTTTACCTTAAATTTATTATTATTTAGCAGAAAAATAAAATATTTTAGGCCTTTTATTACTTTTAGTAAATCTTGTGATGCTTCTAACGTATTTTTTGTACTACAATACAAGAGAAAATACGATGTGGCCAATATTTACAAAGTGTGTTTACACTGTCGCTTAAAATGGTTTGTTTTGGCTTCAAAGAATGTTAAATCATCCCGTATCCATTCTTAATAAATCCATGGTATACACCGACAACCCGTACTCCGTAACTTTCCAAAGCAGAAGTCGCTTTTTCGTGTCAGAATCTGCCGTATTGGATTTTTATAGATAATTTATTTTTCTCGTAATTATCAGCTTAAACACTATCTATATTCCAAATTTCAAAGCTTTAGCTCGATTGGAAGTACCCTAGATTTATGACGATCTATCTGGTACTTTATCATTTTATCATTTTATAGGTTACTAGCTTTCTCCCGTGACTTCGTCCGCGTGATATAGGCGATAACTGTGTAGTTTTGAAGTAATGATTATAAATACATGAAACATAAGTTAGATAAGGTCAGTTATATCTAGAGACCGGATTTCAATATTATACATAACGAAAAAACCGGGTCGGACTCAGGTAACTGATATAAAAGGTACGTAAATGAAATAAAATTAATATTAGATTTTGTCAGGTTGTATTTATGAATTATTGCTCCTTAAAATTATTTCTTTTTTTTTTTCAAATAAAATGAACCAACTTCACAAAATGAAAAACACTGAAAGTATGAAATAATATTGTTTTGCTTATTTTTATAAAACATTTTTTTCTTTCTATTGCACCTATTTCTCCCCCTCCTTTCATCTTTCCATTCTTTTTTAATTTATAATAGGCATGTTATTTTAGATTTTCTGACCTCAATAACCCCAAAAATGACATATTAGTTAACATTTTTGAAGAAATTACACCCCCCCGCTGTTAATTTTTATAACATTCGTTCCACAAAATTAGCTTTTCTGACCTCAATAACCACGAAAATGTATCATTCGTTAACATTGTTGGACAAATTGCCAATCGCCCCGCCCCCCCCCCCCCCCGTTTATTAATAGGTATCTGAGGTGTTTGATAAGATTATGAAGTGTCCAAATAAAACTAGCTGTGGTCCAGATGGTATCCCGGAGTATGTTTTGAAGAACTTAGTGTACACTATTAGTTATCCTTTATGTAATTTATTTAATAGGTCGCTGGCGGAGGGTGCACTTCCTGATGAATGGAAGGATAGTTGCATTGTACCCATTTTCAAGACTGGTGATAGGGAGGAAATCAGTAACTACAGAGGAGTTGCTGGACAGTCAGCTATTCCAAAGCTCTTGGACAGTTTGGTGTATGATCAGTTATGCTGGCCTTGTCGAAAAATTGTAATGGATGAACAACATGGTTTCGTTAAGGGGCGATCTACCACTACCAACTTGGTAATTTACGAGACTGCTCTGTTGGCCGCCTTGGAGGAAGGTTACCAGGTTGATGCCATATATACCGACTTCTCCAAGGCGTTCGACAGAGTAGATCACCGGCTACTTTTGACTAAACTCCGAGCAACGGGTTTTGATGACAGGTCATTGGGCTGGTTGAGGAGTTTTCTTCTGGGAAGGAGACAGAGGGTGAAAATTGGCCAGTATATATCCAAAGATATTGTAGTAACACCTGGTGTACCTCAAGGAGGGCATCTTACTCCATTGCTATTTAATTTGTTTGTTAACGATATTGGTCAGTTTCTTTCGTCCTGTGATTATTTATGGTTTGCTGATGATCTTAAGCTGTTTAAAATCGTTAAAAAGGAGGAAGATGCTGCTCTGCTGCAGGAAAACCTCGAGTCCTTTGTGCATTGGTCTGAGATAAATCATCTGGCTTTAAATGTTAAGAAATGCAATTTTATAAGTTTTTATAGGAATAGTGTTCGGCAGGATACTGACTATCATATCAATGGTGCCCAGTTGCAATTGATGGATAGTGTCAAGTATCTTGGCATTATTTTCGACAGAAAAGTTTCATTCAAGGACCAATGCACCAGTGTAACATCTAGAGCGCTACAGATGTTGGGTTTTGTTCTGAGATCAGCTGGTCACCTGTCATTTCAATCACTGAGGATTCTTTATTGCTCTCTGGTGAGATCCATAACTGAGTATTCTACACCAGTTTGGTCACCTTATTATAACGTTCATGTCGAGAAAATAGAGAGGGTTCAGAATAAATTCTTTAGATACTGTCAATTTAAGTATAGGGTCGATGGCCTGGACCTTCAGACTCTGGCTCACAGAAGACTACTGAACGATCTCTGTTTCGTTTATAAAATTTTAAATGGAAATATTGAGTGCCCAGCATTACTAGGTGAAATTTATTTCAAGATCCCCAATCGACATCTTAGACGTAATGAATTGTTTTTTGTTCATCCTCATAGAACTAACTATGGATATCATAGTCCACTGGAGAGATCTGTTCGCCTGTTAAATGACTATCCTTCCATTGATCCCTTTGGATGCTCCGTCAGGGCATTTAAGGGTCAATTTAGTAATGTTTTATGATGGGGTTGCTGTCGTGTTTTTGCGGTATTGGTGATTGATCTTGATTGATGTATTGATGCTTTTTTCTTTTTCTATTATTTATCTAGTGATGCTTATATAATTTTAGTTTAGATATGTCATCTTTGTTAATTGTTAATTGTTAATTCTTAGATTTAAGTAAAGCTATGTAAAATGGGGTTTCCCGTATATTAATAAATAAATAAATAAATAAATAAATCTATTACACAAAATTATATTTTTTGAGCTTAATCACTCCGAAAATTACATTTGTGGAAAAAGTGCCAGTCGCTCCTCCCCCCTCCTTTTAATTTTTTTTACCATCTATTAGGTAATCTGTTCGATAAAGTTAGATTTTTATTTTGGCCTGAATAACCCCGAAAATGGCACATTTAACATTTTTGGAAAAATTTACAGCTGCTCCTTTTTATCCCCCCCCCCCGTTAATTTATTTAACAATTATTAGGCAAAAGTACACTTTCTGACCTCAATAACCCCGACACTGACATATTCGTTATCATTTTTGGAGAAACTTTCAGTCGTTCCCTTTTATCTTTCCTCCCCGATACCTCTTTTAACATCTGTTGGGTAAAATTAGATTTGCTGACCTCAGTAACACCGGAAATGACACACTAGTTAACGTTTTTGATGAAATTATCAGTCGCTTCCTTTTAGGGTTGCCACCGGTCCCGATTTGGCCGGGCCAGTCCCGATTTTATGAAAAATGTCCCACGTCCTGATCACAGACTCTTTTGTTCCGATTTTACGCAATTTGGCTATCCGAATAACTTTTCTTAAAATTTGTAACGCGGAAAAATTCAACAACTCCACTTTACAGAATTTAGGATTCGGCAATATAATTTGGATCGCCGGCTTTATTTTCGGTTGGCAGCAATGCGTAACGTTCGGGGAATCCGGGAAATCTTTACGCGATAGTAGTGCCGCTGCTTTTTTGGTAAAGAGTCTAGGGGATGGGTACAATTTTTATCTCGGGCTTCCGCATGCGTAATAACCTCAAAAATATAATAAATGATGCACTTGTTAATAAGTTTACCGATTTCCTAGCATCAGTCACGTAGTGCAGTGGTAAAGACTCCGCTTATTGACCGAGATGTGTTGGTTCGAATCCGTGCTCGGCTGCATCTTTTTTTTTAATTTTTGTCACTTAAAATATTATAACAAATTAGGAAATCGGCTCTAAAAGGTCTATTGGAAACGGGTTAGCACTCCTTCTTCGATAAATAGTTTGTTTTGTCTTTTTTTAAAGGTCCCGAGCAAAAAATTTATCGTGTCTAGGTACCTTAACCTAAAAATTATGTTTTGTTTGTTGTCCAGAAAATCTAGCGAACGGTGGATCGGAGGGCGCCCTAAGGTGGTAACATGGTTAGCACCTGGTTAGGGGCCCTGACCAGTCTCTTTCCTCGCAGGCGAAGAGGGATCGGTGCGAAAAATCCACTATTGTTCCTTCCTCTGCGCATGCGCAAGTCCGGGATAAAAATGGTGCCCATCTCCTAGACTCTTGTAATTTTTAGAGCATCGCGTCAGTGCCGCTTCAATTATTTCGTTTGTGAAAGGCGAAGGTGGATGACTGCGTATTCTTATTGTATTTAATTTATTGATGTTTGGCAGTCACATTTGATTCCTGTTACTTAAAAAGTAAGTTTAAATATTATGTAGTATGTATTTTGCAAAAAATATATACCTAATTGATTTACGTTATGTATAAATTTCAATATTTGTACTTTTTTTTCATAATCAACATAGTAGGTATATGTACGTAATCAGTAAAGTGTAAGTTAAGTAAGTATACATTAGTGGAGTTGAATTTAAAACATGCGCTCCTTGGTCTCCTTGGTATGAAGTATTATTTCAAAAAATGTAGCAAAAAGTTCAGGTCCGTATTTGAAAAAAAAGCAAGTTAGTATCACTAACTCAATAAAACCAAATTGTATAAACAAAACAGTAACGTTACTTTAGAGAAGGTGAAAATCGTGAGATTTTTGTTAAAACAATTTTTTTCTAACTCTAACAGTTTTCGAGATATTTAAGAATTAAATTTTTAACTATTTAAAAAAAACCTATAGATAAAAAAACTATAGAGAATTTGGAAATTCCGTAAAAGGAATATGAGTAGGGACTAAAAATGGCACATTTTCTCTAATTTAACCGACCTCGTATCTTTTACCGTTTCGGAGATAGCAATAGTGGTATCACCTATTTTAGACACCCTGTATATTCTATGAAATCTAGTTTATGATTTTAATGAAAATGGTGAATACGTAAAGGTAGTCCCGATTCTTTTAAAAGAAAAGGTGGCAACCCTGAATGAGAACTATTTTGAGTTAAATTATAATTGCTTCATTTAATGAAGACATTGACAAACATGTCCATTGGTGTCATTATTGTTTAATATATAGGAACTATCACTCTGGTTCAAGGTGTGATAGAGACTAGTTGGAAATTTAAAAAAATGTGATAAAATTCGTTACTTTCAATATTTAAATTTTTTGTTAAAACTTGTGTAGGTACTTGTACTTCGGCTTAAGGTTTAATTTAAAACATATTTCATATTATTTGTTGTTTTGTTAGAAAATGAGAAACAAGGTATGTTTGTTTACTCTTACGAAAAATAACGTTTTCGTATTTTTTATGCTTCCTGTATAAAAAATTTAATTTTTCATAACAGGAGTGACATTTTTACGTATCGTGTAAAATTTGACCTATTTGTCCTCTTCTAAACCCGATCCGCGGACTTACTCTATAAATATCCCTGATAACCTACTGTCCAAGTTGGCACTTCTAAAGCTTTAAATCTAAAATAACTACAGTTTTAGGATTAAATATGGATAAGTTGATACTTAGTTATTAAAACGAACTTTTGCGATATTGCGTCTCGCCTATTCGCTGCAGTTATATTAAATCTTCATGTGATATATGGACTTGACATTATGTATACTGTAAAATAAATAGGATCTAAACTGAGGAATATGTGATTTGTGTTTATTTTTTTCTGTTCGATTTATTAATTTAAAAACAGCTACGTACCTGCCTATTGTGGTTTAGAGTTTAGAGGATCTAAGAAACACTTGCAACAACAATTTTTCACAAATACGTATAATGTAGTCGTTCAATTATGGAATTTTAAAATAATTCTAGAAAATGGTAATGAAAAAAAGAGAAACGAATTTAAACCCAAGCTGCACTTATGCGCCCTCTTGGATCAGGTTTACCTAAGTTTGCTTGAGTTGGATGGGTTAAGTGCAAGCTATACTTGCACAATTAGTGCTCCGTGTCATCAACCTCCCACTTAACCTGAGCAAACCTCAGCCGCTCGATCTCCATCCATCTGCTGCGCTACCTGCCGCAGACGGCACTAACGCCGTATTACATCGCGTATGCGCGGAGCTGACTGGACCAAATTAAAAATCTTGAAAAACGTGTAAGGGCAAATATTGTTCCTTACATCGTGGGAAATATTTTTTGTCCAAAAACTTTTTCTCTAAAACCAATGGTTCAGCAGTTATAAGGAAATAAACAATTACTAAATAAACAATCCTGATTATTTTGGCTCAGCCTACACCTAATTATCAATGTTCATGTTTTTTTTTTCAGATTTTTTTCAACGAACCTTCTGGTGATAATGGTGTGTGACAGCAATTTTTAAGCGTTTTTCCCGAAAAATGTTTAATGGGTCTCCGGTGGCCGAGTTGGTACGGCGCCAGCTTTGCAACTGAGAGGCGCGGGTTCGAATCCCGCTTCGACCATGGATATTTTGTGTTGTTGTTGGAAGGTGGTAGAGGAATTCTTCCCCGACCGAGGTGGTACCACCCCACACATCCTCTTAAAGGGCTGGTGAAATCCCTAAGGATGTTTCCAGCTCTGGATGTGTGAGTCGATTCCCCTGTACACCCACGGTATATAGTACTTAGACAGCGGTCTTCGTGGGCGCCAGAAGATAAAAAAAATGCAATAAAAAAATTACATCATTATATTTATCGTTGAATTCGTGCTTCAATAAGCTTTCATTTGACACCATGCACGATGTCCTTCAAATTTTTTTTCTATTGCCCAATTTACCCCCCGAAATTATCTCCCCAGAATCAAAATTTAACTTTTTGATCATTTTCCCGCAATCTACACCGAATTCTCAATGTTCATAATGTTTTTCAGATTTTTCTGAGCGATCCTTTTGGTGATTAGGGTGATTGACAGCAATTCTTAAGCGTTTTTCTCTAATCAAAATCGATCATACACGAGTATATATTGTTGAATTCGTGCTTCAATAAGCTTTGATTTGACACTATACACGATGCCCTTGAAATTTTTTTCCATTTCCCAGTTTACCCCCTGCCATTAACCCCAAGGATCAAAATTCAACTTTTTATACTTCACGTCTATAATTGGACTACCACACTTTATCTCTGTGCCACATTTTAAATTTTTACGTCGAATAGTTTCAGAGAAAATCGCCTGTGACAGAGGGACGGACGGACACAGAAGTGATTCCATAAGTGTTCCGTTTTGCTAATTTTAGTACGGAACACTAAAAATGAAACATACGGGTCAAATTAATAACCTCCTCTTGTGAAATTGGTTAAAAATTAATATAAAATTATTACGGACAGCCGTGAATCTATTATAACCGCATTTGGTTCGGTCAGGTTTGTTAATTTTATAAACACTTTTAAACATTTAGTACAAAGATTCGAATATTCTGAAGATTATGGAAATTTCCCATTTTCCCTAATACTGACAATTTTGCCCTAGATCTAAGGAAATTTCCCTAGGGCTCTCAACACTGTTAGCGCCCCTTAAAATTCGCATCCGACCAAACTCTAACAATACTGAAAAGTCCCTTTCTTAACCTCCCGGCACTTTTATTAGAAATTCTTTTTAACAAAGACACACGCGGCGGCGAATATTCCGGCATAAATCCTACAACGAAAGTTATTCTCCAGACCGAAAACGTGCATGGCTAACAAGGTCTATTGTTAACGAAATCGAATACTCCACCGCCATACCCGGATTTATTTACCACCGCGAACAAACAACCAAAGAATCCAGATCCAGCTTTGGGATTCGCCGCCGCGCTGCCCGCGCCATAATGAAAAATATATATTTCATTTTTCATTAAAATTTCAATGGTCTGACGAAGATTTGCCGATAAAAAATAAATTAAATTATAATAAGGGATTTATGGAATTAAAAAATACAGGGTGACCCCCTGAAAACTTTCCACCCAGGTTTATTTTACGATTGGACCTGTACACTTTAGTTTTCAGGGGGCATATTTTTTTTAAATTTTTACCCACCGTGCTTGAACCCCTTCAAATCTTAAACGGGAAGGGGGGGTCGAGTAATACATTATTTTAAAGGGTACTGAAGTGCCTTTCCAACGGGACCTTGCTCGTTGAAATCGGGTGAGTATTTTTCGAGAAATTAAATGTTAAATAAATTTGGGTTTAAATGTAAGGGGTCATCCGTTAATTATGTCACACGTCAAGGGGGAAGGAGGGGTCTACAAAGTGTGACAAGACGTGAAAGGGGGGGGGGGGCAGTCATAAGCTTCATAACGTCACATTTAATCTAAAATATTAAACCCAACCGGCTCGTAAGGATGATATATATTTTTTTGTAAAATTTTTATTATTGAGGTTTCTTTGGCCCCTTCTTTCCGATATTGCTACAACTGACGTTTGCTTGTGTTCAATTAAATCTTATAACACATTTTCTTTATGCTCCTCTAGTTTCCAATTTTCATGTGGTTTCTTAAAATCGTTCACAACTGTTCAAGTTCGTTTGAATTTGTCCAGAATATGCCCAACTGTGGAATGCGAAACAAACTTTTGGGGGTGTCTTTGATTAATAATATTCCTAAGTGTCCCTATTTGTCCTATTTTTTACCGTGAATTAAAACTGTCTCTACTTTTTCTTCGGTAGTAAGCATTTGTTAATCGATCCTTAAAAAACTTTTACCCCAGTTGTAGTGATTTAGTGACAATCAATTACCGTCCAATATCAACTTGTCATATTTACATTTGGTTCAAAGCATACTGTTGAATTAAATTACAATAAAAATGGTATTTTCTAGTTTTAAAAATTTTAACGATGATTTTAATAAAAAATAAAAGTTTTTTTTATTAGTTAGCTTTTAAAATCCTATGGATGATATGCTTTTCTAACTGTTGGGTTTGATATTGTTAATAATAAGCCCTATAGATCGTAAAAAGGTAGAAGGTAGAGCAGCAGAAAACTTCGCAATCAGCAACTCGCTCACCAATTTGATCAGAGAACCAACATACTTTCCCCGCGTTTCTACCCATAATGCAAATCCACTAGATCTTTTTCTTACCATCCATCCTGAGCCTTACTTAACATCTGTATGCGCTCCCCTTGGTCGTTCAGATCATGGCCTCATTACCGTCTCTTGTCCCATACATCCCGAGTTTGCTGAAATCATGCCAGAATGCACGATCTGGCACTACAATTCTGCCGACTGGGATGGTCTTCGAAACTTCTTCTCTGCTTTCCCTTGGAACCCTGTTTGTTTTTCCACTCCCGATCCCTCCGAAATTTGCTCTCACAGACATTATTCAAGTAGGTATTGAAGGTTTCATTCCACATACCCGCAAGAAACCTAAACTCCACCATCAAAAGCCATGGTTCTCCAAGGGCTGTGACAAAGCCAGGCTCAAAAAAGCTCAAGCTCACAAAAGGTATCTTCAAAATCCTACACACGTAAATCGTTAAATTTTCACCGAGGCCAGAAATCAATACAACCAAACTATCTTAGAGTCAAAAAATGCTTTTAGCAACCGCATAAAAGATAAAGTGCTTTCCTGTCCCAACGGCAGCAAATCTTTCTGGTCCCTTGCCAAAAACATTAGTCAAAACTTCTGTAGAAGTACTTTTCCTCCCCTGACCTCTGACAACGAAATTATATCCACCTCTAAAGGGAAAGCTGAACTATTCGCCAAACAATTCGCTGCCAATTCCACCCTGATCCCTCCCCCCAATTTGGCTCTTCAAACCGCTAAGTCTGTACCCCACAAAATGCCCGATATAATACTTAAGGTCAAACAAGTTCAAAAAATTCTTCTATCCCTTGACACCAAAAAGTCCTCTGGTCTGGATGTCATACCAGCAATTGTTCCTAAAAAATGCGCTCCAGAACTTGCACCCATCTTAACTCGTCTTTTCCAGATCTCTTATGACAGGGGTGTCTCCCCAGATGGCTGTAAGACTGCTCGTGTGCAGCCTGTCCCGAAGAAAGGTTCCAAGTCCCTTGCATCCAATTATAGACCTATCTCTCTTCTCTTCGTTGTCAGCAAAGTTATGGAGAAAGTAATCAACTTGCAAATTCTAAAATATCTAGAAGAACACAAAATCATCCATGATAGACAGTACGAATTTCGTCACCAAAGATCCACAGCTGATCTCCTTAGCTTTGTCACACATAACTGGAACAAGCCTCTTGAATTTCATGGCGAATCTCAGATTGTTGCTCTCGATATTTCCAAGGTCTTTGATCAAGTATGGCATGCCGCACTCCTCAACAAACTACCTTCTTACGGTCTTCGTACCAAACTATGTAGCTGGATCGGCAGCTTCCTCTCTAATCGGCGCATATCTGTTGTGGTTGACCGTCACTCATCTAACTTCCATCCTATCAATTCTGGTGTCCCCCAAGGTTCAGTCCTGGCACCAACCCTGCTTCTTCTTCACATTAATGACCTGCTCTCTTCAACTACTAATCCCATCCACAGTTATGCTGACGATAGTACTCTTCACTCCAATATTCATTTTTCCAGATAAGTTTCGAATTAGGAGTTGGATAATGGACGCAGATCTATGTACCCAGGCGCGGAACTACTATGCAGCAAGAGGACGCAATGCGGGGGGGCCCGGGCCTCTAGGGGGCCCACGGCCCAGAGTGCAATTACACGTCACGTTTAATACCAGGGCTGTAGCTAGAGTCTCTTGGGGCCTCGGGGCAGCAAGTGATCGAGGGGCCCTTTATTTCCTCACTTCGGAGGCCCCTATGCTTGGGTTTGCTCGGGGGCCCTGGTGGCTACAGCTTAAGTAAGTAAGTACTTTTGAGGGGCCTGAAAAATAATTTTGCGGGGGGCCCAAATTTTGAAGTTCCGCCACTGTATGTACCTATCTCTTTCCCAAGATCTTCAATTAATCTTAGACTGGGGTGCCAAGAACCTTGTTCAGTTCAACGCCTCCAAAACCCAATAGCCCCCCAAAACTTCAGTAGCCACAGCAGCTAAAAAGCTTGGTTTTCTCTTTCGAGCCAGAAAATACTTCTCCGCTTCCAACTTATACACTCTCTATATTTCCCAAATACGACCTAACCTAGAGTACTGCTCCTACATCTGGGGAGCGGCATCACCTTCGACACTTAAAGGCGCGTTTCCTATGGGGCGGTTGACGCACGCGGCTGCCGCACAGCCTCTGACGTAAACGGCTGAAGCCAGTATACCCATTTCCTATGAAGTTAGTCGCGAGTGATCTGTTGTCAAACAAGTACCATTTACTAAGTTAAAAATGTGCGAAAAAAAAATTATTATTATTGGATTTGCTATTAGAAGAAATTGAGGACAAAGAAATGTTACTGACAAGCATGTGCAAAGAAAATGAACAAGTTCATCCATTATTTAAAACCAGAAGTGACGAAGGCTCTTTTCAAACTTTAATAAAGGGACATTTATTGAAAGATGAAGAGAAATTTAGGCAATATTTTACATGAAATATTGCTCAGTTCAATTTTATACTGGAGTTGACAACCGGCGGCTGACGCTTGACTGCCTCGCTGGGGGTAGGGCCGCGGCGGTCTGCAGCCGCCAGCGTTTGACGCTTGCGTCTGACGCTCGAAAAGAAACGGATAAATTAAATTGTCCCATGAGCAGTACTAGGCGTCAGACGCTGTGCGGCAGCCGCGTGCCCCATAGGAAACGCACCTTTTAAGATCTTTGATTCTATCCAAAAGAGAGCCATTCGACTTATCAATGACCCAGCCCTCACGAGAAAACTCCCTTCTCTCGCTCATCGCCGCGCTGTAGGGGATTTATCCCTTTTCTACCGCTACTTAAACGGATTTTGCTCTGAAGAATTAGCCGGTATTATTCCCCCCTTGAATGTCCCTAACAGAACAACAAGAGGCGCGTTACGTATGCATCCCTTTACTGTCCAGCTACAAAAGCCTAGAACAGACCACTTCTCTCGCTCATTCATACCTAGGGTCTCCAGATTATGGAACAAATAGCCTGCAGATGTTTTCCCGTCCTAACCTCCTATCCTTCAAATCCCGTGTCAATAGACTACCTTTGCCCCTCTCTTCAGACACCCACGGTACGTTAGTACTTAGGCTTGAAGTCTACGTGGGATGTCTTAGAGAAAAAAAAATCAAGTAATGTACAATAGCGCTCAGGGAATTTAAAAAAATATTAATTCTTGTGTTATAAATATTTGCAGACTTTGGGAAATGTATAGGTAGGTATCTTATCTTTAGAAACGTTGAAATATGGCGTTTAACTTTAATAATAACGAAATAAACGTTAAAAATTGAAACAAATTTATTATATTAAAATAAATATGGGAAAAATTGAATGTTGAAATTTTTGAATAACACTTTTCAGGTAGAATCTCGATGAGAAACCAAACAACTATTTCCCATGACATTTTTCGAAATTTTAGCAAATAATAGATACAATTTTCTTTAAAAATGTAACTTTTGACATCTAACATGGATCACGTGACTATCTTTATATTATGTCATTTAAGGGTCTTAGTCAAGCAAACATTGACGCCGCTTTTTGGCGGACACTGCATCTATATACTATTATCTTACTTCGTCACTGATATCCATTTACGGCCGGTATTACAGGTTGTTAAAACTGAGAGTTCAGATGATCTCAGATTCTTTTGGCCCATGGGCATAGGATGATTAATTTGTTTTCAGTTCAGTTCAGTTCAGTTTTCAGCCAAAAACAATGTAAGAATATTTTTTTTCTATTGATTTTGAGTACCTATCTACTGTTTGAGAACGTATAAATTGTTACTTTATTGAAAATATTTTTAAAAAATAATAATATCGGAAGTGCTGTTTTAATTAAGTTATAAATTTCAAATTGCAAAATGAGTGACGTCACAACAGGGGGGGATCCGCACGAATGTAATTACTTGTGACAAGGACGAGGGGGCTAAAAAAAGATGAAATTTGTGTGACGTAATTTATGGATGACCCCTAAACAAAATGCTAAATACGCATAAACATGGCAATACGGTAACAATAGGTCTTTGGAATTCCACTTGCTCTGCCGAAAAAAGGGCTATTATTAGTTTGTTGTTGACACCGGTTAAATTCGTAGTAAAACTAATAATTTTGCTATAAATTTCGTTTCGTTCAATTACGCATTAAAATGATGCGAATGAAGAGTTGAATTTATTTCACTTTTCTTTCAGAATAATGATTATACTAAAGCCGCGGTGTTATCTTATAATGAATTACACCCAAATGGACACCTGTCTCATACTCATCGTGCGAGAATAGTGGCGAAATTCCGTAAAACAGAATCAGTGCTAAACATAACAAGAATTTTAGAAAACGAAGCCGTAGAAGTTGCAGTTTTGGGTTATAGTGCAATAACTGATCGCTCACTAGAACGAGGAAAATGTCAGAAGTGTTGGATTTTTCGCGTACAACAATCCAGAAAATTTTTAAAAAGCATACATTCCATCCCTACAAAACAAAACTGATTTATGAACTTAATAATGTAGAATGTAGACGATACTGATCGCCTTTCGGAATTTTGCGAGTTAATGAGTGAAAGAATCATTCGCGATCCACAAATTGTTTTCAACATTTGTTTCTCAGGTTAATGCTCTTTTTTCTATATTTCTATAGACCTATATTTCTTATTGTATAAATTTGAGGGACAGTTTATATGCAGAAACTAATTTATTGAGCATTTTTTTTATTTAGAAAAAAGTCAAAAATTTTATTTAAAGTATATTTGACATCGCTTGAAAATGAAAAATAAAACCAAATAATAAACTAAATTTAATAAAAGATAAAAAAATACAAACATAAAATTTGTCAAAGCAACACAAAATTTTTAATATTTGGTCATAGAACCATTTCTGTTTATTACTTCTTGAAGTCTTTGAAGCATACTTAAAACTAGGTTTGCTTGGGTTTGCTTGCATAATTCGCCCGTTACGTCATCCCAAGCTTGATCCGAATTCTCTCATTATTACACGATTCAAAAGTTTTCTCGTCAGAAAATATAACTGTTTCCCAGAATTTATTCTGATTTAAATAATCATGTGCAAATTCTAACCTGCCCTGTTTATTTCTTTCCGTTAAAAATATTTTAGTAGCAGCACAACGACTTCGCATATCGGAATTTCAAGCCCTGTCTCTAGCAGTATTGGCAGAACCTGGAAAATTCGTTTCTTCTTTCGCCATTAATGCAATTTCGAATGGATGATCCCTTAGATAATTAAGCAGTCTTCTATCTTGATCTTCAGTAGAAATTTTAGGGGGACCTGAACCTGCTTTTCTAATAACAGTCCCATACCTTGCTGATTCTTGTTTTGCCAACATCACGGTATTCTTGTTTGCTCGCAGTTCGTCTGCAATATCTCTAACAAAAGCACCATCTCGCAACGGACTGTAAATGATAGCCTTTTGCTGGGGTATTAATTGTGGCATATTTTTAGAGAAAAATGTGCTTGACAAGTTCATGATAAAGTGACAATCTGTATGGACACGTAAAATTTGCTTATGAAATTTTACTGGTACCAGGCTCGACAGTAAATAATTCCTAATAGTCTAGGAGAAAAAAGGAAATTTTGCTATCGGCGCGATGATACATACTCGGCTGGCATTTTTGGGGCCGTATGATCTGGCCGTATTATCTTCCTGATAATTTAACTGGTGAAATGTAGGTACTTAGAATTGTTGGAAACCACAATTGATCCTGCTTTAACGAATGCTATTGAAGAAGATGAGCGTCATGGGCCAGAAAATATAATTTTTCAGCAAGATGGGGCACCCACACACTATGCATTTCCTGTAAGGCGGTATCTGGATGACAATTTTCCAGGAAGATGGATTAGGAGAAGTCCTATTAAATGACCTGCAAGATCTCCTGATCTTTCGCCACTGGACTTTTTCTTGTTGGGACATTTAAAAACAAAAATTTATACAACCCAGCCCAATTCTTGCGACAACGAATAGTGTACGAGTTTCGATAAATAACTCCCGAAATGCTTCAAAATGTTCGCGAACATTTCGAACAGCTCCTTTATAATTGCATGGAAGTTGGGGGTGGACATTTTCAGCATTTACTTGATTGAAACCATTGGTAAGAAATTTCGTTGCTTTTAAATTTTAACTTTCTTCAAGTCTCATTTCTGATAAACTACTCACCTGATTTCAACGACCAAGGTCCCATTGGAAAGACAATTCAATTCCCTTTTAAATAAGGTATTCCCTTTTCATTAAGATTTTAAGGGTAAAATGCTTAGGGGTTTAAGCACGGTGAGTGAAAATACCAAGAAAATAGGTCGCCTTGAAAACTAAAATATACGGGTCCGAGCGATTTTTGATTTATTTATTCAAAGGAAAATAAACCTGGGTGGAAAGTTTTCGGTGGGCCACCGTGTATATTCTAGACTGGCTAAAGGTAAATAGAAAAATTGTCAATAGACATATTGTGATCAGCATTTTATGCAAATTAAAGGATAAAGCCTGAAACGGCTAAAACAGTTAGTAGCTTCTAAAAATAAATTCGGTTTGATATAATATTGAAATTAACATTGGAAGGGAATTTCCCTGCTAAAGCTTTTTTAGATTTTCATAAAATACAACAGAAAGAACAAAAATAAATAATAATAGTTTAAAATATTCGTAAATTTAAACCCGAAAAACTAAAATTATTTTCAGCATAAAATTGGAATCTTTTCCGTTTTTAATCACTCCATTAAATTTGTCCGAATCCTTAAAACTCGCTGAATTGTAATAATATTTTTTCCATTTTGTTCAGGTTTATAAGCGGAGGAAATTTAAAAGATTCCTTTAATTTGTCCCAGTTTTCCAAGTTGATTTTTCAGAAAAATATCGGCGGCGGTCTTTTAGACATTTTAAGCAATTTTATTTTCTTACATGACAGACAAGCAGTGTTAGATATAAGTAGTGTCTCAAAATTAAAGCACATTTTAAACTTTGCGACATTTTCGTTTCGGTCATAGTAGGCTTATGAAAAGTTGTATATATGTATATACACGGTGTCCAACATAAGGAGCGACACTATGGGGATCTCGCTTATGGTTAGAAATACAAAATTGGTTAAATGGGAAAAAAGTTGCGTAATTAAAAAACTAATAAAACGGTGTTCCGAAATTTTTTAGATGATTTTCCATTTTCGATTTATTTTGAAAAAACTAAATTTTAGAATTTTTAATTTAATTGTTTTCTGTTGTTAATATGAAAGGCAGGGCAAAACTAATAATACTTCTTTGCAGCAACTTTTAATGAACTTAAATATTATGTTATCATCTTTTCTTATTCGACGTTTCGTCGTTGGGCAGCGATCATCAGCTTCATTTTTTTTAAATACGGTCCTTACTTTTTGATATCAAATTTTAGAAACCCTTTTGATTCTGAATTCAACAGTGTCCTACACATTAGAGTTAAATTACATTTCGAGTTTTTTTGACCATTATTAAGAAATTTCTGCGATACGGACCTGTCTCCTAGAACATTTCATACATTGTTCCAGATCATGTAATTTAATGAAGAAAATAATGAAGCATACTCAATCTTTTAATTGTTCCTTATTTCAATTATGACTTGTAAATTAATAAGAAAAATAATCAATTAAATACTGTTGAAAAACATTTGTTTTCCAAATGTTAAGTGAGGATTAAAATCATTTAGAATTGCCTTAACCCTCAAAAACATTTCTGAAATAGCACCACAAGAATAATTTTACGAATGTATTAGGTAATATTTGTGATAAGTACCTACCATCCATGTATGTTCTTTGTTCATTTATTTGTGGTGTATTGTTAATAATTGGTTGATTACTAAATTAATGTTTCATACTAATTAATAAGGAAAGAAAAAATGGTACGAGCTCGTCCCAATAATCGACTTGAAACAGGTGCGGCGGGAAAATAGTTATGTGTAATAAATGTAAAATGAAAACAAATCTAGACTCTATATTGGCCTTGCATGAAATAATTAAACTTTTTTCAAAGTTCGGTTCAGTAAAACGCGTTCGTTTATAATTAAGAATATCTCTAAGTCTAGAAAAGTTTCTTTCGACATCACAAAACTTGTAACATGGGGGAAACGGAAATGTTTATGCAGTACTTATTTTTAGTTTTCAATGTTTCAAAAATATTTATTTCTGAAATCCTGGATTTCTTTCTTAGGTTTTTGGTATATACACTTTTAATTTTTCACCAATTTCGGTAGGACATGCTTTGAGCTTGTCTATGGTTGTCTGAAATAAATTGAAATAAGTCAAAAGCGGAAGGTTTTGTGTCTCCAACTGTTCACGTACACCTGGAAGATGTCCAAAATTTTCAGAAATAAACTTTAAACCATTTTAAAGCTTCAGTGCACTTATAACTTCTTTACTTTTTTTTACACTCAGAGCAGCATCTTTTAGACTCTCAATAACATTTTTAACTAAGTCATAATTTGTATGGTAATATATAATGGCTAATAACCATGTTCCCCACCTTGTATAGCTATAACTAATATCTTTGAAATTTTACCAGCCGCCCCTGGCCACGTTCTTAACCTTAGAATGGTATCGGACGTAAAATTTACGTGTCCAAGATCAATAATTTGCATTTAGAAGGGCCATACCCCGCAAATTTTCTCGACCCCCCAGCTATGCTTGCCAAAATATCTTAGCGATAGACTGTTCGCAAGTGCGCGTGCTAGAGGTTATATGGTATTATTTTCTGGAGCTCTACCAGCGACATACATACTTGGACTGCTGATATTTCATAAAATACATAGGTTGCGCAGAACTATTTAACTCCACTATGGGCGAAATCTCTGCCACAGGAACGCATGCGCAGTATACGAATAGCCTTGTTCCCGAATTCATCAACGACAAACCGAGTCCAGTCGGTCAGCGCGCTCTCCTTGTTTAGATAACGTAGTTAAAAAAGGATAGTATTCTTAACCACGAGACGGGTTCGTCCGCCAGTAAATTCAAATAAACACAGCTTTATCTATGCAACGAACAAATCTAGATTCAGGAACGGAGCAGCAGCCGAAGTCCGTCCTCGGTCTACTTCGGTTAGCTTCGTACGGGCTGCTTGCGTGGGCCAGTGTTGCCAGATTTCGGTTATTTCTCCCGATCCCATGAATCAAGTACCAAATCTCACGATTTTTACCTTTATAGAAATATCAATCAGCGAATTTCACGACATTGATCTTTGCAAATTGCAATTTGATTGCAATTGAGGTTTGAAACTCTGTTTCTATTTTCACATTGCACTTTCTCAATATACGTAGTTCAAATAGTTCCAATATAATCCAAATGAAATCCAAAATCTGAATAACGAATGGCGAATGTCAAGATCCCACTAAACAATTTTGATAACGATACCTTGTTGTTTTGGGAAAAAATTCATTAGTAAAAATCTCGGATGACTCTCTAAAATTTGCGGGTCTTTAGATTTGTTTTTCAGATTTTTTGCTTACCACACTCGAAAGCAGCAGTAGAGAGAACATTTTTTCACATTTGTTTAATAAAAACTCAACTACCTACGCAACAAACCTAAAGTGAAAACAATAGAAGGCATTTTATATACCAAAAGTTTGTCGAGAGACAAAAATTGCTACGATTTTTGTATCACAAATAATACGATTAAAAGGTTAGGTTGTGGTCACGTATTTTATTCAGATAAAAATAAGATGGAAACTCCAGATGAATAACTTCTTTCTTTTTCTTTGTTTTGTGGTAGTTTTACACTTTTATTTATAAAAAAATATATTTCGTTTTTTATAGCACAAAGTGATAGATATTTGTTTAAGTTTGTAAATTTGTTTACTAATATTTTGATATCGTAAAATTTTTTTCAGTTTTATTAAAATAAATGATAGTAGAATAAGATTATTTAATCCTATTATTTTTACTTCCGGTGCAATCATTACAGGCTCGCGATTTATCACGAATTTCGGCGGTTAAGTCGCAAGTCGCAAGCACTCTCAAGTTTTTTTTAATGACTTCTGGCAACACTGCAGGTAGCGTCAGCGCGTCTCCCTAAAGCAGCGTTGCCACGACACGGCAATTGCCGTGTTTTTACGGCTTTTCAAACCAAAGGTAGGTACGGCCACGAGCTTACTGTACTGCCGCGCATATAGAAACACGACTTTTTCGTTTAAAAACTCCAAATGCATACTTGGCCATTTATGCACGACAAAGGCTAAATATGAAGGTAAAAAAATGAGAAGCATTTTAAAAAATGGAGGGATTTGTTCATTCAGAATTGTTAATGTATTTTAATTTTAAGGAAAGCTGTCAACAGTTTCATGAATATGCTAAAAATGACAAAGGTATTTTAACTGCCGCTGAGTGGAACAAAAATACGTGTTTAAATTTAAACCGTGAATAAAAAATCTCTTCCTTTGCCACGGCTTTTATTTCCTGTCGGTTGGCAACACTGCGCTAAATGCTATAGCGTGTTGGCGTGGCTGGTGCTCGTGTCTCGTGTCGTTTTTAGTATCATTCTGGAATTAGTAAAGGGTGTATCGAAGGCATGTCTCAATTTGGCGTCACGAAAAAACCGCGTCGCCGTATTTCCACGTAAACATAATATTTACTTTGTTGAATCTAGACTGTAAAAGGGTTCTTGGCGGTATGTCGGCCTTTTCGCTGATGGAAATCTGCTAGCAACCTTTATTTCGCTTTGCGATTGCCGGATCCACACAGCTGGCTTTCACAGTTTTAATTTACGCGGGTAACATCCATATCTTTATGAAAAATATTTTTTAAGTTTTCGACCTATTACCATAAGTATTTCTACATGGACATCGGCGTATTAAACCAAAAATTTACTAAATCTTTCATAAATATGTGTTCTATGTGAACTGATATACCTACCACCATACACAAATATTAAGACCCGTCCTGTAACCTTTTAACTGCGCATGCGTTCCTGTGGCACTGCGCGCGTCCGTAAAGGAGTCATTCTTGGTTCAAGCAATATTAGTCCGTTTTAATCTGTATGTCGCTGAGCTCTACACGTAAATATTACGCATCGTTGCCAATACGCGCTAATTTCTCTACGAAATTTTTACGTGTCGATACCAATAAACGTTTAGAATGTTAAAGCGAGGTTTAACAGACGAAGAGCTGGAGAAAGCATTGTTGGAAAGAAGTGACAGTGAAACGGAGGACATTCTTATTAGAGCTGAATCTGAGACAGAAAGTGAGTCTGTCGATAGCGATGCTGATTCAGAATGGTTACCACCTGAAAAAATTGAATCGCAGGTATTAGCTGCTTTCTCGAACGTTTGGACAACAGCAAATGAGGAGAAAACGCCTGAAAAAAGCACAAGAAGTCAAAAGCACATTCTGAGAAATATCAAACTTAGATTGAGAAGCAAACACAACAACGCAAATTTTATTTTGTTAATTACTGAGTAGGTGTTCTTAAGTTACCATGTTTATTATATGTTTACTTAGCAAAATAAAGCTTTAAATTATTAATTTATTTAACCAAATTTTAACTTAAAGTTTATAAAAACAAAATCAATAAAATTTACGTATCGATAACCAATACAGGGCCATAAAATATCGATACCGTTCTAGGGTTAATCTGAGTCGCCAATAATGCGAAAAATGTTATCGAAAATTTCGTCACAATAGAGCAAGAGCGTGACGGCAAAGCTGGTGGGCAGATGTCCGATATTGTATTTTACACTTAATATTGTGTACTGTGTTATGTTATAATAGTGAAATAAATGCATATTTAAATGCTCGCATCTAATGAATGATATTTATAATATATTTTTTTCAATAACCATGAATTCAAATTTTTTGGGGATAAGCTTTTCAAGTGAAATACCTTTGTATTATTAAAATTATATTAAATATATATTATAAAATTATATTAATAAAATATTATAAAATTTAAAAAATGGCATACCTACCCCATTATATGTATTTTATGTGTCTATACCTGAAAGTTATTGTTTGTTTTTTATAGCACATAACGCAGCAAAACAATGGTAAAAAACAAAACAGTAGCAATAAGTTCTGAATGCTACACCAGAAACCTGAACACACCTAAGCAAACCTAAACGCTGCTTTAAAGACAATTAAATTCATCATTACCTCTAAAAAAATGTTCTAATTTTATATTCCCCACAAAGTGCCATATTATTTTTTGATTTCCTCCCTTTCCGTGTTATTGTTTCAATCCTACATGATTCCCATCCGTATTCCGACGTCAATTTTATTCATTCCCTCTTCCTGTTTATTTCCCTAAATGAAAATTGTTGCCACCTACGCGCATCGACTTTAAATTTTATTTGGCGCGATGAGGAGGAGGGGGAGGGGGAGGGGAGGAGGGAGGATTCCAGCACGTTCCGAACAAAGGTCGACTTAAACTGTTTTAGAAATTCAGGATTTCCCTGTCGACAGATATAAGGCTTAATTTTATGCCCCATATGCTCCGAGATATACGAGCAGGACTATTTTCTTCCTGCAGTGATATTTATTACCTCAGCAGCTAAGAATATTAAGTTTCGGAGAGGGATAAATAATATACACAGGGATTAACATGTCACGTTGATTTTGTTTATTGCGTCCCTTGTATCATTAAGGTCGTTTTTTGGAAGTAGCGGTTCGGTGATTTTCACTATAATTGAATTTCATTATTTTAATTTTAATATCTGAAATAAGGGGGATATTGTTACGTTCTGTGAGTATTTTGCAATAATAAAACTACCTGAGGTGTCAAATAAATCCATCAAAAACATTCTAGAAGGGGGCAAAGTTCTCGTGGTTGTTCAACCGTAAAAACTAGTGAGATCATTTAGAGCCAAGTTCAGCATCACCGTTTCTTACTGGGACTAAAACTTTCTATTTTACAAGTTACTATAAAGTTTAGGAAGTGACTCGGCTGCCGGCGCCGGTTCCCAAAATATTGATGCATGGATACCGGCGCCGGCACCCGAGTACAAAATTTCTCGGGTGCGGGCGCCGGTCCAGGTACGGCCAAAACGGAATGCCGGCAGTTCTAATCCAAAATAATAATACTTACGTCTTTTAAATGATATGTAAACATTGTGTTGTTTTAATTTTGCGTAAAAACTATAAAATATGAGTTTGTGATAAATTTTCTTTATATGAAAATTTTAATTGTGTTTTGGTGGAATACAAGAAAGCCACAAACAATGAGTTTTGGTTGCACCATAGCAGAACAAATGAAAATCAAAGACAACGAAATCCTAATACTATGGTGGATATTAATCCGGCTCTGAAATACTATTATCTGCGGTTAGCCTGTGTTAAAAGTGGAAGCCAATTAAAAACAAAAAATAAAAAGCCAACAAGGAAGTGTTCCACGTACAAGCAAGGCTGCCAGGCTAGCATTTTCTTCAAAATAAGTGAGTGTAAAAAATTTCTATTCATCCTGGGGATTGAACAAAATCACAATCATACTTCATCCAAAGCTTACTTCAATTCTCTAACAAAACAGAGATACAGAGTTACAGATCCATATGCTTTGCTAGTTATTTCTACCTCAAAAAATTGCAATATGTCCATAGAAGACAAGAATTCCAATCAAATTGATATCAGACAATTCAACACTCTTATTGTTGTTATATTTTTGTAGGAAGATTTAAGTTTCGTTAAAGTTTACACTATAATAAATTATTATTTTTCGATTGAATTAAGGTATTTGGTTCAGATCATATTTTGACATTAATTTTCTAATGTTGCCGGTACCCAGCTCAGCTGCCGGCTCCGGCACCCAGCAAGGCTACCATTAGGGCTTCCGGCGCCGGCATCCATGATGGCTGCCGGCGCCGGCAGCGGAGTCACTTCCTAAAGTTTAATCAGCCTATACAGAGTGGCCCACCGAAAACTTTCTAGCCAGGTTTATTTTTGTTTAAATAAATTAATCAAAAAACGCCCGGACCATATACACTGTAAACGAAAATATGGTAAAATTACAATAAATATGTTTGGTTATTTTTGGCCACCAAATATCACCGCGAATTTACATTCTAATTGTAATTTGACACTTATTAGGTAAATATGTTTTAATATAGCATTTGTAAATTCCCCTAAAAAATCGCTGTGAAATCAGTGTAAAATATATATAAAAATACTACAATTATAATAAAAATGATGTACTTTTACATTTTGGTTACAGTAAGATGATGTAAAATTGTATGAAATTTGTTGACTTAATTATTGTAAATTTAAATTTTGTCGCTGTGATTGTAAGAATTAACTGTATTTTTTGTGTAAGTTTACCAGTATGTCGTGTAAATAGTTAGTAATTTTACTACACGCTAAGTATTTTCACAAGGAAATTACATTTCAGGCGAAAAATCCTTAAATTTTACATAAAATCTAAAATATTACAAACACCTTTCTGTAGTAATTTAGGATTTTTATCAAGATAATTGTAGTAAATTTTCCACAGCATTTTACAGTGTATTTTAGTTTTCGGGGGGACGTATTTTTTTGGTATTTTCACCCACCGTGCTTAAACCGCTAAGCCTGGATGACTTTTACCATCAGAATCTTAAGTGAGAACGGGGAATGAGTGATACCTTATTTTCAAAGGAATGGAATTGCAATTCCTCGCTCGTTGAAATCGGGTGAGTAGTTTGTCAGAAATGAGACCTTAGTAACGAAATTTCTTACCAGTTGTGTCAATCAAGTAAATGCTCGAAATGTCTACCCCCAATCTCCATGCTATTATAAAGGCACTGTTCGAAATGTTCGCGAACATTATGAAGCATTTCGGGAGTTATTTGTCAGCACTCGTACACTATTTGTCGTCACAAGTCTTCTAAAGAATTGGGCTGAGTTTTATAAATTTTTGTTTTTAAATGTCCCACAAGAAAAAGTGCAGTAGTGATAGATCAGGAGATTTTGCAGGGCATTCAACAGAACCTCTTCTCCCAATCCATCTACCTAGAAAATTGTCATCCAGGTATTGCCGTACACGAAATGCATAGTATATGGGGGTGCCCCGTCTTGCTGAAAAATTATATTTTCGGACCGATTACGGTCATCTTCAATGGCATTCCTAAAGGCAGGGTTAATAGTGGTTTTCGACAACTCTAGATACATTTCGCATATTAAAGAAGTTCCGATTAAGAGGGGGAGAACTGTTGTATATTTATCTTTACTTTCCACCGCGTGTATAGTACCTTTCACCTTATAGTTAAGATATTGTTAGAAAATGATTATTATGTTTTGAAGGATGTCAATAATATTTAATAAAAGTCATTAACCCTTTTATTACATTTGCTAAAATATACAATATATGCCTTGGGTTCGCGAAAACTGGCTGAAAAGTTTGGTGTTGGAAAATCCCAAATAAATGATATTATCAGGAATAAAACTGAACTAAAACGAATGTTTGAAGAAGGTGTTAATTTAGAACAAAAGCGGAAATTTCCGAAGTCGGGAGGATTGGCAGTAGATCAAGTCGTCTACAATTGGTTCTGCAAAGCAAGAAGTAAAAATGTTCCAATATCTGGACCGTTAATTAAACAAAAAGCACTTGAGGCAGCAAGCAATTTAAAAGTGGAAAATTTTGTAGCCTCAAATGGCTGGTTGGATTGTTTCTGTCGGCGGCACAATATCACATTTAAATCAATTTGTGGTGAGGCAGCCAATATAAATTTGGAAGATGTAGAAGCCTGGAAATCCAGTTTACTGTTAATTTTGAGAGATTATTCCCCAAGAGATGTGTATAATGCGGACGAAACTGGTCTTTATTAGCGTGCCATGCCTAATAAAACGTTTTCTTTGAAGGATGATAAATGTACAGGGAGAAAAGCAGCGAAACAACGATTGACTATTTTACTCTATGCAAATATGGAAGGCGAGAAAGAATATCCACTGATCATAGGAAATAGTAAAAACCCTCGTTGTTTTAAGGGTAGCCACATTAATAAATTGCCCTTAGAATGGGTTTCCAACAAAAAGGCTTGGATGACGTCAGAAATTATGACAAAATGGCTGCATAAATTTGATATGAAAATGAAAAATCAAAACAGGCGTGTGCTTTTGTTTCTGGATAATGCTACTTCTCATTCAAAAATATTGCTAGATAATGTCAAGTTAGTCTTCTTGCCTCCAAATACCACTTCGCATTGTCAGCCGTTAGATCAAGGAATAATTCAGAATTTCAAGATATTATACCGGCAATACCTTATTAAAAGGCTTCTAACGTTCATTGACAGTGGATGTGATTTTGAAGCTTCTGAAAAAAGTTTAAATTTAACGAGTGCCCTTATATGGATAACAAGTGCCTGGAAAAACGTTTCTCCACTCACAATTAAAAAGTGTTTCTCCAAGGCCGGATTTTTTGAGATTGTCCAAGAAGCAGCAAGTTTTTGCGAAGAGGATGAAATACCCTTTGCCCAGCTCTTTCTCTCAATTAATAATAAAATTGTGAGTTTGAAAGAGTTTGCTTTGATTGATAGTGACGCACCTACAGAGAGTCCCAATTTTAGCATATCAGAAATTGTTGAAGAACTAGCTCATAATGACGAAGAGCAAAATTCTGACATCAATAGTGACGCGGAGGAATGCGAAAATCCTAAAACTACCTTGACGAATATGGGTGAAGTGTGTGCAAAATTAAGAGATGTTCAAAATTATTTACTGTGTAATAACAATGGTGAACTAGCTATAGATGTCTCTCAAACTTTACTAAAATGCGAAGCTGAAGTTTTTAAAACAAAATTAAAAAACCTAAAGCAAACAAAAATTTAAATGTATTTTAAAAATTCTTAAAAACACATAAAATGCATGCATAAAACTAAATTTGTTATACAATACATCTTGTATCCAAAAATAAATGTTGTAACTACATATATGTATGTACCTATACTATTACCACTTATGCACATATGTACTTAGATTTAGATAATGTTTTACATTTTATACAACGGAAACAAGAATAAGGTGAATCTTCTATAAATTTTTACAGAGAAAATCTTAAACTTTTTCAACTTACTGATCCTTCTGCACATTGTTTTAATCGATGCCTAACAGATCATGTCATAGAAGCTCTGGTTGATCCTACTATAAGAAAGAAATATCGGACGTTATCTGAAGCCAGCGGTATTGATATAGTTATTCAAATATGTGAAGTAGAAGAAGCCGCAACAAAAGAAGAAAATGGACAATGTGCACAAATATTAAAACTAAGTAAACCAATGAGTAAAAAATGTACAAGATGCAACAATAATTGGCATAGATCATTAGGTGAGTGTCCTGCAAAAAATTTTTACTGTAAAAAATGCAAAATAAAAGGGCATTTTACACAATTTTGGAGAACAAAATGTATACAGAATATAGGCGTTCAGCAAAATGAAGATGAATTAAAAAAAATCTATCCATTATCTGGATGGCTAATTGTTTGTCAGTTCGACAATAGAGATTCGAACTCTTCTCAAGTAAATACTTGTTTAAGAAGAATTTTTGCTGATACAGGGGTTCCAGTAAGATTTCGATCTGATAATGGTCAATAATTTGCATCACACGAGACGAAGTCGTTTTTAAAAGCATGGAACGTTTTATTTAGCCCTTCCGCGTTGGCTTAAACAGCCACTTTTTGATTTAGGCTAATAATTGTACGAGCCATAATGAAAATTGGATTCTCTATACATCACTCGTACATGAAGTAACTGGTCCAAATCAGATTATTATCCGCTACCTAACAACGGGCCAAACGCATATGAGTGCAGATGGTATCCACGGCAACATAGAAAAAAAAGGAATAAAACGCTGCATTTTCGTTATTAAATAACTAATACAAGTTGTAACGTCATCCAGAAAAAACCTATGGGTTCCCCAATTACAAGACTTTCACTTATGGATAAATAAGAAAAGAGCTAAAAAAAACCTTAATGATCCTTTAAAGGATTTTTTACTTAACAATCTAGTTAAAATACGCTTTACCAAAAGCAGTCACTGTAAAATATAAAACATACTTCGACGATGGCTACCAAGAATTAGATTTTCTGTTTATAGTCCGAAAATACTTCCCATTCGCGGAATAGCACTGTCAAGAAAAAGAGAAAATCCTGAAAGAGTTGGTCCCACTAATTCCTTTAAACAGAAGACCTTTTTTGGGAAACGATATCGGAGTCAGAAAGTTCTCTAGATTTAGTTAATATTTATCAAACACAGCTAAACATGGACACTGATTAAAAAAGCTTTTATTCAGGTTGGGTTGGGTTGGGTTCCTTTAATAATAATTAATTGTTTGTTTTATATGTTTTAACATACATTTAATACAAATAATCTATTTAATGCAACTTACTGCGGGAATTGTGGTGCGCAGCACTTTATGTCCTATTTGGGTCCTAAATTATATAATCTTATACCAAATAACATAAAAAATATAAGAGATAAGAAACGCTTAAAGCTGCACGCTCACTTAGGCGAAGGGTCGCGAAGAGAACAGAAGAGAATTTTATCCGTCCAAGAAACTTACGTGTAATCAAATGGAAGCCCGCACAACGCCTCTCGACGCTTCAGTGTGCGGGCTCCCATTTGATTGCATGTAAAGTTCTTCGATGGATAAAATTCTCTTCTCTTCTCGTCGCGACGCTTCGCCTAAGTGAGCGTGCAGCTTTAGGGTTTTGTTTAGAAATCTTTATTGTCAAAATAAACAGATTTTCCACGGAGGATTTTAAATGAATACTCTTTAATGTAATATTGCGTATGTGTTCCGTATGTGTGTGTAGGTATTTGGGTGTGGGTGGGTGGTAGGTAGGTGGATGGCTTAGGAGCTTTGCACATACAGGTATTCCATACCTAGGTGCAACAATATGGAATTGTTGATAAATATATGTATATGATATTGTTGAGGAATAGTTTGCTTTGTACGACTTGTATTACTGCTTGAATAAATAAATTGAAATTGAAAAAAAAAAACAGTGTACACATTACTTTTTTCATAAACAAAAATTTGAAATTAAAACTTCCCGTTTCAATACATTTTCTACTTAAAAACACAATACCTAATGACAGTTAATGTGTAAGAAAGCTACTGTAAAACAGAGCAAAGACAATTACTGTGTTTTTGCTTCTTTTTATATTAACTTATTTTTAAGATATAGGTACCTGTGCAAAAACAGTTTTTTGGTCGCCGAACTACACCTTTGTTGGATTATTTAGTCGGTTATGTCATTAAAAACAGCAGTATAATGCAACCAACATATTTGCTAAATATTTTATAGCAGTATCTTTAAAAATGATGTAAAGCTTGCAAATTATATTAAAAATCATTTCACCGTTTTAAATAAAATGCAGTTAACTTGTTTTTGAATCGCACAGCCGCACTCTATAAGTCCTCTTCTACCAACCCAGCGACCCTAAAATCATAACAACTTTTTGTTGCACTGTAAATAATAAAAAACTCTTAAACCTGACTATTATGCATCTTGACTTATCACACCGTTTTTTTTCTGCAAAATTATTCAAATTAGACCTACCTACCTAAAAATCAATTTTCAGCACTTGATAAAATAATTTATGTGTTTGTTTGTGATATTGTTAGAGATAATTAAAAAATTGTTAAGTAAAAATTGGGCCCATTTTATAGAGAAAGTAGAGAAAAAGGAACCAAATCTGAGACCCTTTTTTTCTAAATCAAAAAACGTGCGCATTTTTGTTAAACATTATATTCTTTTCTATATTACCGTAAGGCTATACTGTTTACTAGTAAACTATACCATTATTTACACAAAAAGTAACTGAACTTGTTAAATGTATATAAAAATACAACAAAGTGTAGTTTCGAAATAAACAAAACTGGCGCCCTAAGTCGAGACACCATGGGTACTAAATATGAGACAGTGCCCTAATTTAAGAACTACTTCAAAATACTTTTTTGCAAAAGAAAAGACATGCGAATGTGCTGGTGTGTAGTTCCCCACTGTCCTCATGTGCCCATCGAAAGCATTTATCATACTTTGCCCATTTTTCTCCATTGTGATCTCCAGAAAAATGACCAGACCAAAATAAGCATTCTGCGTCACTTTTCTGACTTTCGTCGGAGGAATCTGCCAAAATAGGAGTTTCCGCTCCATCTGAGCTTGAGCTTGAGGAAGGATTCCGGTGTAAATGATTTAACCCTAGCTGCACACATCCCTTGAGGCGTTCTTATGAAGAGTTCTGAATGTCTTTTCAAGAATAAGCGGAACCATTTTTTACCAGCTGACGCTGACTATTAGAATTAAAGAGATGATTTATACCATTTCTAATAGCAAGCTGAAAAGCCAATCGCTTTAAATCACGTGTCCTCAAACCAAAAAATCTTTCTTTCATGGCCAGTGCATATTTTACTAGATCATTTTCAAGCTCAACTGTCTATTGTCCGATGGATAAAGTAATAAGTTCATCTGGCAGTTTATTGGACTTAACAACGTATCTTTCAATAATTGTGCCCCTTGATACACCAGAAATCTTGGACTCCTTTAAATATTCCGTTAGATTTTACTGCTTCAACAGCTTTAATCATATCTTCGGGGTTCCATTTCTTCAAAATATTTGTCCTGCTAGCAACTAATAATCCGTGTTTTGAGGATTTCCTAAAGAACATACTAATAACGGAAGCTCGTTTTAATTTTAATGCTCCGTATATATTATGTTGATTTAACTTTACAGAAACTTAATTAAATAGTTTCAGACCACCACTACCGCTGAACTTGGCTTTACATTAGATCTCACTACTTTGTACAGCCCGAGCAGTCAGAAGAACTTGGCTCTATTTTACAGTAATGCTTCTGTTCGGATTTTATTTTTGGTTGGGATTTCACTTTTTGTTGTATGGTGATAATTTCGTTTTGAAGTTTAAGATGTAGCTTGCATTGTTATTGGCAAGACCCAAGCAAACCCAAGCGCTTCTCTGGATTTTTTTCTTACTTTTACCCATCAAATTGAGTTTCGCAACACCTTGTATACAATTCCACCAAAATTCAAACCCATATGCATAAGCGAACAAAATGCAATTAAAATTTTCTATTTTCGAGCGCTGGCCATTATGGCGATTTTAATCCTCTTGATCCAAGCACTAAAGTTCAATTTCAATTACCCAACTCAGTTTTCCTTCAACAAAATTGGACAAAACAGGAACAAGGCCTTTTATAGAGAATTCTCAGAGCATTCTGGTCGTGTAAGAAGTTTTTGTGAAAAGAGTTTCGGCAATACAAAAGTAATTGGAAGGTTTTCCTTTTTATTGAACTTTTCTGAATGGCAGAAATTATTAAAACTGTTTTGCCGTAAAGCTATTCAGATGGATTTAAAATACGGGAATAATTGCCATCCTTACCCACAATAGTAATAATTAATTAACGTTTCTACAGAGTGTCATGAAATTAGTGCATATATTGAAACTTCTAAATCCTGATATGAATTCAGATTGAGGAAAAATATTTATAAACGACACTTCGCTAATCGCTCCTTAAACATTCTGTAACCAGGGGTACCCGCAACTCACTGACAAGAAACACAATACTGAATAAATTGCCAATTCTAGATATCAATAATTTTTTCTATGTTACAAGTCAGCATAAGAAAGAATGTTATTGTTACCTTTGTTATAAAATCCCTTTAAAATTCACTTTTTTTGAAAATGTTTAAGATTAACAAATACCAAAATACCAAAGAACACTGACACCAAACTACAGCCATTAATTTGATGCAAGATACCAACTATTGGCAGCAATTACCAGTAAAAAATAGTTCTAGTGACGAATTAAATACAATACTTGAAAGATGCCACGGTATTTGGCCACTACCCGCACTATTAACAACTGATGCCACGGTATTTGGCCACTACCCGCACTATTAACAACTAAAAACTCATGTTTTTGTTACTTTTAAAGTAAAATGTCAGTAAAATTTACATCTTCTAGAAAGAAACACAGTTACACAACAAAATAGTAGGTACAGCAATTAATGAAAAAAACGTCCCACTAACTAATTAAATACAATGCTTAAAAGAATCCACTGTATTTTTTACTATCAGCACTATTGAAAAACTTAAAAGTTAAAATTTATGTATTTATTACAAAGCACAACTCTCTTAGGCTACACCCATATTTTCCTTTTCTATTTTCTTTGTTAAACAAGCTATTTGACATTCGTGACAAAGTATATACATTGTGAAGGCAAAGGTAATCCGACATCTTGGGACGTCTGTCATATTGGATTTAGAACAATATTAGATATAATATATTGCACTGTTACCGGACTTATATACGTGTGCAAATTTCAAAGCTCTAGCTTAATTAGAACTAGTCGAAATTTTAATTGCAATATTTGACCTACATAGACCTACTAATAAACCAACAGCTGAAGTTAAATAAAAGTTTGTAATGAGTGCTTTTACGGTTTTTATGTGATGAAATTTCGAAAAACACTTAAAATTCTTATTACACCCAGTATAGTTTCAAACTTTTTGAAAAAAATTACTACTAGAGTAACATCCTTAAATAGCGAACCTCTAAAGAAGAAATTTTTATTCAAATCGGCCTGTAGTTTCAGAAAATAGAAAAAACATGATGTTTTTCGTGATCTAGAGACTATAAAACATGAATATCTCAAAAATTCTCGAGAGATGATTTTTCCGAATATACTTTGTCTAGCCAGGAAAAATAAAAAACAACATCTAAAAAAATATTATTAAAGCAAAGCTGAAATAGGCAGTTTTATTTCCTGCCCTAAAAGCTAATCAGGACGACGACAATCGGAATTAAATCAACGTCCAATCAACGTATCTAGCATATTGCCAATCTAATCTGGGCCTTCAGCTGATACGTTATTAGTGCTGGACATTCGGACATGCTACAATTATCAAAGCTGCGTCTGTTTAAGTTTTAGATCAATCGAGTGGATTCAGTTCTAAGGGTTGATGTTTTACCATAAAAACAAGGGTTGGCAAAAATCATGATTAAAAGAAAATCAAATTTATTTAATTTAAATCAGATTTTTATTACCTAAGTTGAGATTTTAATTTTTTCATATACAAATTCAATTAACCCTAAAAACACAAAGCGTAATTATAAAGACTACTCTTTATTGAATATAAGTACAAACAAAGTCACATGTTACTAAAAAATAACATGAACAGTATTTTTTATAATATATTAATTTTAAAACTTTTTTCTACAACTCCTCTGATTTGTTAAAAAATATACTACTAATCCGTATTTTCCGGCATCGTGCGAAAACGTTTGTGCACGCTACAAGAAACAATTATTATGCAACCAACGATTCGGCAGACCTAACTTTCATATAATCTTGAACAATAGTTTCGAAATTTAGTAGGCGGTAGTTTTGGCAGCAGTTTGTTTAATTGTTGACGGCGTTATCTCAAGGGCCACCCAGAGAATCGAGAAGATTTAACTAGTATAATATATAGAATAAAAGTAACATTTCGTAAAAATTATGATAAACATGATCTGTGAAAATCTGGGCACGGCAGCTCATTTTAATCGCTCTCAGCACAAGTGTGATCAGGGGGATCCCTTTTTGCATGTTAGTCCTTGTTCATTACTCTCCACACAGTGTCAGCTGTATCGAAGGAAATCCAGGAACCTCGATCCATTAAAAGATGATAATCGGACGCCTGGCTGTGACATTTGATTTTCATCATGTGGATCAAAGTCCCTAGATTGGCTCAGAGTCAAGCTGTTTCCTTTTCACTTTCTCACATTAGAAATTAAACTACCTGTTTACCCACACATAGACATATATTAAAAATATAAAAAACAATAAAAAATTACAATCGCTCACCCTCCACAGGGGCCTAACCCACAATCTATCTCTTCTGGTGATACACTGTCTTGGTAATCCTATCGATTACCAAGAACCGAAGTACAACAGTGTACCTCCTAGTGGAGAGCTAGATTATTTATCTAGGGTAGCGTGTAGAGCTGATCAGCTGAAAACCAAGAAAGCCTCAAATCACTCTGCTACTCCCTTATTTTTTGATTCTGATAATAAAAAGCTATCGAACCATAAATTTAGAATACAGAGTGTATCATTTAAATACATTAAGTAGAAATTTATCTGGAATGTTTTTGAGCTCCTAACTTTCAAATTTATCTAAAATCTGTTAGGACTAGCATTTTCCATCCAGTGCGAAGCTACCCCTTAGAGGTCTCAAGATCAAGAGGACCTCGCACTTTTATATACAAATTTTATATTCTTTCACTATAAGAACATCGGCCAATCAGAAGCAGTCTATTACGACGTACACCAAAATCACACCTGTTTTTCTCCTAAAGGAAACCCCACGATACTATATAACTATTCCAGGAGACTTTTGTTTCTTTGACAATTAAAATTTAAAGCGAACCCCGACCTACATTACATCTAAACTATTGATTCTCTAAATTTCTTATTAGTCACCCTTCTGACGTATCTCAAGCTTCGCCAACCGTATTCCTTTACGGGAGTGCCTTAGTTCTTACTCCTATAGCTCGATTTACTCCGAACTATTATCTGATAACAATACAAGAACATAAGACATAATCATAAAGGGTTTCCCTTAAGTCCAAACATGTATGATATTAATGTCTAAAAACCAGATAAAAACAACCTCACTAATAAACTAATATTACAAAAAGAAATGTTCTAGACTACATTACTCCAGAGCATAGCCACAATGAATAACGCCCGAAGCGGAAAAACAGACTGTAAATACGACAGGTCCCCAGATATAACGCGCGTCGATAAACAAGCGGAAGGTGGAATTCACGAGATTCCTCAAAACTCAGTGTCAATAGAGTCTAATAAGCTATTTAGATCTATATCATATTAAATTAGGGGTTTTTCGGAATATTAATAATAATTATTATTATCCTTAAAATACCTTTAAAAGACTAATTTAAAACTATATAGGTTTAAATAGCTTATTTAGACAAAATTTCGTCCTTGGAGATTAATAGTATTAATAATAATAAATATATTTTTTCTAATTTCCCAAAGGACGAAATAGTACTATTTAGACCTATATCGTACTAAATTAGTCTTCTTAAGACTTTTTAGGGATAATAATGTCATTTATTATTAATAATCATTATTAGTAATTATTGTTATTTCTAAAAAAACCCTAAAAAGGCTAATTTATTACGATATAACTAGTTCCAAATAGCCTATTAGACACTATTTTCCCCTTGGTGATAATAATAATAATTGTAAGTTTCCTAATTTCTCAAAGGATGAAATAGAGTCTTAAGGTTTTTTATTTATAATGGCCCAGTCAATTAGAACGTTACAGTATTTACGTAAAAATTTAGCATCTGATGAAATCTGATGAAAAGTATAGCATACAACACGTTTGAAAATACCTTTATTTTCAACTATACCTATTGGTAATATTAACGTTTATGATTTTTTAAAAGCTTGAAAATATCCCTTTTTTGACTTTTACTTTAGACCCACGCCGATTTTTTTTTTAAATTTTTAAACAAAGCGCATTTTTACAACAACCAGTACTAGACATAAAAGATGACAAGTTTATTTATTAAAATTAATAGTCAAATTACATTTATTATAATAATAGATATGGATAAAATTCCCTGTTGATGCATATCAGTAGTCGAAACGTTACGTTTTTGATTTGTTTCACTCGTATTATTTATTTTCTATTCATGTTTACTGAAACATATTGGCACTTGTATGTGACGTTGAAGGAGTGGACAGCATTTTTGCTCTCCCAGGCGTTTATGTTGTAGGACATCTGCACCACTGTTAGCAAGTAATGTGGCAGTTGTTCTTTAAAATCAGTGACCCGTAACCTTTCTAGTTGGGGGAGCTTCAAAAATGTTGCGATTTTTTTTGGAAATTGTGAGATTCAATAGTGCCCAAAAGGTTGATTGGTTGCTTTTCCGTAGCGACATTGGATAAAAAATCTATCATTTTGGATGTTTTCCCGAAGATATATTCTTTTAGTATCTTGACCCAACTTACATCAGTAATTAGAAAGGATTGCCAAAATAAGCCAGTAGCACGGTCTCTAAGACAATATTTCTTGCGTTTGTTTCCATGCAGCAGTTTTGGTACATTTTAAAGGTTTTTTTTTTCGTAACGCTTCCTACGTATTTCGGACAGAAAATTTTCCTCTACCTTCCCAGCTTTTTCCTTAAGTTCAGGGGAAGTGTAGTTTAGATCGTTTTCACCATCTTTCAACATTTTTTATTCTTTTTCGTTGCAAAAACTAAAAATCTGCGACGGTTTGGTGGTGTGGTATCATCGCAAAGCTTCAAAAATTTGTCAACTTAACGATTTGTCTCATTGATATTCTTGACAAAACATCTCTCTGATCAGTCACTTGCAAATAAATGTTAAGGCTAGCTTAATTTTTTTCATCAGACAACCAAAAAAAGATCAAATTAAAAAATTAATGTTGAAACTAAAACAATATATCAAACCTCGGTGAAAATTTTCATTCCCGTCTCGAGATTTAGTTATTTTATTTAGATTATTTTATCTCTCGATAGCAATAAAGCACTTTCCACCTCGGAGTGTAGGATACTATTTCACACCCGTTCGACTTGTGGCCTTCGCCTTCGACTCAGGGCGACAAACGTCTCACTCGTGTAAAAAGAGTAATCTTCAAATCTTGTTGTGCAATATACAAGTGCTATAATCAAAAATTTGTAATATGACAGAATTCATGTTAATGCCAAAGATGACTTTAAACATCAATTAAATTGAATACTTGATGAAAAGTTTTGAGCAACGAGCTGTTATTCATACACTTGTCAATTTAAACCCTCAACTATCTAATATAATTAAACGGGTCTTAGTATTAGTAAATCTGGCGGCAAATGCTTAAATTTTATTTTTCAGTGTATTTTCTCAAAGCAGGATTAGATCCCCTGACATTGTTGTCTCTACGTTCCTGCCCCTCATCCTTAAATGACCTTATTCCCAATTCCTCAAAGGTGAAAACTTGACAAGTCCTTTCTCTTCCTCGTTGGTCTTTTTATTCAAACCGTCGGCGTCGCGCATCGAGAAATTTTCCTTCAATGCGAAATAATTGGCCCGACCGGCTCAGCGGCGGCAGCGACACGTGCGACATCCTCCCGCGTAGATAGACGGACGGGCGGACAGGAGGATTAAAATTTCGTCCGCTCGAAAGGCTTAATTGAATTAACTATTATGTTGCTTATTCCAGTTCCAGCAAGTTATGAGGGCGAGGCAGGCTTGCCAGATTGGGTGATTTTTCGCAATTTTGGGGAAAAATCACTCGTGGGGACCTGATCAAAATAAGTTAAAGATATTATGGTTTCTGTGAGGAAAAATATCTCAAAGGAAAAAGAAATCGTTTGTCATTGATAAAACTAAATATTGTGGAATTTCGTTTCTATGGACTCCATTTCTGTTTCACCGTTGCTTATCGATTCCTGTAATAATTGTGGTTATTCTATGTTTTACAATATAAATAGGTATGATTTAATTGAAAACGAAGCAAATCAAGCCATTGGGTTTCTACTTGGAGGTGCGCGACGGACTGATGTAGCTAATCGGTTTAATGTTTCTGAACGTGTGATTTTTCGTCTGAACAATCGATTTAATGAGATTGAGACTGCCAGGGAAAAACCAAGAGAAGGCAGATTAAGGTCAGCGAATGCCAGGGAAGACTGATTAATAGTCAGAGGAGCTAAAATCAAGCCTTCAAGAAAGAGCATGTTTTTGAGTCAGGAACTTTTTGCTGCCAGCAGAGGTCGTAGAACTCCGCGAACTGTCCTAAATCGTTTAAATGAAGCAGGCGTACATTGCTATAGGCATATAAGCCGTCCTTCTCTGACTGCAGATCACAGAGCTCAACGTTTGCCTTAGTGCAATGAACGGGTAAACTGACGTGATGAGTGGAAGATCGTGATGTTTACAGATGAGAGCCGTTATTGTCTTTGTAATGGCAGACGTACAGTTCGTGTCTGGAGACCGCTCAATTCACGAGTTAATGATCGATATGTCTAAGAAATACGCTCGTTCGGAGGTGGCGGTGTTATCGCGTGGAGTGGAATTTTTTACGGAGGTCGAACGGAGTAGCATGTTTGTGAAATGACTGGTTAAATTTATGCCCGAGACATCGTTAGCAAGATAGTAAATGCTTACGTTTGAATTTAAAGCCCAATTTCAGATTCCTAGATTGGCTAGCTAGCTAGCATTAAAGACATCAAGATGGCCGCGAAAGGTGCATCAATGACCTTGGCGACTAAACCTAAATTAAAGTGTTTTGGTGTAAAAATACCCACGTAAAAAAGTAATTTGTGGGAAATGTGAGGGAAACTTCCATCCCAGCTGTCTAAATCAAGCAAACGACAGGGAAAACCCGGATTGCCTCCATATAACCGAAAATGCTGAGGATAACAAAGATAACCCTAGAAATGCTGAAGAGTATTTGACGGGAAACGTCGGTACCTATGTAGATCAAGTCAAATATCTGCGAAAACTAATCAATGAACTGGAAGATAAGAACCGGATCCTAAGAGAAAATAGCGAGCTCTGGAAAAATTTAGTGCAAGAGTTAGAAAACCGAGGAATAACGACATTTTTAGGTGTCAAAAACAAGGTAAACAAACGTCAAAAACATTACAAAAGAGTTGTCAAACAAGTGGAACGTTCGGAGTTGGCGCCGGTCACCACGCCATCGGAACTAAATACTGACAAAATGGAAGAAGTGCAAGAGGTAGTACCCAATGCCAAAAACGAAAAAGAAGAAGATTTTCAAGCGGTGATGTTTAAACGTCAACAACGTCATAAAAATCATCAAAATCAAAACACCGAGAAAATAGAAGGAAATCCACAAAAAAAGCCGAGCGGGAGAAAGAAAACCAAGCCGCAATAGGGAAACCGAGAAAATGAAACCGATATTGAAGCAGCTAGCTCTAAGGGCAAACAAAAAATTTGGTTATTTTTGTCAAAAGTAAAAGAAGGTGTCGCACAGTGGTTCCCAGAGCTATTCTGGGAGATCGAAACGTGAAAAACATTAAGTGATCTATTCGTATACATTAAAAGCGACCTTATTAATCATGTAATACATATCAATACAGGTTCAGTCGAAGTTCGCATAGCCGACCGACCAAAGGCAGGTAACAACTCACTTTTATTCGAATGTCGTGGCCTAAGGCGCCACTCGTTACCTCGTAATAATTGTTATTAGATGTGATTGTGCAATTAACTCTATAAGTTTTTCCTATGGATACACCTAACAGGTAAGTTATCTTTGAGAAAACTAACTTAAGCCAAGTATTGTGGGCTATATATTTACTTAAGATACATTTTTATGACATACTAAAATTACGAAAGCTGGAATGAAGTTTGTTAGACCCGAAAAAACGTGATCACGCTTTATCCGTTAAAGCTGCTAAACGACATGACTGTTGGCATTTTGACTTCTCACTGATATCCATATTGTGTGCTACTTAGCGCTACTACTTATAAAAAAAAATGTTTCAGTTTTTTTATGCTCTGACAGCCCACGACTCACACATCCAGAGCTGGAAACATCCATAGGGACTTCACCAGCCCTTTAAGAGGATGTGTGGGGTGGTACCACCTCGGTCGAGGAAGAAATCCTCTACCACCTTCCGTATGACGGCATCCTACGCCGCCGGGACCTATATAGAGTGTGGAAGGGCCAAACCAGTTCCGTTAGAAAAATTGAAGATGTTTTTAAAGTTTATCACAGAAAACAGCTAAAGACTGTGAAGAAGAATTTCAGTGTCCTTCTTAAATTTTTTTTTATATAAATTTTATAACCCTCAATTTTATGTTTGATTCATTTTGCTTGAATTCTAGACCCTAAAAGGTGGTTTTTCTGTGCCAAATTTACATATTTTAATTCTACATAATTTCGATCTCTCAGATTGGCTCAGAGAACCACTGTGTGTGGGGAGAAAACGGTCATTGAATACATTATAAAAAATGCGAGAACTACTGAAGATCAAATACAGGTAAAACTATGTGTTCCAAAAGTTCAGAAATCGAGGAAGCAGCGCTTTATGGTTGGTGTAAATCCGGACTTGAAAGATGTTGTTAACAGGCCTGAATTTTGGCCAAAAGGAGTAGCCTTTGAAAGATTTAATTTTTGATTAGGTCATAATTTCTTAGACTCATAGATTGGGACTGTGATGGTGCTCAGGGGGACACCCATTCCAGTCAGTCTAAACCAAAACTTCCAAAGGACATAACGAATGAAATAATCCCAGGTACAACCACCAGCATCACATTACATTTAAAAGGCTAAAGTTCAGGTTGGGCTTTCACACACACATTGTTGTTCTTGGCAGCAGATTATCCTCGGAATGCTTTGCGGTGAGGATCACTGTTCATGAACTGGGAACTGACATTGGAAGGTCGGTCTACTACGCGCTGATTCAGTCCCGACTTCGTTATGGAATAGCCTTCTGGGGAAATGCGAGTGGTTACCTGATCCAGATGCTCTTTGTGATTCAGAAGCGAGCCGTGAAATACCCCGAGAACCATGCCGGCCCTTCTTTATTAATCTGCATCTCCTCACTCTTGCATGTCTGTACATCTTGGAGACTGTCTCGCTGTCTTTTTGAATCGCGATAGATTCACATTCAATGACCCAGCACTCAAATCTACGTCTGTCAATCTCTGCTTCCAGTCTGGTGAAGAACTCAATTATATTTGAGGGCTTAAAGTCATACAATCACCTTCCAAACAATATAAAGTATTTGAATAGTCTAAGGATATTCAGGCGGGGGGTTAGATATTTGCTGACTGACGGACTTACTATTCAGTTGCTGAATTTTATGAGGACTCATTGTAAATTTTGTCTGTTTTTTTACACTTATTATTTTATATCGAATTTTAAATTATGTATATTGTTTGTGCACCTGCTCAGTTTGTCTTTTATTAATGTTGTTCTGCGTATAAACTTTTAGTTTTTTTTGTATACTTGTTTGTAATTAAATTTTATAGTTTGTACGATCATGTGTAAACTTCCTTTTTGCTTTGTCAATAAGATGTAAGTCTTCTGGCAATAAAGCGTATTTGACTTTTTGACTTTTTTTGAAATCTAGAGAATGATATCAATACGTTTTTTCTAAATGTTAGAAGCCTACATACAAAAACTGACCATGATATTATGTGTCTCTGTGAAGATTCGTTATCCTCACTAGCCAATGATAACTATGGTTTACCTAACTAAGACATAACAAGCTACTTTTTCCGTTCGCATGCAAAAGGAGGAGGTGTGCTTATTTATACCAAAAACAACCTAAACGCCAAGAAAATAATGGCTATAGACAGCGTCCCGGTAGAAAAACATTGTGAAATGACCGCTGTTGAAATAAGAAATCCAATGTCGTGTGTGTACAGATCACCAAATGGTCAGCTGGACTCATTCTTTGAATACTTTACAAAAACTCTTGATTTTGAGGTCACATCAGAATAAGCCTATATTTATATATGGTGACTTTAACTTAGATATAGGTACTTTCAGGTGAGCTAGGTCCGATTGAGCTTTCCCACTTAATAAGTTCATATGTGTTTAAATTCTTGCTACTTGAGGCAACTAGAATATGTCAAATTTGCAAAAATAGCTGTCTAGATAACTGCATAACTAACAGTTTGGATAATTGTAAATATCGTGTATGGGATATGGGACATTGCAGAATATCGACTGGTCTTCAGTTTTATCATAGTCATACGATGACAATATATATTCTATATTACAGCCACCCTACAAAAAATAGGACAATACCTTTTAAGCGTAACGGCTAGGTATATACACAATACACAGGTATATTACGCTTTTTTTGGATCCGGTGGGCCCGGTAGAGATAGGTGACATAATTAGGGGTATGAGTAATAGCTCAGCTAACGATCTATTTGGGTTAAGCAACAAGATTTTAAAACAAATTAGTGAGGGTGTAGTTTTGCCACTTTCAATTATTATTGTTATTAATAAATGCGTTGGTTCAGGTGTCTTTCCCAAAAACTAAAAGCAGGCAGGGTAACTCCTATATTTAAAAAGGAGAACGAGAATGATCCTAGCAATCATCCTCCTATCTCAATAGTCCCTGTCTTATCGAAACCTATAGACATTAGTTTAAATAATAGATTACTACGCTTTTTAGACAGGGTGGGCGACACGCTTTCCCCAAGTCAGTTCGGGTTTAGGAAAAAGAAGTGAACTATTGATGCATTAAGTGGGTTGGTGGGACACGTGGTCGGATTCTTCGAGAGGGGTGAGTCTGTATCTACAGTATTTTGCGACCTCTCGCATCGGATCCTGCTTGATAAGCTGATTTAATAATGATAATAATAATAATAATAATACTCTTTATTTTAAATTTGTTACAATAACAAAATGAAATGACGTCAAATAGTCAATCAGAAAATCAGAAGTGTCATATAACTATCATATCAATCCACTACATATTAAAATAATCGTTTAGACGATAGGGTTCCACTTCAATTAACAATTTTTTAATTTTCATTTTGCACAAGTTTTGACTGTCAATATGTCTAATGCATAGTGGTAATTTATTAAATATATTCTGGACTTGATTCAGTAATATGAAGGCGATGTATGGGATAGCTTAAATGGTCTGTTCTTGTTAACCGATTGCCGTTGTGTGAGTTAAGCAAATATTGGTTTTTACGTAAAAATATTAGACATCCATAAATGTATAAGGCACCCACAGTCATAATGCCCGTTGCCTTAAAGACATTTCGACAGGACTGATTAAACTCCATTTTCTTAATAACCCTTAGTGCCATTTTTTGTGAAACATCAATATTCTGTATATGGCTATGCGGACCCCAAAATATTATTCTGTATTTAAGAACAGACTCAAAGTTTGCAAAATATAGTATTTTAAAGGTTTTATCGTTCATATACCCACCAAAAACTCGCACTCCGTAGCAGATTGAGTTTAACCTTTTCAATAACTGGCTAATATGAAGACACCAGTCTAAATTTTTGTTAATGTAAATAACTAGAAACTTTGTATTTTCAGCGATATTTAACCTACTGTCTATGGTTTCTATGTATGTAATATTTTCTCATTGGGATCTTTTGATCTCAAAAGGCACTATTTTGTTTCATCTGAATTAGAAATTAATTTATTTGCCGTAAAACATTTTTTTTTTACCTTAATAAAAAAGATATCACTGTCGGTTAATAGCTGAAGTATGTGTTTACTGCCAGTTATTAAGTTTGTCATCTGCATAATTAATTATTGTCTGAAAGGATTGATCTGCTTCAGAATACAAATCATTAATGAATATTACGAAAAAAATTATCCCAGAATGCTACCTTGGGCAATTCCATACTCGTTAGTTAATACTTGTGATTTACAAAACTCTTCTTCTTAGTGACGCCTTCCCTTTAAAAACCCATGTTGGTTATAGTGTCATAATTTACAACTAGTTACAAAATTAACTAATCTTTTACACATGGCAAGTTCAAATAGTTTGGAAAATCCAGGCAATTAACTTATGGGTCTATAAATGTCCATTTGCTGGGGGTCTCCTTTTTTGAACAATGGTTTAATTAATGATACTTTTAATTTATCTGGAAATATCCCATTTCTAATTAAATTATTAATCCAAATGCACAAAACCTGTTTTAATTCACTTATAGAATTTTCAATAACACTTGTTGGTATTTCATCTATACCACTGCTGTGTTTATTTTTTATTTCATTTGCTAGTTCACAAATTTCTTCAGGGGTGACAGGTTTTAAAAACATTGATTGATTGTTAGGTGTGTTATATTACAATGGTAGCAACGGTTATTTATGCCCTTTAAAATTTTTGGTACAATTGACACTAAATATGTATTGTAATTGTTAGCTATACTTTCAGAGTTTCCCTCTATTTGAATGTTATTATTATAAACTTTTCATATAATTTCTTTAGTTATTGCCCACATACCTACATTTCATTGTATTATCAGAGTTCGTAACACCATGCTCGTATTTTTTTATTTGAACCATTTTTAATTTGTGGTCATATTCCTTTTTTGCTTGTTTGTAGGCATCTCTGTACTTAAAATCATGATTAGTTAAAGTTAAAAGAATATCTAATTTGTTTTTACATGCTTGTAGTTCCTGGTTTATTTTAATTTTTTTAGTGTTGTGTGACAATTTTAAAGGGAAACTTTGATTAAAAAGAAGTTTATAGTGTTCATGAACATTTTCCATTAGTTGTTTATGTCGTTTTTGTTACCTGCATAAATGTCTACCAAGTCCTGATCTTTTGATTTTTATGGCATAAGGGGCAACGTATACTGTGTCTTGTGCAGTCATTCTTCTCTGGTCGTATACAGGTTGTTGACTGTGGCAGGAGGATTTCGTCGGCTTCTCCCGTCACAGCAGAAGTACCAGAGAAGTCAATCCTTGGCCCGCTTTTGTTTATCTTGTATGTTAACGAACTGCCGGTTGTTTTTTCCGAGGATAAGTCTGTTCTATATGCAGAAGACACAACCTTTCTTGATCATCACACTAATCCCTCCCAACCCCAGACTACAACAAACTTAACACTACAGAAACTTCACAGCTGGTTTGCAGACAATAATTTGTGCCTTAACCTTGACAAGACAGAAATAGTTACCTTCTCTCTGAAAGAACGAGAAGAGAATTAAAACGTTAAATTTCTTGGTATCCTTTTGGATAACAGATTATGCTGGAAAATCATATCAACCAACTGACAAATATAAGCTAACATCTGTACTTTTTTGCTACGTAGAATTGCTCAGGTGACTCCAATTGAGGTGTCTAGAGCAGCATGGGTCTTTTCCAATCGAAAATATCTTCTGGGCTCATTTTTTGGGGAAACTCAACCGAGAAAATTGTCCTATGTGTAAAATAAAAATAACATATAATCTCCCATTTAGCGGAGGCTATAGAACATCTGTTAGTCCCCGCCGAGATGAAACAGTATTGTCATATGAGTTATTGCTGTAAACTTCGAATCTAGAACTTTGTTAAACGATACATGCTGCATAGACAAGCACAGTTTGGTAGCTTTGCTTTGTATTTCGGTCAGTATCGGCGAATTCGAGTTTCGACTTGTTTATTTGTTGTGGTTTGAATTCTGCAGCAAACCCGCTGTGCTCTGCATTCAGTCTGTGGCTGTAACGACAAACTCCTTATTTAGCTGTAACGTTGCAAAACGTTGAATATGTTTTGAATTTTTACCTTAACCTGGGTTCTTAGTGATTCAAATATTACGTGCATATTGTGCCCTAAAATAAAAACTCGGAGACTGCATGACCACTAACAAAATGTCAAAAAACGGCAAGACATTATAGACTAGCTTGGAAAGCAGAGCTACAATTTTCTAAGTGCATAATGTCGAAAATTTTCGGCATTACTTGTCAACAACAATATAAAACAAATTTAATTTACTTTTGAATTTTAGAAAATACTAAAAGCATATTCTTGATCGTGTGCATATTGATCATTAGTCTTGAAAATATCTATACTCTCACATCGATATTCATCGTTTTTCGACATCGTTGCATCATTATTTTAAGCCTAATTATTTTAAGGTTGTGACAGTCTAAATATTTGGCATAAAAGAATGGGCTTCTTTTTAATAAAATCATAAGATTCTGGGAACAGTTTTTGGAGTTTTCGCACAAAAACAGAAAAATCTATTGCAAATATGCCACTTTTATTGGATTTCAATTAAGTTTTATTTTATTTTTGGGGAAATTTCATCTGGCAACCCTGGAGCGAGGGTTGTTAAATTTCCTGTAATTAACGTTTTTTCTGATTTGCTCTGTCGGCTTTTATAAATGAAGATAATGCGATTAAGTCGACCCGTTTTAAATGGGATTTTTAACGTTTTTTTTTTATAAAGTATGTTACACTTCGCCGACCCGATTTTGCGTAGGACCCTTTTAAATGTCCACTTTTACGTGTGAAATGACTGTTTCATTAATTGTAACAGTAATTTAATTATCAAAAGCCAGGGGAAATTTCATTGTGACATTTTCATAAAAAAGAAGAATCGATTTGAATTAATAAATTATATCAATGCCGTGCTATTTCAGAATTATAATTATTTTAGTTGAAATCTCGATATTCATAAAGGACCAATGTATTTTGGACCAAATGTATTGATTACCAAACGATTGTTAGTGTTTTTGATTGTTAGTAAAGGGTCTCACGGCCTCAGATAAAATTATAATAAAGATACGTAACGCAAATACCCAGAGGATAGGAATTGTTTGTCCCATATTATAAACAAAAATCCGGAGAGGTGGGGCAAGGAGTAAACGTTGTTTATAAACAGACAACAATCCGTTAATAAATAATATGCACCAATGGCAGTCTGAAAAATTTTAATAATAAAAAACAAATAGATTGTTTCAAAACAAGAAAATCATTTAACTTTATGATTAACTTGCTGAAAAATGAGCGGTTTAGTGTTAATTTTTTTTAAGTTGTTTTTAATCGCTGTTCAAATCTCACTTGGGTAAGTGAACTTTTTTTGGTAAAAACTAACCCAGTTTTTTAAAATCATTTATCTTATGCCTAACATTTCTCCATCATTAAGAAATCTGGAAAACCAGCGGCGACATAGAGGTTAACCGAGACGAAAAGTGAGAGATATCCACTCAGGTACGGTGACTTTGTTGAACAACGCAAATATTCTCTAGTCACGACTTACGCAGTTGGCAACCAAAGCGCCGCCGCCGCCGTGAGCCAGCGCATTCACGATCTAGTATAAGTTTATTATGAAAATTTAATTAGAAGTAGCTTATGGTAAGGGCAGTTTTTGAGATATTTTTGGCCCCTTCCTCACTCTGACAAATTTCTAATTTTTCACAATTACATATTTATTTTCCCTTTAAGCCCCCTCAAACAGTCTACACAACCTGCTCTAGGATAAATTATATAAAGTATTATAGAAAAGGTGATGGTGTTTGCTTATCTTTCACGAATATGTGTAGTTTAAAATGAAACAAAATTATTCTTCAACTATCATAGTTTTTCCTAGTAACGTTCCTTAGAAAAGGTTACATCAGCAGGTTTTAAAAATGTAGGTAAAATTTGTTGAGTATTTAATACCATGTAATAAGAACAGTTTTTAGTTTAGGCCAACCATCCGACGAAGACACTGTGTCGGAACATTTGTCATGTTTTAAGAATAAAAATTTAGTGAAGATTTAAACACCTTTGTTGTTATTTTTAAATAGTTTTACAAAAAAGGGAATTTTCTGCGAAATTTTCTGCAAATTTTCGAGCGAATTTCGAAACTTGTAAAACGTGATCCCATTGACTGTGTAGGTACATGGCGAATTCCAGTATTATAGGGTCATGGAAAAATCAATAAAAATGGCATTTAATGCTTAACTTATCAAATGAAATATCCCTGCACTTAAAGTAGAAGGTTCCTAAAATCTTATTCATGTATATTTCAAGCCGAAATCGGTCTAGGAACCTTCCAATCTTGCAACAAAAACTGTCATTTTTACGAAATTTTGACACGTCATATTTTAATAATTCCGACGTAGATAAACTGCAATTCTTTCTTGTCATGGCAATGATCGAAAATTCGAAAATTTAAAAGTTTAAAATTTTGCGTGTCCTCAATGCAAATAAACCTATTTATTTATAACTTAAACGAAAAAATAAGCGACTTAAATTAGTGGGAGGTATTCTTAGATAATTAACGAACAAAATAAACCCAAGAAGAATCACAACATAGGAAAAATAGTGTAGCCTCTTCAGACCCAGGATATCATATTATGTGATACTCGCGAAAATATTTTTTTTACACTTCGACCGCACGAATTCATTCGGTTCCAGGAGTATTACATACGATACAGTTGCAAGATACGCGATAGCAGTAGTAGCCGACTGATTCAGCGTCAGTATTTGTTTGTTTACATGTGAAGGCGTAACGGTAAAACCTCATGTGATGGTGATGGATTTTAGCAACAATAAACGTAAGTACACAATATTTGCAAATTTATTTGATTTTAAATTGTTGTTATGATGGCATTTAATGTTAGTATGTCCTGTAATTGCATAAACTTTTGCGCAAACTCTAACCATGTCCGAAAATATAAATAGTATCACAGATGATACTTTGGGACTGTGGCAATACATTTTTTTAAAACATCCAAATCTTCGAAAACGAGATTTGATTGACAAAAATTTTGTTTTAGGCCCTCTGACGACAAAAGAACTTGATTTTTCAGTAGCAGCGGGGTGGCTCAACTACCGCGAAAATGCAAAAGCTGCCGGTACACCTAGAAAAAAAAAAATTATGGACTACTTTGACTTCAAATTATCGGTCGGCAAAATACTGGTACTAAAAGATCAAGAAGAAGAAGGTATCGAATGTGAAGACTTAGAAGAACAGAATAAAGAATCCGGGAAGGAAAAAAGGAGTGTCCAACCTATTCCTGACAAAAGATGTAGGCTCCAGGAAAATACAGACTTGGTGGAATTCAAGAAAGATAGACAAAAATCGCTATCCAAGTGCGGTTTACCTACTTGTAATAAGTTAATTTTTGCTAAATGTAAATCTTGAGGAGTGTAATTATGTTGTAGCGTAGAAAGATTTTTTTTTAACTTTTCCTAAGTAATTTCGCAAGATTCTTATTCTGTTTATATTTTTTTATTTGTATAAGTATAGACCCAAAGTATCTTCTATGATACTTGATTTTTTTCAAAACTGGGTAAACATTTTTCAAAAGCTCATTGATATTTTGTCTTTCTATGTAGAAACAAACCACCATCCAAAAAATCAATAATTGAATCAATGTGGTTTGGCGTTGGGTCTGAAGAGGGTAGGATAATGTCGGTTAAAAATAGGATTTATTGGAAAAAATCAAGAAAATTCAGTTTTTACCCCTTCAAGACGCACCTGGATGACCCATTCTGTATTCATTCTCAAGTATGATTATCCCCCTATAAGATAGCGTTGAAAAATTGGAAAAAAATTGATAGGAAAAAATACGGAATGATTTGAAGGTACTGATGTCGAGTGCAAAAAAGTCCAAAAATCTAAATTTAATCGGTGCGGCGATTGCTCCCTTGTTATGAAGAATGAAGAAACTAAAAAACATGAATAGCATGTATCTCGACGCGTTCTTTCCGATGACGTATATTGGATTGTAATTTGGATCCATTCTGACCAAAAAAAAAAACGTGAAAAATGTGGGTCAACAATCGAAATTTCCAGTTTTTCGCAAATATATCCATTTTCCAGTACTTTTAGGTTTAGTTATTGTATTGTAAAAAGAAAGTATTTGAGATTTTAGAGTATTACTTATCAATCCGTTTTTCCAGCGCGACTCTTCGTTTTCGAGTTAGGTACCAAGGAAGGCTCTGCAAATGGTATTTTTCGACCTAGAAAAATTCAAAAAATTACCAGTCCTCTTCAGTTTCAATAGGGTTCTGAAGCTCCGGGTCCTCTACAACCTACGAAAGTCTAAATTGATTTAATTCACTTTTGGGATCTGTACCCGATTTCAACGGAAATCGCGGAAATTTAGACTTTGACCTTTAATAACTCTGAAACGAGAATGTATAAATGAATCCAGGCGCGGATCCAGGATTTTCTTCAGGGGGGAGCGCAAAAAATCGATAATTAAAACTTTTTTTATTGTAACATCTATCAATAAAGTAAAAACGAAATTGTTACACATTCAAAAAACGAAACAAAAAAAAACAAAACTGGAAGGGAAATATAAAAGTTATTATTTTTCTTATTATTTATGGAAAGTTTTGGTTTTGTTTTGACAATTTTTATATTCCCGGAGAACGCCCCCCCCCCCCCCCCCTGAATCCTTCACTAACCGAATCTTCCACCAAAGCTAGTTACACTATTCCTCTATTAAACCAAGGAAATTCGATTGCTTACCCTCTGACTGTTTCTGAGAAAAACAAGCCTGCTCGACTTTAGGTTAAGTTTTACGTTATTTTTGCTGATCTCCTGACGTCACTTTGCACTGCCTGCACTGAGAGAAAATGGCTGCTTTTTAAATTGTAATAAATTATACCGAAAAGTAAACATTTTTGTAGCTAAATTATTCTAGTACCTAATTTTCTTTAAAATATTTTTTTTAGGTTTGTTATTATGAGTGACTTCCTTAAACGATTAACGCAATAAAAAAATACGTGCACATTCCTTATTAAGGATTGTATATAAGTATCATTATATCATTAATATGACCAAATTGAAGTTAGCATATTTTGCTATACATTTATGTGTATTATTTAATAAATTGTAACGAAAGTTTCAAGACAAATATTGAAGTTATGATTTACCACTGTCAAAGTATAGCGTAAGCTAAATGAAAACAAAAGTGACTCTTTTTTTTAGACATACTCTCTGGAATTACATAGATAGACTATCAACGTTTTAGCAAATTCTCATGGCACTAAATTGTCGACTTTTTTTGTATAAAGTCCCTTGTGACACCCCTAGGCCTCTGGCTCCCTAGGGTGCTATCCCACTTACCCTTACGGACGGCGCGAGTCTGATCTTTCTGTATCAATTCACTTGCTCTACGCGTTGTGTCTTTGTCAAGAAATGGGGTACCCAAATGGCCATGTAAAATTCGAGCAACTGACCGCTTCGAGATGTGGAGAGCCTGTGTGTATATGTCGCTTTTTTCTTATTAAATGACCTTTTTCACAGAAGATATATTTTCGGGAGTTATTATACTCAATCCCACGTAAGATTTTAACAGATGCCGTTGACACACGTCATTTCTAGTAACATTATATTTACACACATTACTTGGACTTTTGTCAGGGCCGGACTTCACATTTTTTAGCAAAATTTAGGACTATTTAAATAGTGGAAGAGAGTCTCTCACTCCACAAATAATGATTTTTTTCTGGAATTATGTAATTTTAGGCGTATATTACAAAGCTGAATGTGCTGAATACAGTAAAAAATAACAGAAGAGGACTAGCCATTTTTGAGCGCACCGGAAGTGCTTTACATGGGCGAGATTGCCTACGATTATATTCTCTTCTTGATTAACATAACCTCTAAAAAATATTGATATTCAAACGAAAATTTTAAAAACTCTAAGCTTTTCCACTAAACTACTACGTTTAGATTTGTAATTTACGCCGCAAAAGATATAATTCCTATAACATTAACTAATTTTTGGGTAATGTTTGTCTAGATAAATAAAACATGTTTATCTACTTACTTTTCAGTAAAAAGAAACACAAAGTCCAACAATATACTACCAAAATGTTTAATAAGCACAAAATAATCAAAATAATGGCAAAATGGTTTCTGACAACACCGAAACCCTACAACAATACTCCTAACAACAAACGTTAATTTCACACGTCATAAATCCAAGTCGAAATGACGGGACGACTCTGTAAATAGCGAAGGAACGCGGAATAGACAACACGGGTTGAAGACTGCCGGAAAGAGATATGTCGGTGCAAAGGCATAAGAAAAGGATGCCCATCTACGTATAGTAATAAGGAATATGCACATATTTTATTGCAGAAATCGTTTAAGGAAGTCATTACAAACCCAAAAAAATTATTTTGCAGAAAATAACTAGGATAATTTAGCTACAAAAAATGTTTACTTTTCCGTATAATTTATTACAATTTAAAAAGCAGCCATTTGTCCTTAATGAATAATGACATCAGGAGATCAGCAAAAATTAGTGCCAATCCACATGTTAATATAAAGCTTAACCCAAAGTCGAACAGGTTTGTTTTTCTCGGAATCAGTCAGAGGGGACGCAATCGAATTTTCTGGGTTAATAGACCATTTCCATTTCAAACATCATTTATTTCTTGCTTATTAATACTTATAATACTTCCTTACATCTATTTACTTAAATATATTTAAAGTTACATGACAATATGTGTAATATATTCTTTAGTAAAAAACCATGTTTTTACATACAATACTTTTTAATCAGCCAAAAATTACAACAAGAAGCGTTCGATAGAAACAATGCTTTTGTTATATGCTTTTACATAGTTACATAAAAACAACTGCTCTGTTTCTGTCATCCTAATCATAAAGAGTAGGCTGCAACAGTACGCAACCCACATAACATATCTAAGGGTAATTCTACACTATAATATTTAGCAATCTACAGACATCATATTTCCTCCACCCTTAAGTTCTGTGACAATCTCCATTAAAGATTTAAACGATCGGGAGGTTTTATTTTTCTACGAGGTCTATGGCTTGCCAATGGACTACTACTACTAATAATAACTTTTTCCCTACCATTATCTTGTACAATTTTTTCCCTATCTTTATCCTGTACAATTTTTTCCCTATCTTTATCCTGTACCACCTCTGGTTGTTTTAACTCAGGTATTCCTATTTCACTGTTACCATTTCTATTACTTGGTTCACTGATAGAAATTTCACTACTAACTTTTTTACTAAACTCACTTCCCTCTCTAATGTCTTTAATTAAATCTTCGTTTCTTGATACTACACAGCCCTTTTCAATTTCTACTTTATCATAAAATTTTCCTATCTTGACCATCTGGTCTACATGTCTTTTCCATTGTAAATCGCTATCATTTACTGGTTTACATATGTACATTGCCCTACCTAATTTACTAACAACTATAGCCTGAACCCATTTCGGTTTTGTATTCCTATAATCTTTTGTATAAATAAGCTCTCCCTCTTCAAAATCTACATTCCTATTACCATGATGAAATTTTATTTGACTTTCCCTAGCCTTTTCTACTGCCGACTTTGACAAAAAATCTAAACGTGTTTTTACCTTTCTTGAAAACATCAACTTGGAAGGAGTTTCCCCTGTAACACAATGTGGTGTATTTCGGTAAGAAAAGAGATATTTACTTATCAAAGTTGAAAAACTTGCATTTTTAGAATTTTGATCTATCAAAAGCTTATTAAGAGCACTTTTAAAAGTTTTTACGCTATTCTCTGCTGCACCATTCGTCGCTGGATGGTACGGAGGAGAAGTTACATGTTTAATACCGTTATTTTTACAAAAATCTTCAAATTCCTGGCTTACCAGTTGCGGTCCGTTATCCGATATTATAGTATTGGGTAACCCATAACGAGCAAAACAGTCACGTAACTTGTCAATTGTACTTATCGAGTCTGTTTTAGTCATGTCATAAACTTCCGGCCATTTTGAATATGCGTCCGTAATAATTAAAAAAATCTTTCCTTTTACTGGACCTAAAAAATCCACGTGAATTCTATCAAAAACGTGCTTACCTTCCTCAAATTTCATAAGCGGAATCTTGTTCGGGTTTTTGGAGTATGTCATACAAGGTTTACAATTTTTTACAAATTTTTCAATATCGGAGTCTAAGTTTGGCCACCAAAAATACTGTCTAGCTATTGATTTCATCTTTACCATGCCATTATGTGCGCCGTGGATTTCCAACAAAAGCTGTTCCCTAAATTTAGTAGGAATTAACACACGAAAACCCCACATCAACACACCACTCTCAATACTAATCTCTAATTTTCTACTTCGAAAACTTTTCAAAACATCTGCAGTTTCATTCGGCCAACCATCCCTTGTATACAAAAATACCTTACTCAAAACCGGATCTACTCTAATTTCTTTCCTTATTTCCTCTGCTCTAACTGGAATACTGTCTTCCACCAAAAAATTAAAATAATCCAATTCTGTAGATTCGATTTCCTCTGTTCCCTTGACTGGAAAACGTGAAAGCCCATCTGCTCCCCCATTCTCAGATCCTTTAATGTGCTGAAATCTATAATTAAAATTACTTAAAAAGAAAGCCCAACGCTGGAGACGTCCCGCGGCCATCTGCGGTATTCCTTTGTTTTCTCCAAACAATGTCAATAATGGTTTATGGTCTGAACATAAAATAAATGAATTCCCCATTAAATACTGAAAATGTTTCCTTACACCCCAGTATATCGATAATGCCTCCTTATGTATAACTGAATAATTTGACTCAGCCCTGGTTAATGTCCTTGAAGCAAAACTTACAGGTCGCTCGGTTCCATCCGGAAACACATGCAGTAACACTGAGCCTAACCCTACTTTCGATGCATCACATACTAATTTTAATGGAATTTTAGGATCAAAAAAAGCTAGTGTTTGATCTGAAGCAATAACTTTTTTTGCCTCTTTAAAAGAATTTTCACATTCTCTCGACCATTTAAACTCAACATCCTTATGCAAAAGCTTGTAAAGAGGATCTAATAATGTCGACAGATTAGGAATAAACTTACCATAATAGTTTACCATTCCTATAAAAGCCTTAACCTGTGTCTGATCAGTCGGTCTCTGTACCTCTTTAATAGCCTTTATTTTACTAGGGTCTTTACGAAGTCCTTTTTTATCTATAATATGCCCTAAATACTTTATTTCCTTTTCAAAAAATTTACATTTTTTTAAATTTAATTTTAAACCGGCCCTGTCTAATCTATCAAAAACCTCCTTCAAATTTTCAAGATGCTCTTTCCTATTTTTACCTGTAACTACTATGTCATCTAGAAAATTTATCGTTCCTTTTGCGCCTTGCAAAACCTTTTCAATTATTTTTTGAAAAATCGAACAAGCTGGCTTAGTACCGAACGGTAATCTATTTACTTTATAAATGCCTCGATGCGTACTCCATGCTAGTAATACCTTCGTATCTTCCGTTAACTCTAACTGATTATAGGCATTCGATAAATCTAATTTAGTAAAGAATTCACCACCCTGCAATTCAGTAAACAATTCCTCAATTCGCGGTAATGGGTGATTAAAATCTTCCAAATACTTATTAACCGTTACCTTGTAATCTGCACAAAGCCTAATTTGTCCCCCCTCTTTTAATACCGGAACTAAGGGTGTCCCCCATTCTGAATTTTCAATCAAGGTAATTACTCCTCTACTTTCCAAAAGATCTAATTCTTTATTAATTTTCTCTTTAAATAGAAAAGGTACGGGCCTAGGTTTGCAAAAAATTGGCTTAGAGTCTGGCTTAACCTTCAACTCTATTTTGTCATATTTGTACAAGCCTAACTTGTCATCAAATAAATTTTTAAATTTATCTAACATAGCACTTAGAACATTTTGTTCTATATCTTGTACCCTATTTAAATTACAATTATTTTCCTGTGAAAAATCTATTTTAATACTTAAAAGTTTCATAAGATCCCTACCCATTAATGGTGTTGACCCATTTTTAACAACAATTAACCTACAATCTTCCAATACCTTGTTATCAAATTTAATTGTCACATAAAATTCCCCTTCAGGTTTAATCATACTACCATCGTAACATCTTAATTTAACAATGGTATTTTTTAATATGCAGTCTTTAAAATTCTCATTGAAAATACTTTCTGGAATCACTGATATTCCAGCACCGGAGTCTAACTCCATCTCTAAATTTTTACCATTGATCCACAAACTAACCTTTGTAGGCCTTACGTACTCTGTACTATTATTTACATAATAATTTTCCTTGAAGTCAAAGACTTCATTATCAATGTCATTGTCAATGTCATTCTCAATGTCATTATCAATCTGTACGTCATTAATTTCTACATAATTAGTTGGTTGACCACAAACCTTAGCTAAATGCCCTACTTTTTTACAATTTCTGCATCTATATTTAATGTACTTACAATTTTCCGTCTTATGATTATCATAACCACAACATTTACACTTACAAGGCATCTTGTTTTTCATATTATTATAATTTTTTTCATCCTTACTTGCTCCTTGCCCAGTCTCAAACCTCTGCTGCATTCGTCCTGTCCTACCATGGCTGCCGTTGCTTCCCCTATTAATGGACAATCGATGCAATTGCTGAGATCCCAGCAAAGATGTTGCCAGTGCCGCTTCTTTATTTACTGCTACTTCCAGGATTTGTTCCATTGATTTTGTGTGTTCTTCTTCACATACTCTATCCAAAATCATGTTTCGTCGAAGCCCTGACACAAATCTGTCTTTTAAAACTTCATTTAAGTTTACACCAAACTTGCAATGACTTGCTTTATTTTTTATTCTTGCATACCACTGTCTTATGCCTTCATTTTCGAACTGCCTTAGCCCATAAAACTCGATACGTTCTTTAAAAACCGATATACGCTTTGAAAACTGACTTGTCAAAATCATACATAATTCATTATACGTCTTACTTTTAGGTAATTCCGGATCACATAAATCTCTTAAGGTCCTGTATGCTTGTTCACCTACAAGAGTTAATAAAACTGGTACCTTTTTATCATCTTCTATGTAATTCGCTGCAAAATATTGTTCCAATCTTTCTACCCACATTTGCCAATCCTCATCGGGTCTGTACTCTGAGATAGATCCAACTGGAGCTCTATACATTACTGTTGTGGCCACCCTGGCCCCTTCAGCCATATTTCACGTTCGCCTTGAACTTGAAATCTTCAAAATTAATTTCTTATTTTGCCTGCGTTTTCACTGTACTTTTACCTCGTCGCCATTTGTAATATATTCTTTAGTAAAAAACCATGTTTTTACATACAATACTTTTTATTCAGCCAAAAATTACAAGAAGAAGCGTTCGATAGAAACAATGCTTTTGTTATATGCTTTTACATAGTTACATAAAAACAACTGCTCTGTTTCTGTCATCCTAATCATAAAGAGTAGGCTGCAACAGTACGCAACCCACATAACATATCTAAGGGTAATTCTACACTATAATATTTAGCAATCTACAGACATCATAATATGTACATTTCTATACAATTGCCAGAAGGAAGCAGCCAGGCTGTGGCTGGGGCTGGGGTTGGCCCTGGGTAACGAATTGTATTATATGTTATTTACGCCATCGGCCCCATCCGCTAGTAATCTCTTGGAGTCGTGTAATTTATTTTTATTTATACCTAGAGTAATTTTTAATTTAAATGAGTTAAGCTTAAATTTTTGTTTTATTATTACTGGAAAAAATCACCTCGAAAAATCCAGCTTGAAGAATTGGGTTAATAGAGGAGTAGGAATAGTTTAACTAGCTTCAGTAAGAAATTCAGTTACATATACAGAATGTTTCATTTCGGAGCCATGAAACGTCAAAGTTGACATTTCCGCGATTTTTTGTTGAAATCGAGTACAGGTGGCAAAAGTGAATTAAATCGATGTAGATTTTCGGAGGTTGTAGGGGACCTGGAGCTTCAGAACTCTATTAAAACGTGAGGATCGGAAAATGGCAAGTAATTCTTTTGAATTTTTTTAGGTCGAAAAATGCCATTTGCAGACCCCTCTTTGGAAACTAATAACTCGAAAACAAAACGCCGGACCAAAAAACAGATTTATAAGGGAAACTTTAAAATCTCAAATACTTTCTTTTTTCACTACATTTACCTAAACCTAAAATCACTAGAAAATGGGTACATATATTTGGGAAAAACTGAAAATTTTATTTTTTGACCCAACTATTTCACGGTTTTTAATTTTTTGTGGGGTCAAAATAGTTTAAATTAAAATCCCACATACGTCACTGGAAAGAGCTCATCGATTTAATACATGATATCCATATTTTTTAGTTTTTTCGTTCTTTATAGAAAGGGAGATATCGCTGATTAAATTTCGATTTTTTACTTTTTTGCCTTGGACATTGTTACATTTAAATCACGCTGTATTTGTTCCCAACTAATTTTTTCCCGATTTTTCAACACTATCTTATAATACCGAATGGGTCATCTAGGAGCGTATTTAAGAGGTAAAAACAGAATTTTCTTGATTTTTTCCGACAAATCCTATTTTTAACCGACATTATTCCACACTATTTTTCTTATTTAGTGATTCTTTTTCAGTTTATTTTATCAATTTGTTATCTAAGAATACCTCCAACTAATTCAAATCGCTTATTTTTCGTTAAAGTTATAAATAAATAGGTTTATTTACAACGGGGACATGCAAAATGTGAAAATTTTTGAATTTTCGAAGATTGCCATGAAAACAAAGAATTGCAGTTTATTTACTCCAAATAATTAAAATATGTGTCAAAATTTCGAAAAAATGCCAGTTTTTGTTGAAAAATTGCAAGGTTCCTGGACCGATTTCGGCTTGAAATATACATGAATAAGATTTTAGAGACCTTCTACTATAAGTGCAGGGATTTTTCATTGAATGCGTTACGCATTAAATGCCATTTTTATTGATTTTTCGATGACCCTACAACACTGGTTTTCGCCATCTATTCATTATGTGTCATAAGTTCACTTTTGACGACACAGCCAATTCCCACTGGCGTTTTACAAGTTTCGAAATTTGCGCGAAAATTTGCAGTATAAAATCTTTCTTTCTTGTTAATAAAGACCAAAATAAATGGATAACAGCAATCGCTATAAACATTTCATTTATGTAGAGAATATAAATAAATATTTCAGATTTATTTAGGGTATATGCATATTCCCTATATATGATACGCAGACCTATATTTATAGGTCATGATGCCATGAAGAGGCTTCAATTTTTGTAATATATCCTAATTTCATATCACTTACATACCTTATTGACTCCCTTAATCACTAGAAAGATATAACCACTGTGCGTCTTCTTTTCTGTCAAGAAATAATCTCATTTCTAAGAAATCTACGCAAAAATATTCCACCTGGCGACCGGCGACATGAAAATAAGGAAAGTCATAAATTTCGGGACACATGGGGCATAAAATTACGCCTTAAACCTGTTGACAGGCGAATCTTGGATTTCCAAAGCGTTTGTCGGTAACCTGTGTTTGGAATCCGAAATTTTACTGAAAAATAAAATCTTGAAGCTTGCGTGTGCGCTTTTTTATATTTCGTATTGTCGGTTTCTATTGAAAAACCGAAAATGTAAAACCTAACTAATAAAAATACATATAAGTGTATAAATTTTTAAACTTAGGGGAATATTGAAAAGAAAGTATATTGTAAAGGAGGTTTAATAATATATAGGATCTACCCATTCTTTTATTCTTTGTCACCAACCACTTTTGAGCAATGGCGGAATAACCATTAAGCACACTAGGCTATAACCTAGGGCCCCACTTCCCAAGAGGGCCCGAAGAGGCCCTATGTTTTATTATTTAAGTTCCATTCCATAATAATTTTATCTGTGACAATGTCGCGTTTTTTATACTTCACTTTGTTTCAAACTAAGTACACAAAATAAAATTTGCGACCTTCTGTCTACAGAAAAAACATAATAAATAATAAATAAAACAACTCTGGTTCTTTATATTTATACCATATAATATATGTAATTCGGTTCTATAAACATCATCGTTTGTTTTTAATTCGGTATTAAAATGGGTTACACTATTCAAGAAAGTGTTTTCTGCCAAAATAATAATTGTGCTAAAGCTGCTGCACAATTATTTAACGAACGACATCCAGATAGACATGTGTTCCATACTTGCATGCGCAATATATTGTCAAAATTTCGAGAATCTAGATCTGGGTTTGATTGGATTAGATGGGTCTCCGGTGGCCGAGTTGGTACGGCGCCAGCTTTGCAATCGAGAGGCGCGGGTTCGAATCCCGCTTCGACCATGAATATTTTGTGTTTGTTAACTGTTGGAAGGTGGTAGAGGAATTCTTCCTCGATCGAGGTAGTACTACACCACACATCCTCTTAAAGGGCTGGTGAAATCCCCACGGATGTTTCCAGCTCTGGATGTGTGAGTCGATTCCCCAGTACACCCACGGTACATAGTACTTAGACTTCGGTCTTCGTGGGCTATCAGAAGATAAAAAAAAAGATCTGTCCAAAATAAAAAAGGAATATTGAAAATTCGGTGCGAAATGAAGCAGTTGAAGAGGCTGTTATTGTGGGCCACATTACGATGGAGCCTACTCTCAGTACTAAAAGTTTGTCAGATGTTTCAGGTGTTCGGCGTACAACCGTCCAACGGATATTAAAGCACTATAAATTTAAAGTTCAGAAAATTAAGTTAGTTCAGGAGATAAATGAAAATGATAACGACTGGTGTTTAGAATTTTGTGAGGTCATATAGTGAACGAATTAATGACAATCAAAACTATGTGTATAACATTTGTTTCTGTGATAAGTGCTATTTTTCTTTTCTAAATGGCGCCGTTAACCATAATACCATAATAACTGCCGTTATTGGTCGGACAACAATCCGAGAATATTTCGGGACATACACACCCAGCATCCAGAGAAACTAAACGTGTGGGCAGGAATTTTTGGAGATTACAAGGTTGGCCCGTTTTTTCTACTCGCAAATTTTAACGGATTACGTTAGAAATTTGTTAGTTAAATAACGCCATTGATCCAGCTTTAACAGCCATAATTGAGCACGATGATCATTACCGTGCCGAAAACATAATTTTCCAACAAGATGGGGCTTCTCCCCACTACGCGATGCCTGTAAGACAAGTCGTGTCAGAACGCGCTCCGAAACTACCCATGTACTCCAAGCCGCTGGCTCTCCCTAGTCCGATCACCAAATCGCCAAAGCGAATAGCCGACAGCAGTTCCAATGTCTAAAGAAAATGTAAACAAAACCAAATATTTTCAGGAGTGAATAAGGTAGGTGAAACCTGTCAATTAGCGATATCTATATTAAGAATTTCCATCTATAGTGAGAACTTGGAGCAAGGCAAAAATAAATTATAGTTTAAAACACTAAAAAGCATGTTTTTATGAGTAACGCGCATCGTGCGAAAAGTAAAGTTGCTTTACTTTCCGCACGATGCACGCAGTACACACCCCGGTTTTCTGTTAGCTATAAAAGGAAAATAGTTATTTTTAATGTTTTAGTGCGCTACTCATAAAAGCGTGTTATTTAGTTTTTTAAACTATAATTTATTTGTAAATTTTTTGTGCGCCAAAGCGTATTTTTTTTTAAGTTTTTTACTTGGGTACTTAGGTTAGGAACATACAGGAAGTCTCAAAAATAAAATTAATTTTTTTTATTGATTATTGAAAAAAGTACCTATATCTTCATAAAAAGTTCTACATTTTAAAAAAAAGAGCATGGATATTCAAAAACTTGATGTAAAAGTTGAAAGTCACAATTTAAAAGTAGAGGACTTTTTATGAAGATATATGTATAGGCGATATTAAAAAATTAATTTTACTTTTGGGACCTCCTGTACCTAATTCATTAACATTAAAATTCTAGTACATTTGCAGTGGCTGCTTACCTTTAAATAACGATTTTAAGTCTTTTTAGCTTCATGTGGATTAGGACTTTTACATATTTGAGCCACCCTGTCTGTACTAGATCACATTTTTGAATTGCAATACTATTTTCTCACGATGCAGAACTTTTTCAACAAACAAATTGTTTTTCGTTAAATCAATAATAGAAATTTTTCCATATAGTAAGAACCGAAGTAAGAACTTTCGAAGACACGCTCTATAATTTTTTTTGTAATAAAAAATCATATAATTGTATTGTCACCGAAATTGCATAAGCTTGCAAAGTTTCAAATCGATACAATTAGAAGTGGGTGAAAAATGAATTGTAAAATTTCATTAAAATGTTACAAGTCAAGCTAATAAAAGCGTATTAATAAAAATGAAATTCAGGGCCAAGAAAAAAAAAGGTTAAATGAAATTATATACCCCTGAAGCCAGAGAACAAGGAGGCTTAGACGAGATAAAAGGCGATGAATTAAATTAAAACTTCTCGAACCCAAATTGAAGACAAAATAAGAACAAACGTATACAACATAATCGTAGCATGGTACACAACAGCACAACAAAGGTAAGAATTAATTAGGCATTTTAGATAAGAGTAATTAGTAAAAATAGGCAAAGCACTGGCACTGTAACAAAATTGAACTTTCACAAGGGGACCTATTATTCGTAAATGGCCAGCGCGGTTACCAAATTTGTCTCCGTTGGATTTTTTTTTGTGGGCCATCTAAAGACAAAAATTTACTCGACACAGCCTGTATCGTAACAAGAATTGCGGCAACGTATCGTACACAAAATCTCATCACTCCAGAAATTCTCCACAATCTTAGGGAATATTATTATCAATCTCGTTACTACTGCACGGAGATTTGTGGTGGGCATTTTCAACATTTAATTAATTAAAACATTCGGTACGTGAATTTGTTATTTTACACTTTTTGACTTTAAGTTTTCGAGCACTGCCCCAAACTTAAAAAACTTGGTGGCGTTGGAAAGATAATTAAATACCCTTTAAACCGATGCACTGGTTGGGTTTGCTTAGGTTCCCGCCATATAACTAAAATCAAAAATCTCGTGGTAAAATACCACAAATTTACAACTCGCTCTAGCATGTACTAGGACCGAGCTACGCAAAACCATAAATATAACTCACATCAGTAAAAATTATTTTCACTGCTTTACTGCCATCGGAAATGAACGCATTAAGCGAAGTGACCGCTTTATCTGTGATTACCCCGTGTAACCTATTGTTATTAAGTAATTTTCCAAAGTTAAGTGTTTGTGACAAGTTGTTTACTAATGGATATTATTCAAAAGCAAGTTATGTACTATTTTATGTATAAGTCCTTTTGATCTTTGTGCATTATTAGTGTTGAAATTTGATTGCTATGAAGTTGATATTTGCAAGATAGCTTTTTACTTTTTGTTATTTCATTAACATCCGGTTGCACAAACAATTTAATCACGAATTAAACTATTAGACACTTGTAATGTGACAGGACTTATGTTAGCGTCATTGCCAAAGCTGACTCTAAACGCCAATTAAATGTACTACTTGATTAAAAGTTTTGTGCAACCCGCAGCTAGAGTTTTAGTAATGATGCCATTTAATGCCCAAAATAAAACTAAAATAAAGAAAGTTCCTCTTCCTCCTCCGTCTCTTCCTTTAAAATGTAGCTACAGTTTTATTCTTGTTTTCAGTTATTATGATGCTATGCCTTAGCTGCCTAATGCCTTCGCGCAAACTACGTACACACAGTCTATTCACGTCTCAAATACGCCCGATATAAACAAAAGCACCTGACGCTGCGGCAGGTCTGTCGTCCAATAGCTTTGCGTAAATTGCCAATCACGAGGCTAGATTGCCTGTTACGAGGCTATCACGTTGTTTATATCGGGCGTATTTGAAGTGTGAATAGAGTTTAGGTAGCTATTTTTATGTTTCGGTATGCGTAACCAATGTAATTTAATATAATATTCGTGTGTTTTAGGTGCTGATTATCGCTTCGTGTTTCCTCGCAACTATATGGATGAAACTCGTATTGAATAAGTGGAAACACGACCGTTATACCACTAGTAGTCCACTCTACCACTACGTGGCACTGTAGGATAATAATTCTTATGCAAGTAGGATACCATCATTTCAGTCGTTCTTTGAAGTTTTAGACAGTTGGCGTAAAAGTTTGTGACAGGCTGATGCAATAATCACTAATTATTTTATTTAAACAATTTCATTCCTTATTTTTTGCAAGTGTTGGAAATTTTAGGAAGGTTTTAGGATTTCATCACACAGGTATGTAGGTTTTTTTCTAAATATCCGGTATTTATGCCGAATAGATTTCTTTGTTTGGAAGGTTTATATGAACAAAGCTATAATGTTTTTAACATAATATTTTCTGTAGTGATAAAGCTATTGCTTTTTAATGTGTATAATGATACTAGGTAAGGAGAGTACGAATTTCTGTAGTCGAGATAATAGCATGTGTGCTTTCTTATATTTTGTTTTATGACCTTTTAAGGTCGGGGGTTTTGTATTGCTAATACTATTTTTATTTCCCTTTTTCCTTTGGTTTTTAGGACAATGCTTTTAAAACCTTAAAAACGTATTCTGACCGGTCTGTCCATGGATATATAATTTGGAACATTAGGATCGAAAGAACGAAGAAAAAGTTGAAAGCTATTTTAATGCCGTACGTTTTGGTTCTTATCATTTATCCCCCTTGGGCCAAATATTGCCAAACGTGACCATAGAATTCCAGAATGTGACCTGTAATACCCTAATGTGACCTGTGATATTCTAACATGGCCTGTGATACAGGAACTCGGAGGAAATAGAATTTAAAGACTGTATAGTGTATATAGCTACTTTTTCCTTGATATTTCATATGTAAACGGAACATAACACAAGTTTTACATCTAAAACATTTAGTGAACAAACTTGTTATAAAAATTGCACTTTCATACAGTATAAACTGCGAAGTTGCAGAATACAGAGTATAGTTTTTATAATATTTTTGCCAGCTTTATTTATACAAAATTAATTGAAAATTTTCCCTTTTTTACTTCCTGTTTAATTTACTAAATTTTCTTGTATTTTTTTTAATTATTTGCACTTTGGCCTATTCTTGTAATAACAACGTGATAACAATAACTGTTTGGTAAATAAAGCCGAAATGTATATACTTTGTAGTTTTATTATATTAGTTATATTTTACATATTATTCTTTGTACACAAAAAAAACTGCAATGCTATTTTCAATAATAGTATAATTCTTGACCACTCTCACTTTGGTTATTTTAAAGTCAATTCTGTTTCAACAAAACATCATTGAAATAAAAATGAAAAAACATTGCTTTAAATATAGACTTATCATTAGAGTTCAAAAGAAGTCTTACTTCTTTAAAAATTATATTACCATTTTTTCAATTACAAAAATTCTATTGGGAACCTATAAATTACTATTATTCCTTGCCTTAGAGTGTAGAATTGTTTAAGTTAAAACATTAAATTATTTGACGAGAATGCTCAAATATAATTGGGTGAAAAATAGCTATTTGTGGGAGGTGTGATTCAAATAAAAGTATATTTTATTAAACGAGCAAGAACTACAGTTTAAATAATAAAATCTAAAAATTAAGTGAATTATTCTTATATCATTTCAATTAAAATAAACACTGTTATAAAATATATAAGGTATTAGAGAAATAATAAAAAATATTAATTCAATGGGTTCTATTGTTGGCTGAAATATTAGTTCTACTGCTCGCGGAGGGAGGGGTTAAAATTGTGCTGTTGTTACTTGTTCGTTGAATCGTCGTTTAAGCTTGCAGCCTGCTTGTTTATTGCGTTATACGCCAAAAATAATAGATTTTGGGACTGGCAATCCATTTCAATGTTTTATGGTAAGTAAAACAAATCTAAACGATTTGCAAGAATAAGTTTGATTTTTTATTTGTTAATCTCACTTGGCTAGTCTATTATAAGACTTTTTACTCAGCCGATACGTATTGTTAAAAAACTATCAACATTAAATATGATCGCAAGTTTATTGTTGAATTTGTATTTTTTAGATATGGTTTCCACCAAATCTAACGGAAAATTTAGGAGATTCGAATGCAGTTTTATGCGTCAAATTTGTTCCATCTTGCATCCTGTAGGTACCCATACAAGCCAAAAGCAGACAGTTTTGCAAAGAAGCAGATCGTATGTATATTTGGAGTGAAATAAATATAAATAGTTTACGGTGTTCGCGTCAGTGTGGTGTTAATAAAATGTGTTTTTTTATATTTGAATGTTTATAGAATGTCTAAACAATGTATGTTTAATAATACTAAATAAAAATTATTTTAAAATAATAAAGCATGTTTCATTTGTTTCAAATATAAGTATTATAATTGATGTAATAGAAATTCTTAATTATATTAAATAAGAGTAATTGTTCTTCAAAACACGAATATTTCTTTCTATTAGAAGTTATATTAAATTAATTACTGTTGTAATTGAAACAATAAGAGCTATTTTGCATTAAATGAGGTGCATATTCTTACAAATAAGCTTCTAATGAAACCAATGACAGTTTGAATTGAATTTGGAATAGGGTATCACTAGTATCTAAAAATTGTTATATTTGGACGATCCATTAGAAACCAATGAAACCTTATATTTCAAGCTATCTTCTAACCTATTGGTTAACAATGATAAACTAATCATTGAAATAAACCGAATTTTTATTGTGCAATACGGAATAGAGTGTGTCATTGAGTGAATGGGTATCCAATTCAATATACGATAGTGTTTTTTCTGTGTGGGGTTTATAAGTATCAGTATTTGATTGTTAAAGACTATTAGTGTTTTTTTTAGTTTGTTTATAGGTAGTTTCCTCTAAAATATAATTTAATCAGTAAAATCATCAATTTATAGCTGGTTTTACTGAATACATAATATTTTATTGTGCCATACGAAAAAAACAATAACTCGTTTTTAAAACAATCAAATACTGGCTTGAAAATAAATAAATATATTAAACATATCACTTTTAAACTACCCGCCACGAGAAAACGAGCTAGAGCGACATTTGGTGGTAGAGTGCGTACTATTTTATTGATTTTTATTTAAATTTCGTGTTTCTGGATTTTACTTAGGAGTTAACATTTCTAACCTATTATATTTCCTTCGCTCGCAACCATTTAATATTTGGTACAGCTAATGTGGCATGAGGCTAACTCATATACATGAAGATTGCCGAGCATGTCTGCGATGAAATCATAGATAGCTTAAATTCGAATATACAATCTTGACAACTTTTCTTCATAACCTTTTTTGCAGTTTTATAAATATTGATATTTTTGAATACTTCAATTCTTTAAATGACATTTGACAGATGTGAGAGATCTCGATCTCTTTTTTGGTTACTTGTCATGCAGAACCTAAAGTCGAAAACCATGTTGCAAAAATTCTATAAATAGAAAATATTCCCATATGGTGCAGACTTTCTCGCGGACGCTGTATATAACACTGTTTTGTAAATAAATTTTGTAGATGCTGAAAATCAGTCTTCTTGTAAAAAAAAGGCTTCAATAACATATTTTTAATTTTTGTCGCACTTTTGTATGGACCGGGAACCACAGTGCGAGGTATCACACGATATCCCTTACCATTTAACATTTTATCAGCCGGTTGCCGAAAACTTTTAATCAAACGTTAAATCCTAATTCATCGTTAAAAACAAAAGGTATTCTGTTTAACACGGCGTTAAGTTTTTTTTTTCTTTCTGCAACTGCCTACATTTTTAGCTAATCAAGAATTAAACTGACAATTGCCACTACAAAACCAAGGCGTTGTTTACCTTTTCATTTGTTTTTAACGAACAGAGAACTTAACGATGAATTAAACTAATTACACAATGTGGTGTAATTAAAGTAAAGTTGTTGGTAACATTTTTCCTTAAAAATTGGTTACTTTGGCAAAATTTTATGTTCCAATGCAAGAAATTGAAAGAAAAATCCCTTCTTCAATAGTTTAAAATAAAACTATATATACACTTTTAATGCAGATGGACATCTAATTTATCACAATGCTTACTAAGTAGATACCTATGTGTACAAGTGTACACACCCTAATAAAAAAATGTAGGAAAAATAAAGTTCATCATTTATCATGTGAATTTTACCAAAAATATACCTTTCATCTTCAATAATATACCAAAATACTCTTTATACCATTATTTTGTTGTTAGACTTGAGCAAAAATAATATTCTGTTGCTGGAATTCTTCTTGGTCTTGGTTTTAAACTATTCTTTATAACATTATTATTAAAACAATTTTCCTTCTATAAAAAATATAGATATTCTGCTAAATTTCATTTTGGTTACTTTTCCTCAACACTTCCGAATTGGCAAGTAATTCCTTGTCTCTCTTCATTTAGCCATAGAGGTAGTTATTTTTTTGAATTATTTTTGTCCTTATACAAAATCAAAAAGGTATGTATTATGTATTACAAAAGTAAAAAATATTGGAATTCAAGTAATTTTTACATAAATCAGTCTTTTGTTTTAGTAACGGCTCCCTATACAATAAACCATAACCTCCTAACTATAAACCATAGGAAAAAAGGGTTTGTTGAAGAAAACTAAAGTTTTTTTTTTAAATACAAACAAAATAAGATCGTATGTCACCCACCGATTTCAAAGACGTTTATGATGTAACCTCAAATATTCCTCTCTTCCTCTTCCATTATGTCCGCCCTCGTGTATGTAACAGGTTGACCAGCTCTCTACCTGGTTTGGCGCATAGACCAAAGCTCTGGCGACCTTTAATGGTGTACACTACACGGTACTCCTTTATTTTTCTGTGGTTTTGAATCTTGACATTCTAGGCGTTTTGCAGAGTTTACCGATTGACAAACCGGTTGCAATTGGGAAACGCTTTACCACAATGGCCTCTAACTAAGACGGTTGTCGCGTTATCCTGAGGAGCATTCAATTGACGAAAATTAGATCGATTCGAATAGGTTTAGGAACTTCGAGACAAATACGTAATTAAATGAAGAAAGGTAGTAGAAAGAGGTAAAATAACATTGAAGTGACATAAAATGATCCGGATCGATCCGGTCAATTGAATACGACACAGAGGCGTATTAACAGGTATGTTCGTTTGTGCTGCACGAAACTGTACTTACTAACAGAACCTTCTTTTTTGTTTGTAGATGACACCTATTAAAAAAAAACAATTTACGTTAATGCAATTTTATGCAACACAAACGAATAAGCCAAAAGTAATCAGGATCAATTCAAGTGCAAAAACGCCTGTTCGTTAATGTGGCACGAAACTGCACCAACCTAAACTTTTAGGTTTGTTCTTTTGTGTTGCACGAACCTACACTGATTTTTTGCTTATGGGTATCTTTCACCAAACCTTTTGTGTTGCACAAAACTGCACTACATTTTTTTTTATTTGTGAGAGACACCCATTAGAAAAAATCAGTGCAGGTTAGTGCAGATTGTGTAACACAAAAGAACAATCGTTTTATGTTAAAACTGCACTAACTTGCACTGATTTTTTTTCTAATTGATGTCTTCTACAAATAAAAGAGTGTATGTCAGTGCAGTTTCGTGAAATACAAATGAACATATCTTATGTTGCCCTATTCGACGTTTTTAAATTTAAAAAGAAGAATAATGCCACAAAACAAATTAAAAAAAGGATTGAAATTAGGCACCCTTGTAATTTTCTTTATGAAACTTTTCTAGTTTTATAAATTATCAGGACATAAAAATGAACAAAGATATTGATGTAAATTGATGTAAACTCAGTTATATTTTTAAAAATCCTAGAACATATTTTATTTATGAAAAAGTAACAAATTCCTATTTATAAAATATTTCAACATCTATGTCACCAGTAGGTAGGTACCAAGGTATCTATATTATTTTGAGCCAATCTTCACATTACATCTTCGATATATTTTCTGTATCTTATCTATAACCTGTAACAAAAGCAAATAGAACCGGTAATAACAAATAAAAGTATACGTACATGATTACATAGTAATTTTAATAAAAGCTCTATGCGCTACAACCCAGGTAAGGTCAATACTTTGTTCATAGATATTTTATCCTTAATAGTGACAATATGATTCACATAAGTACGATGAAAATGGTAGTTAAGTAAATGCGTCACAGAAAAATTACAATTTCCAATCTGAATCTGTCGTCACGACCAAAAAGTTTATTAAATGAGAAGTGGCAGTATTTTACTTCGAACTTAATTTTGAACGAATTCGTGGTAGACTAAATGAACACTCTACGGTTTAAGCGTGACACATGGTTAAAAAAATTAATATCTGTGATCTGTACTACCAGCAATTAGGTTTATGAATTGACCAGGATACTTACCGACAGTGATGTAGCAAGGCTAAATTTGACTGAGGGCAAGCGAGGAATTGTGCGCCCCTATAAAAGACCTTATTAGCTTATAGACTCAATAGTTTTAATATTTGGCGCCCCTTGCCACTGACGCCCTTAGGCAAGGGCCTAGTCTGCCTAGGCCTAGCTACGGCACTGCTTACCCAGACAAAAATATTTTGTCAGATGCACTCGACAAAAATTATATAGTATGCACGTTAGCTATTACGGGTAAACATAGAACTTGAGATAAAAATAGGAAACAAAATTGTTCTCAAAATTATTCTACTATAAGTAGTGAATGACATTATTTTACCTTATCAAGAAAATACCAACAAATTTGCAAAGTTTTCCCCTGGCAGTAAGGTATTTCACTAAATATTGTGGCTAGGATAATCTCTGAAATAACATTCATTTAGGACTCCATTCCTTACATGTAGGTTTACCAAGTCTAAGGAAATATGTTTATGATATTTTTGTGCCTTATCTTTTATCAAAAGTCTGGTTTTTAGGATTAGAAATTTATATTCTTTAGAAATAAAACAATCGTATTTCAATGTATCTAAAACAAGCGCATAAATGAATAATGATGACAAGAGAGTGTTTAAGGAAGCTGAAAAGCAGCAAATTTTTTACGCACAGCATTTTAACATAGATTTAAAAAATTAATAGTAAAATTATAAATATTTTGCCAGCTATACACTAGTTTACGGTTTAAGGATTTCGTGCTACTTACCTTGAAAAAATATAAGTTTAGAAGTTTATTGTCTTCTACTTTTGTCTAATTTTTCGATTGGCCTTGCCTATTTTCCCATTTTAACATACAAAAATATTTTGATTTAAAATATCTTCGCTTTACAAGAAATACAAAACGCTTTGTTGACATTAATATCTGACATTTAGCGTTCGACTTTTCCCGATGTGATACAATTAGATCCCAATCGGGGATTGGGGCCGAAATTTGAATCGGAGCAGGCCGGTATTTAATACTGGAATCCAATTTAACAACGTATATATTATTATATTAAATTTATCACGTTGTTTGTTAGTCACGAGTTAAAAATTTTTCTGCAACCCGTTGTAATAGTAAACGTCACCCGCGCTTAATGGTTAAAATTAAGAGAATCAAATCAATCAAATCATCAAATCAAAATCAAAATAATATATCCCCCTTAAAATTAAAATTGACCTCTCTGAGTGTTTTTCTGTTCGTTACATCGAAAAGGAGAAACCCAGGGTGGAAAGTTTTCGACGTATGTATGTTATGTATTATCTAACTTTAGTGCGTATATACTTCTTAAATACTAAGCGCTATGTTGGTGACAAAAAACTGAATATACTACACTTATTTTACACAACAAGCGCTCCTTATAAATATGCTAATAGCTGTAACCCGTATAAGTAGGATAAATTCACTCTTGCTCTGCGTCTAGAGTGTTCCCAAGCATTACATAAATTTTCATATTATATAATCTTGGCGGAATAATAATTTTTAAAGTGGATAATTTAAAAAAATTCATTGTGTTTTTTCACTGTCGAGAAATAATCTCCCTTATATAAGAAATCTGGATAACAAATTCCACCTGACGGCGTGAAAATAAGGAGTCATAAATTTCACATCACGTGGGGCATAAAATCAAGCCCTAAACTTGTTGACAGGCGAAAACACGGAAATATCAAACGAAAACATTAAACTTTTGAATTTATTTTATAATAATCTGACAGACAGAACCTTAAACATTTTGTCAGTTTTTCGCTCTTTATTGTTAATGTTTTTCAATGAGGTCTTTCAGTCAATTTAGATTTAGGTGCCATTGTATACAGGGTGTTATCAAACTCCATAGACATACACTTTATAAGTAATTCTTTGGACAAAAATAAGAAGAGATTTTACCAAGACATCTCCGTAAACGCTTTATTTCTGAGATACAGGGTGATAAAATGTTAATTTTACTGATCCCTTCATTATGTCTCTTACAAATTTTTAAAGATAGTTTATTTCAATTTCATATATAAAGGGTGTCGGGATTCACTTTCTAAGTTCAACCAACAATTTTACACAAATAACATGCTGGTTTCCAACATGTCGCTCGCAATGTAGGTGGAATGATATGAGAAGTCATGTTGGAAGTATCTCCATCTCCATTACTTTTTAGGAATGGATCCATAACGGCCCTGGATTACATACGGAAAGTGTTAGAACCAACAGCTATACCCAACGTATTGGGAACATTCTGTTCCAGCACGATAATGCACGGCCACATAATATGGCTTATCTAGAACGACTGTTATATGACTGTGAATGTTAATGTGCTTCCTTAGCCACCACGCTCTCCTGATCTAATCCTAATTTTGGAAATAAGCATTGGCAATATTGGGCCGTACCGCAGCAGTAATACTATAGCAGTATTGTAACAGAGTTGAGAAATGAAATTCGAGTTGCATGGGATACACTGCCTTAAGATGCCATTGATCATTTTCTCAGAAGCATGCAAGGATTTTAAGGACTTCCCGTGTGTCGACTGGCTCCAAAGTGTATCCATATTTTTTTTCTCTTTTCGCCAGACGACATCAATCAATAAGACGAGAAATTTAACTACGGGAACAAAGGTGGCAGTGGCAGCCGCTGAAAATTAGAAGTTGTACTTACTGGACCCGTACCAAATTTAGGGTTTGCTTGGCAAAGTGAGCCCACTTGCAATGTTTTGGTAAAGGAAAAACATTTTTGTAATTTGCGAAAAAAAGTTGGGTTTTTGCGCAACCTCCCCCGGGAAAAAAATGACCATGTCTAGGTATTTTATTTATTAGTTTTTCTAAACAAATTTTACATCATTTTGTCAAGAAGTTTTAAATTTTAAGAGAAAAAAATGTTTTAGTAGAAAGTTATAGTCATTTGAATTTTTATAAACCTAAAATATAATTCAAAAAATCAAATGACTATAACTTTCTACTAACACATTTTTTTCTCTTAAAATAGAAACTTTCTCGACGAAATGATGTAAAATTTGTCTAGAAAAAGTAATGAATAAAATACCTAAATGTGATAACTGAAAATTGCGTTTTTCGTCCGTTTTTAGGACATATATCTTTTAAAATTGACACGGTAGGGCATAATGAATCGACTTATCTTGAAGCTTATGCAATTACCTTTAAAATGAGTACAGTTTAATACTTCTAGATATAATCTATCACAGGCTATTACTCCTAGATCAATTAAAAACAATCGAAAATACTAATGCATGGTCAGGAATAGAAGTATATTATCATGTTTGTCTATTATATTTCTTATATGTCTACATTCATGATTCTCGTGAAGCTGCTTCAGTATCATGTAAATTAAAAAAAAATTCTTTTCTACCTATAATACATCCAAAGATAAGGCTAAGGGAAACTGGATTTACGTGCGCTCGCTCGTGTTCCGTCGCTCCGTGATCAGCAGGCAGTGAATGAATAAGACTTTAATTCTCGATCACTAGTTTACAAGAAAAATGTACCTCGTGAAAAAAAGTGTTTTTTAACCTAATTCGAGGTCTCTGAAAACGAAAATGACAACCATTTATTTTTCCAAAGAAGCGTTTGCGACATATTCGCAAAAAACGTGTTTTTCGGCTCTTTTTCCAGTTATGGTCCAACATCTCGAGAACGGTAGACGTAATCGACCTAAAATGTACACACATTTCGAGGTACGCTTCTTTTTTCACATAAATATTAATTTTGAGTCAATTGGAAGAGTATTTTTTGAGTTACAGCTACTGAAAGTTGAAAACAAAAACTGCATTTTTTGAGCTTTTTTGAAAATTGCACTTTTTGTTTGTTTTATTTAGATATTAGGAATTTTTTTTCATGTTTTGAATTGCATATGAAAGATTATTTCGTCACGAAAATATTTTGCCCAAGTTGGTTCAAATCGGTTGTAAAATGGGCAAGATATTACTGATTAAGTGAAGGCAGACGATTTCAGCTTTTGCCATGAACGCCCAGAAGTCCGGAGAAATTAGGTGAACTTTGCTGATGTAATTAAGGTAGTAAAGCCTAACGTACTCTTTTGAAACTAACCGATTTGAACAAACTTGGGCAATATATTTTCGTGACGAAATAACCTTTCATATGCAATTCAAAAAACATGAAAAAAATTTCCTAAGAAATAATTAAGAAAATAAATTAATACTGGAATTCACCATGTACTAGCCATTATAACACTTTTATTTATATGACATAATATGACGTCACAACTAATAGTTTGACGCTTTGCAAGTTTTAAATTTTGTATGAAAATTTGTCGTGGAAAATCGTTTTTTTTTGTTAGTAAAGACGAAAATAAATGGGTAAAAACAGCCACCATGAATATTCAATTTATGTACAGAATAGAAAAAAAATTCAGGTTTATTTGGATTATATGCATATTCCCTATCAGTGTAAGTATTCTCTATTAACTTAGAAGCATTATTTGGTGTTGCAACTTTTATGATAGCTAGTATATTTAAAAATTCGAATAGGTACTAAATCCATCGCCAAAAATCGAAAAAGAATGTTAAATATCATCGTGTAAAAGCAAAAAAATAGTCCTTCATAAGGGAATGTATGGTAATGTGTTCCACCTCTATTCTAGCTGGAATCGCGACAACCGGGCTACATTTTGGTAAATCACAAAACGTTGAATTATAGGTAGACCCGCATTTGACAACTCCAGGCCATTTCCAGTGCTGTTCATTAAAAATCATTGTTCAAGTGCTTCGTCCGGAAAGATCGGGCTTTTCTGATGTCAAAGTATTTTGGAGAGTACGATCTATTTATATTTCAATTATTACAAAAGAGCAATTAAAAAACAAAACCTGACTATGCACAAGCAATATATATTACAACAAAAAGTGTTGAACAAATCAGGTGGCTTTTGGAGTCCGAATTTTCCAATCGAGGTTTGTTATCTAGGTTGCGGAAACGTTGTTCTTATAATACCTAGGATTGTCTTTCATAGGAGAGGAGTTACAGCCGTTCTGTAGAAAGAACTTAGACAGACGATTTGATAGTCCATGCATAATCCCATTACTCCTTGCATACGTTGCATAGAGCAACATTTATGAGGGATGTGTGCAGTGACGGCTGATTAGGGGCGGCCGGTCACCAGTGTTGATTTCAGACAAACGCAGACAAATTAAAAACTTGATTTTTCCATATCTGCTCTGAAAATACCTAAAAACACACTACTAACTGCAACTGAAAATCAATAATTTTAAACAGCGTGCGAAAACGTGTACCCACGCCGTGAGAGCACGTTTACGCATGCTGCAAGGAACAATTATTATGCAACCAACCATTCACCAGACCTACATATCTTCCATACTACCTTAAACAAAAGTTTTAAAACAAAGTATGCAGGAGTTTTGTCATCAGTCATAATTTGAAAGCTCTCTCCTAGCAACCAATTTCATTTGTTGAATCATTGACGGCGTTATCTCAACTGCTACCCAGAGAATCGACTAGATTTAATTAAATATACAGGGTGAGTTTTTTAAAGTTTTACAAGGCGATATCTCAAAAAGTTTTATAATATTTCCATGAAATTTTGTTAATACGGTGATGGGGGGACATATTTAAACATATTTTTGACATTTACCCTCTCCATCTATTTTGAGGGAAGGGGTTAACTTTGGAATTTTAAATGGGATGATATACTTTGTTCATAAAATTCGAATCTACGTAAAAAACTACGTATGTTTACAATTTTTTTTTTTTGGTTTAGTCTTTCGGTTACTGAATTATGATTTATTAGGTTAAAAGATTTATTATTTGGGTGTTACGCCACTCTACTGTTAAGGAAAATTAATATTAAATCAATCAAGAATTCATTCGGAAAACTCTTATATCCTTTTTTAATTACTTTTTATAATTACTTAGTTCATTTTTAAGTTGGTTAGTGAATTTAGATTACATTCTTTGATAACGAGACTAGATATTAGGTCTCGAAACGTCAGAAAAATTATTTTATTCAGATTAGGTTGTAGACAGAATATATACTACACTGGACTGGAGATAGATTAGGGTCAGGCATATTTTTACAATTAAAAGCCACTGACAGTGTACAGAACATTTGTTTTTTCAGGATTTGTTTTTTGTATTAAACACAGTGACTTTTATTATTTTCTAAAAATATTAATTTTCCTTAAAGTAACACTCAAATAATAAATCTTTTAAATACGAATCCGCCACAATCATATAGACATTATTCATTAGGTTATAAATAAAAAAAATTACCATTTAACTTCAACTTATTTAGCGTCAGTCATGCTTGATAAGTTGTTTGAAATATCCCCCTTCAACTTCCAAAGGCAGCTTCACTTTTTTTTTAAATACATTTCGTACCCGCTGTAACATTTCAAGTGTCACTAATAAGCAGGCAAAGCGGACTCGGTCTTTCGCATCATCTAACAGAGTATAAGTCGCTATCACTTGGTTTTCTATAAAACCCCACAAAAAAAAGTCAAGGGGGGAGGGTGTCAAATCTGGGGACTTAGCAGGCCAGTTGACCGGACCAGCTCATCCAATCCACCTGTTTTCAAATATTACACCTTCTCTGTAATTTGCTTCCATGTTTAATTGAGCAATAAACTGAGAAATAATCGTTAAAATGTCAAAATTCTCAAGTGACTTAAGTAAAAATAACGTATTTCCATAGAAACGAATAATAATTCTGACATAAGTGAACTTGATACATGGTAAAATGTATTTATTTTTGAAATTCAATCAAAATTTAGTTAACCATAATTCCCTAACCGAAGGAGCAAATCAAAGAAAGTTTTATACACATACGCAGCTTTTTATGTAGGCTCGAATTTTATAAGGGGAAATATTATTGGCACATTAAAATAGGGCATTTAAACGCCAAGTAATGGACGGAAAAATCGTCTAAACTAACGACAATTTTTTACAAAATAACGCCAAACTTTCCACGACAATAATAAAGAAATGAACTATAAAAGATACCTCAAACTTCAAGAACATAATATATTCACCTTCCGTATAACGCTTTTCACCGTCGATTAAAACATGACACATCTAAAAAATTCATTACACGACATAATCCATATTGCCAGACAAAATAATATGTTGGCACACGGAAAAAGTATATTGAAACCCAACCTGTGCGGCAGCCGCGAGCGTCAGCCGCCCCATAGGAAACGCATCTTGGACATATAAGGGCAGGACTATTTAGCGCTGGGACAATAAAGCGCAGGACCATTTAGCGCTGGGGCCGTTAAGCGTTGAGACAATATAGCGAGACTATTTAAGCGAGGACGTTTTGGCGCGGGGCTGGAGTCGTGAAATACGTTCTCGGACAGGTTTGCTCAGTTTTAGGTTTCATCAGTAAGTATCTTTTTTTAATTTTTTGTCTTTGTTGATACTGGTGAAATCTAAAACTGAGCAAACCTGTCCGAGAACATATTTTACGGCTTCATGGCCACAAGAAGAAATTATTTTATTTCTAACAGCTTGAATGCCAAAATTTAACAAAAAAAATTAAAACACCAAAAAAATAATAAACGGTCTGGAAAAACAATGAAATAATGAAATTGCTAAATGTGTAGAAATAAAAATACATAATTGTATTTCATTTAATTAGTATTCCGTGCTAAAATTCGCAAAACTCATGGAATCCCTTCGGTGGCCATCCGTCGGTCCGCCCGTCTATCACAGGCGATTACCTCTGAAACTGTTCGACGTAAAAATTTGAAATTTAGCACCGAGATAGAGTGTGGTGACCCAATTATCCACGTCAAGAATAAAAAGCTAAATTTTGATTGTGGGGGTTAATTTCAGGGGGTAAACTGGGATAACGAAGAAAACAACACGTGTTATAAACTATAGTACGGAAAGATCGGATAGAGAAAACTTACCTCTAGTTATGAGGGAACCACATAAAAGATACGTCCATACTAGACTTCTAAAATGCCATCAAAAGCCAAAAAAAAATCACATTTCCAAACATAATTAATAGTTTCAGAGAACTAAAAGGGACGAAACAAATTCTTAGCATTCGTTATCTACAAAATGGCGTAATTCTACTTACAGAAAATAAAAAACCATCGTCAAAGGCATACAGCAACGTTTCTTTTTCTATACAACGCTTTCCTTTCTGGAAACAAATAAATTCGTACAATAGGTACTTTCAAATCTCAAACTTTCAAAAACAGTGCTAAAGAAAGCCTCTCTAAGTAGGTCTCGTCTATCTGGTTCTTCGCAGATTCGAAACGACAAAAGACGCATTTTCTCTGTCTTTCCTATATTTATAGCCTCTGGTAAAAAAACTTATTTTTTCTTAACCAAATTTCATATCAAAAAATACAATGACCACTCAACTTGTGACTAACCTCGCGTCAAGCGGATAACCAAGAAATGTCATGTCAGAATAGTAGGTAGGGTTCATTCATCTAAAAATATTGTCAGCGGAATGGCGAATTGACGAAATAACGGAATAGCGAACTCTCAAAACTAGCTACTGATAATGAAGCCAGAGATCGTGATATGCCATGGTGTAATTCTTCAGAAAGTAGAAAGTTATTTAATTTGTAATAAAAACAGAATAAGAAACTTATGAAGGACTTAAATGAAGCATTTTTCCTTATGGAAAAATATGCGTAAAATAAAAATGCTACACTTGTTACTCTTTGAATACACAAATAAAACTAAATTCGCAAAATGCTTATCAAATTACATGTAGGTTATTCCAGAGTCGACAATTAAATTTTTCTTAGAAATTTCGATAAAAAAGTATAATGCCTAGCCCTAAATAAAAGACAGGTAATATGACGATGCCAGGCGCGGCCCGTGAGCTTTTTACAGGTGGGCCAAAATTTTGTGGGCAACTAGTGATATCAACGCAACAAGCAAAATACACTTTTTTGATTAAGGAAGGTGTTTTAATAATGTGCCTAGTTTTGCCAAGAAATTATTTACCTACAAATAAACACCGCAAAAATCATAAAATAGGTACTGTAGTATATTAAACGCTACTCTACCTAGATGTTTATGACTTTTTTCTGTTTTAATGTTTTAGTACTCTAGAATTTTAGCCCCTTCCCGTTTTGGTACGTTTAGCGTCTCCTCAAAAGTGGTCGCGCCTTGTACTAAAACCCCAGAATATAGAGATGGTGAAGTTTATTATGAGCTAAAAGTATGATTATTTGTAAATTGAAATTAGGAACGCTGCCGAAACTCCGTTTTCTTTAATAAATAGAATACTGGCGACTAGACATAGCAATACGATCTTTGTCTACGCACGTGCAGGCCGCTAGCTGAAATAAATATGAGATTGCCAATAATTTTAAAAATATTTTATCGAGGAACAAGTGATAACTTGTTGCCAATACACCTTTTAGAGCCGATCTAATTTTTTAAATAACAAAAAATAAAAGAAAGTTTAGCCCAACACAGCCTCGAACCCTCGACCTCTTGCCCAACTCGCTGATATTATTCTACCTCTGGACTACGCGGTAATGTAAGAAAACCGATCCGACGCCGTTATATTTGACGAATAGCGTTGGCGAGGCTGAGATCGTATTTATAAATTTTTATGTTTAACCGCTAATTAATAATACATTAATTCAATGCAAATACGATGCGCATATTAGCTACGTAATTAGTTAATTAGTTTTCCTTTTTCCAAACCAATTTTTTGGAAGAATATATTTTACGGGGCGGTTTGAGTGTATTGCCATAGTGGGAGTGGCGCGATATTTTTGGTGGGCCGTCGACCAATTGTGTCTCTTTTTAACTTCCTAAAGCGCGTATGTCTGTCTCTCTTAGTTTTAATGAATTTATATCATCCATATAAACCTATAAGATCAATTTAAAATATGACCCATCCCGGAGCAAGCTTGGATATCCTTTGACGATGGCTTGGCTTGATTCTTTCTTGGGGAGTTTTCGCATGGAACTTTAAAACAAGATATTCTTTTTTAGGTTTTAAAAAATTAAAAAATACATTATTAGGTAGATAATTGAAAATTTTAGGTGGGTCATTGACCAAATGACCTTATGGCCTGGTAGGTGCCACTAATACCTACCATAAGTCCTAAGAAATTCGGTATCTACATACTTTCGGGTCGGCGCGGGTGGTTATCTAACAAAATTATGTTTAGTATGTAGGTCTGTATATTTTTAATGGGCCCTTATTTTCAGTTGTTGAAAGTTAAATGTTACAAGTAAAATATGGGTAAATCACAAAAATATTTGTCCGGAACCGTTGATAGGAGGGTCCGTTGTTAAGAGGTATTTTATATATGTAGGTACCTACATAAGGAATGTTTGGTGGCATAAAAAGTGTCCGTTTAGTAGAAGGGTCCATTGTTCAGAGGTGTCCGTTAATAGAATTGTCACTGTACATTAATTTTACATTACTTTGTCGGATGGGATCAGATTGTTAATAAAGTCGTCCCCACATGTTCACCGAGGAATATCCTAAATCTTCTAAAGTCACGTAATCTGTTAAAACAGTTTTAAAACATCAGAGCCAAAAAAACAACTCGAAATTAAACTATTTCGCAAGCTTCTACATACAATACGTGACGAGATTTAACTACGTTCAATGTTATGTCTGAATCGAATACATACATATTCTGTTTGGTAGCGACGAAAATATGGAGCAATTTTGTGAAATTTGGCTTGCAAACTACGTGCAGATTTTGTGTTTGGCATAAAATCTGGAAAACTTAATATTCAGTAAAAATATATTTCCGGGAAAGAATCGGAAAATGGCGTTTTTTAAATAAATGTCTGTAAATACATACAGTCAATCAAAAAAGTCTCCAATCACTTAACATTTTTCGAAATAAATGACATTTTTTTATATTAAATTGTAATTAAACTAAAACATGCAACAAATATATTTAGCAACCTGTTAAAAAAGAAACACACAAATAATTTTATACTTAATTTTATACTAATTTTAAACTTAAAACAACTGAATTTGTTGTAACGTTGCCAGATATATAAATCTGTAGGGATAATTTATTTTCTGTTTTAAGCGTAATTTAAGACACAGGTAAAAAAATTAAACCTCATCCTAAATCCTAAACTCAGAGAAAAAAAACATAGTTACAAGGCCACTGCGAAATCACTCGTTTTGATCGGCAGCCTTAGTTTTAACCAATATTTGCCTAACATAATTTAAATATCAACAAGTGAAACAAAAAAATAAGTTTCAAAGAATGATACGTATCTAGTAGACAATAGGTATGTTGAAAATGTCTTCCATTATTTGCTTTCAAACAAGCGTGCGTCCGCAGCGTATTGTCCAGAACCAGTTGAAGGATATTCTCCATATCTTTTTTAATGCTCGCTTTTTTTACAAATCAATTTTTTTGTCCCCGATAATAATCGACGATTGAATTTTTTTTTAATTTTACAAGGCGACACGCTTTGATCATATTATTATGTTCGGACGCCGTGCTCTCTCTTTCTTCGTTCTCATTTTTATCGCTCTGCTCTCTCCATCTATTTGTTGTGCCGAGAGGAGCTAATGGCTACGACTTTCCCGCTTCTATTTTCGCCGGACGCGTAAGCGACGAAAGCTCAGGCTGTGATTGGTTGAATATCTGGCAACATCACGACGTCATGCCGAGCTCGTGCTGCAACGTTAGCTCCTCCGGCGCACTTTGATCGGCCGACTTTTAAAATTCTGTCATTCTACTAGTGAAAAAAAAAGTTTTCCGTTCATTAATGGTGCTATGGTATGCGTTTATCGTGTTGACCATTTATATGAAAACAAAACATTTCGTTGTGTTTATTGGACTGTCACGTTTTAACCAAACGACTGGGTTGTATTGTGTAGTAATAAACTTATTGTTTGAACAGCGTGCGAGTCAAGAGTCTCGTAATGCGTCGTTTGGAAGCACGTTCGTTTTTATAATTATTCTGTCGAGTTTTGGAATTTTTTGTCGTAAATGAGTGCGCTAGGCAAGTGTAAATACAATGATGCTATTTGAAACAACTTTTTTTTTTAACTTCTGACAGCCCACGAAGACCGAATATGTACTGTGGGTGTACTGGGGAATCGACTCACACATCCAGAGCTGGAAACATCCCTAGGGATTTCACCAGCCTTTTAAGAGGATGTGTGGGGTGGTACCACCTCGGTCGAGGAAGAATTCCTCTTCCAACAACAATCACAAAATATCCATGGTCGAAGCGGGATTCGAACCCGCGCCTCTCGGTTGCAAAGCTGGCGCCGTACCAACTCGGCCACCGGAGACCCTCGGTCCACCTTTTCCTTGTATCAAAAAAATCTTGACTTGGCTTAACACTGAAAGATGGTATGAAGGTAAAGTTTATTATTAATTTAATTGTGAGGAATTTCGCTTGAAAATTAAGAACGATATAAACAAACCTGTTAGTAAAAGCCAAATCTTCTGTTAAATATGATTTAAAATAGGCAAATAAAAAAAAGTACATTCTTAAGTGTTAGGAGTTTTTGTTTAAAGCTAATTTGGATACAAAATTTTTATACAGGTACTCTTTTTCCTCCAAAAATTTCTGGTCGGCCTAGTTGAACAAAATTTTACTCTTGGTTTGAACAGTTCTCTGGATTTTTTATGTTGTAGTATTTTAGCTTTTTGAAATTGAATGTTTTAAAAGATTTAGTATGATTTCTTACTCTAAGGATATCAAAAATATTATTTTTTCAAACCTGTTACATAGGAATATTCTAGAGAGAATAGGCAACGTCACAGTGACTACTGACGTCAAAGTTTTTTTTGTAACTGACGTTTCTCGCTGTTTCTTATATGGCCATGTATTTATTGCTAGTGGTGCGCAGTTACTAAAAATTTTTTTAAGGGACGATATCTACCATTTTTTTATCATGAAGCGCCATTTATGAATATTTTTATTCAGTCTGAATTCATACCAGCATTTACGGGTTTCAATATATGCAGTGAATTTCATAAAACCCTGTATACGTTGTCAAGGCGATAAAACCGTTTTTATTCTTGATTGTCGTTCCTAAGGGAGACTACAACGGAAATTGTCAATAGTTTTTACCTGAAACCCACTATTGCTTGGAAAATTAGGGATGTGGTAAAAAATCTTAAAGATACAAATTCATGTGGATTAGATCTAATAACCTTCAAAGTAATTACGAATCTACCTAAAAGAGTCTTATCTCTGACGTGACAAACTGTTCTTTTGCAGAGGGCATATTCCCCGAAAATCTTAAACATGCGTTAGATACCCCTATTGACAAGGGTGGAAACACTAAAACGCCCTAAAATTACAGACCACTCTACCTTCTCTCAGTTTTCTTCTAAAATAACGGAAACGTAAATACACGCTTAACTGAATTTCTGAATAAACACAAAATTTTATCGGCAGTATTAGCTTACTTTTAGAAAATATTTGTTCTGGATTAAATAACAAAGAATTCACTATTGCAGTTTTCTGTGATCTAGCCTTTGATTGTGTAAATCGCGAAATATTCTTGAGTCAACTACAGTATTATGGTATTAGGGGGGTCTCGTTAATGTGGTTCAAATCATACTTGTCTAACAGGAAACAAACTGTAAAGGTTGTTGGAGATAACAGAGAGCCATTCTGAATACAGGGATATCACAAATGGAGTACCAAAAGGATCAGTGCTGGATCCCTTGTTGTTCTTAGAATATAGGGTGTTACAAAAAGATGTTAAGAAATTTTAAGGGCAGATTCTACATCTAAAAATATGAAGATAAGCTTATATAAACATGGATCCTCAAACGCTTCTTTTTCGAGATACGGGTTGTTTAATATTTTCACACCTCAAGAATTCCGAAGAGTTGGGAGAAATATGCGAAGACGATTTAGAGCAAGTATTAAAGCACGGAGAAGCCATTTCGAGCATCTAGTATTATAAATTTACATCAAAAAACACCGTTTCCTGAACAAAAATATGTAAAAAAAAATATTTTCATTATTTGTATTTATTGTAAGAAATAAATTAATTTTTATCTCGAAAACGATGCGTCAAAACGAAAAAGCTCAAGAGACACTTTTTTCGCAGAAATGATTGGGCTTTAAGACAACGATATCAATTTTGCAAAAAAAAACAGTGGCGTGTCATTTTTTTCGCTAAAAATAAAAACTTACCAGCACTCACGCCACTGATGCAAGTACATTAGAAAATAAATTTTTACACGTAAAGGTATCCTTTTACTACATACTGGCGTGTACCAAAATTCATGTCAATGAATTAAAAAGAAACGTTTAAAAAAGAAAATATTCACCACCCTCTATCTCGAAAAAGAAGCGTTTGAGGATTAATGTTTATAAAAACTTATTTTCATATTTTTAGATGTAGCATCTGCCCTTAAAATTTTTTAATATATTTTTGTAACACCCTGTATATTAACGATCTCAATACTGAGATAATCTAGGTACTACGTAGAACACCCTAATAACTCAATATATGTATAAAATGTATAAAAATAATTACAGTTCTGAAGATAGTTTAAAAGTTGAATAAACCGAAACGTCAACAGAATAGCTTTTTAATTCTAAACCAATTGACCGATAAGCCCAGGAAAATTTAAGAATATTTAATCATTTATTTTTTGGAATACTTCCATAAAGTTTCAAGTTGAAAAGATCAACTAATATTTTTCTCCATATAAACGTTCAACCCTCTTATGACCCCTTTGGAGGTTGAATTTTGAAAAATTCCTTCTTAGTGAGTCTCTACATTATAAAATAAAACTACTGACCAAATTTCATATTTATAGCTTCAGCGGTTTCGGCTCGGCGACGATGAATCAATCCGTCAGTCAGTCAGTCAGTCAGTCAGGACTTGTTATTTTATATATAGATGATTAGTATTGATCTATTATTTATATTTTTTGGTCTAATTTACTTCATAGACGACAAAATGTTTGTTTTTGTTTATAAAATTTTGTAGAATATGTAGAAATGGTTAATGTTTATGTTACAATATTTATTTTTATAAAATTCGCTATTGAAATCATTTTTGTGCAAGGATCTAGCCCCCTCCCCCCTAAATCCGCTACTAAAACATGTACGCCACTGATTTTTTCACATTTCTTATCTCAATCAAATAGTATGTTAAATTCTTAACAAAACTTGCCTCTTTATGTTTTTCAATTTTTTTTCGTTTAGGATATAAATGTAATTTTATTAAGCGCCTTACTGGTTTAGCTTCCCCAAACAGGTTATTGTACAGGGTGATCACGTAGAATGTCTTCCCATCTTAACTGTTTTATTTTTCATACTTGAGAAAAATTTAAAATATGGGTATACATGGTTTTCAAAGTAGTATTTGCAAGGGGCCGAATATAATTTTAGGTCTGTTTATACACAGGGGATCAAAATGTTATATATTTTTAAATGGGACATCCTGTATATTATCTGATTTTCCAATTCTATGTCAAATTCTGACTGTAATTTATGTAATATACCATATACTCAAATTCAACCGTTTTCGAGTTATTGACATTTGAAAATTGGCGGGACCCAGTAAACCAAATATCTAAAAATGCTGGAACGAAACGGGTGATTTTAAAAAGCAGAATTTTAATTCAAAAACTTCAGACGAAAAATACAGATTATTTATAACAAACCTATGCCAAAATATAACTGCATATAACTACCTATTATAGTTTTAATTTTAACAATTTAGTTTTCTTACATTGTTTTACGCTAAATATTAAAACTGCTCGACTGGACCGCCATTTACCTCAATGCATTTTATTAAAGTTCTTCTTAGCTTTTCCAGTGAATTCCTAATGGACTCAGAATAATTTTGATTTAAGGCATTAATTTCAGTTCTTATGAGATGGGTGAGATGATTTAAGTTCTCTATATTATTCGCATTTATTCTATCCTTCAAAGAACCCCATAAAATGCATTCATTGAGGTTATGTCAGGACTGTTCGGAGGCCATTTAATAGGAGCATCTCTTCCTACCCAGGCGCCAAATCGTTGATTCAGGTAGGTTCTTAAGGACGTTGTGGAGTGGAGCTCCATCTTGTTGGAATGTAATATCCCTTAAATTTCTAAGCGGCAAGATAGTCTCCAAGGTCATTTTGTAGAAGCTGCAAATATTTATCACCATTTAAAGTCCCTCCAAAGAAATGCGGCCCCAATACTTTGTTGTCCAGTTCCTATGTCACATCATACGTTGACAGACTGGCGTCCCTGAAACTGGAACTCTCTGTAGCAGTGTGGATTTTCTGTAGCTCAGTATCTAGTGTTTTAATATTTATCATTCCAGTTGTTGCAAAAGTAGATTCGTCCGTCCAAAGAACACTTCTTAGATAATTATTGCTGGTATTGATTTTCTCTATCATTACGCGACAATAATCTATTCTTTTTTCTCTTTGCCTTGCTGTTAGTTTTAGAGAGGGTCTGATCTTAAAAGCCTTGCAGAGCTTTTTGAACTTTTCTGTATGAAGTATTTCGAGGATTATCATTTATTTATCGTAATTCACTTGAAATAGTTCTAATAGATTTATTTGGATCTTCTAGGATAGCAAGTAACACATTCAACTCTGCATTTTCACTTCTTGGAACATGCCTTTTCTTCCTACGCAAATTTGAGTTTTGTTGAAATTTGCGCATATTTTTTAAAATGTTTTCTTATACGGAACATGCACCCGGGCATTGTTTCTCCGGAGCAGTTGTTGTGCCATCCTTACACTACAATTATTTTTAATGTATGCTATTACAATTGACTGTTTTCAATTTCAGAATATGGCATTTTTAAGGTTAAGGTCGACACTTGTCAAATATCAGACTAGTTTGTTGACATTAATTAGTAAGTGACACGGGTTATCGGGTCTTTGTTTTCCACCTCAATCTCGATTTTCATTTATTCTTGTAATATTCGATATTTCTTGGAATACTGGGCCCTGCCAATTTTCAAATGTCAAAATCTCGAAATCGGTTGAATTTGAGTATAAGGTATATTACATAAATTACATTCAGAAAATCAGTTAATATACAGGATGTCCCGTTCAAAAAAATTTAACATTTTGATCATCCATGTATATAAACAGACCTAAAATGATATTCGACCCCCTTGCAACTACTACATTGAAAACCTTGTATACCCATATTTTTAATTTTAGTAGGTATGAAAAAACGAAAAATCAAAAAGTTACGATGGGGGGCATTATACGTTATCACCCTATACATCGGTTTTCACAAGTGAAGAACATTTACAAAATTTAACACCCTGTCTCTTTGAGACAAAGCATCTGCTGACCCATTATAAGCTTTTTGCCTCAGTTTCTTTCAAAGAATTCCCCTTTAAACGACGGCACATGTTTTTTGAAACACACAAACGAAAACTATGCGTGTAAACGGACCTTAAATCAGCCTAGAGGCCTAGAGCAAACAGGGCGCATCATCAAAGAACGCTAGGGATACACAGCAACAAAGTTAGCGAAAATTAGGGACTTTTTGTCCATGATGCGACGCTAGATTAGATAAGCAATCGAATCCTTTTATACTTCGATTTATTGTCGTTTTCCTTTGCCAAATGGAATTCGTTGTGTAAAAGTCTTTTTGATAGGACGTAGAATCAATCTAAACTCTAAATCTGAATCTTACCGAAAGAGTTTAAAAGCCTTATAGGTGTTTTTATAGGAAAATAGACCATTTACCTGTCTTAAATGATTAACGCAGTTGCGAACGTGGACATTTTTTAAAGCGACTTAAAAAAATAAGAAGGTTCTGTGTTTGATTGACTTGCATGTATTTCTGTATGTTCCCGATCTTCTCGGGAACCACTAGACTTCGAAAATGTTAACTAATACGTCATTATCGGAGTCATCGAGCCCAGAAAATCTAATATTACATAGAGATTACAAATTTAAAGAGAGGGAAATAAAACGAAGGGGAGGGAAAATAGGTGCACTAAAAAGAAGGATTTTTTTAAATGAACCAACTTCACAAAAGGAAAAGCACTGAAAAGTATGAATGGTTAATGGAAAACTTAAATTTGTTCAAATTTAGCTCGTTTTAAGCTCTTGACCAATTGCCTGAAATAAACTATTATCGACACCAGGTGTAATGAAACCCGATAAATCTACAACAACTGTAAACAAGGCCGACCGCGGCCCCTTATAAAATAACAGGTAAAGATAATTTTAATATAATCAGTAGAGGATATGAATAAAGCATGTGTACCTGGTTTAATAATTTTGAAATATTTTAGTTTAGTTCCTATCCGTTTGGTAAACCGCGCAGCTCTTATATGATTTCGACAGAATTTTTTGATATTCCGAACGTGCTAAAAAATGTGGCGTTCTTGGAAAGACATTGATCATAGTGCCTCCGGTAGTGCTAATTAAAAGGAAAATATTTATCGCCCGGTGCCAGGCAGATTGTTAAAAATGTGTATGTTTCTTTATTGAACACGGGGTTTAATGTAAATGCACCTGCAGAAGAAACGTCTTCATTAACGAAAACTCTTTTGTCTACAGTTAGAGACATTGTGACAATGTAAATTAAAGACAAAAAAGTACGTAGTGATGCTGGTGAAAGCAAGTGTTTTGACGAAAGGGACCAAGACTTAATTCGTAGAAAAATGTATGCTATGTATGAAGAGCAAATTGTGCCTACGTTGGATTTATTAAAGCAGCGACTTATAAAAGATGAAACAAACATTTCTTGCAGCAGGAGAAGCTTCTGGAGAGTATGGATTTTACATTGCGGACCATTAATAAAAGACAAATATTAATGGAATCACAACGATTACGACAGTAGCACTTTGATTATTCAAAATCTATGATAAATTACAGATTAGAAAATCGTTCCATTATCTACCACGATGAAACGTGGTTTGATACACATGACACCCCAGCAAAAGGTTGGGTAAATCCATTAGGAAAATGCCAAACTAAAGCCCATCGAACAAGGGAAAAAGAATTACCATTTTACATGCTTGTTTCGAAGATGGTTGGGTTCCAAATTGTTTGTGTTTGTCCTCTAAAAATATTAAAGATTTTTCTGTGGACTACCATGACGACACCACAGCAGAGAACAGTGCAATTGTAATGGACAATGCTAGTTATCATAACACTAAACTAAAAATTCAAAATTATATGTTAAAAAATTATATATGTTTTGAAAAAACAAATGAAAAATGTGATATAGTAATATTAACAACATTTAATATTAATAAGAAAAATGTATGTGATACCATTGCTGCCGATATGGGGCAAATGATTTTACGCCTTCCCCCCTATTACTGTATTTTTAACTCAATCGAGCAATGTGGCATCCGGTGAAATCAACTGTTAAAGTGGAAAACACTTCTAAGACTTTAAGCGCAAGTGTTGTGACATTAATTAGAAAAGTTGTAGATAGCATTCCTATAGAAAGTTGGAAAAATTCGATTAACCATGATATTAAAGTCGAATATTTCCATTTTTCATTTAAAACTACTGACATAGAGCCACTTGTTTTTAATGTAGATGAAAATGGCAGTAACAGCAAAACTGAATTAAATCTGAAATTAAACTTAAGTAATAATTCTTTATTGTTCAAATAAATCGAAGGACATAAATCAATAAACAATGTTTTACTCATTCGTAGACCGCCTAATCGCACCGCCCCCCCCCCCTCTATAATGTCGGCAATACCATCATTGACATGCCCTGAAAATTTCGTGTTTCTAGAGCACGCAGTAAGAAAGATATCACACTCCTTCGGACTAATGATCAAGAATAGACCGCCTTTCGTATCCGTATCGCTACATACATGCAAACACCTACACATAGAAACATTTTTCCAAGGTTGTCCGCTCCCCAGACACGTATTTTCCCCAAGGTCGTCCTTTCCCCAGACGCGTAATTTTTTCAAGGCCTGCCGCTCCCCAGGCGGCTATTTGCCCATACAAAAACTTTTCGGACACCCTGTATACATACAAGTAACCACACATATAAATACAAATATAGACGATTGCCTTGAATTCCGACTTAATTAAGTTTATTTTGTGTCTATCCTAAGACTTTTCGAACACCCTTAACAACATTTAATATTAATAAGAAAAATGTATGTGATACCATTGCTGCCGATATGGGGCAAATGATTTTACGCCTTCCCCCCTATTACTGTATTTTTAACTCAATCGAGCAATGTGGCATCCGGTGAAATCAACTGTTAAAGTGGAAAACACTTCTAAGACTTTAAGCGCAAGTGTTGTGACATTAATTAGAAAAGTTGTAGATAGCATTCCTATAGAAAGTTGGAAAAATTCGATTAACCATGATATTAAAGTCGAATATTTCTATTTTTCATTTAAAACTACTGACATAGAGCCACTTGTTTTTAATGTAGATGAAAATGGCAGTAACAGCAAAACTGAATTAAATCTGAAATTAAACTTAAGTAATAATTCTTTATTGTTCAAATAAATCGAAGGACATAAATCAATAAACAATGTTTTACTCATTCGTAGACCGCCTAATCGTACCGCCCCCCCCCCTCTATAATGTCGGCAATACCATCATTGTCATGCCCTGAAAATTTCGTGTTTCTAGAGCACGCAGTAAGAAAGATATCACACTCCTTCGGACTAATGATCAAGAATAGACCGCCTTTCGTATCCGTATCGCTACATACATGCAAACACCTACACATAGAAACATTTTTCCAAGGTTGTCCGCTCCCCAGACACGTATTTTCCCCAAGGTCGTCCTTTCCCCAGACGCGTAATTTTTTCAAGGCCTGCCGCTCCCCAGGCGGCTATTTGCCCATACAAAGACTTTTCGGACACCCTGTATACATACAAGTAACCACACATATAAATACAAATATAGACGATTGCCTTGAATTCCGACTTAATTAAGTTTATTTTGTGTCTATCCTAAGACTTTTCGAACACCCTGTATACATACACCAACACATGGCATTTTTGACCTGTATACATATACACCTACACAAAAAAATACAAATATATACGAATCCGACTTAATTAAGATTATCTTCGAACGTTCTAAGAATTTTCAGACGCCCTTTATACATACATACATGCAAAGACCCACAGAAGTAATACAAATTAAGTTTATCTTCGTACTAATAGCAAAGATATTTGCCCATACAAAGACTTTCAGGACACTCTGTATACATACAAACATACAGACTCCCACACAAAATAATACAAACGTATACGATTTTCTTAAAATCCGACTCAGTTAATTTTATTTCTGTACAAATAGCACAGATATTTGCCCATACAAAGACTTTTCGGACACTCTGTACATACAATGAAATAGCAATATACTTACGATTTGCTAGAAATTCGACTCAATTAAGTTTATATTCGTACTAATAGTAAAGATATTTACATATACTAAGACTTTTCGGACACCCCGTATACATACATATACAAACACCCACATATAGAAATATAAATAATATAAACGATTTGCTTCAAATCCGACTCAATTAAGTTTATCCCCTGGTTTTAATTTAAATACGTCCCTGATTGTAATGCGCTCCAAAACCTACAGTAAACGTGTGTCGCCACACTTACACACCATCCTTGTTTAGATTATGCAGAAAAATCGTTAGTTCAATTCCAGCCGTACTCATGTGGCAAGTATGTTTCACTGCTGCGGCGCCGTGTCCTTGCCGTAAACTTGGACACCTTCCATAACCTTTTTGGGACCTGTATGAAGGAAAATTTTAAAATTCTTAAATTTTGTATCGAAGCTAGATGCAATATCCCTCTATTAACGCAGAAAATTCGATTGCTCCCCCTCTGACCGTTTTTGAGGAAAAAAATTGAAAAAGTGAAAATGTGAAAACGGACGAGAACATTCATACATTTTAGTCGCCAAGGCCTGGGTATAAAAACCGCCGGTAGGCGGTCTTAACAAGATTTTATTTTTTCCAAAATTATTCCGAATTTAAACCAGTCCGACTATGGCGCCTTTTAAGAATCTTGAAATATTTATATTTACATTATTTATTGAGGTATTTAACGATTTTGTCAAAAGGCAAAGAAAGAGCTTGAAACGAGCTAATTTGTACACTAAAGTTGCCAACTTTGAAGTCGGCACAATTTCACAGTACCTATAAGGGTCCTTAAAGCTAATTAATGAGTAGCGCTTACTTAAAAGTTTAGAACTTTGGTGTACAAATTACTTGAAGTCGAACACAATTAAACCAAGTACAAGGCTTAGTATAAATGACTAAAATATTACTCTCTGTTAACAATTTATTAATGTATTAATTAATTTAGGATTCATATTATACTTTAGAATTGCGCCGGCTTCATAGTTTGGAACTTCGGTGTACAAGTTACTTAATGAACCAAATTAAGTTTACCATTAACCTCACTTCTAAATCCGTAAAAATATTATTTCATACTTTTCAGTGCTTTTCCTTATGTGAAGTTGGTTAATTTTTTAAATAAAATAAATTATTCGTGTTTTTTGAAGTCTCTTCATTAAAAAAATATTACTCTACCTAACAGGAGTTAAGCGAACTTCAGATTATTATACATTCATAATAATTGCCCAATTAGGCCCGTTTTAAATTCATATCTTTTGGGGCGAAACTCAGAATTAATATTTTATTAACTTATATTCATAAATTTTTCAAAACTGCAGAATTATCCCGTTAGGGATTTTACCCACAGTCCAAATTAAATTTCGCCTAAAATATTTGTATTAAAATTGACATTCCGATGCCGTGACCGTAAATCCGAATTAATTCGATACCCCGAATCATTTCATAAGCTTAATCGGTTTATTTTATTGCTTTTGCGGAATTTTTGAACAAAAAATTTAAATTTTTTTCTGTTTTGCTAAATAAAACACATATAAAACAGTTATTTAAAATTTTCAATTAACAGTTCTTTGTTGTCCGCTAAGCCGCAATCGTTTCCCTTTCCATGAAAAAGAGGTGACAAAATTTGTTATTAATTTTATATTTTTTTTCTTGAATTATGGATTTTTATGTAATGCTATAGAATGGGTCCGTTCCAGACTTTTTTTTATCTAAGACATCCCACGTAGGCTTCAAGCCTAAGTACTAACGTACCGTGGGCGTCTGGAGAGAAGGGAAATGTAGTCTATTGACACGGGATTTGGAGGTTGGGATGGGAAGGGAAAGCACCTGCAGGCAATTTGTTCCATTATGTGGAGACCCTAGGTATGAATGAGCGAGAGAAGTGGTCTGTTCTAGGCTTTTGTAGCTGATGGACAGTAAAGGGATGCATACATAACGCGCCTATTGTTGTTCTGTTAGGAACAGTCAAGGGGGGAATAATACCGGCTAGTTCTTCAGAGCAAAATCCGTAGAAGTAGCGGTAGAAAAGGGATAAATCCCCTACAGCGCGGCGATGAGCGAGAGAAGGGAGTTTTCTCGTGAGGGCTGGGTCATTGATAAGTCGAATGGCTCTCTTTTGGATAGAATTAAAGATGTTAAGTGTCCAAGGTGATGCCGCTCCCCAGATGTGGGAGCAGTACTCTAGGTTAGGTCTTATTTGGGAAACATAGAGAGTGTATGAGTTGGAAGGGGAGTAGTTTTTTCTGGTTCGAAAGAGAAAACCAAGCTTTTTAGCTGCCGATGTGGCTACTGAAGTAATGTGTTCGTGCCAACTGAGATCATGTTCGAAAGCGACGCCAACAGGATCGAATGTTTCATTGTTTTGTAGGGCTTGACCATTCATGTGAATGGGGTAAGCGTTGTTTTGTGAATTTTTGTGTGACAGGGAGGAAGACTGGGTTTTGGAGGCGTTGAACTGAACAAGGTTCTTGGCACCCCAGTCTAAGATTAATTGAAGATCTTGGTTAAGGGATAGGTACATAGATCTGCGTCTATTGTCCAACTCTTGATTCGAAACTTGTCTGGAAAAATGAATATTGGAGTGAAGAGTACTATCGTCAGCATATCTGTGGATGGGATTGGTAGTTGAAGAGAGCAGGTCATTAATATGAAGAAGAAATAGGGTTGGTGTCAGGACTGAACCTTGGGGGACGCCAGCATTAATAGGATGGAAGTTAGATGAGTGACCGTCAACCACATGGGTTGGATTCTTAGAATTTCTGATCAAAATGAAGTGCAAAAACATTTTTTTGGCAATTTTTTGGGAAGCCCTAAAAATCGAATTAAACTTTGGTGAGCTTTGTCACATAGGCGAGTGATGTCATCATTTCCCTGCATTTTGATTTGTTAGACTTTTGCAATGTTGCCGAATCGTTCGTCGCTCGAGCTAATATTCAACGAAAGATACAAAATCAATCTCATATAAAAACCTCTCTGTCTCAACATAAATTTGCTTATTACGAAAATCTATTTCTAGGAAATATAGATACTTATAGAGAACAAAGTGAGAAACATAGCTTTTTTGCACTAACCGTTTTAACTTCCCATTCCGTATTTCAGCGCTAAAATACTCTGCATTTGAACATAAATATTCATATAATATCTTGTCCATAGTAACCTTGGAAAAATTGCCCGAATCAGCTTTTTCAAAGGCTTGATCCATTTTCCACTGAATAAGCTATCACTAACGGTGAAAATATTTATACAAACGAATAATTTTTTTTCAAAACCAACGAAAACACAAACCTGACTTCACAAGGTTTGTTGGGTAAAATTGTTTGACAACTGACGATTACATTCATTGCGGACTTCTCGATTCAAAGCCGATAACGGTGTTAAGCTATCCTTTTCTAGTGAGCAATATTGAAGGAGTCAGATGTAAAGCTTTAATTACCTCGGAACTTTATGTTGATTATTGAGAGCTATGAATCAGTTTTATATCGAATCCTTTGTGCCTGCTATCACTGATATCGACTTTGTATTATATGTCAGACATTGTGACAACAGCGCAAATCGATACATTATTTTATTGGTGTAAAATATGGCGCACTTTTAATTATTTTCAAATTTTCACGTTCAATATATTGCCGTAGACTTGTTGTTGACATTTTAAAAATTTTCAAAAATTTCCTAAAACCCGTCCGTATTAGTCGCACCTGGCTAAGCGAACACATGGTGCTTGACGGAAAATTGCGGGCGAAAAACTTAAAACAATTGAATTTGATGAAATGATATTATTTGTTATATTATTATTGTTCTAACTGTTATTATTCGGCGCAAGTAAAAAGACAGAGGTCTTGTCACAAATCAGGACTTAGATGAAGAATATGGTAGCGTGAATTAATTAATCCCAACTGTAACATAAAAAGGGTATTTCGAACTAATTATATTAATCGCAATTATGACGGTAAGGCACTCTGGAAGGTCTCGAAGGCGAATAATAAAGTAATAAAGAGTGTTAGTAAATATAAAACTCTTACCAAACCAAACTTGACCAACTAATGAAGTGTAGAATCGTCAGCAACTCTGGCGGAGCTCGTCAGGAACTGGAGCGCACGACCCACGATTCACGACCCGCGAGTTAACCCGGGATATCAGTATCACCTTTAATGAATCTTAGCTCTTAGATAATGAGTGTTATGAAGTCTAGCCTCTGCCGTTTAGCAAATAAAACACTTGTGTTTCAAAACACTTAAACTCTATTAACAAAAATAAATAAAAATTGACTTTACAAAGGTAAACTTAAAACTAATGTACAATAAAATAATTAATTTGGTTTAAATCAGTACAGGAGAAGAGACATAGACAGGCGTTTACTTGAATCAACATGAAACAATGAATTTTATTAATGTTAATGTAGATGAAATTATAGGTCAAAAGGGAAATAAAACTTTAAAGAAAATCTAGGCTTTTTCGACAATCCCACGTATTACAAAGATTGAAAATCCCCCACTCGGGTTGGTCAAACCCAACTCAAATTAATGAATGGTCTTACCCAAAAATATTCTCTACACTTTAAAATAGATTATATTAAATTTGGAAGAAATCAACTAAGAGCCCAATTGTATAAGATAAACTGATCACCAGTTAGAACACTAACAAAAAGAGAGATATGTAGTTAGCAGACGAACGTCGATTCGGAACTACCCTTGAATACCCCCGTTAACTTAGAGGAAGGCTCCTAGTACCACCCCATTCTTAATTCATCCCCCTATAATCCATTCTTTTTATCCTATGGCCAATGATAGCTCTCGTTATCCCTCTGAGAGTATACGTCCCTTAAGTTTGTGACCAATTAAAAGAAGCGACTTTAAATTGTAAGTTTCAGATATTTAGCAACAGATGTCATGATGCGTTCCCAATTCTGATGAATTTATAGGAATTACCTAATTATAATATTTTGCGATCTCTCTCCGGTAATAATTTGTATAAATGTATGAAATATCTATACTATATATTACTAGCTTAACTAAACTTTCAAAGTGATAAAAAAACCTAAACACTGTTATTTAAGCTACTTATCTGTTTTCTTTATATGTGCATTTTGATATGTGTGAAATAGGGAAAAATCACTTTGATTACACTAATTCTTGAGCGTATATGTTACAATTTTCACGATATAATCGATATTCTCCATATTTTTATATCAACAGAAAACGGGTCGGTAATTACATTTGTACATGTGGTGGAATAATACGTCGTTGGAGGTTTTTTCCACCCACAGTGGTTGTTTTTTGGCATTTTCGGGTCTAGCCATATAATCCCTAAGTTTTTGTGTGTTTCCCTTGTAGTAAAGTTTATGAGATAAGGATTTTAGAATTCTTAAAAGGTCTAAATTTTGCTATTATGTGAGTTTTGAAACCAAACATTTATATCTGATATTTGGCCATTTTATTGCCTTTTCGGGTATTTTAGATCTCTCTCATCCCCGGATATTGAGCCACATGTTCGCTTTCTGTGAGAACTGAATATTGAAAATTATGGCTTTTAGAATATTCTTTGTTCAGAATTTTAGACTACTTTTTTCGTAAAAATAACTAACTTTAATATTATATAATATTAATTAATTATATTATATTAACAATATTCATACGTAACTTTTAATAATCCATTTTATTACAATCTTACCGGGATCGTGTGTGAGCGACAGAGATGAAGCTTACTTGCAATTTTACTCATGATAAATGGTAAAATCTAAGGAAAATTTGTACCAGGCTCTGTCTCTCAGGATCTCTTTGTTTGGAGATTTCGCGCATTTTTTATGATTCGTTACGTTAGCAAAAACAAAGTTCAGTAGAGACGTTTGGCGGTGCAGTTTTCTCGGCGAATTTTAAATAAATAATTGATTTGTTTTTCATTTAGTTGACTTTTGGTATGTCCTCGTAAATGTATGTTAGTTGTTAGTGACCATGAATAAGATCTGCGTTCAAAAAAACTTTTTTGTGGTTTCTCGCTAGAAGAAAAACTTTAAATTTAAGAATTAGGACGGTTAACACCCGATTTAAAAGTTGAAAAACAAGGTCGAAGTGGAAAAAAATCTCGCTGTCGTAAATTTAATAAAACTATTTATGATCAAAATAATGGGTTGTGTGGTTGTAAAGAAACTACTAAACTGTTTTGTTTTGTATGTGTTTTGTTTGAAGGTGACGAAACTTGGTCAAAAAAGGCGCTGACGAGCTTGTCCATGTATGGGATAAAATAAAGACCAATCACAAATCAAAATAGGATTTTACCTCTCTGGGCATTTAGTGGCTTCTAATTTATTTGTCAGAGAAGTTTTCTGCTTATAAATATGAGTCCCCCGAAGCATTTCGAAGTAAGACATCTTCACAATTTTCTATTTTAAACAAAAATCAGCTCAAAAGTGAATTCCACGTACTACTTTTTCAGAGAGATGACTTGAGTAGGTATTACTTCTGGAGCTGTCTCGTTGTCGATTTTGCTGAATGAGGAAGATTTAAAGTGTACGTTTCAAGAAACTCTTACACTTTTAACTATTTTAATATCCATCCATACCGATGTTCGCGTGTGTAAATAAATATATATTTTCTAACTTTTCTTGTAAACATACATAAAGACATATTATGTTAGCAGCAAACTGCAAGTTTATCTGTTGCATCTATCTTTCCCCATCAGACAAATCCTACAATGAGTTCTTTGACTTTCTCTCGGCAAAAATCGACCATCTCATCTCCGAATTTCCCTCCGCTGAAGATATCGTCCTAGGCGACTTCAACGTCCATAGCAAGGAATGGTTAGGATCCACAAAAACTGACCCAGAAGGCAGAGCAGCAGAAAACTTCGCAATCAGCAACTCGCCCACCAATCTGATCAGAGAACCAACATAGTTTCCCCGCGTTTCTACCCATAATGCAAATCCACTAGATCTTTTTCTTACCACCCATCCTGGGCCTTACTTAACATCTGTATGCGCTCCCCTTGGTCGTTCAGATCATGGCCTCATTACCGTCTCTTGTCCAATACATACCGAGTTTGCTGAAATCATGCCAGAACGCACGATCTGGCACTACAATTCTGCCGACTGGGATGGTCTTCGAAACTTCTTCTATGCTTTCCCTTGGAACCCTGTTTGTTTTTCCACTCCCGATCACTCCGAAATTTGCTCTCATATCACAGACATTATTCAAGCAGGCATTGAAGGTTTCATTCCACATACCCGCAAGAAACCTAAACTCCACCATCAAAAGCCATGGTTCTCCAAGGGCTGTGACAAAGCCAGGCTCAAAAAAGCCCAAGCTCACAAAAGGTATCTTCAAAATCCCACACCCGAAAATTCTTTCTGGTCACTTGCCAAGAACATTAGTCAGAACTTCTGTAGAAGCACTTTTCCTCTTCTGACCTCTGACAACGAAGTTATCTCCACCTCTAAAGGGAAAGCAGAACTATTCGCCAAACAATTCGCTGACAATTCCACCCTGATCCCTCACCCCAATTTCGCTCTTCCAACCGCTAAGTCTGTACCGCACAAAATGCCCGATATAATACTTAAGGTCAAACAAGTTAAAAAAATTCTTCTATCCCTTGACAGCAAAAAGTCCTCTGGTCTGGATGGCATACCAGCAATTGTTCTAAAAAAATGCGCTCCAGAATTTGCACCATCAATCCCAATCAAACCCAATCAAACTCGCGTAGACACAATTTGCTCTGCGTATTTGCTTTTCTACGTATTAAGTCTTTGTCGGTTTCGTCAAAACACTTGCTTTTACCAGCATCACTACGTATTTTTTTGTCTTCAATTTGCTTTGTCACAATATCTTTAACTGTAGATAAACGAGTTTTTGTAAATGAAGACGTTTCTGCTGCAGCTGCATTTACGTTAAATCCCTTTTTCAATAAAGAAACATACACATATTTAACTATTTGCTTGGCATCGGGCGATAAATATTTTCTTTTTAAATTAGCACTACCTGAGGCACTATGATCAACATCTTTCCAAGGACGCCACATTTTTTGGCACGTTCGGAATGCGATCGAAATCATATAACAACTGCACGATTTACCAAAACGGATAGGAACTAAACTAAAATATTTCGAAATTATTAAGCCAGGTAAAAATACTTTATTCGTACCTTTTTCTGATTATATTAAACTTATTTTATTAGGGCCGGCCCTGTTTACAGTTCTTACATGTTGATAAGAGATTATTGCTGGTAATAGGTCAACGAAAGAGCTTGAAGCGAGCTTTACCTCCTTTATCAATTTAATTATTAATTAGAAAGTCGAAGAAGGCGTAGCTTCGATTTCGAATTATTTGAAAATCAACCCAACTTTGCGCCAATACAGACAATTAAACAAGAATTTACGTGAATCTGATAAAACCGTTTATTTTCCAGCGGGCATGTTATTGGAGCTGAAAGCGACTCCGAATGATCCGCATTAACTTTTTGATGCCTAGGCATAGCTAATTTTAACCACAAACTGTGGCAAATTCGAGTGGGGAGCAATTGGAGTAATTGGGGTTGACCCTTATAATTACAGTTTGCTTAGATGAAAAGATTACGTAATTATTTTTTTATTGTTGGTCAAAGTATGCTTTTGCTTTGAAACGAGGTTAAGATAAAATAAAGTTACTGTAGATATAATTGTTTGGGGAGTTTTAGACATAAACCGCGGGATTTACTAAAAAGGTTTAGGGCCTGCTCTGGTCTAAATTTAGATGTTTTGGTTGGTCGGTTAGGTTTTAAGAAGTTTTTGTCCAATCATTGTTAATAAGTCGTCATTAAAATCTTACGCGGACGGTGATGTCGCTTCTCAGATGTGAAAACTATATTCTAAGACTGATTTTATTTGGTATGATAGTATTTAAAGTGGAAGAAGAACAATATTTTCTGACTCCGAAGAGAAACCCAAGCTTTTTAGCTGCTGATTTTGTAAAGTATTAATTTCCGCATTACATAAATGTTTAAAGAATGTAGTGAATTCCACCTTTCGCTTGCTTATGAACGCGCCTGAATTGGACCAATATTTGCAGTCTGTCTTTTGCGTTTTGCACGTTTTATTAACGTGTGATTATGGTCTAAAGTAGGGTACTCTAGAACAGGTTCTGTAAATGTGGCTTATGATAGGGGCGATGTTTTATATGTCTTTTTTTAATAGTATATACATAACAAATGTTGAAAGTGACATTTTTCACACGTTTGGGAATGTTCTCGTACGAGGCGACAGCCCAGTGCGATAATCCCACTAGTGTGCGAAAATTACTTTCACACGAGTAATGTACAATATTTTTCCTACGACCACAAAAATATTTACAAAAAAACCTCAATTTCTGTCGTTTAAAACCCTCACTTTCAACACTAACATTTTTATCAAGTGTGCTGAAAATAAAACAAATGAAATTGGCACCATCTATTTAAATGTCATGTTGACAAGTACTTTTCAACACGTGTGTTGTAAAGTACTTTTCAACACGCGTGTGATATAAGGCACTTTCTCGCCAAGTTAACCGTACTTTTTTTCTCACTTTCATAGGTGGTCGTAGGAAAATATATTATTATGTTTGGACTTAGGCAAACCCTTTATGTTTTTGTATTGTATTCTTGTATTGTAACAAGATAGTAGTTCGGAGTTAGTAGAACAATATGAATAAGAACTGTAGACACAGTAGACACTACCGCGACACTAACTGCGTGCCTTCGTGGAGCTTTGGAAACACCAGAAAGAGTGTGAAAGAGAGTGGAGTGATTGGAAATGATCGATAAATAAATATAGGTATATTTCAACTAGAAAATTTTGATGTGTTGATTGTCAGAATGGAAAGATGATTTTCTGGAATAGTTAAAGTGCCAAAGGGTTCTTTCAAGAGAAAATTTAGTATTGATTTGGTGTACGTTGTAGCAAACTTGAGTCCTAATTGGCTAGCGGTCTGATGTGTACTAGTAAAAAAGAATATATACCTTATAAATCGGAAGGTGCGGCACTCTTAATTTTGAGACCTTTGGAAGGGTAGCTTCCTAGACAAATGCTGGTAGAATTCTAGTGAATATTAGTAAAATTTGTTAAGCTAGAAGGTCGAAAAACATTTCAAGGTAAATTTCAATATATTATGCATTTAAATAATATGCTCTATATTCCAAATTAGTAGTCAGATTGCTATTTATTATCAAGATCAAAAATAAGGGCGCGGAGGAGTTGATTGGGATTTTTCTTTATTTTCAGCTCTCCGTGCTACCCAAGTTTGTTCAGCTAAGGATAGAAAAGTTTGTTATGCTAAGGATAGCCAAGTTAGGTATGCTAAACTAAGGGCTATCAAAGTTTGCTAAGCGAAAGAAAGACTAAGTTCATGGGACCAAATATATTGGAACAACAACGTTACCAAACGAATACCGAAGTAATGTATGTAATCTATGCAGGCGCATATCCAGAACTTCGTTTTGGGGGGTCATTCATGGAGCAGTAATATTTTGGGGGGGGGGTCATTCAGTGAACAGTAATATATTTTTCAATTTTTTATATTTATATTTTAATAGTTACACGTATTATTAATGATTTTAGGAGGCCATGACCCCCATGACCTCCCCCCTGCGATCCGCGCTTGAATCTGTGGTACGGTTTTGTAGTCTAGACACATTATAGTCTAGAAAGTTTTTAATGACTGCAAGTCAGTTTATATTTAGAGTCTCCTTATAGGACAAGTATAGCTTTTGTTTCAGTACGGGTCATATTGCTGTACCGTGTGTAACTGTTAAGTCAGCTTAGTTTAGAGCGTTCATATGACATCGTATAGTTTTTTATTTGGTGTCCGTAGGACAGTATAGTTTCCTGATACATGAAGGTACTGCAGGATAGTCGAACCAGTCTGATAGATTGCAGATTTATATTTTAGGGTATTTATTATACCGGCATATCAGCTGTCTGTACTTAAAAGTTATAAGTGATCGACATGATTACTGTGTTTTTAGGGTATTTATTATACTAGCATATGGTTTTCTAGTACGCTAGCTGTACTTAGGAGATATAAGTGATCGATATGATTACAGTGTTTTATTTAGGATATTCACCCCCGCCCCCCTTGAACCTTGTACAAAAAGGATTGTAATAGGGAATTTTATAAAAATAAAACTTGAAACATAAACATTAACCATATAAGCATTTCTACATATTCTACAAAATATTATAAACAAAAACATTTTGCCATCTATGTAAGGTCTTTGAAATGAATTATATCAACAACATATGAATTCATATGAAGTACATATGAATAATAGATCAATTCTAATATGGAATATAAAAAAATGCAAGCCTTTTTTGGAATTTTTGATTTACATGCTCTTAGATTGTTTCTGAAAACATTCCTTACACATCTCACGAACACATCACATCTTATCAAAATTTGCGCTGGTTAATTTGAGCTTCTACACGAAACAAATATCCCAATGATTTTTTTGTTCAAAAAACATCTCTTTGGGGAGTAAATTTTTTCGAAAAACAACTTTTTCGAAACTGGATTAGCGAAATTTTTCAAAAACATTTTCTCGAAAACATATTTCGAACCTACATTTTTTCAAAAATATCCTGACCGCTTTTTCAAAGATCCTTTTTAGAAAACGAATTTATAAAATATTTTTAAAATATTTTCTCCAAAAACCCGTACTCCGAAAGTACATTTTTTGAAAAATGTCTCCAAACAATTATTAAAACAGGTACATTTTATATATTTTTTTGAAAACAATATTTTGAAAATTACAGTATAAACTCTAGTAGCTTGGAAAATGTTAATCAACAAAAGACGAAAAAGGACCATGAACAAACCCAAACGATCCTTTTTGGGTTTGATCAGGTTTCCTTAGGTTTGGTACGTTACTTTCTCGTAAATTACTTTTTCAAAAAGCCGTTGCTTGAAAAAATTCGTAAAAGTTCATAACTGAATTTTATTGCAAAAGGTAAAAATATTTCGTTTGCAAATTAAGCTATGGAAGTAAAATCCCGTCATAGTCGTTTTGAGGGACAAAATACGTCGTTTAAACGTTCAGGGTAGCTTCTTTGAGAACATTTTTGGTCCTTCCATGGGTCTTAATGAAACGTGTCCGGAACGTATTAGGTGTACTTATAACTGAAGTCTTCAGTATGTTTATTGGACGTAAAACAACGTTTCTCACGTCCGTTTCTGGTACATTATTTTTGTGGACAAACTTCGTCCCACGAACATTCGAGGAAGGTCAAAGCTTTTTTGAAAACGTTCCTGGTACATCGGCTGGTCTGTTTAAAACGTTCTTTGAACGTTTTAAGCATATTTTTGTGTTATTAGGGAATGTGGATAAATAAATACTTGTATTTAGAGAGAAATTAAATCCATATTTTATAAAAATATATAGTATAATGTTAACAATTAAGCATTATTAATGTATAAAAATTTACTTTTTTATATCCAAAAAGTTTAAGGAAGCGGGACGTATCCTGTTTTAAGGTTTACTGCAAGAGCCAATATTGATGTCCTTAACAATAAATAATTCCGTTAAACCAGTGATAAAAAGTTTACCATATGTCATAAAATTTATTGCGAACGCTGTACATAAACTCTTCAAAGAAAATTAAATTTTACTGTTTTACAACCCGACAGATTCAGTCAAGTGTGTCTGTCATATAAACTAACGAACTAACCTACGGAGTCGCACTAAAAACTCGTATAAAACCACATGACGGATCCAGACAAAGACACATTACGAGAGAACAAAAAGTTTTAGTTGCACCGGGTTTTAAAATGAAATTACTACAAGAAAGTCGGAGATTTGCTGTTATCCGGCCAAGCTCGGCTCACAACGGCTTAAATAGGGTCATCTAAAATATCGAATAAGGGCTTGTGAACAAGGGGTACACATTTCTTTGTGGCATTATCACAATGTTGTCGTAACAGGCAATATACATATAATCCAAATAAATATAAAATATTTGTTTTATATTCTCCATATAAATTAAATACAGTGCGGCTCTTTAATGCCCCCCCCCCCTCTTAATTTTTGAACCATTACATATTGAAAGTTAGCATACGGTAATTCGTAGAAAAATACTATGTTTTGGTGCACAAGTGGCTCTCGAAAAAATCAAGATAGCTACTGGGTGCCATCTTGGAAAAAAATTTAAATGGAAAGAGGAATCTTGCGACACATCATTTTAAAGGTCTCATTGAGTACTTTATGATCCTAAAATGAATGAGAACAAAATGGCGGCTGGTTAAACAAGTATTTTAAAAATAAAATGTAATGAATATTGCTGAAGTTTTTTACCTGGCGATGGCGCTTTGAAAATACGTTTCTGATGATAGCAAGAGGTTAGAAAATCATTATTAAACCCTCCCTCACACTCACTAATTGAAATGAAATTTAAATTGTGTTAAAAATTAGATCTGAAAGTATTGAAATGGCATTGAGAAAATACGTATTCTTATCGGCTTAAAAAAAGTTTGTAAACTAATACATGAACTAAAGTTATTTTAGTCTAATATTCACTTTGTACTAAGTATATTCGTATTTATCCAAAATGGTTAATTCTCGCCCATTAACAGAAAAAATCGAAGCAATATTCATTTATAGCGCAATGCGCGACTTCCACGAAGAGGAATGGGTTTTTAATAAAATCGTTTTTCAGATCGCCCAATCTACAGGATATACCTAAGGGAACTGATGAACAAATTTACCGCCACCGACAGTGCACAAAACATTAACTGCGGGTTGCACAAAACTTTTAATCAAGAAATAAATTCAATTGACGTTTAGAGTCATCTTTGGCAATTACGTTAACATAAGTGTTGTCACATTACAAGTATCTAATTAGTTTAATTGGTGATTAATTTGAGGTTATATTTTACAAGCACATGTGTTTCCCAAATTTTGTTAAAAATTAAGTGAAAAATAGCGATTTTTTTGGTAAAAAGTTATCAGAAGCATAAGTTAGAGTAGTTACTTCACAAGTCAATAAAGGATTTCTCAGAAACACGATAATTTGGCTGCTAAAGTGATTAAAAAATATCTTCATTAAAAAGGTTATGTACAATGGAGGGAAACGAGTTGAAATGTTTAAAATGTAACAAAGTAGTTGAAGAAGACTATTATCAATGTGATATTTGTATGGAAAAAATCCACCCCAAATGTGCTGACCTCTCAAGTTCAGAAGTGAGATGCATGCCTTTACAAAAAAGACTGCTAATTTACTCATGCGAAACGTGCAGAGTGATTTTAAAAAAAATACCAAAAATGATGATACTTTTAGAAGAGATGAAAGAACAACTTACAAAAATTGAAAATAACTATGATAAAACTCAAATTTACTCTATACCAAAATTACCACCAGTACAATACAGTGAAGTTATAAAGCGGAAGCCTGAAGAAGTAATTGTAATTAAACCGAAAAACAAACAAGATAGCTTAGCAACAAAAAAAGCAATCGAGGAACAAATAAACCCTAGTGCAATAGGAGCTGAAGTGACTCGAGTGAAATATGTTCGGGAAGGAGGTGTCGCAATAAGTTGTAGGAAAAAAGAAGATATAAAAAATCTATCCGATAGCATTATGAACAAAATGAATAAGGAATATGACATAAAAATCCCAGAAAAAAAAAATCCGAGGTTAAAAATAACAAACATAGAAAAAAAGATGACTCAGGATCATGAAAAGCTGATAGAAACTATTATTTTACAAAACGGAATCACAACAGAAGTAGAAAAGAGAATTATTAATATTCTAAATACATTTGAGGACAAACAAAGAAGATCTGAATCCGTTATTGTAGAAGTTGATGAAAACACTTACAACGAGATCAACAAAAAAGATGTTTTACATATTGGTTGGAAAAAATGTAGATATTTTGATCATGTCAACGTAATTCAATGCTTCAAATGTTGGAAGTTTGGTCACGTAGCTAAAGATTGTAAAAGCAAAGATGTAATATGTCCTAAATGTAGTGAAAACCATAGAAGAGAAGATTGTAACAGTGAAATTGAAGTCTGTGCAAACTGTAAGCACGCAAAAGATGTACTGAAGTTAGCAAACATAGATTATAACCACCCAGCTTTTAGTAGAAAATGTGAGGCGTATAAACGGATTTTTGAACAATTACAAATGAGATATAAATACCCTGACCTTAATAATATAAGTAAATAGCAATTAAAAAAACAAGGATTAATGTATCTGAATATTGAAAGTTTAACAGCACATAAAATAGAACTTGATTGGGTTGTAAACCAGTGGAAGCCTGAAATTATTTGTCTAGTCGAAACTCGCATTACAAACGAATTGGAAGAACACGAAATTGAGATCCAGGGATACAAAGCAGTACATACATTATCCAATAGTAGACATACTGGAGGTGCATCGATCTATGTAAAGGAAGAAATAAGGTTTAAATCTATTTCCAGTGAGGTAGTAGAAAGAAACTTGTGGATTTCTGGAATAAATGTAAATATTAATGGCCTAAAATATAACATTCTAAATATTTACCACTCTCCCAGCGCAAGTGATAGTGAATTTCTGGATAAACTGGAGGAGATCTTGAATAACTACGCTACAAAACTAGACACATTTGTGATGATTGGAGACTTTAACATTAATGTGGCTAAAAAGACATTCTATTCAAACAAATTGATGAACATTGTACAAACAAGCGGCCTACACCAAATTGTCAACAATTTTACCAGAGTAACTCAAAATACTTCTACAATAATTGATCTTATCATAACGAATGACAAATCAACCGAATATAAAATACATTATACTCCGAAGATAGCTGACCACTCAATTATTACAGTTGATTTTCCCTTTGTTCAAAAGAGCATTACAAAAAAAAGAATTAGGGATATGAGCAAATTTAATGAATTTCAGTTCCAGTTAGGATTAATGGATCACGTATGGCCAAGGAATTTCCAATCTACAGACGACATAGCGAATGAACTGGTACAAGTACTTACAGAAAACCTAAATATTCATGCTCCATTAATTGAAACAAACATTGTATGTAAATGGGGAAATAAAAGCTGGTGGACAAATGCAATAAAGGAGGAAGTCAAAACTAGAGATAATTTGTACAAGAAAGCTATAATAACAAAACTAGAGGAGCACTGGAATCTGTATCGCCAACATAGAAATAGAGTAGTAGGAATGATTAGAGAGCAAAAGCAAAAATATTATCATGAAAGAATTGATCAAGTCAAGGGAGACTCAAAAGAAATGTGGAAAACTCTAAAAAATCTTTTTAATAGAGAAAAAGCCCAAAGCTCAAGTATTCTTTTCAATGGAAAAATAGAAATAGATAAGAGTAAAATTGCTGAAAATTTTAATAACTATTTTTTAGAGAGTATTAACAATATAGTACAAAAAATTGATTTAACACAGACACAAGAATTACTAAACAATATTATAACACCATTAAATACCTTTGACAAATTTGAAATTCTTCAATTTGCAGATTTAAGAAAAATAGTAAATAATTTGATAAATAAAAAGAGTAGCATTGATGGAATTAATACAAAAATTATAAAACTGGCATTTGAAGTGATTGGTGACCGTTTCTTGCAACTTATCAACAGCAGTCTGGAAACAGGATGTTTCCCACAAAACTGGAAAATCTCAACAATAATACCTATTGAAAAAGTGAACCACACGATTAAATGTGAAGAGTACAGACCTATCAATATGGTAGCTTCGTATGAAAAGCTCTTAGAGACCGTTGTAAACAATCAAATGAGAAAGTTTGTAGAAGAGAACAATGTACTTACACCATATCAAGCGGGCTTCAGAAAAAAACATTCTTGTGAAAGTGCTCTGCAATCAGTTATATCTCGGTGGAAAGTTGCTATAAGTGAAAAAAAAATGGTTGGAATAGTTTTCCTTGACTTTAAACGTGCATTCGAAACTATAAATCGTGACCTCTTAGTGCAAAAATTAGAAAGATATGGTTTTAAAGGTAATGTGCACAAATGGTTCTCTCAATACCTAAGCTCAAGAACGCAACAGACACAATTTAATGGGATAACTTCATCCGTCAAGGTTAACAATCATGGTGTCCCTCAAGGTACGGTGATGGGACCCGACTTATTTGTTCTGTATATAAACGACATTGTAAAAGTTGTTGAAAAATGTAACATACAACTATTTGCGGATGATACAATTTTATTTTTTGAAAGCAGTGATATAAATGAATTATTATTTACCATAAACAAAGATAGATAATATTTATAAATGGTTGTGCAATAACAGTTTAAGTATTAATATTAAGAAGACCAAATTTATGATCCTTAAAGCAAGGCAAACTGTGATAGATACATATAATCATCATGGAATAGTACTAGCTAGTGATAAAGTAGATCAAATTAATGAATGTAAATACTTAGGTGTAATAATAGATGAAAACCTCTTATTTTCCAGTCATGCAAAATACATCACAAAAAAAGTTGCTAGGAAAATTAATTTATTATGTAGATTAGGAAAAGATCTGAGTACCTGGACTAGACTGCTTATTTATAAAACAATAGTACTTCCACATTTCAATTTTTGCTCAACCATTCTTTATATGTTTTCTGGACAGGATTTAGATATTCTTCAAAAAAAGCAAAATCAGGGTCTAAGATCTATTTTGGGTTGTAATAGGTATACCAGAATAAAAGATATGTTGGCTGCAACTAGCTTATTAAGTGTTAAACAAAATATAATTTTTAATACAATGATTGTAATATATAAGATAAAAAATGGAATGTATCCCGAACATATTTTAGAAGGTTTGAGATTTGTTGGTGATGTTCATACATACAATACTAGGAATAGAACAGATTTTTATGTTTCTACAGTAACATCATCTTTTGCACAAAACAGTTTATTCCACAAAGGACTAATAGAGTTTAATAATCTGCCTAACTATATAAAATTAAAAAATTTCGTAAATTTCAAAAGAAGATTAAAACAGTTTATTATTGATACATATAGTATTTAAATATTAGTGTAAGTAACAAAAATTGTTTATAAAAATTGTTTATAGTTATTGTTAGCTGGAGCTATTAATAAAGAATTTCATTTCATTTCATTTCATTAAACTGTTTGTGCAACCGGCCGTTGGAATCCTAGCCATCCATTTATCTCCGATGAAAAACAAATCTAAATTATAGGTGAAATGGTAGTAACTCCCCAGTTATCAACGTCGCATGTTGCAGAAGTTTTTGTGAAGTTTCTGTTTCAACAGTAAAGAGGTTTCTAAAAAAAAAGATAAATTTCAAATGCTTCATCAGTTAACTGAGAATGACCCTGAGAGAAGAGTGGAATCTTGAGAAATTATGACCAACACAATTGTTAGGTATCCTACCTATCCCTATAACATCTGTTTCAGCGACGAGTGTTCATTTTTTCTTAATGGAAATGTTCGTAGACAAAATTGTCAGTACTGGAAAGATGTTAATCCACATGTGTTCTGGGAGACGCACCCGGAGTACCCTAAGAAAACTAACGTTTGGGCTGGAATTTTGGGAAACCACATTGTAGGACCTCTATTTATTGAGCAAAATTTGACTGGAGAGTTGTACCTACATAATCTGGAAACTGTTATTGAGCCACATATGGTTGAAATACTTGAGAAAAACCCCCACGAATTTGATATAGAGATAATATTTCAACAAGATGGTGCTCCTCCACATTATGTCAGAGAAGTTAGACATTATTTAAACATCAACTTCCCTGGCCGTTGGATTGGACGTCTGGGCCATTTGAAGAGACCCGCCCGATCCCCTGACCTTTCACCTTTAGTCTTTTTCTTGTAGGGGACAAAAGGTTTATGAAACGAACCAGAATCCCTTTTGGATTTAAGCCAAAGGATTACAAATGCGTGACAGAATATTGGTATTACTATTTCCAGAATGTGCGAGGTGAGTTATTTAATAGATTATTTTATTGCCAGGAAGTACAGGGTGATCATTTTCAGCTTCCCGTGGGTGAAAGGGTACATTACATTTAAATGACAAATGTTATTTAAATAAATTTTAAGACGTCGTTATTTTGCTCTGGATATCTTTAATGACGTAATATTTTAGGATCATTAAGTACTCAATGAGACCTTTAAAGTGATATATCGCAAGATTCCTGTTTCAATTCTATTTTTTCACCAAGGTGGCGTCCAGCAGGCATTTTAATTTTTCCACTTGTTGTTTAATCACTTGTGCACAAAACATATTATTTTTGTGCTAATTACTATAGCCCGGACCTTTGCGGCTCATTTCAGTTCCGGACTTAGGATGTAAGTGCACAGTGTACACAGGATACAAGTACATATTATATGGTTTTATATAATTGACAAGGCATAATTTTTAGTAAAACATTCTATATCGGTAGTTGTATAATAAAAAATGAGACCAAGTGCGTGTCGAGCTTCTGTGATAAGGGTAACTTTGACTTTTTTGAAGACACTCCCAAAAATATTCATATTTTTTACTCTGCATACCGAACTATTTATGAAAAATACAATAGCAGCAAAAACATTACGTCAGTCCCTATTTACTTAACAGTCTGTAAAAAAATAACAATTACATAATTATGTGTTCTGCATTGCAGATTATGCCTACATAAGCTCTGTCGGCATGCTTTTATGATAAACAGCAAATATAAGTAGGGGCATACGTATACTTATGGATGGTATTCACCAGGCGCGGCCCGTGATTTTTTACGGGTGGATCAAAATTTTGTGGGCAACTAGTGATATCAACGCAACAAGCCAAATACACTTTTTTAATTAAGGAAGGTTTTTTTAATAATGTGCCTAGTTTTGCCAAGAAATTATTTACCTACAAATAAACACTGCAAAGATCATAAAATAGGTACCTACTGTAGTATATTGAACATTGCTACTCTAGATGTTCATGACTTTTAGTATTAGTTTTCTATGTCGTGTTTTAGTCTAAGATTGTTAGAGGCTTCCCGTTTTGATGCGTCTGCGTCTCCTCAATAGAGGACGCGCCTTGTACTGAAAGTATGATTATTCGTAAAATAAAATCTCCGTAGTCCATTTTCTTTAATAAATACAATACTGGCGGCTAGACATAGTATGATCTTTGTCTACGCACGCGCAGGCTGCCACCTGTAGTATATGAGATTACCAATAATTTTAAAAATATTTTATCGAGAAACAAGTGCTAAACTTGTTGCTAATACACCTTTTAGAGCCGATCTAAATTTTTAAATATCATAATTTTTTTTAAAATCTACCCGAGCACAGCCTTGAACCCACGACCTTTTGGTCCACTAGCTGACTCTACCTCTGGACCACGTCGCTAATGTGAGAAAACCCGTGCCGATGCCGTTATATTTGATGACTATGACATTGGCGCGGCTTAGAGATTTTTATTCCTATGTTTAGCCGCTAATAATACGATATAAAAATTTAAAATTTAAATTTAGGTGGGTCATTGACCAAATGACCTTATGGACTGGCCGCGCCTAGTCTTCACTAGCCAAAATCTTTCGAATTCAGCACGATAAAGGCGAATGCATTTTTTTGCTGATGGATGCAAATGCCAAATTTTAATTAAAAGTTGAATTACCTTAAAAATTATAACTTTTTCGTAAATTAAACCACCAGTGAAAAAGTTATGAAATCACATGTAGAATCAAAAATTCATGCAAATACCATCCCATTTAAAAAATCAACCATTGTTACACCCTACTTTTGAACGCACCGTGTATAATCCAAAAAAATGTTTTTCTAAATGTGCAGAACCATACCGTGACACAAAAGCTTATTATCGGCAAATCTAATCTTCAAGGTATAAAATTACTCTGTGCAATCGTTAGCTCACCCGTTACAATCAGGAGGGATGAAACCAGATTCTATTTAGTTTTTATCAAAAAAGCCAAACAACCACTCAGCCGTCAGAGTGACATTAGACGGACCCCAAAGTCATCAGGCGCGGGTTGAGCCGTCCATAAGGTCATTTGGTCAATGACCCACCTAACATTTTCAATGATCTACATAATAATTTATTGTTTTATTTCTTAAAACCGAAAAATAATCTTTTATTTCAAAAAAGTGCGATTTCCATGCGAAATCTCGCCAACGGTGATCAAGCCAAGCTTGCTCCGTACTCGCTGTATTTTAAATTGACCTCATAGGTGTATATGGACTACATAAAATGCATTAAAGCTAAGAGAGAGACAAACATACGCGCTTGACGAAGTTAAAAAGAGACATAATTTGTCGACGGCCCACCAATAATATCGCTTTTGGTGCGTGCGTGGTTGTCAACGACGCCGCGCTGGGTGTCGAGTTGTCGCAAAGTCTGGCTCACTAATTTAAATCTGACCAATTTACTATTAAAAAAATATTCGCGATTTGCGATACATTTATATATTTAATATAAGCTTACCTAATTTTATTTTAAGATGTTTAGGTAATTACTAATAATAATATTAATAATTGTAACTGTGCCTATCAAACTTTAAAACCTACTAATTACGACTTTAACAACGAGGTGGCAACGCAGCTGCAGCATCCAACCCGTCTATCGATTTAAAACTGCGGACGTGCGTTCTACGTTGTGTTTTCTTTCAGTGTATTTTCGCGAGATCCCGTTAATCTACCTTGAACAGCGTGTCACGTGTATGTTACTTAATATATTAATGTAGATATCACGTGACTTCCAGTTCCCGGCCGTTCACGGCTGGTCAGTGGGATCTCGTGAAAAAATACCCTCTTTTCCTGTCGATGTCGATGTGTCAAAATTATTTGTCTACATAACAACAGAATTTTTATTTTAAATTGTTCAAAAACTTTAGTAAAGAGGTACCAAATATACTGTTTAGTTTTGCTTTGGTGTTGTGTGTTATTTGTAAAATACTTTTGTGTCATTTGTGTATGTGGTAGTACTGTTCTGTTAGAAAGTCGTTAATCCACAAGAAGTGTTGATGATTAGAATCTAAAATGGCACATTGTGAGGAATGTAAATTGGATTTCTGTAAACCCTCTAACTTGAGAGCTCACGTTAAAAGGAAACATCCAGGTACCTGCATTTCTATTATGCAATAGCTAGAGTTTCTATCGTTAATAATTTTCGTTTCAGATAAACTGGATATACTTGCACCAATAACTAGAAATCCATTTGGTTCTGGTACCTAATTAGTATTCATGTAGAGAATGTAGTAAATGCTTTGTAAGTTTTGGTAATCTAAGATTTCATGTTACTGTATCATAGGTACTGTAGTAACTACAGTACCTATTTTACGTTTTCTTGCGGTGTTTATTAATAATTTAATGTAAATTAAATTGTAAATAATTTCTTGGCAAAACTAGGCATATTATTAAAAAACATTTCTTGATTAAAAAAGTATATTTTGCTTGTTGCGTTGATATCACTAGTTGCCCACAAAATTTTGACCCACCTGTAAAAAAGTCACCGGCCGCGCCTGAAAGTCATAATGTGGCGAATCCAAGCAACTAACCTCGAACCACTTGAAAATACCAAAGCAACGAACGTAATCGTCGAAATCACTAGGTTGAGTTTATGCTCTCGCGAATTCACACGATTCATTTGAACTGCATGAAGATATAACCGTAAAGGACATTACGTCCTAACAGAACAACAAGAGACGCGTTACGATGCATCATCCCTTTACTATCATACAAATGCTTAGAACATCCCATCCCTTTCGCTTATTCATCCTAGTGTTCCCAGATCGTGGAATAAATTTACCTGCAGATGTCCCTCCCTTCCCCTCCCAACCTCCAATCCTTTAAATCCCGCGTCAATAGATTACATTTCCCTTCTCTTCAGACGTGCGCTCTCTTAGATACAAAAAAAACTTAACTTCATTTCGCGACACAAATTCCGTGCAAAGGCTTTTGCGGATTTTTTAATATCGATAGACGAACTGACTAATATAGCTACAAAGCACCATCGCTTTAATTTACCACACAATAAAGTCCATTAACGAAACAGGTCCCTCAAAATTGAGGGCCTAATCAGAGAGGAGCACTAATTCATTTGAGAGAGATCATAATGCGCGATTACTAATTGCGACCAATTATCAGGATGATTAAGTGAATTCCGGGTTGACAGTTATTAAGATTTGTCCGTAATTTATGTTGTTTAATTAGATATCGACGATTGTCTAACGGAGAGCGTAATAGATAAGCGAAGCCTAGTTTTATGGAGATTTTAACTAGGTACTTAACTAGATCTACATTAAGCTTTTAAAAAAGTGATAAATTGAGAGGAGTTGATATAAAAATGACTGCTTTTGTTTAAGAGTACCTTAAGAGGCCTAATCGTTACGCCAACAGCAGGGAGTCTAGAATCCGGTTACAATGGATCTGTTTCACTCGGACAAATTCAGGTTTTATTTCTGCTCGAAACAGGAGTTGAAGTTTTTCTAGATTTTCCATGACTCAATATTGAACGACAAGTTGTGCAAGAAATAACTAGGGTGCAGACCGCCCAATCGGTCCCCATGGGGCCCCTAAAAAGTCATCGCTGTCATCATTGAAAATTTCATATTTCTAGAGCATGTACTAAGAAAAATATCACACCCCTTCGGACTGATGAACGAGAACAGATCACCTTCCATGTATATGTACCATTGCGCCCAAAAAAAACTAGGACAACAAAATTTGCTGAAATTTACTGTGATCTCCTCCTAGACTATTGCGTATTGCGTATTACCTTAGGTTGAACCTCATACAGGTATCATGTGATAGTTGTCAGTTTGATTTATTTAAATAATTGACTTTACGTTTACTTCCTAAATATGCCTCAGTTAACCCCAGCAAAAATTATGGTAATTATTGATATTACTGGAAACAGCGAATTTTTTCATGAAATTTTGCACAGACCCTAATTTTGGGTCGTAGAACACGAATCCGAAGTCAGCTTTTGGCGGTCTCGTATGGTTTTTCCAAAAAAAAATTTTTTTTGCAAAAGTTTTAGGTTAAATTTTAGGTTACCTTTTTTTTATAGATTCCTTTAAGTTTCGACACTTTCACTTAAACATATCTGTAAACTTATAATTTTTATTTTATTTCTTCACACAAAACAGCACATTTAGGCAAAAATAGCTCAGAAAATTGCTTTTTCCAATAGAAAATGTCATTTTAATCGCTACTAGATGCCATTATTCATAGATTAAGGTTAGTTAGGGGGCCATTATTTTCCCAGCTGTCAAGTGTCCGGCGTTGCCAGGTTTACTTATTTTTCATGAAAAAGTTGTAAATTAGGAATAATAAAAAAGCTAACCATAACAAACTAAATTCACTATTCTGGCCAACTTAGTCAACAACATTTTTTAATTTTAACCTACATCAGACGTAACCAAAATCCTATTTATCAGCAATCCAACACCTGCATATGCTGATGCATGCAACCATATCTGAACAAAAAGGTGTATACCCAACTCAAGCAAACCTGAACAAAAAGGTTTGCTTAGGTTTGCTCAGTTTTCATTGATATAGATACATATATATCTATATCAATGAAAACTGAGCAAACCTGACCACCTTTTTGCTCACCCAACCTGAGCAAAAAGGTGGTCAGGTTTGTTCAGTTTTCATTGATATAGATATATATGTATCTATATCAATGAAAACTGAGCAAACCTGACCACCCTTTTGCTCAGGTTTGTTTGGGTGTATACACCTTTTTGCTCAGATTTGGTTCATTTTCGCATAATCGTTTTTCCCTCAAATACTGCTAGCTTTACATAAAGTTAGCGGGAAAATGCGAAAATGAACCAAATTTAACCAAAAGGGCAAAAAGATGACCCCAACCAACACCCTGGGGCACCGATCCCTCTTCGCCTGCGAGGAAAGAGACTGGTCAGGGCCCCTAACCAGGTGCTAACCCTGTTCCGACCTTAGGGTGCCCTGCGATCCACCGTTCGTATCAAAAACTTTTCTAAGTCGGTGAATTAGGTGACAGATTTAATATTTTCGATATAACGGTGGTATAACGGTGGATCGGAGGGCACCCTAAGGTCGGAGCAGGGTTAGCACCTGGTTAGGGGCCCTGACCAGTCTCTTTCCTCGCAGGCGAAGAGGGATCGGTGCCCCAGGGTGTTGGTTGGGGTCATCTTTTTGCCCTTTTAGGGAAAATAAAATGCTATCTGTCTTATTTTACTCTCATATTGCCATCTCTTTTTTTGGATTTATTTATGGCCGGAAATTGTTAAAATTTGAACAGTTCCAAAATGCTTTGTAAACGTGGCAACGCCGGAAAATTGACAGCTGGAAAAATAATGACGTCTAGTAGCGATAAAATGGAATTTTCTATAGAAAAAACAATTTTCTTAGCTATTTTTGCCTAAATGTGGTGTTTTGTGTGACGAAAACTAATAAAAATTATAAGTTTACAGATATGTTGAAGTGAAAGTGTCGAAACTTAAAGGAATCTATAACAAAAAGGTAACCTAAAAGTTTTCCAAAAACAATTTTTTTTTGGAAAAACCATACGAGACCGCCAAAAGCTGACTTCGGTTTCGTGTTCTACGACCCAAAATTAGGGTATGTGCAAAATTTCATGAAAAAATTCGCTGTTTCCAGTAATATCAATAATTACCAAAATTATTACTACAGTCGATTGCATGCGAGACGGTGTCAATATAAGAAACATAGCAGATGAAGTAGAAGTCGACAAAAATACCGTGCTCTTGGCAAAGAAAAAAATTGCAGAGCATGGAGCTATTATTAGAAAAGCAGGTTCTGGTCGTCTCAAACTTTCGACGCAAGATCAAGATAGAGAATTAGTTGATTTTTTAAGAGATCACCCCTTTGAATCCGCCATAAAGGCCAAAGAAGAGACCAATTTCCCAGGGTCAGGTAATACGGCTCGTAGGAGAATTCGCAATTCTGATATAAGGAATCGATGTGCTGCTAATAAAATATTTTCAACGTACAGAAACAAACAAATCAGGTTTGATTTTGCCCATGAATGCCTCAACCAGAATAATTTGTGGGAAACAGTGGTATTTTCAGACGAAAAAATATTTCAGTCCTGTTATAAAGGGATATTCCGTGTTTATAGGCCATCTGGTGTGCGATATGATGAGAGATATACTCACAAAACTAATAGAAGTGGATCCAATTCTAGGTATCTGGTAACGTGACAGTTTGCCGACTGGTTTCCAGTAATTTCATTGGCTCTGACTGGTTGGGACTCTTGCGCGAACAGGGCTATTATTTGCAACATTTTCAAAAAATAAAATCCTTAATTTGACAGTTTGATAGTAAAGAATCAGCAGCCATTAGAGAAAGTCAGATCAAATTTCAAAATGCACAAGTAGAAACAGAAACAGATTTAAAAACTATCCATTGTAATTACGCGGAATTAACCGATGCAATAAACAGGATACAAAATATATTACAATTATTATCCTTTCGTGAATCCTTGCGAATAGTAGATGACGTGCAAAAAGTGCTACATACGTTAAATGACGAGACAGGTATTTGTGTTAGAGAAAAATTTTACAGTGTAATAGGAAAAAATCTAGATTTTGCCAGGCTTAAGACATATGTATTTATAGTAACATTGCTGCTACGGATAAGTTAAATAAGTTCAGAGACCAATTCCACTATGCAAATATAACATCTGTATATGTATATATGTCGAACGGTCACTTTTTTAAAACATTTTTTCGCCGCATCAGACATCGCTTACGGAAGCGACTTTAGAGGCATACGCCATGCTGAAAATGTTTAGCCTGGCCAATCAGGATTTTTAATGCTAACTGGGTAAGTATTACATATTATAAAGTAGCAGCTTTCGCCCGCGACTTCGTCCGCGTGGTATTGTAGATGATAATAGTGCATTTTTGATGTCATGATTGTGAATACATGACACATGAGATATGTTAAGTTAGGTTAGTTAAATCTAGAGAGCGGATTCCAATATTACATGACGCAAAAATCGGTGTCGGTGGTCTCAAAAAGTTCCGTCCGAAGCCCGTAAACCACTTGTCAAATTACAAACATTGTAAGTACCTTAGCATGTGACAAAATCGATGATTTATTATAAAACAACATACGGGGAAGTATTAATAAATAGTTAGTCTACCATATAGAGCGCCTCAATAAGTGCGAACAAAATTTTATTTATTCAACATAATCTACTTTAAGAACGTTCATAAAGTAATTCTGAGCTCTTAAAAAAACTACTGTGTCTTGGTCTGCAAACCGCTCCTCAACTGCACATTAAATGGTTTCGACATTTTTCGAAAATCTTTTACCTTTTAAACGTTTTTGAGTTTTGGGAACAAATAATAGTCTAACGGTGCTAAATCCGGAGAGTAGGGCGGGTAGTCAACCAATTAAAAACCAATTTCATCAATCTTTTGTAGTGCAATCAACGACGTGTAAGCAGGAACGTTGTCTTGTAAAAAGAACACATGTTTGGCAAGTTCTCGGCGGCATTTTTTGACAATTTTCTTACGTAATTTAGTTAGCAACTAAGTATAATATGCTCCCCTGATACCTCTACCCTGTTCCTGCCGGTGTCGGTAACCGATAGAAAAGGTAGGCAAATGGAATGAAATTATTATTAGATTTCGTCAGGTTGGGTTGGTTTTTATGAATTAGTGCTCCTAAAAATATTTCTTTTTTTTTTTCAAAACAATGATCTAAATTTATAAAAGGAAAAGTTAATGGCCAACTTAGTTTTGTTCAATTTTATGTTTTTTTTTTCTTTTTAGTGCACCTATTGGTTCCCCCTCCCTTCATCTTATCTCCCCATCTTTAACTTTCAATGGCCATGTTATACTAGATTTTCTAAATTCAATACCCCCAAAAATGACATATTAGTTAATATTTTCAAAGAAATTCCAATCCACCCTCCCCACCGCCGTTAATTTTTGTAACATTGGTCACACAAAATTAGCTTTTCTCACCACAATAACCCCGATAATGTCACATTAGCTAACATTGTTGGAGAAATTGCCAATTCCCCCCTGCCCCCGTTAATTTTCTTAACATTTATTACACAGACAACATTTTTCGGAAAAACTGCCAATCGCTCCTTCCTCCCTTCCGATAATTTTTTTACCGTCTGTTGATCCATTTGTCAAAATTAGATTTCCTGACCACACTTACCCCGAAAATGACACATTTAACATTTTTGGAAAAATTTGCATTCGCTCTTTTTTATTCCCCCACTGCGCTAATTTTTTAAACATATTATGTCATGCAAAATTAGATTTTCTGACCTCGAAAGTGACATATTCGTTATCATTTTTAGCGGGACTTTCAGCTGTTCTCTTTTATCCCCCTTCCCCGATAACTTGTTAAACATCTGTAAGACAAAATTAGATTTTTCGAACTCAGTAACCCCGAAAATAACACAATAGTTTACTTTTTGATGAAACTGCGAGTCGATTCTTTTTACCACCTACGTTAATTTTTTTAACATCTATTACACAAAATTAAATTTTCTGACCTTCATATCCACGAAAGTGGTATATTGGTTTACATTTTCGGAAGAAATTGTCGATCGCTCTTTTTATCCCCCCCCCCCCCTCCTCGGTAATTTTTGTTTACCATGTCTTAGGTAAAATTAGATTTTCGGACCTCAATAACGCCAAAAATGATACATCCAACATTTTTGGAGAAATTCTCAGCAGCGCCTTTTTATCCCCCCAACCCAAAATTTTCTGATAAGTAAGATGGTTCTGTTACATTCGTTACAGGCTCGATTAATAGATACATACAGACATAATGTAAAACACATCAGCATTTTTTGTACGCCGCCGTTGTGTTTAAATTGTATATCTGCTTCTTTCTTTTCTTGTAGCGTTTCATATGTTGTAATATGATTATTAAAACAAAAAAGGGAAAGGCAAACATATCTCGAATTCGCAAAGCTAAAAGCTTATCTGCAAAACTTGAGTGTTCTTTTTTTGTCCTTATTTTGTGCCTCTTGAAAGAATTTATTTTATTTGATCTCAACGTTGTTAGTGTAGTTTTATGCTTCCTTAGAAGAAAATATGTGTCACATGCGAGTCAGCCGCTCGTGAAATGTTTGTTTAAAAGTGGGAGAAAATGTGTGAATATCACTATAACTCGTTCGTCGGACTTTTATTTCTCTTTATTTGTTTCTTAGTTCATAATGTCTCTCGAGTGAAAACTTATGTTTCACTCGATGACGGTTTACTTTTTTAAATGATTTGAACTGGGTTTTTAAATTTTCGTGTCGATTCAGTTATGAGGAAGTCTGTTAACCCGTTAAACCTACCTATTATACAAGGTGGCCCACCGAAAACTTTATACCCAAAACTTTTTTTTTGACGTAATAAACAAACTCGGATAAGTCATTTTTAATTTTAAGGGGACATATTATTTTAATATAATCATTAAAATCAACTTTATTACTGCCACGAAGTTTATGGTGGTCATTTTCAACAACTTTTAAAATAATATGAGAAAGAAAGGTATTGCTGGCCATTTAAAAACGAATTAGGTAAAAGGTTTACGGTAAAATACTTCTTGTTAAAGACCTTCAAAGTGCGGTACCATACGATACAGAAAAGTAGATTTATTTACCAATAAGATACACCTACAATTTGGTGTCTATCTTTACTAACAGCAAAAAATATTTGCCCATACTTAAACTTTTCGGACACCCTTTTCGGACACATTTATTTCTCTGATTGTTTTTTTTTAATGACGAAGTTAACTGCTATAATTGCCGGTCTTGGTCGAAGAATAACCCGAGAATATTTCGGGAAGTACACATTGAGAGAAAATAAATGTGTTGGCAGGAATTTTTGAAGATCACATGATTGACCGTTCTTTCTACCCGGAAATTAAAACAGTGAAATGTATTTGAATTTGTTAGGAAACACTATTGATCCAGCTTCAACAGCCATAACTGAGCAGGATAATCGTTACGATACCGAAAATCTAATTTTACAATAAGATGGGGCTCCTTCTCGCTACGCGATGCCTCTAAGACATTTCTTGGATGTGAGGTTTGCAAGAAGATGGATTGGAAGGCGGGGACCTACTGAATGGCCCATACGGCCACGATTTGTCTCCGTTGGATTTTTTTTGGGTACATTTAGAGACAAAAATTTATACCACACAGCCTATATCATTGCACATACAGCAACGTATCGTACACACATGTAATCTCATCTCACCTCTCTCACTACTGTGTAACCTCATGACTACTGCATAAAAGTCGGTGGTGGGAATTTTCAACATTTAATAAATTCAAAAATTCGGTACGTGAATTTGTTATTCTAAACTTTTTTACTTTAACTTCTCGAGAACTGCACATCTAAACTTAAAAAAAATAAGTGGCGCTAGAAAGATAATTGAATGCCCTTTAAAACGATATACCTATCACACGGTATCCCTTACCATTTAACATTTTAGGGGTTAAAGTCATCCCCGCTTGAGGGTTGAAAGTTAAAGAATGATTTTATAAATATAATATATCCCCCTTAAAACTAAAATTGGCATGTCCGAATATTGTTCTGTTTATTACGTCAAAGGGAAATCCTCAGTGGAAAATTTTCGGTAGGCCAGCCTGTATATAATATTTTTGTTGATATATACAAATTATACATAGCTGTTAAGTCCTAAAATCAAGATTACTAGCGAGCTTTTAATAATACCGTTTATTTTTAAAAATGATAAACAGGTTCACAAAATTGTTAGAATAAATCCAGTCTCGAAATTTTGAAATTTTAAAAATTACACTTACTGTTAGCGAAAACTTTCTTTTTTTTTTAAATGATTAAAAAATATATTTACTTATCGAATCACAAATAATTAAAGTTAGATCTTGGATCAAGGCGAACCCCAGTACATTCTATATAATTAATTAAAATAAACACGAAATCATTTGTAATTAAGCTTATCCTTATGCCAACGGCATTACAAGAAGTAATACACACAGCTATGTACGTATTTGGTTTGTAGTTGCAAGTAGAAACTTGAAACTTCTGCACGGAGCTCTTAACGAGGATTTTCTGTTTGTCTTGCCACGATTTTGCACGTTGCATTGTAGTTGTGCACGGCTTCTTGTTAGATTTGTACCTGCAACAAAGGAAAATTGAGTTTAGCTTGACAATATCACGTTAAGTTCAGCTTTTAACTAATGGTTGACTAGATTAAAGAGCAAATTGCCGTTTAGTCCAAAGTTAAGAGTCCTTTGTAAATTAAATTACCAAATTTATTAATTACTTATTTTACTAGAGGAAGTATTGTTAGGTCAAAAACTTTTTAGGGTATTAAAGGGAATTGAAATTAAAATTATCATTTTATAGCCCTATATTTATGGTAATATCAACTTTCGGACTTAACAAGTTGTATCTACAATCATTAGATAAGAGCCACTTATCCCAGCTGTTTTAGTTAAGTGATGATACCGCACTAGTGCGGTAATGAGATACTAAGACAATATACTTCAAAAAATCATTTATTCAATGCAATAATCGATTGTATTTATTATAAATACACGTATCGCAAAAATTCTTGAACCCTCCTGGTATTTCGAAGAGCTATACCGTATCCATTTACTTTTGAGAATGATGACAGAAACCCATTTTACAACGAAGAGATCAATTATTATGTCTCTCTCTGATGTTCTTTCTCTCTCATTTTTTCTCTCTCGTCTTCTTTCTCTCTCATACTCGTAAAATTTTTACAGCTGGTAGAAAGTTAGGTTATGTGAAAGATTAATATGACATTATTTGAAGCCTGTCCCATGATATAAGTTGTTTTTGCAGTGTAAAAATATACTTAAAAAGTTTATATAAAGTATTAGCAGCTTAAATTCCTGTGTTCAATGAATCTGGGACTGACTAACAACTGTTGAAATATTACGCAAGGTACATATTTGTTCTCCTTTACATTACTTGGACCGGGCGTTATGGGAATGAGTAACAGGAACACCGACCCGATATAAAGTTGAGAATAGTGGGCATTACAGAAGATTTCTTTAGTTATTGAGAAAGTAGTGAAAATTGCGCCCTAGAAGCGTTTGGTTTTAGTTTAAAGCCGAAGTCACAGTGCCATTACAAAGTGTATCTATCCTTCTGGAACTAAGACGCAATTACAGTTAAAATTGTGAAACTACTTGGTATATTCGATTAAACAATTTTTATCGCGTCTTTAACTTATACAAACATAACTGTTCGCAGGTAGGCTATATTATACATCCATTTTCATTATATATCGGCGAATAGGGAATATTTTTAACCTTATAAATTGTTCATCCTAATAAAAATATTACTCATTTTTGAAATTTTTCCTTTATTTATTTAAATACTTTTATTGTGTATAGTGCAAATTGTTGGTTAGAGGTAGTATTGTTATTTGGGTAGGAAACAATTTTAAATGCTATAAAATAATAAGGTTAATGTGGCTATGCTGACACTGTTTTTGTTTAATAAAAACGAGATTTTTGTAAATGCTGTTTGTGTTCAGTAAAAACAAAGGTCTTTTGTTATAAAATCATAAAACTGACGTAAGTATTTTGTCAGGTTAGAAATTTATTTTTTATGAGAAATCCCATTAAACTTTCACTATAGGCAACCAGAAATACTTGCGCACAAACAAAGCCGCCTGTGATGAAATGTTGTTTGATTATTCTGTTTTATTGGCAACAACATCGTTTTTATTTGTCTTTCACTAATGCCCCTTTTGCTAACAAGAATAGAAAGAAACCGGATTCCGTTGGTATTTTATCAGGAAAAAAAGAATTTTGCGATGACTAATCTTTCGAAGTATATAACCCTAAAATACAGGGTGAAAGAAAATAAAGAAAAGAAAAATGTTATAAAATCCATTTCTTGTTTTTTCTAGAAAACCCAAATAAACAATAAAGAGAACATTTTAATAATAATTAGTATGACCCCCTCTTCTCTGATGACCTGTGCATTGAAATATTGCGATTATTAATTAATTCTTGAAGTACCTATGTTTTTCCTCTCTTGCTGGGCGGCAATTCTTAACTCTTCCAGAGTAGGTGGGTTATTTCTGTTATGTATGCCTCTTTGTATATAATTCCACCTATGCTCAATGAGATGCATGAGTTCGGCGGCCAATCTAATTTGCGAATATTCCCATCTTCTATAACTATAACTATAACTGTTGTACCCTCCTTTTGTGACGGGCTCTGGCGATGTGATAACTTAGGGTGTAGGGCTAAGTAGTTAGTAAAAGAAACATCTTGGTTACGAGTTGAACATCAACCCTCTTTATTGTCTAAAGCCTTATTGTACACACTTTCTATAAGATCCATATAAGCAATCATACAATCGTTACTTAGTCATCACTTATATAAAACTTATAATGAAAGTTGTCTGAATTAACCTACTTACAAAATACATGTGTAATTTTGTAATACAACTAAGCACTAAATTATATATACTTTCACACAGTATGTATCTTAACTATTTACACTTTTCCAATAATAATGCTATATCTATATTATACCCCCCTGCCAGGGCCTCTAGATGAGGATAGTGAAACTAATCGATATATTTTAACTCTACAATGTCAATTTGCTAAGTTCATTGAATGTTATCCTTTATCGAACAAAGAATTAACAACTTTAGCAAGAAGCTTTGCAAATACTTAATTTTATTTTGCGATATGGCATACCAAAATGTATAATTTCGGACAGAGGATCAGAAAATATATATTCTATGTTGAAAGACACGTACAAAATTGTAAAAATAAAATATTCATAATTCATTTTCTACAGCTATAGGTCTATGCATAGACGGGAACACCTCAACCACTTAAGATGCGCTGATGACATTGTACTAATCGCCAAGAACCCTGATGAACTTCAACAGCAATTTGGCTAACTAAATACAGCATGGAATAAAGTAGATCTGAAGATGAACCTAGCCAAAACCAAGATAATGTACAATGAACTGGTGTACAAACAAGACATACAAGTAAACAACTCGAAGTAGTAGAAGAATACATATACCTGGGCCCACTGATACACATCTCGGGATCTCTACTACCAGAAATCAACAGAAGAATAAAACTAGCATGGAGAGCATTCGGTAGAAACTCATATCATATTCAAATCTAGAATGTCACTTCACCTAAAGAAGCAAACGTTTGATCAACGTATACTACCAGTTATGACATACGGATGTGAAACCTGGATACTAAAAAGAGACATAAAAATAAAACTCCAAGTAGCACAAAGTGATTTGGAACGATGCATGCTAGGAATAACTAGGAGGGACCGCAAGAGAATAGGGTGGATAAGACAGAAAATCCAGGTAATAGACGTCACCCACAGAATAAAGTCCCTAAAATGGCAATGGGCAGGCCACTTGGCGAGAAAAACCGACAATAGATGAACCACAAGAATTACACAATGGTACCCCAGAGGCGTGAAAAGACCTAGAAGACGCCAAAATTTTAGATGGGACCATGATATAAAGAAATTAGCAGGACTAACCTGGGCCCGCATAACCAACAATAGACAACAATGGACCGAAATGAATATGTAAGGGAGGCTACACCATAATTGGAAATGGTTGAAACAGCTGGAAATGATTCTTCTAGGAAGCTAACTTTCCAAAGGTCTCAAAGGAAAGAAGACCACACCCTCCGGTTTAAAATTTATATTATATTCTTTTTTATTTACATTCATCAGACCATCAGCCAATCAGGACTCAAGTCTGATACAACGTAAACCAAATCAAGTCTAAATCTTCTTTTCAAAGAAACCCTTTAGCTCTTTAAATACTCCAGAAAATCATCTTTACCATTCTGACAATCAACACATCGAAACGACTCCCGATAATATACCTCTATCTATTAATTATTGATTATTCTCAATTTAAACACGTCACATTCTTCTTGAAGTTTCTAAAGCTCCGCGAACGCACGCTGTTATGGGAGTGTCTACAGTTCTTACTCCTACCGTTCTACTAGGGCATACGACTGTCCAAATAGGGGGTTACTAATAAAAAAACTGAAAATGTATGGGATAAGGGGCAATGCTCTAAAATGGTTAAAATCCTATCTCAATGGAAGAATACAGATAGTAGGCGTCACTAAAGGAGAGCTTTGTAAGTTACAAGTATTAAATAACGAGTATGGATTTGCTCAAGGTAGCATTATGGGATCATTTTTGTTCGTAATATTCATTAATGATTTGTATTCTGAAGCAGATCAACCCTTTCGGACAATGATTAATTATGCAGATGACACAAACTTAATAACTGGCATTAAAAACATGCTTCAGCTATTAACGGAGAGTGATAACATTTTTATTAAGGTAAAAGAATGGTTTTTGGGAAAATGAATTAATTCTTAATTGAGATAAAACAAACATAGTGCTTTTTAAGACAAAAAAGATCCAAATTAGAAAATATTACACTCATAGAAACCGGAGACAGTAGGTTAAATATCGCTGAAAATTCAAAGTTTCTAGGTGTTTACATTAACAACAATTTAGACTGGTCTCTTTATATTAGCCAGTTATGAAAAAGGTTAAACTCAATCTGTTACGGAGTGCAAGTTGTTGGTGGGTATATGAACGATAAAACCTTTAAAATACTATATTTTGCAAACTTTGAGTCTGTTCTTAAATACGGAATAATATTTTGCGGCCGGCATAGCCATATACAGAATATTTTTGTTTCACAAAAAAAGGCACTAAGGGTTATTAAGAAAGTGGATTTTAATCAGTTCTTTCGAAATGTCTTTAAGGCAACGGGTATTATGACTGTGTATGCCTTATACATTTATGAATGTCTAATGTTTTTACGTAGAAACCAATATTTGTTTAACTCATACAATAGCAATCGGTTAACAAGAGCAGACCATTTAAGCTATCCCATAAATCACCTTCATATTAGTGAAACAAGTCCAGAATATATGTGTGTTAAACTATTTAATAAATTGCCACTATGGATTAGATGTATTGAACGCTTGTTCAAAATTAAAATTAAAAAATTGTTAATTGAGCTGGAACCCTATTGTCTAAACGATTATTTTAATATGTAGTGGATTGGTATGATAGTTATATGACACTTCTGATTTTCCGATTGACTATTTGATGTCATTTCGTTTTGTTATTGTAACAAATTTGAAATAAATAGTATGATTATTATTATGACTAACTTCGAACTATTATTTTGTTACAATACAAGAATTTAACACTGAATTATAAAGAGTTTCTCTTAAGTCTAAACAAATAGTACCAGTATAATATCTGAAGAAACATATAAACACATTGCCCCAATAATAAACCACATTTACAGAACCTATTCTAGAGTACACTACTCTAGTTCATAACCACTAGTTAATAGAAGACACAAAGCGTAAAAGACAGACTTTGCTGCAAATATAGGTACAATTCAGGCGCGTTCATAAGCAAGCTCGTTCGATTAGATATCCGGAGTGCTTAAAGGTAGAATTCACTAAATTCTTTAAAAATCTATGCAATGGGAAAATTAACCCGTTACAGTATGTGTCATCTAGAAACCCAGCAATTTAATTGGATCGTTTTACGGCAGAAGAGCATGATGGAATTCAAACTTACTACGAAAATTTCCATTCTTTTGTGAAAACAATTCGTTTAATTTTTGGAAGTAATTATGTGCCAAGTGACAAAGCAATTCGCAATCTTATTCGAAAATTTGAGGTTTTCGGATGGGTTGTTGATTTAAAGGTTCCAGTGCGTCCACGTCGTGCTCAATCCAATGAAAATATCGCTAGAGTACATGAACATGTTGCCGAAAATCCCAGAACCTCAGGTCAGTTCAGTAAATTTTTATAATTTCGTTTCACATAACCATTACATTTTATAAATAAGCCTTACTAATCGTTAGTATTATTCATGCATATTTAATGCAAAGTATGTCCTTTTTTAGTCTCCGAACTACCACTAACCTACATTTTCTCCTTTCTTTCTTTAAAACTTACAATGAAATTAACGAAATGAACATATTTACATTTCAGAGCTAAATAGTTCCACCTAATGCACCGAAACGAATAAAAATGAAAATTTCATGTCATTGTGCCACTGGGTTAATACGTGGAGCAAACTTTATGAAAATTTCGCGAGAAACTGGCTTAATTAAAAGTAATCCTAAGTACTGGATCGTGCACATGATTTAGCTGGAAAAATTAAAGCTTTGCATTTTACGGCAGTCGGCGATTCCGGTCTCGTACAAGTGTCGTAAAGTCAACTCAAGTAAAAATGCAAATTGTTGTTTGAAGAAAATGTTTCTCTTTTCTCTTTGTACTTAACGACTTAAATACCAAAAACAATTAAGCATAAATTGCAAAACAAAATATTTTTTTGTGTTTCTTACTTCCGTAGCTGAAGGAAGTACTATTATATTCGTGGAAAAGTCAACTCCCAAGATTTTATTTATTAATAACACCAAACGTAAATAAATCTCCACTAAATTGTATTGTTAAACATGACAATTGTTTCAACCCAGTGTCTTCGTCGGATATTAATACATAGTTTTATAATGGATCTTTATCAAGTAAAGGCTACATCAGTTCACTAGGATTTTTTTAATCTCTACGTTTTGAGGTCCATATATTACGAAAAGCATAGTTTCCCATTTTCGTCGTTTTGTCGGTCTGCCTCTCTGTTGATGCAAAACTACTTGACCAAAGAAAATTAAATTCTGCATAGGTAGATAAGGCTTTATAGACCGGGCGTTGAAGGGAAATAAGTTTGCAAAATATGAGGAGCGCATTTTTCCAACGAATTTCAGTTCTAAACTTCAAATTAACTCGATGTTGCCAGTTGATGAAATGCCTCACTTTTTTACATTTTAACTTATTAGTCGTTAAGAGAAACAGTATACTAGGAGTTGTGAACTATTTGAATGTAAATTTTTAGGTATAATACATGATACAATAAAAGGAAGATTTGATACCAAACGTCGGGGTTCGCACATGACGTCACGCTGTGAGTTATTTTTGAAATTTATAATGCGCACTATAGAGTTTACGTTAGATATAGGTTATTTTATATAAATTGTATTGGCAATATACTTTGCCTCCTGCTGATAATAAAAATTTTACAGTAAATGATTTTAAATAATCATGTAAATAAAGGGATAAATTAATAGATATTGGTAAATTGCCTGCCAGTTGCGTTCGATGTATTTATTTACGTGAAAAGAAGAGGTAAATAATTTTATAAAATAAATCTATGCCTAATAATTCAGATAATCATTTTTATTTAGAGGCATATTCTTATTAAAATATATACCCATTGAGTCTTCCGTAAATATATTAAATATAAAAATTTTGTTTGTTCCTCTAATTTGTCAAATATTTTTTGCGGTAACATCTGCATGTTTGTGACGGAAACATGTTTTTTGGGATAGTTTTTTTTACACTAAATAGTAAATTATTAAAAATTATTGTATTTTTGTATTCTTTGATTTTTCAAATGTTTCTTAAAATACCAAAAATTATTCTAAACCAGACAAAAATATCTAAATTTATGAAATTAGGTAAAACAAGCAATTATTTCTTAAGAAAATAGCATTTTTTCAGTCTGTTTGTCGTATTTTCTCGATTAAAGCCTGGTGATTCGTTACCGTGGAGATTTTTAGCAATTGTTTGCCACAGTAAACTTTTTTTATTGAAACGAGTTTGTAAAAACATTAAACACATTTGACATTCATGACATGACACAATCCATGCTTTAAATTACCTTCATAATCACTTTCGTTAAAATGTCTAGAACAGATTCTAGCATTTTTCACATTAAACTTATCTTCCCGTTTGTACAGGCGCTTCCAAACACTTTGTGTTTCTTTATCTTTGGGGAAGCTAAAAACTTTGATATCGGGCATAAAGCCCTTGCATTCATTTCCACATCACAACACAGCAGACCTCATTTTCACTTCTAAATTCTTAACAGTGATATAAAATCACCAAAAAATAACTTTAAAACAAAACGCAATCTAAACAAAGACGTGTCTCGTTTACAAAATATGGCGGAATTACTCACAGCGTGACGTACATTACCACGCCTACCTGCGCGGTGTCATATCTTCTTTTGTTTGTAGGTAGTGGCTATATGTCCGCCGGCGGTAGGTTACAGTTAGGCTTAGAATTCCGCCGCAAGGCGGACTCATTCAAATAATAAGAACTTATCCGCCGTAAAAATTATAGTGCGGCGGAACGCAATGGCTGATAATTCATTTTCCGCCTTTCCACGGATTTTACTGCATAGTAGCTAAGATCCGCCGACAAAATTTTGGCAAGCTTTATAATTTATATATCTATATAAATAACACTCCAAATTTACAAGTTGCTTTTCCCACAAATTTTTAGATCAGCGTTAAAAAGTGAGGCGAGGAGTTGCGAAATACGTTCTCGGACAGGTTTGCTCAGTTTTAGGTTTCAGCAGTATTTTTTCAAAATTTTTGATCTATCTTTGTTGAGTTTTTTACTGAGACCGCACGATTCGTGTTGGTATAAAATTTTATCAACACCGCATCCAACTGACATTTTATTAAATAAGGTACTGATGAAACCGAAAACTGAGCAAACCTGTCCGAGAACGATATTACTACCTGACAAGGAAGTAGACCTTCTGTGTTATTACTACCTGACAGAAAAAAACTCAACAAAGATAGATATAAGTTTTGAAAAAATACTGCTGAAACCTAAAACTGAGCAAACCTGTCCGAGAACGTATTTCACAACTCCTCACCTCACCTTTTTACGCTGATCTAAAAATTTGTGGGAAAAACAACTTGTAAATTTGGACTGTTATTAATATAGATATATAAATCATAAAGCTTGCCAAAATTTTGTCGGCGGATCTTAGCTACTATGCAGTAAAATCCGTCGAAAGGCGGAAAATGAATTATCAACCATTGCGTTCCGCCGCACAATAATTTTTACGGCTGATAAGTTCTTATATTTGCATGAGTCCGCCTTGCAGCGGAATTCTAAGTCTAACTGTAACCTACCGCCGGCGGACATATAGCCACTACGTTATTCGTATCAAGGGTATAATATATATTTTTTAGGGATCTTATAATAATACAAATGTATGTTAATAAATTAAACAATAAAAATAAGTAAAAAAAATATTGTTTATAAAAAATAGTGAAAAATGGAAATTTCGCCATAAGTAGTCAAATAATGTTACATAAAAATTTAGTTAAAACAATACATTTTTACAATCATCCACAACACATTTGCATAAAGAAATATAGACTATACCAGATTTCTTGCAATTACACGCCTTACATCGGGTTGCCCAAAACCTTTAATCAAGTAGTAAATTCAATTGACGTTTAGAATCATCTTTGGCAATGACGTTCACATAAGTGCTGTCACATTACAAGTGGCAAGTGCAACCGGACATTAGTGTGGCAATCCGAGTTACCTTTGCCAGGATTAATCAGAAACTGCGGCAGATACATTAAATACATAATACATTTATTTCGGGTATAAGTTCGAACCTTGAAATTCATAGTCTAACTAAGTAAAATCAAAAGGCTCAATTAGTGGTTCTGAAGAATTTCTCTATAAATATGTTTGTGCTGAAGTCCTCAAACAATTTAAATGGGAGATGTACATAATATGACTTTTGATAAATTTAGGACAAAACCAATATTTTCAGAGATTAATTCAGTAGATGCGAACTTTTTTAAGATTATTTATTATGAAATTTTTCAAGGGGTCCAAGAATTATTTTCCAAAAGATGCAAGTTCGTCTTGAATACATTCGAGCGAAGCAGCTTTGAAGCTTTGTTTCTTGATGTCCAAGCGACTAGTAAGTTGTGTCGTAGTCATTCAAGGCACGCAATGCTTGCAAAATATTAGATATTTTCACCAAGGGATTGTATAGCCAAATGACAATCCAGGATATGTTGGTTTTGATGCGATCCATCAACCATCGAACCATACCTATACCTTGAAAGTCAGTATTTGCAACCTTCGGCCAAAAATGAATCGCCAGAATAAAAACGTCTATATCGGCGCTCATAACAATAATCGGAGCACATTGAATTTTTACTGCATGGAATATGTGACAAAACATCCTTGAGTCCTCTTCTAAGTGATTCGATTTCAGTGTGAAAACCAAGTAGGCGGCAATGTTGTTTTATCTAATAGTTTCTGAATTAGAATTTCATCACATAAGTAATAAATAATAGTTGATAATCAGTGCAAAAACGCAACGATTTTGTTTGTTGAATCAAGTTGACGGATACGTTCAACCACTGCAGGCAATGGTATGTTGCCTATGAACATCATACTAGATTTTGGCCTATGAGTCGCATATGAAAACAATACCGGACTTGTCAATTAAGAGTGATTTAACAACTCTATTTTCTATTATTGCATCCTCGATTTCAGTTAGTTCAGCCGATCGTTTAGCCTAGTATGATATTCAGGTAAAATCAATGTTAGAGCAGAAACGTGTGAAATTAATTAAAAAAGTTGTAGATAGAATTCATATAGAAAGTTGGAAAAATTCTATTAACCACATAGAAAAAACACTATCGTATATTGAATTGGATACCCACTCACTCAATGACACACTCTACTCCGTATTGCACAATACAATTCGGTTTATTTCAACGATTAGTTCATCATTGTTAACCAATAGGTTATAAGATTGCGTGAAATATAAGGTTTCATTGGTTTTTAATGGATGAAATGAAACACGCTTTATTATTTTACAATAATTTTTATTTAGTATTATTAAACATACATTGCTTAGACATTCTGTAAACATTTAAATATAAAAAAAAACCATTTTATTACCACCACTCTGACGCGAACAATTATATTTGAGCATTCTCGTCAAATAATTTACAGCCAGATTCTCCAATGCTAGTCCGGTCTAATTTGACAATCACAAGTTTTAAACTGACACGTGTAAGAATAAGACAACTAAGTTTTATTCTATGAACTTATTTCTGAGCTTTTTCGCAAATTTATCAGGAAAAGGACAATTTTAGTACGTACTTTCAACAATAATAGAACTACATTCATTACAGCAACTCGTTCCAAGATGAAAATCATTTGAAAACCAAGTAAATCGCTGAAATATCACAATAATTCGTAAGTTTTTAATGACAAGGACAGGATAAAAAACCTGTCAAAACATAACTGATCAACTATAAGATCTTAATTTAAACCAGTACTAAATCTTAAACTTTCTTAGTGAATTTGGACGATAATGTTTTAGCTTAAACAATTCTATACTCTAAGGAATAATAGTAATTTATTGGTTTCCAATAGTATTTTTATAACTGAAAAAATGCTAATATAGTTTTCAAAGAAGTAAGACTACTTTTAAACTCTAATAATAAGTCTATATGTAAAGCAATTTTTTTTTGGTTATTTCAATGATGTTTTGTTGAAACAGTATTAACTTTAATATAACCAAAGTGAGAGTGGTCAAGAATAATACTATTATTGAAACTAGCGTAGCAGTTTTTTCTGTGCATGTTATTAAAGTCGAAGATTCCTATTTTTCATTTACTAATAATATAGCCACTTGTTTTTAATGTAAATGAAAATAACAGTGCATTTATTGTACAAGTAAATCGAATGACTTGAATCAATAAACAATCATCAATCATTCGTGATTTAACAAGAATTTATTTTTTCCAAAATTATTGAGAATTTAAACCACTCCGACTCTGGCGCCTTTTAAGAATCTTGAAATATTTATATTATTTACATTTATTTAGGTACTTACCATTTCGTCAAAAGGCAACGAAAGAGCTTGAAACGAGCTTTTTCTACCTGTTAGCGTTAACTTCACTTATAAATGCGTAAAAATAATATTTTACCTGTTAAGTGCTTTTCTTTTTGTGAAATTGGTTTATTTTTTGAAAAAAAAGTATTAAAGCTGTGTATGTCTAATTTTTATTGTCGCCTCGCCGTTTCTATTTTTCCAAGTTCTTGTTAGTGCGAATTTCATTTTTATAACATAGTTTATAATTTTCTTTAATAAATTTTCTATTTTAAAATTAATGCATTGTTACATAAACGAACCATCCATTTTCAGAACTTTCTGTGTTTTTTCTTGTAAAAAAATCTCTTTGCCGAGCAAAGGCGTCTAAATGGAGAATCACCGCAAAATAAAGCAACACACCAAATTAGATTACTGCTACGCCAATTTTCCGGTATCAAGCAAGCGCTGACACCAAACGATTTTTTTTGTATCCTTTTAAGCGCACAGCCTTTGTAATTTAAAAGTAACGACACAGATTAAAGAAAAAAAGATCCAGCCCGGCAGCGCGAACACAATTTTAGAACTGAGTCGTTTCTGTTCCTTAACATTGTGTAGAATAATTCACCACCATATACCCCTAAATCTGGAAACGTAAAATTTGGACATTTCTTTTTATTGATGTAAGCAAGGGACAAGAAAGGATTTCTTTAAAGTCAAGCTCTAATAGGATAGAAAGGAATTTGCAGTTTTTCAATGGGGAATATGCATATAATCTGAATAAACAAGATTTCTTTATTCTCTACATACAGGGTGTTATGAAATTCACTGCATATATCGAAACCGGTAAATCCTGGTATGAATTCAGATGGGGGGAAATTAATTATAAATGGCACTTCGCGATAATACAGGGGCCTACCACTGGGGGTGGTTTTGGGGTTAAACCCCCTCCCCCATTGATCTCTTATAGTAGATACAATATATTTATTATAAACATTATACAACACGGTATTATATGGTTTTGTCTACACCCCCCCCCCCCCAAACCAAAAGTCACGGTATTCCCCTGCGATAATAAGCAATATATCGGCCCTCACAAGAAAAAATCGAAAAACAGTGAGCTAGGTTATTGTGTTGCTAAGTCTCTCAACAATAATTCTATGTAACAAGTTTAAAGAAATATTTTTGCTACTTTTAAAGAAATAAATCCCACTAACTATTCCAAAATTTTCAATTTCAAAAAGTTACAACTCTATAACACAAATAAAACAATCCAGAGAACAGCTGTTCAAACCAAGTGTAAAATAATATCGCTCAACTAAACATCCAGAAATGGTGTTTTACTAACTTATAATGCAAAACACTCAGCACGTACGATATTTTGTTAATACTAATATTAAATGGCTGAAAACTATTTTCTTTCACTAATTAATAAACGGAAAGTAAAAATTTACACGGCATTATTCATCTCATCAATACTCATCCATAATACTAACTTCATTTCTGTCACCTGAACAGCTGAGAGCACGTGTTCGGCGGATCAATTAGGTGGAGGCCGGAGGCACGGTGGTGGATTAAAAGGTCAACTACCTGTTCTCACATTTTGTATTTAAAAGAATGTTTTTTTTGACAAAATTTTACACGTAATCAAATAATTTTAGTTATAATTTTGCAATACTGTGTAGTGCTCAACTAGTGTGATAAAATAGAATGAAGCGAACCGACTTCACAAAAGAAAAAGCACCAAAAAGTATGAAATAATATTTTCACGTATTTATAACTGTGGCTAATTGTAAACTTAATTTTGTCTAAACCTAGGTAACTTATACACCGAAGTACTGAACTTTGAAGTCGGTTTCACGAAGTAAAACTCTTTCTGAAAGAAAAGTGCTGTCGACAAAATGTATTTTCTTGAAATTTATATAATAACAATTTTTTATCCAATTATAAAAGTTATAAAATAACTTAAATGGTGTCGTTTTCTTAAAATTAATAGTCCGTGTCTCTTCCATGGTATTAATACAAGCCTGTATGTAAAGGCCTTGGCATGCTGTCGATTAAGTGATCGAGCAGAGTCTGAGGAATTCTTTCCCACTCTTTCCTAGCAGCAATTTTTAATTCTTGTAGAGTTATTATTTTCAGTTCTGGACGACATCGACACTTTCTTACGTTATTGTAATAGGCAATTAAAATTAAAGATAGTTTTCCTTCTAAGGCATTTATCGTTTTTACTTATTTTGACACCCCGTATATGCTGGGTAAAATTTTTGGATTTGAGTGTTATTTTCTCAACAAGAAGACATTTTTAAGAAAAATAACTTTTTTCCGTAAAGCCGAAAATAAAAAAGTTTCCTAGTTGTTAAGATGGTTTCTGGACACGCTGTAGATATTTTAAATAGAAACAAAATAAATAAAATAATTTTTTTCGGGATATTTTTAGGGGAGGGGACTAATTTTCCATAAAGGAGGGCTACTCCCCTCCTAGCCAATGTTTAAACCATTAATCTGATATAACACTTGTAGGTTATAGATTTCGATGGGTTCAAACCTCAGATCAAATTATAATAAAGATATGTAACGCAAATACCCAAAGCATAGGAATTATTGTTTGTTCCATACTATAAACAAAAATCCGGAGAGGTGGGACAAGGAGTCAACGTTGTATATAAAAAGACAACGATCCGTTAATAAATAGGCGCCAGTGGCAGTCTGAAAATTTTTAATAATAAAAAACAAATAGATTGTGTTCATGACAAGAAAATCATTTATATATTTTATGATTAACTTGCTGAAAAATGAGCGGTTTAGTGTTAATTTTTTGAAGTTATTTTTCATCGATGTTCAAATCTCACTTGGGTAAGTGAACTTTTTTTTCATAAAAACTAATCCAGTTTTTTTTAAATCATTTGTGTTATGCTTAACATTTCTCTATCATTAAGAAATCTGGAAAACCAGCGGCGACATAGAAGTTAACCGAGACGAAAAGCGAAGAGGTCTTCACTCGGGTACAGTGACTGGTAAACAACGCAAATATTCTCGAGTCACGACTTACGCAGTTGGCAACCAATGCACCGTGGGCCAGCGCATTCACCATCTAGTAGAAGTTTATTATGAAAATTTAATTAGGAGAAGCTTTTTGAGATTTTTTTTTATCTTCTGACAGCCCACGAAGACCGAATTCTAAGTACTATGTACCGTGGGTGTACTGGGGGGTCAACTCACACATCCAGAGCTGGAAACATCCGTAGGGATTTCACCAGCCCTTTAAGAGGATGTGTGGGGTGGTACTACCTCGGTCGAGGAAGAATTCCTCTACCACCTTTTTTGGCCCCTTCCTCACTCTGACAAATTTCTAATTTTTCACAATTACATATTTATTTTGCCTTTAAGCCCCCTTAAACAGTCTACACAACCTGCCCTAGGATAAATTATTATATAACGTATTATGAGAAAGGTGATGGTGTTTGCTTATTTTGGAAGAATATGTGTAGTTTAAAATGAAAAAAAATATATATATTCGGGATTATCAAGAGCTAAATGTACAATATATAATTTATATGACTTAAAATTAGCACCTCTAGACCAATTTCCCATATTTCAATACATAATTACTCCCTTCCTTAGAGTATAATGTCGATAATACCTACATAAAAAAATTATTCCATTATTTCTGAAAATGATACACGTACTACATACATATATAATTGTTGACCATGTGGTCATATGACTTTAAAGTAGAAATAATTGTCACAAGAAAAACTGTCGTAGATACAGAAAAATAATTTGTTACATTTTCTATGGTTTCTTATCAGTTGGCACTTTTTTGCATATCTCTGGTTACTTACATTATAAAATAAGATGCAAAGAAATTATTCCTAATGTAACCCACCTCAAAAAGATTCTATTTATGACTACATCCTACATACACTGTGTCCTACATGTAAATACGTAAATATATCATTGAGCATTCTAATTTCATTTATTTAACGGTTCTTTTTCTTCACAGCTGGGATATGAACTGCTAAAAACCTGAGCGAATTCTGCAGTTATGAAAACTTGTTGGTGATAATGTACTGGATAACCTGTCATGGATAACTGTGCCTAAAAATTAAAAAAAAACACTGGTTCTCTTTGTTAATGTCAGTAATTAATTTGAAACTATGAAACAGTACTTAAAAGTGTTTAGAAAATAGTTTGCCCATTTTTGTAATTCTACTCAATTTGAAGTCTACAGAAAAGCTTTTGATAGATTTACAATCATTTTGCAACGTTATTAGCTCTGATTTTAAAGGTGGTTATTCTGTAAATTACTTTTTTACTTGTTAAATACATACTTGAGTGAAACTTTAACATCTCTCTATTAATTGTTTAACAATTAAATTTAGTAAAAAATATTGGCATAAATTTGTCACAGTGACACTTCATTGAATATTTCTATAGCTATTTTCATACCCAACAGATGATACTTCATTGAAGTTATAGAAAAATAATAACAAATTGGTTACAAAAACTCGCATTTAACCATTTACAGCTTCCATTACTAAGGCTACGGAGTCAGTTCAGTCATGTCCCAATACATAAATTATTGTGGAAAACAAGCAAAGTCCCTATTTTACAGAAATAAAACAAACGTGTATATTTGGCATGAACAATACTTGCAAATACGTACTTCATCTTAACAGGAACCGCATTTTCAGGATTCCTATGCCAGATTTTCTTTAGGTAAAATCTATGCTCTGACTACAAGTCTATATTTTCACATTTTATTTTAAGTGACAGAATGAATAACGGCTTCCCTTACTAGCAAATCTAAAAAGTAATGTAATATTTATTGTATAACTAAATACATTGTAACAAATCCGAAAAAGTGCAATAGCTCTCCCTCGAAAAGGTGAAACCAACAGCTTTTTCAAATTTTTTAACAATGGTGAAAACTATGTTTGGTATTTAGCCAGCTTCCCTTCTGCAGGAAACACCAATGAAACATTATTGTTTACGTACCTCCAACTAATGGTACTCCACCTTTTGTGTCGCGTTTGGGCTAAACTATACATTTAATAATCATTATATAATAGAAACACATATTAAACACGATATTTGAAGGTTTTAAAACACTTAAAAAGTGCAAAAACGGCGAAGAAAAACCCCAAGACAACAAACACAAGTAAATGACAACAACAAATGACATGTGTCTAGTGAAACCACAGAACAAAAGGTTTGTTAGGCGAAACTATTCTATTATAACCGAAGGATTACTTCAGACATCAGCTAATAACGTGTTATCTTTCTCTAGGAGTTGCAAATAAAAAAGGATAACCGGTATCTGTTTGTCTTGGAGTTCACTTGATTACCGGATTTGGGTTTATCGTTTCGTTGAGGACTAAGTAAACAATACGGTACAACACAACAGATATTGTTTACTAACATTCTCCGTCCCTCGCCTGGACGTTTATTTTGTGTCTGTTGCTTGTCTTGATATGGTCGGCCTAAGGTTTAAACTCGTTATTTTCTTAATTCGGAGTGGTCAAACCTAATAGTAAATCGTCAAAAGCTTGATTTACATTTCAAAGCTCATTTTAAAAAATACTTGTTTTTGCAAGCTCTGCTACGTGCAAGTATAGACCACAATATGTGGTAATATAAAAAAAAGTCATAAAAAACAACCATTGAGAAAAATACACCGCAATGATAATAAAAACAAATATTAGCATTTGTTTGCCGTGTTTGACTATGGTTAAAATGCGGGCCCGTTGTTTGTATACAATCAGTTCTACGTCTTCGCATTTTTTATTTGTATAATTTTCTTTCTTTCTTCCAAACTCGATTTCTATGTATTTATGTAAAAACATTTGATATTTACATATCTTTTATCATTTCGATTTGAAAAGATTCTTTTAAAAACATAATATTGGAGAAGTAATTTTATTTTTTGTAGCTAATGACGTGATTTAACCAAAACTACGGACACTTTTTACTGTTCTGAAGAATCTTCGTTTTTATGTAGGTGGTTCTTGATGCTATAAAACAAAAAATACATAAAAAGAAAATAAAATATATATTTTAAAATTTAACTTCTTTTTGGATACTTTCACATTTAAAAATTACATTTGTTATTATAATTCTCCAAAATAAAAGGAAACTACTTACGATATCTCTGGAATTGTGTAATTTATTTTTTCTATGAGCGTGCGGAAAGTAACTACTTTCCGCATTATATGCGTGCTGAAAGTTGCACTTTTCCGCTGAAAATATTTTCAGCACTACTTAATGCAGAAAGCTTTTTCAGCACTGACGCGGCAAATAATACATCAACAATCACATCGTCACTCAATTATATGGCCAATTTTATGTGAGAATGATGGCAACTGAACAAGAATTCATACTATTGGTTAGTTCCATGGACAGTTTACACCAGAACATATTTTACTGTTCACAATATTCACCTTTTCTTTCCTGATATTCACGGAGGAATCCGATTTCTTTCTATCCGTGTTGGCGAAAGTGCACTAGACAAAGACAAATAAAAAAAGAATTTGTTCAAATTTTTATCGTACCTTCTTTGCTTGTGGAAGTATGCTGGTTATATACTTCGAAAGATTAGTCATGGCAATTTTTTTTTCATGATAAAATTCCCAACGGACTCCGATTTATTTCTACCCTTGTTAGAAAAAGTGGCATTAGTAAAAGAAAAATAAACACGATGTTGTTGCCAATAAAAAAGAATAATCAAACGTTTTATCACAGCCGGCTTTGTGCAAGTATTTCTCGTTGTCTAATGTGAACGTTTAATTGGAATTGTCATAAAAAATAAATTTCTAACCTGACAAAATGCTTACGTAAGTTTTGTGATTTTATAGCACAAGACCTTTGTTTCTACTGAACACAATCAGTATTTGCAAAAATCTCGTTTTTATTAAGCAAAAACAGTGTCAGCATAGCCACATTAACCTTCTTATTTTATACAACTTAAAATTGTTTCCTACCCAACAATACTCCCTCTAACCAATAATTTGCAATAAAAGGTTCGGAAGAAAAGTTTTTAAATAAATAAAGAAAAAATAATAAGCAAAAATGAGCGAATATTTTTATTAAGATCAACAATTTATAAGAAGGTTAAAAAATATTCCCTATTCTCCGATATACATATAATGAAAATGAATCTATCTATAATACAGCCTACCTGCGAACAGTGACGTTTGTGTAAGTTAAAGACGCGATAAAAATTGTTTAATCGAATATACCAAGTAGTTTCACAAGTTTTAACGGTAAATGTTGCGTCTTAGTTCCAGAAGAACTTCAGCTTTAAACTGAAACCAAAAGTTTCTAGGCCGCAATTTCAACAATTTTCTCAATAACTAAAGAAATCTTCTCTAATGCCCACTAATCTCAACTTTATATCGGGTCGGCGTTCCTGCTATTCATTCCCGTAACGCCCGGTCCAAGAATGTAAGAAGAACAAATATGTACCTTGCGTAATATTTCAATAGTCAGTTGTTAGTCAGTCCCAGATTCATAGAACACAGGAATTTAAGCTGCTAATACTTTATATAAACTTTTTAAGTATATTGTTACACTGCAACAACAACTTATATTATGGGACAGGCTTCAAATAATATGTCATGTTTATATTTCTCAAAACCTAACTTTCTACCAGCTGTAAAAATTTGACGAACATGAGAGAGAAAGAAGACGAGCGACAAAAAATGAGAGAAAGGACCTGAGAGAGAGAGACATAATTGATCTCTCTGTTGTAAAATGGGTTTCTGTCATCATTCTCAAAATAAATTGGATACGGTTTAGACTTCATGTGCCAATTAACGTCACTGGACCTGGACCTCAGAAGACCAAAAAAATATTGGTGGGAAATACCCAAAAAATAACAATCCAAAAATTACATATCGTTGCTATGCAAGTAAGCTTGTGTTATTTACCAATTTGTTGATTGTCAGCATCAAAGTGAAAATACCAGTTTTTTTACAGGTGGGTCAAAATTTTGTGGGCAACTAGTGATATCAACGCAATAAGCAAAACACACTTTTTTCATTAAGGAAGGTTTTTTAACAATGTGCGTAGTTTTGCCAAGGAATTAGTTAAGGAATGTGTGAAGGCTGTGTGCACTCTTTAAGTATGAATGAAACAAAACTTTGTATTAAGTGCAAAAATTTTAATTAATTAGCAGAGCGCTTTCGACCCTATAGGTCATCATCAGTGCTTGCTGATTATTGCTGACATTAAGAATTCAATTCATAGATGAGTTTTATTTTGAAATTTAAAAGTGAGAAATTTTTAATTTTAATTTACTTAAATTTATTTTTATAAGTTAAATTAGTTTATTACTCAATTGTCAGGATGCCAGTCAGAAATTCATTTGAACGAACAACAGTTAAACATATTAAAATATTACAATTAAAATCAAACAATCATTTTACAAAACAATTTTAAATTCTGCCTAAACGGTCACACTTTTGATGGTGTGAGATCTGATAAAGGATCAGAACCACGAGGTTGCTAAATCGTTAGGGGAAAATTTTTGTAACCAGTAATGCGATGACAAAGTCCAAGCCCTCTTGAGGTCATGTATCCCCATACATTAACTGAAAATCTACCACTTGTTTTAACTCTTTGTGTGTATTTTTCTTCAAATCTGATATTGGCAGGTCGGTAAACTCTTATCCGTCCAGTGTAATAGGATTGAAAGGTAGTTTCATCCATGAAAACAACATTTTCCCAATACCCCAACCCTTTCTGTAAATATTGCAAAACAAATCCCACCCTCTGCTCTTTGTTGTCAGTAGTTAGAAATGGTTCCTTAACGGCAGCACGATTTCTTATAGGGTCGCAATAAATCGATCAGTATTTAGTGCATTATGTACATTAAAATATTAGGAAAAATTAGTAAAATATTGCAAAAGGATCAGTATATTTATAATATCTGGCCTGTTCAAAGAGATTTTTCGATAGATAAAATAACAATTTTGTCAGTATTTCTATTTCACTATTTTTATTACAGTGGTAAGCTAAATTTAATGAATGGTCAGTACGCAGTAGTCGGTAAAAATCTTCAAAAATACAGTATAAAAGGTAAGAAGTGTGTTTTATTTTAACCGGGCTACACCTAATATTTTTAGGACGAGTAATAGTAGGCACGCGACTATACTCGGATTGCCAAACAGATGCAGTGAGCAGGTGAAAACCACGTTATCACCTCCTAGGAAATGATATTTGCCCTACCATTATCTATGAAAACCCTCTCGTCTAACCCGGCATCCCCTGATGCGCATCGATCACGCAGTTTTATTGCTCCATCTGTTCGGCGGTTGAACTTTAGAATTTAATAGTAAATTTATTCTTTCGATTACTTTGAATTGGGCGGTCTTGCTGGTTTGTTTTACTGACCATTTATTAATTTTACTAACAATTTATTATTTTTACCAACCATTTAGTAATATTACTGACAATATATTTTTTATCTGCTTGTTTATGAATTGTACTGACCATTTATTAATTTTGCTGTTTGTGTATTAATTTTACCGATCATTTATTAATATTACAAATAATTATTTCTTTTTTACTGCTTTACTTGTTAATTTATCGACCATTTATTAGTTTTGCTGACAATTTATTATTTTTACCAACCATTTACTTATATTACTGACAATTTATTTTTTAACTGCTTTATTAATTTTAGCGACCATGTATTTATTTTACTGACCATATATTAAAAAACTGACCGATTGAAATATAATACTGCAAAGGTTTACTGACTATAAAATTAAAATACTTATCATTTAATTTGTTGCGTTTGTTAAATTAGCTCTTTTTTCACGCGGCGCGGCGTCTTGCTATCCTGACAGAGCCAGGAAAGTTTGTTTGTCCTCTGCTGTTTGAAATGGATGGTTCTCCAAAAGAGTTACGAAGTTATTATCTTGTGTGTCATTTGATATCCTCTTCCTTCCACTTCCAGGCATTCTATTTAAAGAGCCGATATTTTCCATTTCTACCTCAATTCTTGAACGGCACTTTTTGGTAAAACGGTTTCTTCGGATATTTTCCTTACAGGGCGACCCTCTTCAAAGAGATCATCAACCTTGCTTTTTGTTGTTGGTTTAATCTGTTCATTTTATCAAAAATTAAAATAAAAATGTTTTTAAAATCTATTGGCATTTATTATGACTCCATGACAGCTTTTAGGTGAAATTCAGGTGATCTAAGGTATAGAAAGTTGAATTACATTAGAAAAAATAATGTGTCCGAGATTCTTCGTCCGCAACCGTACCTGTTCAAAGAAAGTTTTTTTTATCTTAAAATAGGGTATGCAAGAACACACATTTTGTTAAATAATTTACAAACGAAGCAAAATATCAAAAAATATAAGAGACCAAAAAGTCTTACAACTAAATGGGTGTACCAACTGTGTGATCAAGTGAGTATCATCATAATAGAAAGTTCTAGAGGGTAAATAGACCATGAGCCCGAAAAAATATCACCCTGTATATTGTTTGGAAAGTTTGTAATATTTTTTGATAAAAAGTGCTAAAAGTTCGCCCTATTCACATTTTGAGGCAACTATCTCAAAAAACTTTGAAGATAAAATGAAAAAAAAACTAGGTAAGATTAAAAATTTTAACCATGTATTTCTGAAAAAAGGCATTCCCGGACATGCATTAATGGCAACGTTTCTTCATATTTTTAGCTGTAAGATCCGTCCCCAAAATTTCCTGGCATTCAACGTCTACAAACATTTGACATGACATAATTCAATTTATTATGATACACAATATTACTGATTCATCATAATCTGGTCTTCTATAATACACATATCATTAGCAGGAGGCGGAATAATTCGGAATATATATATATATATATATATATATATATATATATATATATATATATATATATATATATATATATATATATATATATATATATATATATATATCTATATATACATATATATATATATATATATATATATATATATATATATATATATATATATATATATATATATATATATATATATGTATATATATATTGAATTTATTCAATATACATTTTATAATAAACAAACAAGCTTAACATACTAAGTAAATACATTAAAAGTCAACTGACATGTATCATAAAGGTACCTAAGTAAAAATATACTTGTATGTACCAATAGCTAGATCTAGGTATTTTATACTAAATTTGGCTTACGCCACAACACTTAAAAAAATAAAAAACCTCCAAAACAGAAGGAACACATATTTCTCTGTATACACTGAAACAATAGTAGTCAACCAATATTTTCAAGAAAAGTAAAAAAAAAGAAGAAAGATGACACATGAGAATGAGTTGGTAATAAAGTCACTCAAACAAATGTTCAAATAAATCTCTTAGATTCCAAAGCTAAATATTTTCTACTTTCAGTTTTAAATTTCTTAATGCTTCCAATACATTTAATAAAATTGGGAATCATGTTATATAACTTTGGCCCCAAATATACAATACATTTTAAGTTAATATTATTGTAACTTACTGGAATAACTAGGTTTGTGGAAGTTCTAGCTCGTGTGTGGTAATGATGCTGTATAGCATCATCAGGTGTTTTGTTTTTATGAATAAATATAGCCGCGGCAGTCATATACAGAGTTCTTACATTATATCGCTCGAAAATAAAAGCTCTGATGGATAAGCCCTATTCTTCCTATACATCACCTTTCAAATATATTTCTGAATAATATTTAATCAATACAAAGCATTATTATACACCCCCCCCCCCCAGACCAAGATACCATATCTTATCAAACACTCTACAAGGTTTTTGTAAACAATAGTGAGAGCTTTTGTATCAAGAAACTCTCTAATAATATAAAACTTATGTATAAGATTTCTAACTTTACCTGAAAGATACTCAATATGTGGTTGCCATTTTAGAAATTTGTCTATTATTATTCCAAGATATTTAATTTGTGAGACTTCATTAATTTAATGATCATTCATCACAATATGAGTAAATTCTGGTCTATTGGCATTTGTTAAGGAAAAGGCAATATAGTTTGTTTTAGTCAAGTTTAAAGACAGTTGAAAGCTGTCTAGCCAGTTATTAGTAATTCCCAAACCATTCATCATTTTTTTTCATATATATATATATATATATATATATGTATATATATATATATATATATATATATATATATATATATATATATATATATATATATATATATATATATATATATATATATAGATATATATATATATATATATATATAGATATAGATATATATATATATATATATATATATATATATATATATATATATATATATATATATATATATATATATATATATATATATTATATATATATATATATAAACAAATAAACTATATTTTGTTCAGCGACATTTGAAATATTTCTATTTTATTTGTCTTTTATGCTGATAAGGTATGTGACTTATTTGCACAATAAACTTAACTAATCCAGTTACAAAAATGAAAATTATCATGCCATATAAGCTAATGCATTTGCATCGTATTATTAGTCTACAGGATAATTCCTTAGATTCTTGTATATTAAAAACAAAGTGACCATATTTCTAATACTTGAACACTAGACATAACTATAATAATATGGCAAAAAAAACTCCAATAGAAATTAAAATCCGGCGATTTCAACGATTAATAGAAAATACCAATTTAAATTGGTATTAAATATCTATGAATACTGAACAATTGTAATTAAATAAATGAGGAAACAAGTCAACATAGTTGCCGAGCTTCACCACCAAGATGCTGCCTCCCATCAATAAAGAAAGACTCTCTAGAAAATAAAAATTGGCATCTTGGAAAAAAGAATGCTAAAGTACGGTGGGCCCTAGAAATATAACATCAATTCTAGTGAGCAATAGTGAATCAGTTATAAATATTCTAAAACTGAAATTCAATTATATTAACTGCAAATTAATTGAATTATACTTATACACTTTTGTAACTGATTCTAGAAATATGTTTGACCAAATATAGTATAATATCATATAAGTAATATATAGTCGTATATATAATAGTAAGTATAATATATAACCATAATAATATAAAATAAAATTATGGTAATCAGATGGGAGTTAAAAGACTTAGGAGTATTACGGTCACTGGCAAATCCAGGATTTTCGTCTGAGGTCATAAAAATTTCTATCGTCGTAACGTCTACAATGATGATATAAAAAATAGTATCAAATTGCTGCATTTTTAGGAGCTGCAGCCCCATCGCGTCCCCCCTGGATTCGCCACTGATTACGATCAAAGATCAGTAAGAAATCGAGCTAATTGTTTACCGCTCCACCAGTTTCCTCATATAAAAGCAGGGTGGTGGGTGGAGGTGGAGCCTAGATTTATAATGATTAAAGTTTTAATTTAATAATAAGTTAAAATTTAAAAACTGAATATTAGAAATAAGCATTTTCGATATACAGTAACATCAGCAATCATATATACATATACATCGTTAACATAAAATTTCGTTCATTATTCTGTATACAGTACATATGAACCCATTAAAGTTAATAAAATATTTCAATAATTAATAACTTACCAAATGACTTTCGAATTATATTAAACACACATGTGTGTATAAATTCTTAAACTTAAATATTGAAGCAATATAATATATTGCTATATGTACTAAACATATGTTTAAATTTTTTTATATAACATTCAAAGTAAATTACTTTAATTGAAATAAATCTAGTAAGTAAACCGTGAATCAGGTGATTTATAATAAAAAATTTAAATATCCATATCCAATTATTTAATTTAATTATATTTATATATTAAATCTAATCTTATATTTTAAACGAAATATAAGCTATAAAATTGTATTTAAGCTTAAATTTTATTTTTTGTGAATAATCTCAATTGTTATATATTTAGTAATTTTTGCGTAAAAGCCAAAAAATATTTTCTAACCTATAAAATTATTATAAAAACAATTTAAAATTTCTTTTTAGGGAAATCCAGATTTGGCTCTGCTGGTACTTTAATTAAATAAATTTGAAAATAAATAAATATATATTTTGATATATTCTAAAAACAAATGTTACATAACCAAGGCGTTATATTCATAACCTATTTAAAGTTAAATTTAAACATTCATTTAAATAATAACTAATTTATACTCGAGTCTTATTAAATATGTACTTATAACTTTTAATGCAAGCAACTGATTCTAGAGCCAACTAAGCATCTAGAGAGCCTCACATTACACATATTATTACATAGGTAAACAGGGTCACTTAACTCGCCCTGGTAATGTGAGAAAAAATTACTATTGTTCAGTATAATTATAAAAATACAACACCTAATTCTATAATTTACGTTTTTTTTCAGGACGTAGTATTATTTCAGCTGCGTTTTCATAAAGTTTTCAAAACACCCGAAAAATAATTTAAATTTTAAATATTCTACGAAAAGCCTTACCTAAAATTTTTAACATCTAGAGTCAAAACCCCAATTTCTGGCATTGGCCAAATTTAATATACAATCGCAAACTGTCATTTTCATAAGTGTCATTACATAGATCAAAAAAATACTATTTCTATACTCAACAAAACTAATATAGTTATTTATCGATCCATATCCACCATTTTAAGTCTTAAAATTATTATTCCAAACTACGTTAATAATTTTATTTTTCAATTATGAGACTATATGATAGTTCAAAATCTAAATATCAGTAAATTTTAAAGTTTCTTGTAAAAATGCATCACCATAAAATAGTGAGAACTTTTTGAAAACTTTATGTAAACGTAACTTTTAAAAATATTTAATTATTAAAAATGTCAACAATTTTTAAAATAATTTTCAGATTCTCAAAAAAGATTTGCATTTAAAACCCAAAGAAAAGTAAGTTCCATATAATTAAGAAATTTTTTGTTTTTACTTGTTATTTCCTACCATTTATGATAGAAAAATATCTAAATATAATTACCGATAAAATCAAATTTACTTATGGACAGTTTAATAAACATAATTTATAACTAACAACCATAAATTTTAATTTTATTGTCACTTTAAACTGTTTTAAATTCTAAATCTGAATAGTGAATCTGAAGATTATTTTTTATTTACCGACGAGCAAAAAACGAGATCACCCCGATATTTGCTTAGATTTTTTTATTTTTTTTTTATTTTAAAAAAGTAATTTTTTACTGCTTTACATTTGTTAATAAAATTTATCTGTTAAAATAAAAATTCTTTTACTAAATTGCCAATCATTTATGTATATACTTCCTATTTTAACTAATTTTGAGATAGATCAGTTTTTTGCTCATATTAACATTTACTTATTATTTATACACTTAATTAAAAAATTTAAAACTTTGATATTAATTCTCAGACTGTCTAAAAATGTCTAATTTAATTAACAAATATTGTAAATTTAAAATGACAAATAGATGCCTTTGTTTACAAATCGCATTGGAAATTTTAACCTCAATTTAATCTTTAAGACTATTCTAAATCCTAAACGTCTAGTAAATTTGAGAATTATATATGTTTAAATAATTGTATTGCTATATTCGTATTAAACGTAGTATGTAAAAGATAAGCAGGAAAAATTTTATTTGCTAATACAATTGATGATTCATAGTTAATTATAATGATATTTTGTTATTTTATATTACACTTTTTTATTAAATACACTATTATTATACTCGTATATATTATTCAAGGTAATATACTTTTATATTATATGTTTAGCTATAATCGTAATCTAAATATCTTGTAATATTTTTATTTTTAATATATTAGTTAGCAAAAAATATAGGAAATGTAGATAGTACCTATTTCAGTTATGATAATTTAGGAAAAATTATTGAAATTATTATAATTAGTTAAATACTACAGATATAAAAAATAAATATTGTATTCTATATTAGTAATTAATTTTATAAAAACTGCTATTAAATAAGTAAAAGATAATGTAGAATATCAACAGCGAAGCCACTACACAGATATGCTTGGGTTAATATATCATTGAACATGACAGATGCTAACCTTGTCATTTTTATTGAATAAAATTTACCAACATCACCACAGGTAACTAATTTTTATATAATAACAATTTGATTGATATCTAATTACATATACCTTATTTAAAATAAAAATTATAATTAAAAGAAAGTATATTTTTAAATTATTTTGTCATGCCGTTTATTAATAATTATATAAGTATCAAAAATAATATAAATTTTCAGATAATTAACATTCCGCGGCTACAAATTTAGTATTTTTTAAACAAAATTTATTTTTACAGAATATATTGGTAATGCAAACAACCCAAGAAAACTATATGTATGTTCTTTTTAGGATAGAAAAATATCTGATGTGGGCATGTGAGTATAAAACAACTTGTACTAATCATTCGTATTATATCTAATCGATAATAAAATTTATAGGAATCTAATAACAAAATTATACTTCTACTACACTGATATCATTCAAAAAATATTTTTAACCTACTCCCTTGGTACAAAATAAATTGAAATATACAAACTTCTGATTTATTGTTGTGCCAAATGTTATATTATATGAACAAATTAAGCAAAATTAAGAATATTTCAGAGTAAAAAATAAACTACATAATATACACTTTCGCGTTTTACTAACGTTTTCCTATTTTTGAGGTTACTATGAACTGCATACTGCGAAAACCAAGTGGACACTTTAATCTAGAAAACATCAAAAGCAGTAGTTACAACATTTTGGATAGAACGACGAAATGGTCAAAATTATATAAGCAATCTTTATTATTAACCGTTACAGCTATAAACTCATATTATATTCAGGTTTGTATGATATTTAAAATATTAATAATTAAATAAATATTTCTCCATTCATTTTAAGCGAACGCATTTAAATTTTTAGTTAAAAATTTATTTAAAACTTTGTGTTTTCAACCCTATACTACAAGGTGGCAACTATTTAATTGACCACTATTTATATATTGTAAACGGTAATTTCTACGAAGTTGATTAAATTAGAAAAAATGTGCCATTTTTAAACCATTTTTAAAATCCGCTTTTTTACTATTTTTTTGTTTCAATCCTAGCTAAATCAAATGAAAATAATAATTGAAAAAATCATAGCGGTACTGACAATATTTTTAAAATTTTCCTTATTATGTATAATTTATGCCGAAACGGAAGTAAATACGGTTAAGCGATACATCATTGCATTTAGGGCAAAACGTCCTCTGAAAAATACAATACAAAAATCCAGGTCCGTATCCGTATATATACAAGAACTGAAAACGCCATTTAGTAAAGAGAAAAAATACGAAGTTTTATTTAAATAACGTTTTTCTTAAATTTTAATCTTTTGAGTTATTAAAGAAATTAATTTTAGACGTTTTTAACAAATCACCCTAAATCTCATGAATCAAAAACAATTTGGCAATGCAGTTGCTGAATCTTTAAAAACATTTAAAATGGCATTTTCTTTAATTTAATGAACTTCGTAGAAATCACCCCTTACAAAATAACAGTAAAGGTCAATTAAATAGTTGTCACACATATTATTTAAATATTTTGCAATAAACTCATTCCGCAATAACGAACTTCTTATAATTAATTTATTGTATTATTTCTAGGCCAAAAATTTCATGCTACTTTGAAGTGAATTCAAAAATTCCGTTTTTCTAATACAGGACAAATTCGATGGTTTTGTAGGAATAAGCATAAAATGCTGATTAGAAACTACTATTCCGAAAATATTTTCTAATTCAAAGAGAGCAAATTTAGGCTACAAAATCGGAGGCGAAAAATATAACTTTTCAAAAATACAAAAATCAATAATCTAAAACATAAAGTAACGGTAAGAACTATGCTATTTATTTTCCTTTGTAGGCTATCTTATCTACAAACAACTCATATTTTCTGATAAAAACGAAAACAAAAAAAAACAAGTTGTCCAACTGCGAGCAGAAATTAATTTATTTTATATCACTTATTTAGGCATACTATTTCATATAAAATTATAGTTAGCTTTTTATTAATAATTAAATCTGTAAATAATATACAGTGTCCGAAAAGTCTGGTATTAATAAAGATAGACACCAAATTTTAGATGTATCTTATTGGTTAATATATCTATTTTTTATGTAATTTAACTTTTTCATCCTCCTTAAGGAAGAAATCAAAAATTGTAATTGCAACCCTATGCCCTGTAATACCTCATTTTAGTATTTTTTAAAAAGGATACATTACACTACAATCCAGAAGTCCGTGTCATAATTCGCTTTTAAATGGCAAGTCATTAAACATGAAAAAATCATGGAAATTGACTTTATGATTTCCAAGTTCATGATGGCCCTTAAAAACAGCTTTAAAAATAATTAGAGAAATGAAGGTACTTAAATTTTTATTTTTTCCACGATTTTTCATTTTTATAGGATTGCCTTTTAAAAACAAGTTAAAATACCGACCTCGGGTTTACGGTAAAATAAGATACACCTAAAACTTGATTTCACTATATTTACGAATAGCAAATATATCTGCCCAAGCTAAGACTTTTTAAACACCTTGTATGTACAATATAATAATAAATCTAAATATGCGTAGTTATCAACATTTTTTTAAGATTTGACTGAATTTTAAAATTTTAACAATACTAGGATATTTCAGTGGAAAACATATGAATGAGCCCAGGTATAGAAAATTGTTTATTACTCTACTCTCAAAAAAAAAAAGAAACAAAAAAATTTTATTTTGATAAATTTTTTTATAAAGTATAGTTTTAGATGGATATATCCTATTATATACACAAAAATATTTCGCAGCGTTATAGTGTTTATCAGTACATTTTAGGAGATCGGAACTACTTACTTTGAAAAATCTTTATTTCTTAGCAATAATATACATCATATGGGTACTTAAATAATATATAGATATATATTTACAGTGGCTTACATTACGACCCTCATTCAGAGAAGTCCAATGTAGCAAGGCGGCCAGAGTGCGGCCGGGGCTGGTGGAAGCCCTTGGTACCCTCTATGACGCGGAGATGGGAGGACGAAAGGAACCTTTCCGCATGGCTTACAGGGTCAATGAAAGATTGTTTGCTAAAGAAATTAGCTTGAAGTGTGATGGTGGGTGGGTATTTTGCTATTTTAAAATTTACGTGTCTGAATTTGCTGAAAAAATCTGCGAGAAAGCCTGCTGAAATAGAGATCGGAACTGATTTGACTGTAAAAAACACATTAAAAATGCTCGACACAGAAAAATTGTTATTCACGTTCGACGCGATACAATCTTTCTATTAGATTTAATTTTGATGTCTTTATATTAAATAAAAAAATGTATATCAACAGTATGCTTCAAATACTATTGAACATTTGTACTAAAATTAATAAAACTAAATCTTAGCAATCATTATTATATTCAAAATTAAACTGTTATCACATAGTATACCATTTCTAAAAATAAATCATTAAATACTGTCATTTTTTTACTTTGTCATAGCATTTCTGCAACATTTTTAAGATTGTGTAATAACTTTAATACAATCAAGATTCTTACTTTTATATCTACATTAAGTTTTGTTTTTCTATTCAGATAACAACAAAAGAATAAATAAATGAAGACCCGATGTTTAGCTGAAGATCCCATATTACGCATACTTAGTTACCTAGTAAATTATGTAAACCTATTTTATGTTTATCCTAATAATTAAAACTTTTATTGTACACATATAGTTGTGCATATGGTTTTCTGTGGTTACCCATTATGCATTTTCCTCATTAGATTGAATATTCTATAATGATTTATCTCATTATCCTTATTAGTTTTAATCAATGAAAAATAAATTAAGTAATAGTCCCTTACATAAAGTAATTCGAATCAAACGTAAAGCTTTTTAATTTAAACAATCAGTCAATGAGGATTTTCCAAATGGACAACTATTAAATAGGTATATGAAACAAACTATGGCCACAGCTATACTTTGTTAATGAAAAATGATACTTTACTACCAAAATATGACTAATTATATAGGCTTGTAAAGTATATACTTGTATTTCTATGTATGGAAGCTTGTATGTATACAGGATCTCCGAAAAGTCATGAAATATGCAAATTTTGTTGCTATCAGTATGAAGAAAAAGTTTATTGAGTATATATTCGTATTTAAAGGTATGTTTCGAGAAATCAGTGGCGTGCCCGAAGGACTCGCCACCAATCATCATCCAATTCGGTCACCAAACAAAGATTAACAAGTCAAATTTCAAACAAGCATATATATATATATATATATATATATATATATATATATATATATATATATATATATATATATATATATATATATATATATATACAGGGTGTTCCGGTGATCATGTTACAAACTTCTAGGGTAGATAAAACACACGAAAATAAGAAACAAAGTTCATGTGAACATGGGTCCGGAAACGCTTCTTCAGGGAGCTAGGGCCATTCGAAGATGACCTTCAAAAACTACTCAGCCCGGAGGGCTCGCCACCAATAATGATCACACTCGTCCATCTCACGAAAACAAACTTAATATATGTATGGTTTCAAGCCTATCGAAAGAAAACAAGCTAAATTTAGGAGGGTTTCAGCCAATATTTATATTTATACGTATACGTGTTTGTATGTATGTAGCGATACGGTTACAAAAGGCGGTCTATTCTCCATCATCAGTCCGAAGGAGTGTGATATCTTCCTAAATACATGGCATAGAAACACGAAATTTTCAGGGCATGACAATGATGATATTACCGACCTTATAGAGCCCCCTCGGGGGGCGATTAGGCGGTCTACGCAATCTAGTTATAGACCGCCTTTCAGGCTCGGTCTATATACCGAGCCCTTGGTCAGAAAAATGTGTGTACGTATGTTGTCGTCCGTTTCGACATTTTCACCTTTTCAATTTTTTTTCTCGAAAACGGTTATAGAGGCGGCAACCAAATTTTCTGGGTTAATAGAGGGATAGTGCGGCTAGCTTCGGTAAAAAATTCAGTTATACAGGGTGTTCCGTTTCGGAGGTATTAAACGCCAAAGTCGAAATTTCAGCGATTTCCGTTGACATCGATTACAGGTCGCAAAAGTGAATTAAATCGATTTAAATTTTTGGAGGTTGTGGAGGACCGGGGTGTTCCGAACCCTATTGAAACTGGCGGTATTCGGAAAATGGGAAGTAATTTTTTTGAATTTTTTTATGTCGAAAAATGCCCTTTGTAGACCCCAATTTGGCACCGAATAAGTCGAAACCGGAACATCGGACAGAAAAACGTATTTGAACTTAAAACTAAAGAATCTCAAATACTTTCTTTTTGCAATACATTTACCTATACCTAAAACGACTGGAAATTGGAAAAATTTGGGAAAAAGTGGAAATTACGAATTTTCATGCAAATTTTTGACGGTTTTGAATTTTTTGGGGGGTCAAAATGGATCCAAATCGAAATTCCATGTGCCCTATCGGAAAGAGCTCGCCGAAATACGTTAGAAACGTATTTTTTGGTTCTTTTATTTCTAATAGGAAAGGAGCAATTGATAATTAAATTTCGATTTTTTACGATTTTTTTTCATGACATCTCTACATTTGAATCACTCTGTATCTTTTCCTATCTAATTTCTTCTAACTTTTTCAACTCTATCCGTTGGGGATATAATCAGGCTTTAAAACAAATCCCGAATGGGTGATCCAGGGCCGCATTTAGGGGGTAAAAACTCATTTTTTCGGTTTTTTTCAACCAAAAGTCATCTTTAAAAGGCATTATTATATATTATTTCTCTTATTTAACGATTCTTTTTTGGTTTATTTTCTTCCCTGATCATCTAAGAACACTCCTAACCAATTAAAACTCCATATTTTTTCGTTAAAGTTATAAATAAATACCTTTTTTTGCATCGCTGCAGGAAAAATTTTAAAAAGTGCATATATAAAAGCCGTGCCTTGACAAAACAATTGAACGGACCCTCTTTACATCGAAATTAAAATATGACCTGTCAAAATGTCATGAAAATAACAGTTTTTGTAGCGATATTGGAAGCTTCCTGGACCGATTTCGGCTTGAAATATACATGGCAAAGGTAAAACGGAGTTTATATTTTTAATTACGGTACATTTCATTGGACGATGTAAGCATTAAATACATATTTTATTGGTTTTGCTGAGGCCCTGCATTGCATTATAACAATCAATTTCTATACGGGGAAATGTATTAATTTAATTATAATGTATAAAATGTCACAATTTGGCTTAAATGTCAGCATTTTGATGCGAGATTGGAAGGAGTGTGGACCAACTTCGGCTTCAAATTTACCAGGCAAGGGATTTAGGGACCTTATACTTTCGGTAGAAAGACATTTCATTTCATATTATACAGATTAAATACCATTTTAATCGATTTTCCTATGACGCTACAAAGCATCATTGAAGATTCTAATATGAAGCTCAGTGGCATCGAAAAAATTCAAAATATGCATTTTATTTTCTAACCATGAGCGTGTATACCTTTGGGGCAATATATTAATTATTATTGAACAATTTTAATTTAATTTTAGGGAAATGACTTGATTCGGATCGTTTTAAAGTAACCAGAACGATTCGAAAATACATTTTATACCTTCCGGCATGTGCATGATTGTATATATGTCTACAGGGTGGCCGAAAAGTCTTTGTATGCGCAAATATCTTTGTCATTGGCACGAAGAAAAACTTAATGAGTCTTATTTCAACGAAATCGTAAATTTTTCATTCCTTTGTGTGGTTGTTTATATGTTGGTATGTATACAGAATGTCCAAAAAGTCTTTGTATGCGGAAATATCTTTGCCGTTAGTACGAAGATAAAATTAATTGAGCCGGTTTTCAAGAACATCGAAAATATTTAAATTACTGTGTCGTGGTTGTTGTGTTTGTATGTATGTATAGTACAGGGTGTCCGAAAACTTTGTATGCGCAAACATATTTGTCATTGGCACGAAGAAAAACTTAAACGAGTTTTATTTCAAGGAAATCGTAAAGTTTTTATTCCGTTGTGTGGTTGTTTATATTATTATGTTGGTATTTATACAGAATGTCCAAAAAGTCTTTGTATGCGGAAATATCTTTGCCAAATTTAATTTTAGGGAAATGAATTGACTCGGATCCTTTTAGAGTAACCTGAACGATTCGAAAGTACATTTTAGACCTTTCGGCATGTGGGTGATTCTGTATATGCCTACAGGGTGTCCGAAAAGTCTTTATATGCGCAAATATCTTTGTCATAAGTACGAAGATAAAATTAATAGGGTCGGTTTTCAAGAAAATCGAAAATATTTAAATTACCACGTGTCGTGTTGTGTTGTGTTTTTATGTATGTATACAGGGTGTCCGAAAAGTCTTTGAATGGGCAAATACCTTTGCCTTTTGTACAAATAGTAACTCAATTGTCGGATTTAAAGCAAATCGTAGGTATATATTTGCATTTCTATGTGTACGGATTTATATGTTTGTATACAGGGTGTTCGAAAAGCCTTAGTATGGGTAAATACTTCTACTAGTACCAAGATAAACTTAACTAATTAGGATTTTAAGGAAATCGGCTATACTCCTATTTAAACGTGTGAGTGTTAGTGTGAATGTATACAGGGTGTCCAAAAAGTCTTGGAATGGGTAAATACTCCTATTAGTACTTAGATAAACTTTATTAGGTCGAATTTCAAGCAAATCGAATATATTTGTATTACTATGTGTTTATGCTTGTACGTGTGTATACAGGGTGTCCGAAAAGTCTTATTATTTGCAACTCCTTTTATTACGACCAAAATAAACTTAATTAAGGCGGATTTCAAGAAAATTGTCTATATTTGTACTACTATGTGTTTATGCTTGTACGTGTGTATACAGGGTGTCCGAAAAGTCTTCTTATTTGCAACTCCTTTTATTAGGACCAAAATAAACTTAATTAAGGCGGATTTCAAGAAAATCGTCTATATTTGTATTACTATGTGTTTATGATTGTACGTGTGTATACAGGGTGTCCGAAAAGTCTTATTATTTGCAACTCCTTTTATTAGGACCTAAATAAACTTAATTAAGGCGGATTTCAAGAAAATCGTCTATATTTGTATTACTATGTGTTTATGCTTGTACGTGTGTATACAGGGTGTCCGAAAAGTCTTAGCATTTGCAACTCCTTTTAATACGACCACAATAAACGTAATTAAGGCGGATTTCAAGAAAATCGTCTATATTCCTATTTAAACGTGTGAGTGTTAGATTGAATGTATACAGGGTGTCTAAAAAGTCTTGGAATGGGCAAATACTCCTATTAGTACTTAGATAAAGTTTATTAGGTCGAATTTCAAGCAAATCGAATATATTTGTATTAATATGTGTTTATGTTTCAATGTATGTATACAGGGTGTCCGAAAAGTATTTTTGTTGGCAAAAATAGTTTCTACGTGTAGGTGTTTGTATGTATGTAGCGATGGGGTTACGAAGGGCGGTCTATTCTCCATCATCAGTCCGAAGGAGTGTGATATCTTCCTTAATACATGGCCTAGCAACACGACATTTTCAGGGCATGACAATGTTTTATATTACCGACCTTATAGAGCCCCCTCGGGGGGCGATTAGGCGGTCTACCCGTACTAGTTATAGACCGCCTTTCAGGCTCGGTCTATATACCGAGCCCTTGGTCAGAAAAATGTGTGTATGTATGTATGTATGTATGGCCGTATGTTGTCCGTTTCGACATTTTCACCTTTTCAATTTTTTTTCTCGAAAACGGTTAGAATGAGGGCAACCAAATTTTCTGGGTTAATAGAGGGATAGTGCGGCTAGCTTCGGTAAAAAATTCAGTTATACCGGGTGTTCCGTTTCGGAGATATAAAACGTTAAAGTCGAAATTTCAGCGATTTCCTATGGGATCGATTACAGGTCGCAAAACTTAATTAAATCGATTTAAATTTTCGGAGGTTGTGGAGGTCAGGGAGCTTCAGAACCCTATTGAAACTGGCGGTATTCCTAAAATGGGAAGTAATTTTTTTGAATTTTTTTATGTCGAAAAATGCCCTTTGTAGACCCCAATTTGGCACCGAATAAGTCGAAACCGGAACATCGGACAGAAAAACGTATTTGAACTTAAAACTAAAGAATCTCAAATACTTTCTTTTTGCAATACATTTACCTATACCTAAAATGACTGGAAATTGGAAAAATTTGGGAAAAAGTGGAAATTACGAATTTTCATGCAAATTTTTGACGGTTTTGAATTTTTTGGGGGGTCAAAATGGATCCAAATCGAAATTCCATGTGCCCTATCGGAAAGAGCTCGCCGAAATACGTTAGAAACGTATTTTTTAGTTCTTTTATTTCTAATAGGAAAGGAGAAATCGATAATTAAATTTCGATTTTTTACGATTTTTTTTCATGACATCTCTACATTTGAATCACTCTGTATCTTTTCCTATCTAATTTCTTCTAACTTTTTCAACGCTATCCGTTGGGGATATAATCAGGCTTTAAAATGAATCCCGAATGGGTGATCCAGGGCCTGATTTAGGGGGTAAAAACACATTTCTTCTGTTTTTTTCCATCAAAATTCATCTTTAAATGGCGTTATTATGTATTGTTTCTCTTATTTAACAGCTCTTTTTTGGTTTATTTTCTTCCGTCATCATCTGAGAACACTGCTAACTAATTAAAACTCCATATTTTTGTGTTAAAGTTATAAATAAATAGGTTTTCTTCCTTCGGCGCAGGAAAAATTTTAAAAACCGCGAATGTTAAACCATGCCATGAAAAAAAACAATTGAACTGTGACGCTTTACATCGAAATTAAAATATGACCTGTCAAAATGTCATGAAAATAACAGTTTTTGTAGCGATATTGGAAGCTTCCTGGACCGATTTCGGCTTGAAATATACATGGCAAAGGTAAAACGGAGTTTATATTTTTAATTACGGTACATTTCATTGGACGATGTAAGCATTAAATACATATTTTATTGGTTTTGCTGAGGCCCTGCATTGCATTATAAAAATCAATTTCTATACGGGGAAATGTATTAATTTAATTATAATGTATAAAATGTCACAATTTGGCTTAAATGTCAGCATTTTGATGCGAGATTGGAAGGAGTGTGGACCAACTTCGGCTTCAAATTTACCAGGCAAGGGATTTAGGGACCTTATACTTTCGGTAGAAAGACATTTCATTTCATATTATACAGATTAAATACCATTTTAATCGATTTTCCTATGACGCTACAAAGCATCATTGAAGATTCTAATATGAAGCTCAGTGGCATCGAAAAAATTCAAAATATGCATTTTATTTTCTAACCATGAGCGTGTATACCTTTGGGGCAATATATTAATTATTATTGAACAATTTTAATTTAATTTTAGGGAAATGACTTGATTCGGATCGTTTTAAAGTAACCAGAACGATTCGAAAATACATTTTATACCTTCCGGCATGTGCATGATTGTATATATGTCTACAGGGTGGCCGAAAAGTCTTTGTATGCGCAAATATCTTTGTCATTGGCACGAAGAAAAACTTAATGAGTCTTATTTCAACGAAATCGTAAATTTTTCATTCCTTTGTGTGGTTGTTTATATGTTGGTATGTATACAGAATGTCCAAAAAGTCTTTGTATGCGGAAATATCTTTGCCGTTAGTACGAAGATAAAATTAATTGAGCCGGTTTTCAAGAACATCGAAAATATTTAAATTACTGTGTCGTGGTTGTTGTGTTTGTATGTATGTATAGTACAGGGTGTCCGAAAACTTTGTATGCGCAAACATATTTGTCATTGGCACGAAGAAAAACTTAAACGAGTTTTATTTCAAGGAAATCGTAAAGTTTTTATTCCGTTGTGTGGTTGTTTATATTATTATGTTGGTATTTATACAGAATGTCCAAAAAGTCTTTGTATGCGGAAATATCTTTGCCAAATTTAATTTTAGGGAAATGAATTGACTCGGATCCTTTTAAAGTAACCTGAACGATTCGAAAGTACATTTTAGACCTTTCGGCATGTGGGTGATTCTGTATATGCCTACAGGGTGTCCGAAAAGTCTTTATATGCGCAAATATCTTTGTCATAAGTACGAAGATAAAATTAATAGGGTCGGTTTTCAAGAAAATCGAAAATATTTAAATTACCACGTGTCGTGTTGTGTTGTGTTTTTATGTATGTATACAGGGTGTCCGAAAAGTCTTTGAATGGGCAAATACCTTTGCCTTTTGTACAAATAGTAACTCAATTGTCGGATTTAAAGCAAATCGTAGGTATATATTTGCATTTCTATGTGTACGGATTTATATGTTTGTATACAGGGTGTTCGAAAAGCCTTAGTATGGGTAAATACTTCTACTAGTACCAAGATAAACTTAACTAATTAGGATTTTAAGGAAATCGGCTATACTCGTATTTAAACGTGTGAGTGTTAGTGTGAATGTATACAGGGTGTCCAAAAAGTCTTGGAATGGGTAAATACTCCTATTAGTACTTAGATAAACTTTATTAGGTCGAATTTCAAGCAAATCGAATATATTTGTATTACTATGTGTTTATGCTTGTACGTGTGTATACAGGGTGTCCGAAAAGTCTTATTATTTGCAACTCCTTTTATTACGACCAAAATAAACTTAATTAAGGCGGATTTCAAGAAAATTGTCTATATTTGTATTACTATGTGTTTATGCTTGTACGTGTGTATACAGGGTGTCCGAAAAGTCTTCTTATTTGCAACTCCTTTTATTAGGACCAAAATAAACTTAATTAAGGCGGATTTCAAGAAAATCGTCTATATTTGTATTACTATGTGTTTATGATTGTACGTGTGTATACAGGGTGTCCGAAAAGTCTTATTATTTGCAACTCCTTTTATTAGGACCTAAATAAACTTAATTAAGGCGGATTTCAAGAAAATCGTCTATATTTGTATTACTATGTGTTTATGCTTGTACATGTGTATACAGGGTGTCCGAAAAGTCTTAGCATTTGCAACTCCTTTTAATACGACCACAATAAACGTAATTAAGGCGGATTTCAAGAAAATCGTCTATATTCCTATTTAAACGTGTGAGTGTTAGATTGAATGTATACAGGGTGTCCAAAAAGTCTTGGAATGAGCAAATACTCCTATTAGTACTTAGATAAACTTTATTAGGTCGAATTTCAAGCAAATCGAATATATTTGTATTAATATGTGTTTATGTTTGAATGTATGTATACAGGGTGTCCGAAAAGTATTTTTGTTGGCAAAAATAGTTTCTACGTGTAGGTGTTTGTATGTATGTAGCGATGGGGTTACGAAGGGCGGTCTATTCTCCATCATCAGTCCGTAGGAGTGTGATATCTTCCTTAATACATGGCCTAGCAACACGAAATTTTCAGGGCGTGACAATGATGATATTACCGACCTTATAGAGACCCCTCGGGGGGCGATTAGGCGGTCTATCCGTACTAGTTGAAAATAGCATAGCAGTTTTTTCTGTGTACGTATCAATTTACTGGACTTACTTGACGCATACATTATAGACTCTAAAACTATTCTCTCTCTTTCTCTAGAATATTTTACTCTTAATTTTAAACACGATTTGATAATAATATTTTGTCACATTTTTAAAAATCTGGATATGTTAAGCTTAAACGATTGTCAGATTTATGTTTCTCCACTGTATGCTATTCGACTTTTCACGATTCGAATAAAGCTTAATTTTGTTTAAGTATGTACCAACTTTTAGTAAACCTATATTTCCATAAAACTTGTCAGTAAAATTTTTTTATTTGTTCGAGACTTGTTGAACCACACTGTATATTTAATATTTTTTAAAAATACTCATTGTAGATGCAGATCCGCCTTTCGATTTTATTATAACTGGAAAAACTTAAGAAATGAAGATTACTTCGTACTTTTTAATTATTTCAGTTCCTTTTTAACTCTAATTCTTAAAGAAAATTCCAATTTTTTCCCTTTAAAGTTTTTCCTAGCAGAAAGATTTGATTAAAACTTGACTCTTCATTTGAATAGCTAATATCATTCAACCGCCCGCCCGCCCCTCTGCCAGCTCGAATCCTCGACTAATCCACGAAATAGAACAAAGGACGAGTAAGGCAATTTTACTAACACCTAATTCTATTAGAGTTTATTTAATAATTCTATACAGTTCTCTATAGAGACTTGGTCGGGTCTGTGCTGTAATTAAAATATCTTAGTAGGAAATCCCGGAGTTCAGTTTAGGATTAACTTAAGGGAAGTTATTGAGAATCCTCCTTTTATTTTTGAACCGCAATTAATATTCATAAATCATTGTTAAGCATTACACTACTATCCATTTCTAAAGTTTTGACCCCTCAGTCTGAGGGTCAATAACAAAAAACCACGGGGCAGAATAAACGGAAAAAATTACAGCTTGTTAGGATGTTATCCAAGAGTTTCTTCCAAAAAATGTATTATTGTATTGTCAACGATATTGAACTTATTCATAATCAATTAGAAAAAAACAACGATTTTACTGCGTTAATACTGATAAACGATTTTCTCATGTCTATATATTGGTTAATTTGTTCCCTATTTAAATGCAATTTTGAACCGCAATTAAAATTTGATAATCTTCACTAACAATATAAATACTTCTTTTTGATATGAATTTCACACCTTTAATATTCAAGATGGGGCACGGTGCAGCGACTCGTGGACAAAAATATAGATATTGACCGTTTATTATACAGGGCGTCTAAAATAAGTGATACCACTATTGCTAGCTCCGAAACAGTAAAAGATAGGAGGTCGATTGAATTAGAGAAAATGTGCCATTTTTAGTCCCTATTCATATTCCTTTTACGGAGTTGTCAAATTCTTATAGTTTCTTATCTACAAGGGATTTTTTAAAAATAGTAAAAAGTTTAATTCTTAAATATTTCAAAAACTGTTGTAGTTAGAAAAAAATTGTATTAACAAAAATCACACGATTTTTTACCTTCTCTAAAGTAACGTTATTGTTTTGTTTATTCCATTTATTTCGAGGTACTGAAACTTAGGTACTTGTTTTTTTCAAACACTGACCTGGACTTTTTCCTAGAATACTTCATGCCCTTTACAACTTTGAACTTGAATATGTTTTCCGACGTTTTGATCAAGAATAGGAACATCATCAGGATTTCCTATCAATACGGACCTGGGATTTTCCATGTTAAGGTACAATTCACAACCTATCCCAATAGTTTGTGGTTGTAAAATGGCGCATTAACTTGAAAAATGTCAGGTCCGTACTGGTAGAATATCCTGATGACGATGCTATTCTTCACCAAAAGGGCCGAAAAACATAATAAAGTGATACACAGACGCAACAGATGTAAAGGGTATGAAGTATACTTTAAAACAATGCAACACAAAGTCCAGGTCCGTATTTGAAAAAACAAGTTAGTATCAGTAACTCAATAAAAACAAATGGTATAAACAAAACAATAACGACACTTTAGAGAAGGTAAAAAATCGTGTGATTTTTCTTAAAATAATTTATTTCTAACTTTAATAGTTTTCGAGATATTTAAGAATTAAATTTTTGTCTATTTTTAAACAATCCCCTGTAGACAAGAAACTATAGAAAATTTGGCAACTCCGTAAACGGAATATGAGTGGGGGCTAAAAATGGCACATTTTCTCTAATTTAACCGACCTCTTACCTTGTACCGTTTTGGAGATAGCAATAGTGGTATCACCTATTTTAAGGTGCGATTTCCTCGGGGCGACCATGATAGGCGATCGTCGCTCGGCGATGATCGTGAACCACTGCTCAATGGCAAATCAATGTAACCGTCTCCCTCCAGGGGGCTATGTTCAGCGACTTTGCCATTAGCAGTGGTTCGCGATCATCGCCGAGCGACGAACGCCTATCATGGTCGCCCCGAGGAAACCGTACCTTAAGACACCCTTTAGAGATAAATACCAGCTGATAAACATTCCAGTGAAGAGTTTTCAAGAAATCCTAATTAGAATTATCAAGTATCGTCTCAGTTTTATGGCTGTGAAGTAACGTGCATTACCTATTTTATCAGTTGCAATTTTGCTTGAGCTGTGTACAGTTGTATTTTGAAAGGGTTGTATTTGTTTACGTTGTACGTTTACGTTATAAAAATATTATACTTACATGATTATTTGATATCTGGCACTTTTAACGTATTATATTTTAGAAGAGTGTAAAATTTTATTCTTAGCGATTTGTTTCAAACTTCTGTTAGCTTTTGAAAAAAAAAGTAAATGAAAGTATATCTGCAATGTTTGGCTATTTTGTAACAAATTTGGCGTAGATTTTGGCAAAAGCATTGACTTTCGCAAATCAGTGCAAACTTTCAAAGATCAAAATTTTTTCAGACTCAGATCGATCTCGTATGCATGGTGACTATTTCGAAGTCTGGGTAGCGGCAACAGCTGAAGCCAAATCTAGTGTAGTAAAACAATTATTTTTTATGAACTCGTATAGTGTTCTAAACCCCGACGAACCAAAACTAAAGTCTATTTATTTCCAAGGTAGACCAATGTAAATATTAACCGTCACGTCATAGTCAGATGATCTCGTCGAGACTCCACCAGCTTCTTATTCGTATTAGCCGATCGGACATTAAATTGAAAGAGGCGTGCCAGACAGCTATCGGCGGTAATTCGCAGCATTGTAATTAGGCTGTAGTTAGTGAAAAAGACTTGTTATTATTCGACTTTTTCTCGAGTTTTGACTTGTTTTGTAGTTTTAATTTTTTGCATTGATTTTTTAATCGGTGTTTTGTTTGTTCGGTTGTCAAGGTTGGCAATTATTTTAGTTTTTATTTAGTTGTAAAAATTTTGTAGTTTAAAGTTTTCCTTTGGCTTTATAATCGCTGTTTCGTTTGAAACAACAAAATGTCTAGCACAGACACTGCAGATGAAACAAGAGACTATGTTGACTTAAGTCCATCTAAAAATCGACCAAAAAAGAAACATTTAAGTGTTGAGATGAAAGAAGTGATATTGAACGTGTGTAAAAGTGAACTGGAAGGAGATCAAAACTCACCTATAAACGAGATTGCACGAAGAGTAGCGAGAAAAGTTGGTGTATGCCGTGCATCTGTGCACAATGTTATCAGGGAATATAAAAAATCACACCCATTCTCCGAACCAGCGAAAAACAAAAATCGCAATAGTTTTATACAGTTATTGGTTGATGCGGAAAAGCATGCAATTAGAAGGCAAGTTCACAAATTTTTTTTAGAAACGAAATGCCAACTGTGGATAAAATTTTAAGAGTGGTAAATGATGATCCAGATTTGCCGAATTTTAGAAGACCAACATTATAAGTTGTTAAAAAATGTACAATTTAAATGTCAAAAGCGTGGGCGTAATAGCATGATAATGGACAGGGGTGAAATTGTGTTGTGGAGAAGAAACTACCTAATAAAAATCAAAGACTGCAGGAATGAAAACCGAAAGATACACTATCTTAATGAGACATGGGTGAACGCAGGCCACACACGATCTAAAGTGTGGGTGGATCATAGTGTCACATCATCACGTCAAGCTTTTCTAGATGGACTTTCAACTGGGCTGAAAAATCCTACAGGTAATCAATAAAAGTTTTTGTTCAAAAATGAAGCTACAAGCTTTTATTTAACTTATTTTTTTCTTTGTATATGCGGCGGGGCTAAATTTAGCAACCTATTTTCCACCCAGTTTGACCGACTTTTAACCTATTTTATTTTGTTTCAGGAAAAGGGAACAGGCTTATAATGTGCCACATTGGTAGTGAGGATGGTTTTGTTGACGAAATTATGGTGTTTCGAATAAAAAAAACTGGGGATTGTCACCAGGAGATAAATGGTGAATCTTTCGAGCAGTGGTTTTCAAAGATTTTGCCTCGGCTTGAAAACAGCTGCGTCATTGTCTTAGATAATACACCGTATCATTATCGCAAAGCTGAAAAAATTCCAACGACAGCATCGAGAAAATTAGATATTCACAATTGGCTCCGTTTAAAAGGAATTCACTTCGACGAATCCATGCTCAAATTACAATTTTTAGCTATTGTAAGACAGCATAAGTCCGATAAGTCGCAATATTACAAGTACGTTGTTGACGAGATGGCTAAGAGTCAGAATAAAATAGTACTCCGCTTGCCTCCTTATCACTGCGAGCTCAGTCCATTGAACTTATATGGGCAGATGCAAAAAAATTTTTGCCGAACATAATACTACTTACAAACTATCGGACGTCATACGTCAAACAGCTTTTTGGCAGTGCGTTACAAAATAATACACCGGAAAAGTGGCGAAAATGTATTGAACATGTGAAACAAAAAGTGGAGTCTAAAATATGGGATCTGGACAATAGTAGTGATAGTTAGTGCGTTCACAGCCCTCCGTCCCCCGGGGGGATTTTATCTTGAGATCTATGACGTCATATCAAACCCAACCATACCGCATGCGCCAGCATCAAACCCAACCTGCGCGCGCATACGCCATCTGCCATCTGTCAACTGTCATCTGTCAACTGTCATCTGTCACCTGTCATACGTCATCTGTCACCTGTCATACGTCATCTATCATACGTCATCTGTCACCTGTCATACGTCATCTGTCAACTGTCATCTGTCATACGTCATCTGTCACACTCTTGGGCGTTAGCTACTTTGGTCTTAACTACTTGGGGGCTAGAACTACTTGGGGCCTGAACTACTTGAGGGGGGCATCAACTACTCAACTGCCATCCTGTCACCGATCATACGTCAGCTGTCATCTATCATATGTCATCTGTCACCTGCCACTCCGAAATCCGATCGTTTACTACCCAACCTGAACCAACTATTCCAAACCTAGAACTGCCATCGGCAACATCATCCTGCATAAGTATGAATCTGAAAAAAAGTCCTGCCATCGGTGGGATTAGAACCTGGGACCTGCATATTACAACGTGGAATTACCAACGCTCTAGACGACCTGGCCATCTGCTTCACATAAAATATTGAGTTCCGAACATGAAGGCTTGCGGCAGTTGGGCAAGCAAGTTGTTGTTGTTGTTGTTGTTGTTGTTAGCGAAGTCACGATGATAACGATATGTAATAAATGGATTAAAGGAAGAAAACACACAGTAGTAGGAAAATTATTTATTTAACCACAAGATATATCTATATTTAGCAACCTTATATACAAAATTAGTTAATAATATGAAACAGGTTACTGCTACGAATACAAGTAAACTAGAAATACTGTTCAGAGTTTCGGAGAAAGATGGCGTTAGTGTAGAAGAATTAGTAATTCATAGAGGCCCTCGCCCCGAAACGATAAGTGTTGGAGAATGAAAATTTTGGCGTGAGATAGAAGTCAGAAAGACCATTAGATATACCGGTTCAAAAACCCCAAAAATATTAAAGTCCTTTAGACAATTACTCTGACGCTGACCAAAAGGGCCTTAAAATTGGTTTGCTTCGATAGGGACTAAGGGTAGGAGCAATAAAAGACATACCCCAAATTTGATCGAAATCGGCGAAGCCGTTTAGGCGCTAGAGGGTTACAAAGGTGTCTAAGGTATCAGGAGCACAGGAACTGATGACGGTAAATAAAAACTAAATTACGGCTAGCGCTTAAACGGGAAGTGTTGGACAACGGAAATTTTGGTGGTAGATAGAAGTCATAAAGACCATTAGATATCCAGGTTCAAAACCCTCAAAAATATTAAGGCCATTTAGGCAATTCCTCGCACGTTGACCAAAAGGACCTTAAAAAGTTTTGGCTTAGATAGGGATGAAGGGTAGGACGAATAAAATATATTCCCCAAATGGCATCGAAATCCGTTGAGCCGTTTAGGCGCTAGAGGGTTACAAAGGTGTTTAAGACATCAGGAGCACAGAAATGTGAGAGGGTAAATAAAAACTAAACGCCGGCTAACAAGTAAACTAGAAATACTGTTCATAGTTTCGGAGAAAGATGCGGAACATTCGAGAAAGATGCATCATAAGTGGAATAGTACTGGACCAAGCGCGCTAAAATAACACAGCACGAGGCAAGGTCAACGCGACCATTGTTTTCCGTACCTAGCGGAACCATGCTGAGTAAAGTGGTTTTACGCGAAGTCATGATGATGAGGATGACTCAGCAAGTACTAGAATTTTCTAGCAAGCACAATGATTATGCATTTTAATGTAAAGCGTAGATAGTTACGATCTGGTTGGCGGGGAGTGGTAGTAATTAAAATAGCTATTTCTAGCAAAGTCACGTAGGCAAGACCAGCAGTTCGCATTCAGAAGTAGTAGAGTGAAGGTGATTCGGGAAAAGCGTGTGTAAAATTGTGGGAAATTATTTATTCATTTAGACAATTAGAGTTTTTCTTTGTGAAGTGAGTGTACTGTGAAATCTGGGTAAGTACTTAGAAGATTTACTTGGTGGTGTATTAGTATTAACGTGTAGAATATTAGGGATACTTTCGTGAAAGATATTACTAGTTTTTGTATCCAAACTGCAAGTTCAGTTGAAAAAATTGACAAAAAAATTCTCGCTAAGAGGGTGCCTTTAGATTTCAAAAGAAAATAGGATGTTCAGGTATAGAATAAAGACCCTTTTTTCCAAAAAATAGTTTTTGTGTTCAAACTGCAGTTTGGGTGGAAAAAATCTTCAAAAGTTCTTCAGAATGGTGTACCGTTATAGCTCAAAAGAAAATAGGAAGTACGCGTGTACATTAAAGACCTATTGTTCCAAAAAAAAATAGATAGTTTTTGTGTGTTCAAACTGCAATTGGAGTTGAAAAAATCGACAAAAAATTCTTCAGAATAGTGTGCCTTTATATTTCAAAAGAAAATAGTAGATACGTGGGTAGATTAAGGATCTATTTTTCCAAAAATAATATTTTTTTTCAAAAATTTTTCCGAAAATTCTTTTCAAATCTTAATGTGTTACAGAACATGTTCGTATGTGAATTCTGTAGCCGAACATTCACTAGGAAGGACCACCTCAAGCGTCATGGGGATTGCCGCATTGCGGTTAAGATCTGCGACGTCTGCAGTGGAATTTTCAAGTCAGAGGGGGCTCTTCTTCGCCACCAGAAGGAGAAACACCCAGCTCCCAAAAGACCAGCGAATACCACGCAGACATCTATGGCGAAAAGAGCAAGACTCGTTTCGACAGATGGTAAGTATTTAAAATTGAAATTTCTGGTGGTCTAAATAAGAAATTTGTCTTTATATCACCCAAATACTAATTATTTATTTCCGATTTTCAGAACCAACAACATCATCCACGCAGTATTGTGCAACATGCAAACTAGATGTCCCTACGAGCCGATGGGGTGGTCATCTCAGGACCCTGGGGCATCGTGAGAAATGCTGCGTGGTGCAGGAGGAGGATGGTGTAGAGTTGATACGAACGTCATTCAGGAGCCGAATTGCTACGTACCGACTTACTTCAAGCCAGGATCCCACCAACGTAAAGCAGTATCTACAACATCTAAAACAAAAATTCATCAAGTTGGTGGGAGACATCCGCGCGAAGTATGAGCAGCTTAAGGTTGGACTGGAGCTTTTCGGCCGCTTCCTCCTGCAGTCGAGTGAGTCGTCAGAGGTGAAGTCCTTCAACAGCAAGTACCAGATGGTGAATGGGGCTACGGACTTAGAGGAGCTATTCGGGCAGTTCATCGCCATCCTAGACCGGAAGTATTCCGAATTTATGGAAAAGGATAGTGGTAAGTGTAAAACTATTGCAAAAAAAAATTCAAACTGTTTAAGATTTCTCGCTAATTGATATCTCTATTGTTACAGGGTGGTCGCTTCAGCAGCTTCTCCACTTAGAATTAGGAATCAACAAGATCCAGCCTCTGAAGCCATCTTCCTACATCCCGCTTCCAAAGGAGATTGAAGCAAAGAAAGCTGTCTTGAACATCCAGAACACCGATCAGAAGTGTTTCATGTGGTCAGTCCTAGCCGCCTTACATCCAGTTCATTGGATTCAACATCCATATAGAGTCCCGAGCTATTTACCTTTTGAGAACGAGCTGGACTTCACAGGTATGGAATTTCCGATTAAACTTACCGACATCGCAAAGTTTGAACGACTCAATAATATTTCTATCAACGTATACGGACTGGAGAAACTGTTCGAAGATGGTAAAAATATAATTGAAGTCGTTGGTCCCTTATACTTTACAAAGTCTCATAATAGGGAGCGACATGTAAATTTGTTAGTAATCAGTGATGACTATGGTAATAATCATTACTGCTTAATAAGCAGTTTATCTCGCCTGATCTCAAGACAATTATCCAACCACAATGCTACCAAGTATTTATGTGATGGTTGTTTATCGTATTTTTATTCAGAACAAAAATTAAAAAAACACCAAGAACATGATTGCGGGCACGTTTTAGCTAAAGTCCCAACGACAAATTTAAAAAAAAATAAATACGGCGAAGAGATTCCCGAGAATATTTTGAAATTTACCAACTTTGAAAAGAAATTAAAAGTACCTTTCGTTGTTTATGCCGATTTCGAAACTATCCTTGAACCTATCGATACAGAGGAAAATGCTCAGGATCCCGATACGTCATACACTGTGAGAACACACAAACATGTTCCGTACTCGTTCGGTTACTACATCAAATGTGACTTTGATGATGCTCATTCGATTTACCAAAGCTATAGAGGTCCGGATGCTCACAAAGAATTCGTAAAACGCTTAGAGATTGATTGTAAATCAATCTATAATCGCTTTATGAAGGAAGTAGTACCCATGATACCTATTTCTGCGGAACAAGAGATTGATCATCAAAATGCTCCGGTATGTCATATTTGCGAAAAGCCATTTGATGTAGCGCTAAACGATCGCGTGCACGATCATGATCATACAAATGGCTCCTATCGGGCGGCCGCGCACTCTGTATGCAACCTTAATTACAAAATCCCACAATTTATACCCATCTTTTTCCATAATATGTCCAACTTTGATTCCCACCTATTTGTTAAGGAATTGGCTGCCAACGAAGAAAAGCTGGATGTTATCCCCCAAAACAAGGAAAAGTATATATCATTTACTAAGCATGTTTTGGTGGATAACATCGAGAACAGGGATGGTAAACAACGGCAGGTATTTTTAAAATTACGCTTCCTCGACAGTTTTCGTTTCATGGCCAGCGGGCTAGATAAACTTAGTCAAAATTTAAAACCAGAACAATGTCGAGAAGTTAGGAAATATTTCGCGGAAGAAAATAAGTTTCAGCTTATTCGACAGAAGGGTGTCTTCCCATATAATTACGTGGATAGTTTCGCAAAATTGAACGATACTAAGCTTCCATCACATAAAGACTTTTACAACCAGCTGAAAAAAGAAGACATTAGTACAGAGGATTACAAGCGTGCTTGGGCTGTGTGGAATTTATTTGAATGCAAAACTTTAGGCGAATATTCAGATATTTATTTAAAATCCGACGTTTTATTATTAACAGATGTGTTTGAAAGTTTTAGAGACGTGTGCCATAGTACTTACGGTCTAGACCCTGCGCAGTACTTCACAGCGCCCGCTCTTTCGATGGACGCCGCACTCAAGGCCACATCAATTAACTTAGAATTACTGACAGATCTAGACATGGTACACTTCTTTAAACACGGTATTCGTGGTGGGGTCAGTCAGTGTAGCGTTAGAAAAGCTTTTGCGAACAATCAATTTATACCTCATTATGACGCTTCCAAACCTACTTCCTACATCATGTATTTGGATGCCACCAACCTATATGGCGCAGCCATGTCACAATATTTACCAACGGGGAATTTTAAGTGGTTGGATGAAACCGAAATTCAAAGTTTAGATTACATGAATGTCGCGAATGATTCTAAAACTGGCTACATATTAGAGATAGATTTAGAATATCCCGAACAGTTGCATTACTTACACAACGAACTACCCTTTTGTCCAGAATCCATAGCCCCACCAGAATCAAAATTCCAAGACATTACAAAATTAATACCCAACTTTCTTAAAAAAGAAAAATATATTATTCATTATCAAAATTTGCGTCAGGCTTTAGATTATGGGCTTAAGCTCACAAAAATTCATCGCGTTATATCTTTTGATCAATCACCATGGTTAAAGAAATACATTGACCTAAACACAGCGATGCGTAATAAAGCGAAAAATAAGTTTGAAAAGGATTTCTTCAAACTTATGAACAACGCTGTGTTTGGTAAAACGATGGAAAATGTGGAGAAACGGGTAGATGTTAAACTTGTTTCTCATTGGGAAAATATTGGTAGAAGGTTGGGAGCCGAAGCGTTAATCTCGAAACCTCATTTTAAAGACCGCACGATTTTCGGTGAAAACCTGGTAGCTATCCAGATGAAAAAACAAAAAGTCGCATATAATAAGCCTATTTACGTAGGTTTTAGCATCTTGGAAATATCTAAGACTATTATGTATGACTTTTTGTACGGGTATATTAAGCCAAAATACGGCAACAACGCGGTATTACTCTACACTGACATCGATTCCCTTGTTTTAAAAATTACAACGGGAAATTTCTATAATGACATGCGAGAAAATTTAGATAGATTCGACACGTCCAATTACTCACAAGATAACCCACATGATGTTCCTGTAAACCAATCAATTTTGGGTAAAATGAAAGATGAGTATGCAGGAAAAATCATTTGGGATTTCTACGGTACCGGGGCGAAGGCATATTGTGTAAATGTGGAGGGAAAGTTAACGAAAAAAGCTAAGGGAGTTCCTGACTACGTCACCCAGAAAGAACTGACTCTTGATGATTATAGGGAGGCGGTTGACGTAGAAGGAACTCACATTCATCGACAGATGAACACTTTCCGTTCACATTTACACGATATGTATGTCGAACTGAAAAATAAGGTAGCGCTATCACACGCGGACGATAAGCGTTACCTTATTCCCGGTGACTTAGAGAACACGCTTGCTTGGGGTCATCGAGATATTGAAAAGTATAAGGAATCATCGGAAATTCCATGAGCTAAGACTGATCACCGACAGCTAACTTTACATCAATCACCTTTGATAGCTAAATGTGTGTGACTGTAGAGGCTGTGATAGTAGGCTAGTAATTTATTTTAGATAGTTAATTATTGTATTTATTTTACCCTAATCTATCCTATTTAATGTATTTAAGGTATTTACCTAGTTACTTTATATGTATAGTTTACCGAAGCTTACCCAAGCTTACCCTATTTTTATATTGTTTGTTTATTGTCTCCTATTTGCGATTGTACTCTATTTACTAGTTACGGGCCACTGTTCGGTCACTTTTTTTACTTTTTTAAATTTTTACCCGTTAATAAATGTTGGGTTTTTGTGTATATATTGATGTTTTATTTCCTTAGAGCAAAGAAAAAACAAATTGACGTTAGACTATTTATTTAGTAACAGTATAATATTCAAGATTAAGCTTATACAATTCATAAATATGCTTTGCAAATAGGTGTATTAGCTTCTCGGTCCATCGAAAAAGATACTTGTCGGTTGTGGCATCTTCAAACTTTAGACTTCTCTTATCGCCATTGCGATGAAACACTAGCGTGTACTGTCCAATTATCATAAATATATCTACCCAATGGGTATTCAAACAATCAAAAGTGCTTAAAAACTCTTCAAATTCATCACTAGAGAAAGAAATTTTGCCATAACCAATAGTATCCAAAATTACTTGTTTGCGTTCCTCTTCTGACGTACGAAAAATGACAGTGATAAAATCATCAATCTCGTACACTCGGTTAGGCTTAGTCTTCAGAACTATCGCTGGAACATCAGGACATCTAGAAGGAGATTCAAACACCTTATCCCAGCCGGATGAGGAGGAGGAGGAAGCCATTGGTAAGTTTAAATGGTAAGTTTCAATAATATTCTAACCACAGATTTCTTTTCTTGGTAAAACTGAATATCTCTTTTCAGCTTGCGTAATTTTTTCAAATGCTTGTCTAATCTAACTGACCAGTCAACCGTCTTTGCCATGCGCTCGAGACTAAATGCCTAAATTTTTCAAGGGTTTCGAATAATATAGGATAAAATGAAACATGTAATACAATTATTTAACTTCTTTATTTAGGTAAAAAATCATAAATATATTCATACAAGATTTTTGAATTCACAACACTACAAGTACAATATTCTAAACCATGATAAGAACAAGTGGTTTTACTTAGAGATAATTTCGGTACATTAACACTGTCCCTAGTAAATTCTAAATTAACAATATCGGGTATATGCTTAAGATATTTCATCGTGGAAAAAGTTTCCAGTAAGAAGGCCTTCTTTACATACCCCTTCACATAGATGACATCAACATCCCGTAGATCGTTGTAGATAATGCGGTGAAGTCCATTGTAATCGGTTTCACCAGAATTGTAGTATAAGCCATGTCGGTTCCCATATAGAAACATTGCTTGCTTCTGACAATCATAGGACAGTTCATAAAACGGCTTAGCGGGTTTAAAAAGGTAGTTTTTGATTTGCTTTCCATCGTAAATAGTCAATTCTTTAGCTTGAAATTCTGGAACGCTGAATCCTTGAACGTCAACCACAACAAACTTCATCGTGTCTGGGTTGAATAGTAAATGCCTACAACAGATCACGTACTTGACCTGTTAAAGCCTGATACTCGAGCACTCGGTCATGAATAATTATACAAAAGGCCCGTGACTCAGCCGAGAAGTTTTCGGAACTTTGAAACTCCAACTTAACGTCAATAGTGTTACTCTTGAGGGCTTCATTTTGTTTGGAACAGTCAATAACAAAGAGGGCTCTACTAGCGAAAGCGAGAAAATCCAAAAGCGGCTCCGACCGCTGCTTTCCCAAATAGGTTTTTTGAAAGTCCGTATACATCTGATAGGCTTCTGCAAACTGTCTATTGGCAAAGTTTAGGTTTAACGACTCATAGGGGTAAACTTCAGAATTTAAATGCAATTTGACGTCGGTGATGTTTAAATTATCAAAGTAGGTACAATCAGCTTCAAAGTTATCTTTTCGCTTCTTCATAAAAAATACAATGACGTATCGGGCTCTCTCAGACATTGTCTTAACGGTCCAAATATCACGCTTTGTTGTTCCCAAAGCCGGTAGTTCATGTAGTTCCCAATTTCTAAACGGAATATATATCGGTTTGTTCTTTGCAATTTCATCCAAAAGCCTTAATTTCACTGCATCACTCGGGTAAATATGTCCCACTTTCAACACAACCGTTTTTAAGGTTATTGTTGCCTTCTTAGTACCCGAGGACTTGTAGCAGTTGTCGTCATGACGAGCACGAACTAGTTTAAGTTTCTGTTTACCCATTAATACATTGTGGTAATCGGCAAACACACCAAACAAGATTGAAAGTGGGATGCGAAAATTAAAGTCTTTAGAAGTTTCATCCAAGGTCTTAACAGTTCCACTAGGCCAATTCCATCCGGCTATGTCTAGAGCACGGCTCTCCTGCTCATTTAAACATAGCATATTTTTCACGGTGCTAACAATACCAGGATCTCGAATCTTTTCAATCTCCTTACCATTAACTTCATAGGAAATGTTGTCAAAGAGAAAGGCTCCAGCATTATTGGTTAGATCGCAAGTACCCGTCTTACCGGTGGCATCTGCTTCCACCTTAAACGTGCCCTCGATGTAGAGTTGAGCTTCACTCATATCCAAAAAGACATCTTGCTGATTGATAACAATCTCGATTTCGTCATTGTTATTAAAGGAGTTGGTGAAGGGGTGATAAGTGTGCCATTCTTCGCGAATGACCGACTCATCGCTCTTGATCTGATTGAAGATTTGAAGTTTTTCTGACATGATAGCCGTAAGGACTGCTTATAGACTGCAAATATAATATATTTGAAAACGTGAGTGACCCCTTCGACTTCTGATCACTGAATGATCTGCCGACTGAGGTATTAGTGTTTAAATACCCTTTAAATACTAGAACCATTTCGTCTAAGTTCTAATCGAATTACTACTTCTTCACCTCGAAAATTAAGAGGCCTAGAATCCTGATCTATTAGCGTGAGGGTAATGTTATAGATGCTTTTTTGGTTCACAGGTAAATAGATTAGATTCCTTGGTTCGATATTTATACTGTAGCCGGGATCGACAGTTGGTGAAAATTCGTAAAGAGTATGTGCGGGATTATTTGTGTAATACGAGCCGGAAATGATGTTACACTCTACTCTAATAGTAACAACTTGTATAATATCCACAGGTTGATCTGATTCGTGGAATTTACCAGACTTTAACAGTTGAGGTGAAAATCCCAACAACTTTGCAATACTGTCTTTTGGGTTAAAGTTTATGTCGTAGACACTGGTTAACTCGCACTTTAACGTATTGTTATTGGGTTTAAGCGATAAGATGCGATTCCGTTCGTCTGCGGAAGCTCTGGGATCTAGGAGCTTACGTTGTAGAAACTGTTCGATATCTTCCAACTCGTAGGACCCTGTTGGTATTTCCAATACTCGCTCCTCCTGATTATTGACAATGTAATAAAACTTGTTTCGTCCCTCTTCTATATTGGGGATTGTGTTCCAAGTGTTTAGCGAAATTAATGCTAAAGAGTAATCAAACCGGGAATCGAGCTCTATGGGAGGTACAAAGTATGCTTCAAGTCGGTGAGAGCGACCTTTTAACGTGAATGTCTGTGACATGACTGATGTCAATAAGCATCAATACCTGCATTTATAAAGTTTCATTGTAGAGAAATGCTAGAGCAAGATGACCACAATTTGTCATTCCATAATCCTGATACTGATCGGAATTAAAATATATTTTAACATTTTTCATGTACTTGACAAATTCCTTGGGCGGTTTCAAGTTGCCAAAACTGTCGAAATAAACAACTCGATTACCGTGTTTCTTGTAAGCTACCCAATGTGTTCCGAATCCCGTGATCCGATCCAAATTAATAACACCACACTATGTTTTGAAGGGTGCGTTCGGTAAAGTGTCTCGCATAAATACTCCTCGAAAATGCGGTATTTTTAATCGAGTGACGTACGACTTAATATCATGATCGGATAACGGTTTTTCAGGTAGCTTTATTGGTAGTTTTTTGGCATTTTTCGTAAAAACAATCCATAGCCAGTTTTGTGTTTCTTTAAATACATGCCGCTACCCTTTTTTCCCAATGCAATCGCTTCCATTGTTTCGTTGTGTCGTTTAGATTCTTTCAACTTCTCCTTGGCACTTTGAGCGTCATTAACGGCCTTCGCTATCCCCGCGGCGCCTCCGCTTAATGCCCCCAGGGCACTAAGTCCGGCAAAGATGGGAATAAGTGGTAGAAACCCACCCTGTTTGGGTAATGGTATTATTCTCGGTACGTTGATCCTCTTACGTCCTCCCACCTTCTTGACCGTTACTCGAGCAGCTTTAAGTATTTTACTGAGAGTTCTTTTCTTCCTAACATCACCCGCACCCGTATGTCGAAGTTGTTTCTTAAGCAGAGTAACCACTGATGATAGGGTTTTCATGTTCTTCTTCTTGCCAGCACCCAACTTGCGTTTTACCTTCATAGCGTTAGTTACTATCCACGCGGAAGCTTTTTCACCAAAACTGGAATCGTCTGCCTTTACTCGCCCCCAAGCTCGGTTCTCCAACACTCGATCGGCTCGATGTCTTTGTTCCAACTCTTTAGACCGGGCGTATTCGATATCGTGATCGCGACAAGCACTATCCAATTTGTTCTTTGGTCGATCGCCTCGAGCCAGTCGCTCTTGAAGTTTGGTTCCAGGTCCGCAATAGGAATAACCAGGTAAATGAAGCTCGAACGGGAGCTTGTTGATAGCTGTATTTAACACACCTGCACCCTGCAGAGCCTTCATTCGTAATGAAGCCCTGGGAGGGTGTAGAGTAGTATTTATAGAGATGCGTCAAGAGAAACAGAAACTCAAAATCCAAGTTTATAATTGCGATATGAAAACAGACAAGTCCCAAAGTAGCAAACATGGTCAACTTTTGCCTTCTACAATTCGAGCTTTAATATGTGGTCCGAGTAATTGTGGCAAAACCAATGTAATGATTAGTCTTTTGATTGATGAAAATGGTTTAAAATTTGAGAATGTGTACGTGTATTCCAAATCTCTGCAGCAAGACAAGTACGACTTTCTTCAACAGGCTATGAAGCATTCCCGTTTAGGCTATTTCGGCTACAGCGATAATGATGAAGTTCTAGATCCTGCCAGTGCCCGACCTCACTCTGTATTCATATTTGATGACGTAGCATGTGAGAAGCAGGATAAAATACGTAATTACTTTTGTATGGGCCGCCATAATGCAATTGATTCATTCTATTTATCGCAAACTTACTCGAAAATACCGAAACAGCTGGTTCGTGACAATGCCAATGTATTAATTTTATTTAAGCAGGATGACTTAAACTTGAAACATATCTACGATGATCACGTTAATACAGACATGACATTCGATGCATTTAAACATATTTGTTCCGAATGTTGGAAAGATAGGTATGGGTTCCTAGTAGTGGTGAAAGACAATGATATTGCTAAAGGTCGATATCGTAACAAGTTTGATACATATATCATACCCTAAGCCCTCGGGACTCAGTGTAACACTTGACGTCCTAGAAGTTAGATGTGTTAAGTCTCGAGAAACAGGATCTGTTTAGTAGTTGTTTTAGCTGTTTCCTAGCTGTTTCCAGAAACAGGGTCTGTTTATTAGCTGTTTTCTCCGAACAGGGTCTGTTTTTTAGCTGTTTTTCCCCGAACAGGATCTGTTTTTGAGCTGTTTTCCAGAACAGGGTCTGTTTTTTAGCTGTTTTTTTCCCGAACAGGGTCTGTTTTTAGCTGTTTTTCCAGAACAGGATCTGTTTTTTAGCTGTTTTTCCAGAACAGGGTCTGTTTTTTAGCTGTTTTTTCCCGAACAGGGTCTGTTTTTTAGCTGTTTTTTCCAGAACAGGGTCTGTTTTTTAGCTGTTTTTCCAGAACAGGGTCTGTTTGTAATATGTCTACCCCCATGAGCCAGCTCGATAAAGACGTTAAACGGAGGATTCTCCAAGCTGCACGAACAATAAGAAAGAAGTATTTAGCATTAAAGTTGGAGCGAGGCGAAGAAGATGAAGCTCTTAATAAATTCTTAATGCCTATTACCGATCCTCTGAATAAGCTTGTGAGTGCTTCCGCCACCACCGCTGTAAAATCTAAGAAACGGAAGATTAAATTGGAAGAGAGCGTTGGTGGAAAACCCAAAGTTAAACCACCCATAGTAACTCGAGAAGTGAAACCACCTGTAAAATTTTTAACCGAGGAAACTCACTACGGGGATGCTGTTGCTGCTGCTGATGATGATGATGCTGTGTTTGAAGAACCAGCTCAGAATCCTGCGGAACACATAAGAAAGAATTTTGAAGATTCTCTTCGAAAATCTGATGTGTTTGAGACTTTTATCGAGCAGTATCCGAAGATTGCTCAAGACTATCTGAAACTATATTGGTCGCACTCTGCCGAAATAGATGCTAACAGCCTGAAATATGATTTGGTGACTGATTCTTGGAGCTTAGGTTCAGAACCGGTTAATTTCTTAAAGAATGGTGATATTCAAGTTGGCCCCCTTACGTATAAAGGAACTCTGGGACTATACGATTTATTGTTTCTCAAGGTTCCTCAATTTAATACCGCTGCCGATGAAGAACAATATAAGGATATTTTAAAGCGAACAGATTTATACTTGAAAGACAATGGTCAGTTGAAAGGTAATAGATCCCACAAATACAATGCCATTGTGAAACCACTAATTTCGAAAGGTTCTACCAGTAAAATTCCTTCGCCCGGGGGTAGAATAGCGACCAGATCGAAGTCTGAGAAATCTGGATCTGTGAAATCTGGATCTGCCTTAATGGAATACAGCGAAAAACCCAAAGAATATGTCTACTACGATGACGTCAACGAGTTGGTTGATAGGTTAAAAAAGCTAGACGCTTCCAATCAGGTTGGCAACAATAATAACATGAACGAGATTTGGAGCATTTTGCATGAATTGGAACACCTTGGAGTAATTGAATTCTATAAATAAGTTTGTTAAAGCTGTTATGCCTTAGTACCGCAGTAATCATGAATAAGTTTGGACGTTCCTTGCCCACGTCGTCTAATCAGAAGAGAGTGAGAGTGTTGCAAGCACCCAACTTGATCACTCTTACAAAAGATGGCGATTATGATATTCGAGATCATCGGCTTTGTAACGTCAAATCGCCAGCAGATATCGCTGATGCAGTAAATAAAAAGTTTGTAGAGCGTATGCTAACTTCACTTTCTACTACCATTGATAGATCGCTGAATGATAAAATACAAGTATCCCACTTGGAGATGTTGAGACAAGTAACGGGGTTGGAACAAAAAGTAAACAACTCTATCGGTAGTATTGTAAAGCAAATGGAGGCATTTACAAAAACTAATAAGGATTATGTAGACTCGGTATCCGACCAACTTAAGCTGCTTGACAACAAATTAAAGAGCGAGACTTTAGTTTTGGATACCCACCTGGATCGCCTATCTACCCAACTCAAGGATCTCGAAAAACTCCTAAAAGTTTACACCAATCAGGCTATTCAAAATGCTCTCAGACCAGTCAGGACGGATGTGGGAAAGATTCGTGAAGAACTCTCCAAATTATTACAAACAGTTGATTTGCTAAAGAAAGGATCTTCCCGTCCACCAACTATCTAAAATTTAAACGTATATAATTCGATATCTTGCTGCAGAACCTCATTCTTTGAGAAATAATGGCCAAGGGCATTACGAAGGCTAGAGAACAAGTTGTTAAGGAACTACATAAACCCGCTAGAATCAAATTTAAACGTCGTAGATTTATCCAGTATGGTTTAGATGATACGTTTGCTTCCGATCTTGCTCAACTCGATCAGTACGCTCGTGAAAACAAGGGATTTAAATACATCTTGGTTGTTATTGATTGTTTTTCCAAATTTCTCTGGACCAGACCTCTAAAGTCAAAAAATGCTCAGGATGTGACTAATGCCATGGATCATATACTCAAACAGTCTCGGAGGATTCCGAAAAAGCTGGTTACAGATAATGGGAAAGAGTATTACAACGCTAGCTTTCAAAGTCTTATGAAGAAGCATGGGATCCATCATTACAGTACCTTTAGTATTTTAAAGGCTTCTATTGCAGAACGAGTAATTCGAACGCTCAAAGAACAACTGTTTAAGTTGTTTACCTTGAATGGTAACCATAAATGGATCGACTTGTTGGAACAAGTTACAAATACTTACAACAACACGAAACATCGTACGATTCACATGAAACCGAAGGATGTTAGCAAGAGTAATGAGAAGAAAATATTGGACTCTGTTTATAATCGTTTAAAGGTTGTGGGAAAGCAAAAATTCAAAGTTGGTGACATTGTTCGCATAAGTAAGGCTAAGCACGTGTTTGAAAAGGGTTATGTACCCAATTGGACCACTGAGTTGTTCAAAGTATCTCAGGTGAAGATTACCAATCCTACGACTTATTTGCTAGAGGATACGAGCGGTCAGCCAATTAGCGGCGGGTTCTATGAAGAAGAATTGCAAAAAACCAAACAATCTGACGTATTTCTTATTGAACAAGTTTTGCGTAAAAAAGGCAAAAAGATGTATGTGAAATGGCTTGGGCTTGATAAGTCACATAATAGTTGGATAGATATGGCTAAGGATGTGGTTTAAGCTTGATCTCTGTACAAAAGACAGCATTTTTTTTTCCGGTTTTCGTTAGTTGAAATCATGCCTTATTGCAAAGAGTGTGATACGGAAATTTTGTCTCGTAGTGCTCATAACCGTACCACAAAACATAAGCAGCAATGTAGTGAGAACTTGTACTCTCATGTAAAACTAGTTCGAACTGCTTTTAAACAGCGGATACTAACTTACCATCTGACAAGTGACTTACATTTAACTGATGTTAAGCAATATGTAGGAGATCTAAAAGATACGGTTCTTACTCTGCTCGCTGATCCATTAAAGACTTATCCCCAGCTTAAAGTTAATATGGAGCTATATGGACGTTATCTGTTGGCAGCAACACAAGAACAAGCCATTAAATCTTTTAATACAAAATTTAGTGTTATTTCTCCCAACACTAATTTGGATGACTTTTACAGCGAATATCAGATGTCTCTAGTGAAAAAAGCTTCCGAATTCACCGAGATGGGAAGCGGATGGGCGTTATCCAGACTACTGTTTCTCGAACTTAACATCAATAAATGTGGAGTGGGGGTAGAGTTCTCTCTATAATACCATTACTACGTTAGCAGTCGTCGCTATTTTAGTGTGAGCCATGGCCAGTAAACGTTGTACCGCTGCTGCTGCTCCTGCTGCTGCTGCTGCTGCTGCTCCTGCTGCTGCTTCTAAGGTGATGGAAGACGACGGCTATAGTTCCCAAAGCTCATCGCCCTATTGGACTTATTTAGACAGTATGATTCTCCGAAGTAATATAGAAATTCGCAAGGAGAATAAACTCTTGGGCGAATTTTGCTATCCTGCTGGTAATTTTACAGTAATTGTGGGTCTCAGTGTTGCCCGAGGGATGATACCAAGTGTTAAACTAGTCCCCACAACGTCTGAACATGAGCCAGTATCCCTCAGCCATTCTGATTGGAGCGAGTTTTTGGAGATCATTGACAAGATGTTTGAAGTTATTGATGGAAGTGTGACAACAACGCTGATGTCGTCATCGGAAAATTTTACTGTATCCAGTGCTATTCTTTTAAACGAGCGAATATTTCGACTCGGAAGCAATGATGTAACTTTAACGTTTTCTTGTAATGATATAAATTCTATTGTTAGCATTAAGAGTTTAATTAACTTTAGATTAGAATTAGTGAATCGTTTACAATTTAGAACCTATTATGATGATACTTTACAGTATGCCCAATGTTTTGCTGATATTAAGGAAAACTTTTTTGAAATTATTACCAATCTCTGTAATTTAAACCTGTTTGAACAAAGTTATTACATGTTGGAATTATTGCATTATACTCCGCAAAAATTGCTCGATGACTTTGATAAACTGTGCATGTATGCTGATGATTCATAATAATAAATATTTTAAAGCTTTGGGTTCTTTTCTTTCACCCTTCCCTCTCCTTTCCCTCCGATAGTAAATATTTCTGCTGTTACTAATAAATACAACTCGATTCTAGCAGAGATTTCATAGTTGTTTCAACAATCGTTACATATAGTTCTAACCCATCGAGACCTGTCGTGACTTGTCTGTAGGCTGTTTAGAAGTTGGTTCAACACCACCGTTGTTATCTTTGAGTTTGGCTAGTGTACAAGATGTCTAAACAACGTCAGGACCGAACTCTTCACGTTAGTTCTCTGTTCTTAATACCGCTTTTCGCACTATCATTCGGTGGAATTATACACCTATGCGACATTATAAATCTCTATCATTCTACGTTTTAAATCATTTTGACGCCAGTCATGGCTCTGTTAAGTTCATCCTTTATTCTGCTAGTTGCAGTAGTACACAACGTGTTCTACGTATGTCGACCTTTTAATGTTAAAAACGCCTCTGTTTTGTTCGATTTTGACGATTCTAGCGCTAGCAACCCATGGATTCCGATGGCTTTCAACCCTCAGATTACTAACCATCTGCCTGTATTCTCCGCAGCGATGTCTCTATCAAACAGCAGCTCTTTTCGCTACAAGGTTCATTTTCTCTTTCAAGACTCGACGATTGGCGAAACAGGTTGGATGACGTTCCTTAGCAAGTGCAAGAATGAGATCGCCTCTCCTGCTATTACTCCTACTACTAATTCTACACTAGCCCCATCTTTATCCGAAAATATGAACAGTATTTCTAGTCTCCTTGTATTCCTAGCAGTAACCTGTTTAATATTATTAACTAATTTCGTATATAAAGTTGTTAAATATCGTTATATATTGTGGTTAAATAAATAATTTTTCTACTTGGTTTTATTATATACAGTGTGGTCGTTTAAGTGTGCAACATATGGGAAAGTTTTTTATTACCGATTTCTCAGAAAATTTTATTTTTGATAAAAGTTGGTGCATGTTCGATAATTATATTGGGTGTACTTGGAATGGTTGCAAGTCAAACGGTGTACAGGGTAGGGCAAAAAATATAAAATTTCTACAAGAATAAAGTACCCCTATTTCAGAGAATTCAGCAAAATGTTATTAAGAAAATGTGTTTAGAATTAAAAGTTATGCATAGGTTTGAAAACGTGACCTCATAAAATAAAAAACAAAATTTTTTTGAAAATATTAATTATTTCCTAAAAAAAAATTTTTTTTTATTATCACCCTAAAAACCTTCATAAATTAAACAAAATCAATTAATTTCACACATCTTTGTTCAAATTCAAGCATATTTGTAAAATTAACTTAGCTTTTTAATTTATTAAGGAATCACAAACATCATGTTTGTTGCAAGGACATTAAACACAACTTTAAAATACCGTAAAAATTACTTTTAACAAGATAAAACATTAGTAATGATAATTTTTAAATTAAAAAACCCTCATTTAAATTACAAAATATTTATTTTAAATGTTTATTAGAAAATTGTACAAAATAATCTACAAACATGAAATCATTCTAACATAATGGCGTTGTGGGGCATTATTAACAAAACAATGCATGCATTATGTCTGCGTTTAGTGCAAAGTCAAGAAATACAATGTTCCTAAACGTATTTGAGTATGGTGCCAATGGTTTTGTCAATTTTTATCGGCTTCTTTTTATTATAACTTAACAATAAACAAATTTAAAAAAAATTAAACAGACAATATTTGAAATGCAGAAAAAAATTATATTAGGTATGCTTAAAAAAATTATCGACGCGTCTCCGTATGCCCACCTTCACGTTCAATGCATTTAATTGTCCGATCATAAAATTCACTAAGCGTGGATCGCAATACACTTGCTGGAATATTTCTGCAATGAAATCGTATCGAAATTTCAAGCTCCCCAACATTATTAAAGGGTCGATCCTTGTAAACTTTTTGCTTTAAATATCCCCATAAAAAAAAATCTAGTGGGGTGAGATCTGGCGAACGAGGAGGCCACCGTGGATCGGTATTTCGTCCTAACCATTTATCACCAAATTCTCCATTTAACCATTCAGAAACAATTCTAGCAGAATGAGCCGGACAACCATCATGTACAAACCATAATTTACGTCGTTCTTGTATACTCATATTATTCAAAAAATCTGTTAGTTCGTTTTCCAAAAAATGTAAATAGGTATCACCAGTTAGGTTTAGGCGAAAAAAGAACGGCCCTATTAATTTGTCGTTAATAATACCGCACCAAACGTTTGTTTTTTGGTAATACTGGTTTTTGTTGTCAATGACAAAATTTGGATTTTCGTCCGACCACCACCTACAATTTTGGGAAGAAACAACGCCATTTGTAGTGAACGTCGATTCATCCCCAAAAAGCATGTGTCTATGGAAATCACGTTGATCTTCTATTTCTCCTTGAATCCACATGCAGAAATCATACCGCAAGTCATAGTCTTGTCTTTGAAACGTGCAAATAAACATTGGCTTATAGGCGTGATATTTTTGTTTTTTAAGAATCTCCTTAATAGAGGTTTTTTTTATACCCGTATAAGCATGCACTTCTTGGGTGGATCTTCTAGGGTTTTCAACAACTGCTTGAAGTACTTGTAATTGATTTTCTTCAGTACATACAGTTTTGGTACGTTCATTTTTATATTTATACTCTAAAGACCCTGTCTGTTTAAAATTATTTAAAATTCTGCTTATGGTTGAATAGTGGACTTGTTTATCTGGATGTCGTTCATTGAATATATCTCCTGCTTCACGCACTGTTTTATAGTGTTCTCCACATATTAGCACTAATTCTGCCTTTTCGGCTAACGTTAACTTTACTGGAGGAGGCATTTGAGATCAGCTAATAACAATAATTATTTAAGAATGAATAATGCCACCAAACTGTCATAATGTTTACTTTTAACCCTTATTTGTTTTCTTTCCATAGGTATCTGCGATTATTTTAGTAGGATTTCATGTTTGTCGATTATTTTGTACAATTTTCTAATAAACATTTAAAATAAATATTTTGTAATTTAAATGAGAGTTTTTTAATTTGAAAATTATCATTACTAATGTTTTATCTTGTTAAAAATAATTTTTACGGTATTTTAAAGTTGTGTTTAATGTCCTTGCAACAAACATGAAGTTTGTGATTCCTTAATAAATTAAAAAGCTAAGTTAATTTTACAAATATGCTTGAATTTGAACAAAGATGTGTGAACTTGATTTGATTTTGTTTAATTTATGAAGGTTTTTAGGGTGATAATAAAAAAAAATTTTTTTTTAGGAAATAATTAATATTTTCAAAAAAATTTTGTTTTTTATTTTATGAGGTCATGTTTGCAAACCTATGCATAACTTTTAATTCTAAACACCTTTTCTTAATAACATTTTGCTGAATATTCTGAAATAGGGGTACTTTATTCTTGTAGAAATTTTATATTTTTTGCCCTACCCTGTACACCGTTTGACCTGCAACCATTCCAAGTACACCCAATATGATTATCGAACGTGCACCAACTTTTATCAAGAATAAAATTTTCTGAGAAATCGGTAATAAAAAACTTTCCCATATGTTGCACACTTAAACGACCACACTGTATACTACGCAAAGATCATTGACAATGGACACTGCATTGCAGTGTTTTGGGGCTTTAGCAGTATTCTAAGTGATGGTTAAAACAGTTTAACTAATAGAAAGACTGATTCTTTTCAGCCATTAATAAGCGCCAGCTCACAAACGAGTTGGCTGATTGACTTTGGGTTTTTTCCAAACGATTTGTTATGTCACGTTGAACACGTGATGTATGTCAAATATTAATTTTGGCGTTTGATAAGTGACAAATGACAGTTGACATGTCTTAAATGACTGGTGTCAGTAGACATGCTTTTACGCATGCCTTATAAGGCCATTTTGAACACGTTACGTATATTAAATTTCTACTTGCAAACGTTGGTCCTTCTGGCTGCAAGTCTATATCCCATCAGCACAATATTTTATGCGAAGCCGATAGCCAGGTTGGTTAGAGCGCTGATATTCCAACATCTGTGTCCGGGTTCGAATCCTAGCATGTGCAAAAATAAAGAAAAAAGTTTTGACGTCATATTCGTGATATAATAATATTTTTAGGAATAGTATTAAAGTCCGACGCGGTTAGGCCCCAAATAGATAGTTCCCAAGTAGTTGATGCCCAAGTAGTTAAAGCCCCAAGTAGTTAAAGCCCCAAGTAGTTAAGGCCAAAGTAGTTAACGCTCAAGAGTGTGACAGTTGACGTATGACAGTTGACGTATGACGTATGACAGATGACGTATGACAGATGACGTATGACAGATGACAGATGACGTATGACAGATGACAGTTGACAGATGACAGTTGACAGATGACGTATGACAGATGACAGGTGACAGATGACAGGTGACAGATGACAGGTGACAGATGACAGGTGACAGATGACAGGTGACAGATGACGTATGACAGATGACAGTTGACAGGTGACAGTTAGCAAGGTCATTTCTCAATTTCAAGGTCAATGTCAAGGTCAAGGTCAATGGCAATGTCAAGGTCAAGGTCAATGTCAAGGTCGGCTCGGTTGATGCAGAACGCCCCAACTCCCCCTACTGACAATATCATGGAAATACAAGTAGAAGGTCTCATTTATTAATGTGGAAGAAGATGATCATGTACATCAGGTTTATCAGAATAGCTTATAGGAAAAAGTTTTTTTTACCATTTGTAAAGCATCTTTAGCAATCACACGTGTTATCACATTTACCAAGTTAACTATTTTTAATTGCTTTTTTCCAAATGTACAATTAAAGTTTTATTAGTGTTTTTATTTTAAATGGCTGTGTTATAATTTCAGAATGAATATTAGATGTAATTATTGTTTTGGTTATCCGCAGAAAACAAAATAAAATTGATTTGATCCAACATTTTTTTTTCATAAAAAGTGCTTTTATAATAAAAAAAGTGAATTGTACTTGTATTTCTCCTTAAATAAACTATTACTGTTTTTAAAATATAGGGATGTTTTTACGCCCTTAGGGAAGCGAGTTTAAAGTAATTTTCCTTTATCTCACCAATAGGCGAAATGTCCGAAGAGTGTTTAGAAGCTAAGCACAAGGAAATTTGGAAAGAATGATTAATATATACCAGAAAACTTTCCCGACTAAAATTGAATATTGGCTTAATGAATCGCTTGATCATTTGATCCCCTACTAGCTTTTCATCGAAAAAAAAAATCCATAAAAAAGAAAACGTTCAGCTAATGACAGTATCATTAAAGAATACATTGCGCTTACAGAAGACACTCATCATTTGTCAACACATAATATCACGACTACCCTTGAAGATAGCGAAGCATGTGAAAGTGAGTAAGGGGCAGACTAAGATACATATTATAACTACATATACTTGTTTTTCCTTGAATTAGGTTCCTATCTATGATTATTTTCATTAAATATTACAATTGATAATATTATTTATTATATTATGTATCATTTCTATTGTAAATATGTTATTCTGGACGCATAAGTTCAAATTAATTTTTTTTGTAACCTTACCATAGAAAATAAATATGTTTTGTTTTAAATATAGACTAATAGCCGATAAATGCGTGGTAAATAATTATATGATTAAATTAATTTGTTTCCGAGTTCTGATTTTTGTACCAATTCCCTATAAGATCGCGGCACTGTGTGGCGTGTCAAAGTTTTAGCACTTGGGTATTCGTAAAAAATTTAAGAAACTAAACTTACCTTTTTACTGCAAAAGGTTGAGTTCTCCGTTTACTTCCGAACGGTAAAATAAGCTATTTGAGAACTTCTCACGGACACTCACGGACATTTTCATATAAACTTTTTTTTAAATGGCCATGTACAGAGGCCATAGGCCGCATAGATATTTCGGGAGAGACAAACACAATATCCAGAAAACGTAATTGGGTGGGCTGAAATATTGGGGACAATATTGTTAGACCTGTTTTTTAAATGAAAATTTAACAGGAGACCTGTTTGCATTTGGAAACTCTTTTTTTGATTATTGGATTAGTCGTCGAAGTCCTACCGAATGTCCGGCCAGATCCCCCGATTTAACACCCTTAGACTTTTCTTTATAATGAAGCCATCTGTACAGTCGGGACGTTTTGATTTCGGATACAATCCCGCTGTAACTGTCTATGGTAACAACATTATTGTTTCCACACCTGAAAAGTCAGGAATTCCCCATCGAATATCTTCATAGGTTGCTGTAGTTGTAGTTAAACTCTTTAACTTATTTTTTACCATATATTCGTTTAATCTTCTTAAACTAACTTTTACAAAGTTTACAACTGACAAAAAAGGAAAGGTTGCAAAGTCGACATTAACTTTAATTTAACCTTGTAGACATTGACAGATGCCAAACACGGCGATAAAATTTGAAATTTGTAGGACGGTTTATACCCACAAGACAAAGCCAAGGACAACGGTAAAACGCGTAACTCGCGCAGTATAATAAAACTATACGGACAACTTCTACCGACGTGGTAGTCTAGGAAGCGCGCCTTCGGAAGAGCACGATCGGCAAAACGCTACGTACGGGACAAAAAATTGATGTTGACATTCTTTTTTGAAGTTAGGTTGCCGTGCAACGACAACTACGTCTGACGTCTTTAACCCTGATTGGTTAGTTATGACACCGAGACGCGGTTCTTTTAAAAATACAAAACGAAGATAGTATTTGTTTTACAAACACCATCTTAAACAAAAAGACACACGTAAACGTGTATGGGTACCAATTTTGGTTAAGATTGATCCAGTATTTCTAGGTGTTGCAATTTTTATGATAAGTAGTAGGTACATTTTGCGTAAATCGAAGTTAGATTTGTAAAAAATAAAAATGTATTTCACAAAAAAAAAATAATTAAAAAATAGAATAAGCTTGAAAATACTATTTAGGTATGTTACTTTTAAATCGATTTTTAAAAAATCGGAATTATTTCTAAAAACGTTTAAACAACTCCTAGTCTAGCCGCACTACACATTTTTACTACACGTCTTCACATGCCTTCTATAAAGTTTACCTTCACCTAATCTTCTCAGGCCGCACCATCGGCGTCGTCGTTGTCGGCGTCTCCTTTTAAAGTTCGGTATTAAATTGAGGCAATATCCCTCTCATCTTTTACAAATTGCAGCCACTTAGGACGCTCTTAGGCCTCGGTTATACCCTTTTAGATAATATATACTCCCGGGAGACACTAGCTTGATGTTGAAATTGGAAATCAGCTGGTATAGAGACATACAGGTATGTAGCTTGAAAATTTAAAAAGAGGTCATCAGGAACATACTGTTTGAAATAAAAAGTAATTGAGATCAATAAATCTTTTAAAAAAAGAACCGACTTTGAAAAAGCACAGAAAGGAATGAAATAATATTTTATGTAGATTCATTTAAGGCTCGCCAGCTCTGTTACATTCCATAAGTGTTGATTTTATAAACAGCCAATAAGGAATATGCACAAATTTTTATTAGTGCATAAATCGTTTAAGGAAGTTCTTACAAACCCAAAAATATTATTTAGAGGAAAATTACAAGGATAAATAAGCCAAAAAAATGTTTAGTTTTCGGTATAATTTATTAAAATTTAAAAAGCAGCCATTTGCACTCGAAGAATAATGACGCCAGGAGATCAGCAAAAATAAGTGTCGATCTACATGTTAATGTAAAGCTTAACCGAAAGACGAACAGGTTTTTTTTTTCGGAAACAGTCAGAGGGGAAGCAATCGAATTTTTTGGGTTGATAGAGGAATAGTGCAACTAGCTGCGGTAAAAGTTCAGTTAGACAGAGTGTTTCCTTTCGGAGCAAATCAAGTCGAAATTTCCGCGATTTCCGTTGAAATCGAATGCAGGTTGCAAAAGTGAATTAAATCGAAGTAAATTTTCGCACGGTATAGAGGACCCGGAGCTTCCGAACTCTATTGAAACAGGTGAGGATCGGAAAATGGCAAGTAATTCTTTCGAATTTTTTTAGGTCGGAAAATGTCATTTGCACCTAATACCTAATAACTCGAAAATAAATCATCGGATCGAAAAACGGATTCATAAGTGAAACTTTAAAATCTTAAATACTTTTTTTTGCAATACATTTACCTAAACCTAAAATCACTGGAAAAAATGGATATATTTGGGAAAAACTAAAAATTTCCATTTTTTACCCAAATATTTCACGGTTTTAAATGATTTAAATTAAAGTCCCGTATACGTCATCGGAAAGAGCTCGTGTAAATACATGATATCCACATTTTTGAGATTCTTTATAGAAAGGGAGCAATCGCCGATTAAATTTAGATTTTTTGACTTTTTTTGCCCTCGACATAGGTACATTTGAATCACTCTGTATTTTTCCTATCAAATTTTTTCCTAATATTTAACACTGTCTTATAAAGGGATAATCACGCTTTTAAATAAATATCGAATGGGTCATCCAGGAGCGTATTTAAGGGGTAAATACTGAATATTCTTCATTTTTTTCCGACCAATCCTATCTTTACCCGACATTTTTTCTTATTTAGTGATTTTTTTTTGGTTTATTTTATCCATTGATTATATAAGAATACTAATTTAAATCGCTTATTTTTTCGTAAAGGTTATAAATAAATAGGTTTATTTGCATGGGAGACATCCAAATTTAAAAAATTTTGAATTTTGGAAGATTACCATGGAAATGAAGAATTGAAATTTATTTACTCGAAATTATTAAGATATAATGTGTCAAATTTTCGCAAAAATGCCAGTTTTTGTTGCAAAATTGAAAAGTTCCTGGACCGATTTCGGCTTGAAATACAGGGTGTTATGAAATTCACTGCATGTATTGAAATTGGTAAAAGCTGGTATGAATTCAGACTGAATAAAAATATTCATAAATGGCGCTTCATGATAAAAAAAAGGTTGATATCGTCCCTCAAAAAATTTTTTTTGAGTAATTGCCCAACTGGTAATAAACACATGGCCATATAAAAAACAACGAGCAATGTCAGTGACAGAAAAAAAAACTTTTGATTTTACATCAGTACTTGCTGTGGCGTTGCCAGGTCTCGCTATAATATTCCTATGTAACAGGTTTGAAAAAATAATATTTTTGTTATCTTTACAGTAAGAAATCCAACTAACTATTTCAAAAAAATAAATTTCAGAAAGTTAAAATACCACCCAAACACAAAAAATAAAGAGAACAGTTCAAGCCAAGGGTACAATATTGTTCCACTAGGAAGATAATAAATTGTTGGAGGAAAAAGAGTACCTATATAAAAATTTTAGTTCAAAATTAGCTTTAGACAAAAAAAATCCTAATGTATCGTATTTTTTTTGCCTATTTGCAGATTTGGCATTTATTAACAGGTTTATTTATATCGTCCTTAATTTTTAAGCGAAATTCCTCACAAGTTATATTATTAATAAATTTTACCTTCATCACCTCTGCCAGTGTTGAAACAGACATATTTATTTAGCAGTGATAACATAGTACAGCCATTAATGAAAAGAGAGCAGTCTACTGATAATTAAAATTAACAAAAGTTAAATACAAATCTTCCACGCTTTTTTATCACTATCAGCCATATCAAATACGAAAACTAATGTTTTTGTTACTTTTAGAGTAAAATCTAAACACATAAACACTAACAAAACAGTAGGTACGTATAGCCATTAATGTAACAAACATTCCGAGGTATTTTTTTACTATCAACACTGAAAAACCAAAAAGGTATTTATTTATTGAACAACACAACTCTTCTTGCCCTTGACATTATAGGTATGTCATTGACCCTTTCCTAAAGAAGTTATTTGACCTCTTACGTAACAGAAAACAGGCAACCCAAAAAAATACTACAAATATAGTAATAATGGTGGCATAAGAGTAATTTTCTGGCGCATCCGCCGATTTATAAAATATCTGGTTCTTGTTTATTTCAATGTACTCTACTACATAGGGAACAATACAAACACGCGATATATTTTAAATTTTTGCGCCAAATCAGCGCTAGCTATTTCCTCAAGACACTAAGACAGGAAGTGACAAAGAGACAAGATACATGTATCATGACAAAGAGAGATCGAAAAAGAAGCATTCTGAATGTCATCAACCGCCGTGCGCCATATTTAAGTTTTTACAATCTCCTCAACCTTCAACAACAGCATAAAAATCATACAATGAATGTTGTCAATATTTTTCTTTAGAAGTTAGTTTTAAATAAAAATGTAATTTCTTTTCACTACCTAGAAACTGCTCTTTATCGATCCGTTGTTAACTAATATTTTTGCTCAGTTTTATCTAGTTTGTGCTTTGATTATGGTGTTTCTTAAATTAGCCTAATAGCGTTGAAAAATGAAAATTAATAATATTTACGTATTATGGCAACGTTTGCGAGTGCATCTCAGCTTCAGAAAAACTCATTTAGAGGATCTTTTCAAATAAGTCAGTGAGTTCCGATAATTTTCTTAACAAAAGGACAAATAACAACTTTCTGAAAGTGCTGCGTGAAACAGAATAATGTGTTTTGTTTTTTTGATAAATGCTGTAATGAAAGAATTTTGGTTATACTTTTAAAATACTATGTAGTTGTGCTCAGTTAGTGTTTTTCGTTTTGATATTTGACTTTTCCTTGGTAGAAAGTTTAAGCTATATTTATAAATATTAGTTAAAACTAAGACTACTGACAAAAATAATTGATTTCGCAGTGGTCTTTTTACTATTTTTTTTATTTCTTTTTAGGAAAAGGTTTAATTGTTTTTCTTTGTCTTAAATTACGCTTAAAAACAGAAAGTAAATTCTCTTTAAAGATTTATATGTCTGACAATGTTTCAACAAATTCAATTGTTTTTAGTTTTTCGCGTGCAATTTTCCGCCAATGGCCATGTGTTCGAATATGGGGGGGTTTTAGGGTATTTTTGAAAATTTTTAAAATGTTCGATTTAAGAAAAAAAGTATTGGATATGTCTGTACACAACCCCAGGAGTCACTCATTCCAATATATGCGGTGAATTTTATAACACCCTGTATACATGAATAAGATTTTACTTGTACTTTAAGTACAGGGATATTTCATTGGAAGAGTTACGCATTAAATGCCATTTTTATGGATTTTTCGATGACTCTACAGCACTAGAATTCGCCATGTATTCATTATGAGTCATAAAAACATTTTTGATGACACAGCCAATGGCATAAGGTTTTACAAGATTTTTTGCAGATTTTTCAATTCAACGCCTTTAACATTAACCTGTATTTATGTCGTTGCCTTTCACCTCAAAATTATGATCAAAATAAAACAGCGGTTAACCGCTGCGTTTTAGCGACCACTTACTTGGTGTAAACACTTGGAGAGAAGAAAATTTTTAGGGGTTGAGGCAGTAACCGCACCTCATAAGCGGTAATAAACGATATGTCGCAAAAATTCCGTATAGTATAAAACACTTTCTCAGTGAATATTAGAAATCCGAATGAGCTCGGCTAAATATCTGCAGCAAGCATGTATCCACAGTCGTTTCCTTGAGCGATGTCCGCTGCGCAGCGGTGAAAATGCTTTTATGTAAAGAGAACAATCGTTCAACATTTAAGGATGTAACCTGCGCGTAGGTAATATGGTCATTGAAACTGCTTAACGGATCTATTGGAACACTATCAGTATAAATCTGTCTCAATTTAGCGAAGCCAACATTTTTTCTTAATACACTATTAAATTTGTCTGTAGCACAACCAATTTTCTCGTCATTTAACGACTGTAGAACTATGTGCACTTGTGCACGTCATCTAAAATTTGCAGACTCCGCTAAAGAAAAAGAAGGATTCTGTAATTTTAGTATCGCTCAACAATATGTACTTCGGTTTGAGTTGACCTGTTTTCGTTCGCCTATGCCGTGTGGTATCTCATGTAAAAGGTCTTAAAAAAGAAACATTTTACCGCAAACCCAAGGTCTGTATCTCAAATCGTTTTAGATCAACACATTTTTAAAGATAAAAATTACTTTATTTATTTTTTCATTGATGCATTAAAATAGTTTAACCAAGAAGTTCCAAAGGAGTTATTTTTTCTACTTTTTCTAATATAACGTCAAAAAAAGTATGCAAATAACTGATAAAATGAGGTATTTAAAATTGTATTTTTCTTCATTGTATAAATAAATTACATTCTTTCTTAGGTCTAGCACTGTTTATACTTAGTTTGCATTTACCTTCTTTAGGCGTTCGATTTGTTTTCCAATTATTTTTAATTAATAAATGGTTCGTTACAACGAGGACAGAGTTGAAATAATTTTTTTCTATGGACAGTCGCATCGTAAGTTTACCGAAGCAGCTAGACTATTTAATGAGTCTTTTCTAGCTAGGCCGGTTTCTCCTAGTTATGCTAAAAGTGTTGTGTATAAATTTGTTACCAACTTTACCGTGAAAGATGCGCCACGAAGCGGTCGTCCATCTGTTAAAACCGAGGAGCTTCAAGGTCAAGTAAACAACTGTGGTTGAACCACAACAGTTAGTTCGGAAAATTGCTATCTATGTAGGTGTAACTAAATATAGGTACCGTCCTTGAAATAAGAAAAACACAAGTTTTATCCATACAAGGTACAGCTTGTGCAAGAACTAAAAGAGAATGATCCAGGAGGTAGGTTACAGTTTTGTGAGCAGATGCTAAATCTAATAGCAAAAGTACCAAAATTGCATTGCCGAATATGCATTAGTGACGAATTAAGTTCTTTTAATGGTATTGTGAATAAACACACCTGCAGATATTGGTCTGAGAATAATCCCCATTGGTTTGAGGAAACCCAAACTCAACATTCTCAGAAATTAAATGTATGGGCTGGACTACTAGGACCTAAACTAATTGGTTCTTCTTCATTAACGGGCCTCTTTCTGGAGAGGCTATTTTAGCTGGAATTGTAACAGCCATTAAAGAAGAAAATGAAGATTATGGTCCATTTTTCTAGAAAGATGGAGCACCTCCTCATTATTATTTACCAGTCAGGGAAGTTCTAAATAATGAATTTCCAGAGCGCTGGATTGGGCGACGTGGATTTATTGAATGACCACCTCGTTCACCGGACCTTGCTCCTCTTGAATTTTCCCTTTAGAGATACCTAAAAGAACGACTATACCTGACAAAGCCCGAAAATTTGGATGAGTTACGGCAAAGAATTGTCAACGTCGGCCAAGAAGTCACACCCGCCATTCTCGAAAATGTAAGAAGTGAGTTCCATAATCGACTTTATTACTACCAAGAGGTTCATGGTGGATATTTTGAACAACATCTAAAGTTTTAAAATAAATATAGTTATTTAAATTATTACTCTTTTTCAAATTTTTAAAGGCTTGACATTTACAAATGACTTAAAATACGGACCACGGGTTTGCGTTAAAATGTTTGATTTTTGAAGACCTGAGGTATGCATGAGGGTTGCATTTAAAATTTTTGACATCAACTCCCTAGCATCGCCCTTCAAGGGAGTTGAAAAAGTTAAATTACATAAAAACGTAGATTTATTAACCAATTAGATACCCCTTAAATTTAGTGTCTCTACATTACCCAAGATATTTGCCAATACTAAGACTTTTCGGTCACCCTTTTCTAGTCGAAAAGTTTGCTTTTCAGTGTTTTTTAAGTCGGTTCTTCTTTAGAAAAATATTTATTTCTTTTGTATTAAACTAGTATAATCTTCTACACCAAACCCGTTTGTAGATCCCAACCCCAGAGATGACATATTTCACGACATTAAAAAATTTTTTACCTATAGCCTCGTTCCCCTCTTCTCGTATTTCCTTCTCATTAATGTAATATCCATTTAATATCGATTTATTTGACCCATTATATTATCACGAAGAAGAAAACGACATATCACACAGAACTTTTTTAACATCTGTAAGACAAAATTAAATTATCTGATCTCAGTAACATTAAAAAAAATCCCGTTGCGCCACTTTATTCACGCTTTATTAGTGTTCCGTTAAATGGAACACTCAAGGAATCACTTCGGTCTACGTTCGTTCGTCCGACAATCTGTCACAGGCGATTTTCTCTGAAACTATTCGACGTAAAAATTTGAAATTTGGTGCAGAGATAGAGTGTGGTGGCCCAATTATAGACGTGAAGCATAAAAAGTTAAATTTTGATTCTGGGAGTTAATTTCGGTGGGGGCATGGAAAAAATAATTTCAAGGGCATCTTGTAGGGTGTCAAATGAAAGCTTATTGAAGCACGAATTCAACGATATACGAGTAAATGATATATTTTTGATCGCATTTTTTAAACAAATTTTCGGGGAAAGCAGTTAAAAATTGCTGTTCTCTACCCTTATCACCGGAAGGATCGCTCAGAAAAATCTGAAAAAAATCATTGACATTGAGAATTAGGTGTAGATTGAACGAAAATTATCAGGATTGAAAAATTCTAGAGCAGTCTATTGTTATAAACCATTTATTGTTTATTTACTTGTAACTGCTGACCCATTAGTTTTAAGGCTTGGTCAAACAGAACGCGTACTTAGCGCGCGTCAGCGCGTAATAACGTCGCGTAAGAATTTCGCGCTATAGCGTCGCGTTGTGTTGTATACTGTACTTATATATGATGTCACACAGGGCGCGCTCGCGAGAAGTACGCGACGCTCAGGCGTAGCGTTAGTACGTCGCGTTGAAGAAATTTTCAGTTTTACGCTCGACGTTCTTGCGGAATATTGTGCCGATGTGACTGAAGAGTTAATAGAATGTGTTCGGAAGCACCCATGTTAGTATGGTACAAAGAATAGCTTGTATAAAAAAGTTGCCTCCAAGGCGAAAATATGCAAACGACGATATTCTCCAAATTCCTTCCTCTTTTTATTAATATCATGCACCCATACTCTTCTTTTTAGCGTGACAACGCATATACAAGTAATAGTTCTTCCTCATCTGAATCGCTTGACATCTTATCAGAGAATGGCACTGGTACAAAGTACGTCGCGTCAAACCTTTCAATATGACGTCTAACGTACGCAGCGCTCAACGCAACGTAAAAGTATGCCCTGACGCGCGCTAGATACGCGTTTTGTTTGACCAAGCCTTTAGAGAAAAAGTATTTCGACAAAAATATTTCTCACGATGTAGGGAACAACTTTTGTCGTTAAAAAAAGCTTATCGGTAAAAAAATATTTCTCATTATGTAAGGAACAATTTTTCTCCCTACACGTTTCTCAAAATTTTTATTTGGCCCACTCAGTTCCGCGCATACGCAATGTGAAAAGGCGTTGGTGCCGTTGGCGGAGGGTAGCGCGATAAATGGACGGAGATCGGACGGCCGAGATTTGCTCAGGTTAAGTGAGAACTGATAGAACTGATGCACTAAATGTGCAAGTACAGCTTGCACTTGACCGATTTTTTTTATTAACGTATGTTATGCAAAATTGGACTCTTTGACTCCAGTTTGCCTAGGACAATAAACTATACAGCATTAAAAAAAGCATTTGATCCCCTCCCCTCACTTTATTAACACAAGAGAATGAAGTGTCCTTTAAAATGATGAATCACACGATATCCCTTACCATTTAAAGGTAAAAGTTACCTTCGCTGAATGAAATTTAGGAAATGATTATATCAAAATAATATTTCCCCTTAAAACTAAATTGACGTGTCTGAGTGTTTTTCTGTTTATTACAGAAGAATTTGGCTTAAAAGATATATTCATATACAAGGTGTTATGAAATTCACTGCATATATATTAATATATTGAAACCAGTAAATCCTGTCTTCAATTCAGATTGGGGAAAAATAGTCATAAATGGCGCTTCGCGATAATAAGCCAGGTATCGCCCCTCAAAAAAATTTGTTTAATCACTGCACACCACTGGTAAGAAAACACATGGCCATATGGATAGCGTTATTCGAAAAGGAACCAGGCGACAAATTTTAATTATTTGAGTTATTGGTGCTAAGCGACTCCTGAAACCCTAAATTAGATATTCGAAAAAGACTCAAGTGCCAGAATGTTAACAGAGCCCTCTGTTGACGAGAGGACCAAGCGACAACAAAGAACTCCTGGAATGCGAATTTATCGAAAAGGAACCAAGAGACGTCACTTCGTTCCTTTTCTAGTTTTACGTACGTTATGTCGTGCTGTTTTTTTTTATGAACAATTTTACGTTAATAAACGCATCCTGTGCAAGAATCAATTTAAAAAATGGGCGACAGAGCTAAGAAAACACTATCCTTGTCTTTGGAAAATTCCTTGGTTCTTTTACTGTATTTTCAAATAGAACCAACCGCCAAAACTCCAGCTGTAACTAAGGAATTGCCAAAAAGTTAAGCAAGGTCAAGGTATATACTACCAAACGTGACTTAAGCATTTTTGTCATTTACAATGTAATATTTTTAACCAAAGCGAATCTTTACACCTTATTTACTCAAAAATGTTAAAACGTCGCATGGTTCCTTTTCGAATAAGGCTATCCATATAAAGAACAGTCAGATAGGTGCCGTGTTGCCAGGTCTTTTACTTTTAACAATATTTCGGGTCTTGAGCAATATACGACCCCTCGAATTTTCAACAAATACAAATTTCAATAGCTTGTCAGACCTCCGGTCAAAACGATATCGAATCGTTTGTGCACTTTATTAACACTGATGATTGATGAAATGTAAACAAAATTTATTTCCGCTCTTCAATATACATATTTTTGGGAAAAAAGAATTTATATTTGATAGTAATCTGTTGAGAAACTGTGAGGTAAATAGTTTGTGTGTTAAACGTTATTATTATTAAACCCCATGGGCAAATAAAAATAGTTAAGTGAAGTTTTACAACCTATAAACATTTTTCTTTTTGGTAAAATATGGTTCATCCAACAATTTTTTTGCTTTAATGTTTTTCTTTTGAAGTAAGCTTTTCAAACGATCCAAAAATGTTATGAAATTCGTCGTATATTGCTCTAGAACCCAATATTTCTATGTAATAAGTTTAAAGAAATAATATTTTTATTAGATTACCTTTAAATAAAGAATTCCTGTAACTCTCCTAAAATTCTCACTATCAAAAAGTTAAAATACTACCTATAAGTAACACAAATTTAATAAAACACTCTAGAGAACAGCTGTTTAAACCAACAAATATAAATACCTTAACTTCAACTAACTACCAAAGATCAGTGTTTTACTAATTTAAAAGAAACAATCGCGAACGATGTTTTGTTAATATCAAATGGCTTTAACTTTTGTTAATATAACAGCTTTAACTTCTTCACAACACAAGAATAATGTAATACACGGTATTATTAAACTCGTCAAAATTCATCTTTCGTTTTGGGTAAACAGCTGCAACTGACGTACGTCAGCCGGCCGGCCACCGTTTTTAGAAATCAGGTAGGCGCTTACTCTGCGAAATGGAGTCAACAACCCTTCAGCGTAGCTTCGGCGGCTACATATTATCTCACCGTCGAAAGATATCTAATATTATCTTTTTTTTTTTTTTTTTTTTGAAGAATTATTTTATTTATATATTTATACTAAATTTATATAAACAAATTTTACATAATAATAAAAAATTAAAATATAATAATTATAAATAAAAAATTTCATCCAGATCTGACTCAGCTGATATTGTCCCCAAAACCGCTGCAGTATTTCCCCTCTGTATTGCAATGCTGATCCTCTGGAGAATGAAGCTTTTTGCTTTTTCCTGTTTAATGTTTTTACATATGTCAACAATTAGTTTTTTAGCTTCATCTCCCAGGGGACCAAACGTCTCAACACTAAAAGGTACGAAAATAAACCGATCTTCAAGTTCTTTATATTTGGCTCTCTTCTGTAGTTCTCCGCTGCGTGCAGCTTCACCTGATTTTTGTGAAGTTTTATTTAAATACGAATCTGCAAGAGTGTCCCTGCACGTAGCGTCCCACAGAAGTGCTCGGCCTCTCCTCCATGGCACCAAAGTCATCCCATCAACCCGCTTTCCATCGCCCCGACATATACCAGGCGGCTCTAAAACTGCAGGGAAATCAGCAGTATTTAGAGTCCGTCTGATAATGCTATATTAATCATTCTATGTCGAGCCACACGACCTGCACTTTTTTTGCAGCAGAGACCATGATGGCCATAAATATCTACTGTTTTGCCGCAAGTACAGGTATGTGGCTCACACACAGGTTGACCAAGCCGTAAGGCAATAGAAATGCGGAAGGAAGAGCGGTCTAGAAGATTTCCTAATGCAGAGGAAGGCAGGGCTTTGAGCCAAGCAGAACTTTCAGGTTCTTGTAATGCCAAAAGACGCGCCCTATCTTTTGAAGAATTTGTACTTAATAGAATTTTATTTAAGGAAGCTTCACAAAGTTTATTGTCGAATTCTTTTTGTGTTTTTAATTTCGAAAGATCTGAAACAATACTTAAATTTTTAAAAGAATTTAGAGCTTCATAATAAACAGAATCTTGGAAGGACAGGATATAAGGAGACAAAATAGCAGAAAGAAGAGGAGAGACATCATTACAACTACCCAAAAAAGCTGAAAAACATAGAGTAGAAGAATCTCTTATCCCTAAACCACCCAATTTCAATGGTAAGCATGATAAACTCCAAGCAGTAGAATTTAACATACAATTTGTAATATCTTCCAAACAAGTTTTCAAAGAAAAATCAAAATCTTGAAGACAGTTGAAAACCTTCCAACAGGGAGCACAACGAAGTAAGTACGTTATTCTAGGGACTGCAAAAGAATGTCTAAGAAGGAAATAAGCAATATGAGAATCAGTAGATGAGAGATTTTTTGCCAGTCTTTGAAAAATTGAAACTTTTGATTTTAGAACTTCTTTAATCTTGTTATTACTAAAAGGGCATCCAAGCAATGTTAAATTTTCCAGATCGACTTTAGAAAACAATTTAATAGTTTGGTCATATTGAAAATTTGAATAATGAAGATTGTTTGACTCGTATATTGTGGAAAATTCACATTTTTTATAATTTATTTGAAGGCCAATTTCTAAACAAGATGATTTTAAAAAATTAAAATCCTGAAGAACTATTTTTGGGTCTCCAGCAAGGGTTCCATCGTCGAGATACCATAAATTAATTTCCGATTTTAGATTTAAAATTATTGGATGGAGAGCTAAACAAAACAGTGGCGGACCTAATGGGTCCCCTTGTTGGACACCTCTTTGTGAGGAAATTATTCGATTTCCAAAAGATAAAAAAGAAGGACTTTCATAGCACTGAGAAATAAAACTGTAAAAATTAGGTATGTATTCTTTCACTCTAGACAAAATTGTTTCGCTATTTACCATATTAAAAGCATTGTAGAAGTCAATCTTTAAAAGTGCCGTGTTAGAACTATGTGGAAAAGAAAGGTAACGACGAATGGAATGAACTATACCCTCACAACCACTTTTTGTCCCAAAACCCAATTGATGAGGACGAAAAAATGTGCCAAGAGATTCATAGATAGAAGAACAAACTAATTTTGCAGCTAGTCTGCGTAAACATAGCCCTACAGCTATTGGACGGATGCCTCCATCTTTTTTATTAAAAGCACACAAAGATGCGCCATAAAAAATTGGAACAATAATTTTGTGAACAAGACCATTAAGAATAAATTTTATAAATAACTCAAGTGAAAGTAGTAGGTTAGAAGAAGAAATACCTAATTTTTCGTTCAGCAAATCCTTCAAATGTTGGGGCCGTAGCCCATCGAGACCACCAGCTGAGCCCGGTCTAAATGAAAAAATAGCTTTTTTAATATCTGTCAAACTAAAATTAATAAAATCTTTAATTTCTTTAGTAAAAACTTGAAAAATCTGTTCTTTTTCATGTTGTGGGTGCTTTTGTACAAGTTTATTAAAAGTTTCTTCATCTTTTTGAGCTAAAGTATCGTCAGAGGAAAAAAGACGGATCGCACCTTGGATATCACCTTCCGCAATCTTGGATTCCACTTTTTTGTAAATACTATTGACATTACTTTCTTTTCTAAATTGTTTTTCCATTGAATTATTTTTTTTTGGTTTATAAAATTCCAAAAAAGGGAAAATAGGTAGCTTCTTCGTATTTCTCCATATCGATAAATTTTCCTTCATTATTGAGGTCAAAGACTTGTCGCTCATTTTTCTATTTCTTTCTGGAATTTTCATGACAGCATACGGAAAGACAAACAGATGTATCCATGATTCAGGGTTGTTCTCAGAAACACTACTTTTTAAAAGAGTGTTAAGTTCTTCTGCGATGCATGCACGTGCACCAATAGGGATCCTTTTAACAACAGGAACGGATGACTTTAGTGAAACTAAAAAATTGTTTATTTCTAGGGAATCTATGGTTAGATTAGATGTCTTAATATTCTGATTTTTATGTTTCATACTTTTGTGTTGACTTAAACTCTTTTTATTCTTAAGATGTTTTTCACATATGTCACATTTTACTTCATGAGAATTTTCGAAAGTAGAAAAGTTTTCTTTGGAAGACAAAATTAAGCTTGTAGATGATGCTGAAACCAATGACTTCTCTGAGGAATTTGAATGTATTTTAGAATTGTGAATTTTTAGGCCGGTGTTATTTTTAAACGATTTATCACAGATTTTGCAAGCTGTATTATTTTCTTTTGGTGTTTGATTTAAAGGAACAATTAAATCGAAATGCCCTGAATCTGGATTTCCGGAAAATAAAAGATTTATTGTTTGCGAATACTGAAACTTACTAATTTGCAATCCATTACCTTCTAAATTTAAAAACTCATTCAAATTATCTCTGGAATTTACGAAATATACATTAAAATTTGTTTTATGAATTTCTGACATAGCCAAACATTCGAAAGCAGTACCATAACTTCCATCCATTAACATATAATTACAATAATTTTCCTTTGAAACATTTTGGTCTTCTAAAAATTCATACAAATTTTCCCAATTTTTCCTAATATATTCCACAGATTCTTCTCTTATTTTGTAATGGAAATTCTCACTGTGATTTAGGTATTGACTGAAAGCACGGAACAAACAATTCCCATCACCTTTAATAGAAATTCTTTTGAATGTTTTCATACAAAAAGTTTCAAGAAAATAAAAATTAAATTTGACACTATGACAAGTGTCAGAAAATTTTGTATTAAAATATTTCTAAAAATTTTTATCTTTGAGGTTTGAAGGTAAACTTCTATTTGCTGGAAAACTAGGAGCATGCAGCTTCAACTTCAACAGACGTAAGGTCATTAATATTCTTAAATAGCCACAAAATATGAAGATGTATTTGAAAGAACTTTTCACGATTGTTCTGTCTTTTTAGTTACCTGTGAGGTAATATAATATAATATTTTTATATTATTATGTATTTCTTAAGTAGAATATTTCTTTACCAAATTTCCTTCTGTAATCAAAGAATTTGGTTAAAATTTTATAATACTGTGTAGTTGGGTTCAATTAGTGTGATAGTAAATTATGTGAAACCATATTTGCGACTACCGTCTGTAAATGTGTTAAAATTAGTGGGATACGTGTTAATTTCTACAGTTTATGCTAGTAGGAATAATTCTCATCTCACTATTAACGTAACAGGTAAGTCATAATTGTTTGTGTTACCGTATAACATTGCCTATTTTATTCTGCGTACAACATCAACCTAATTTCACGAGTGCATATTTTCCCATATTAAGTACATTATTGCTGTTAAATTAAAATAGACATTTTTGGTAAAATTTATCTGTGGAATTAAAAATTGGATTATTTTCGGTTTTCACTAAAATCGATAACAAAATGAGATTTCAAGATAATATTTAAGTCTGGCAACGCCCTGGCTGGATCATTTGTTTTTCTTTGTAATATTTGAAGGTATGACGTCAGACTCTTTAGAAGCGTCGGATACGGGGGTGGTTTAGGGTATTTTTTAAAACAAAAAAAGCGCGATTTGAGGGGAAAAAGTATTGGGTATGTCTCTAGACTACCCCACTCATTCAAATATATGCAGTGAATTTCATAACACCCTGTATATCGGACTGGTAACGGAAACAATAAATGTAAAAGATAAACCCGCATAAAGAAAATTGATTAAAATCACTCAACCGGAAGTTTGATAGGCGCTATCCCGATTTTTTTCTTTTTATTGAAAGAGGGTCGAGTGGCACCTCATTTAAAAGGTCTTTTACTTTATTATTCGTTGCTTGAAATTAAATTAATTCTGAAATGGCGACCATTTAAAAATGCCACTTGACAGTGTTGTTAATTCTGGTTTAGTCGTCAATTTTCCTAATTGAGAGTGAAAGAATGCGCGAACAGCTAACGCACAAACGCTGTATGTTCTATACAGGGCTTTCATTTGCAGACTATCCACCTTTAATAACACTTGATTTGATGTAAATCCAATTTAAACAAACAAGGAGATATTTTAGACATCGAAGGGGAAGAGTTTAAAACTAAATTTTACGGTGCACCCCCTCATCCCCAGCCACTATTACTTTAAAATTTCAAAAGGTACCATGTGATCCATGGTGTCAAAGGCCCTAAAAATTCTGATAAAATCACGTTTAATAAAATTTATTAAACGAATTACATTTAATGGAATTCGGTTGATTCTGTAAAGAGTTATGGTCAGAAAATTATAAGGCACAGACGCGAACAATTAATTGATTTACGTAGAGATTTTTTTTATTAAAAAAATGTGGATTACTTATTATTTGTGCTCCACATTCTCATCCGCTGTGACAAGTAAATTTTGTCACAGAGTCTGTTTATCTTAACAGTTAATTTTACTCACGAACGCCTATTTTTACTTAATAATTTACCTTGATCGAGAAGTTCTATCGTCATTCTTACTCTGTGTGGGTGCCTCCTCTTGCTTCCCAGCTACCCCCTGGGAAGGTTGAATGTTTTTTTCTGTCCAAATCTGCTTGGCCATCGTTCAGCTTGTAGTTCGGTTTAACGTTCTCTTTGTTTAAGCCCTGAAGTTCGTTTTCTGCGCCTTGCTTAAAGTTCCCCCTGTGTACTGACAATCCCTCTTAGTTTATTTATGTTTACATGCTTTTTAGAATAAATTGTAAGGGGATACCTACATAAGTTTTCCGGCTGTTAGCATTTTCTCTCGTCATTGGATGGGATTTAATCCTAGTGTCTTCCCACATGCATGTTGCTCTTTAACATTCGGCCTTCGTGTTCACAGATCTCGTGTTAGAATTTAATTTTCATGTTATTTATATTTTCAGTTTAACATAAATTAACTTTCATGTTGTGAAGGTTGGAAGGCAGTGTGTATGTTTTCGTCTTACGGAGCTGTAAGGGTAAGGCGGGACAATATCAAGTTCGGGCCGCGAGGTCGATTCATGTAGACATGGTGCATCGGGGGTAAAGCCGCGTTCTCAGAGCTTCGTTGTGTCGCCAGCGACATACTTCCAACCAATAGGATTTGAATATTTATTTTCCCCTAACCCCCACTTCTTTGTCGCCGGTTTGGGTTTGCTTGTCGCCAGTGTAGTTGGATTATTTCAACTTCATTGCAGCTGTCGCGCGTTTAGTTTTGTTTTGTTTGTGGTGTTTATGGAATTTAGTAATTTATAGAACCTTCAAAGTTTCTAATGGAGTAAAATTGTTATACCGCGGACGAAGTCGCGAGCACAAACTAATATTAAATAAGTTAAAAGTAAAGAGCACAGTGTCTTGTTTTTATTTCAATCAACTTAGTTAAAGACAAAAACCCTAAACTAATATTTTTTTAATATTTTCGTTTTCTTGGTTTCTCGATCGGTCAGTAAAACTAGCTTTAAATTTGTTTTAACGCTTCGGTTTACTTGCTTAAACCATCTTCAGAATTCTATAAAGAAATTATTTTTTCATATGTATATACCTAGGTATATAAGTGATAATATTAATTTTAAGACAAACAATTAGGCTTGTCTGGTTTTCATTAGCATTATTGGAGCCGTTAGCTTTTCGCCAAAGATAATATGATATTAGTAAATTACGCCTTTCCATAATAAGGATTATTCAAAACGGAGTATTAACACAATTGGGCACAATTATCTTGCACAGAAAAAAGAGTTTTCTCGTACAAAAATAATAACAAATTATGAAAATCATCTAAGGTTAGGTTTTCATGGAATGACAGGCGACAGGACGGCTCATCGGCGACAGGCGGTGCTTATCGCCGCGACACCCAATACGATAGAAGTGGGGATGTGTCGCCGCGACAGCACGAAGCTCTGAGAACGCGGCTTAAGAACCAACTGACCTGTTCGCATACACGAACAGTCCCAAAACGCTTTCGGGAGCCGTCGATTTATGAATACAGCTGCTGCAGTGGCATTTTCGAGTGGGAAGGTTGGTTTGGTGGCACTACGTCATCGTTTTCCTTTAAGCTGTAGTTTCGACATTCGGGGTTTCAGTATTTAGTATTTTCGGAAACGTACGTACTGAAATAGTGCGTCTCGATCAGGACAGGATTTGGGTGTTGTTTTCTGTATTTCCGTAACTTTATTGTTTCACGCAAGGGGCCTCTGTATGATTTTAGTGTCTTTATTTGATTAAGTGGTGACAATTGAAGTTCTGAGTTCCGGTGTTTTTGCGTTTGTTTCTCAGTATGGGGTCGGAGACTTGTGCAATTCTGCATTCGGGGTCAATTGAGGGAGCAGCTTCTAATCCATGCTTAGAATTGGTTGGAATTGAGTAATTCTTGTCGGTGTGCCGTGGCGCCATCTTTGGGCTCTATCAATTACTGTCATGAGTTTCTACTCAAGGTCGCCTCTTTGTCTTCCCCGGGTCCTTGGGTCATGTTCTGTGCAACCTTTTGGGCTTGCGCAGATATCAAACTTTTGGTTCTGTGGCAAAGAAGGGAGAACGTCTAGCATTTCCACCTTGGTTTGCGACGAGATTGTTTGCGGTCTTGGGGGTCGGCCATTTTGGGGGCCCAAGTGTTTGGATTAAAATTTCTGAGACCGCTGTTAAATCCTTTTTGGTGAATTTGCGCCTGCTAGAGCAAGGTTTTGATGACAATCTCGATCGTTTCCGTCTTATCAGGTGAGCCAAGTTTGTTTTTTTAAATAGGTTTTTTGCTAGTCTGCATCGTGATGCCACGTGTTTGGTAGATTTTCAAGTACTAAAGGTTTATTTCCTTTATTTCTATCAGCCATCAACATCGGCCTGACATTGCATTCGGAAATCGCTGGTAACTGTCCCATTTGCTGTTGCTGCCTCTAGAATTTCGAAGATCGAGCCCTCTTGAAGAGGTAAGTCACCTTGAAGCTTGTTTTTGCCTCGTATTTCCTGAGTTACTTATTAATCGCCTATTTTTTATTATGCCCCTAAATTTTAATTAAGATTTTAGCGAACCATAATTATCGAAGTTCTGTTTTAAAAGTATTTTGTACTAAGACTAGTTTTTGTAGCGCGGTGTTCTACCTCATATTTTGACTGATAATAACCAAGCGTCTCAATTTCTTAATAGTAATATTACCCTACCTAATTTGCATTCTTTTAAAAGCTTGATTATTTTATTTCTAGTTGTTTGCTGTTAAGCTAGTACAATCTATAAGTTATGTCGAGAATCTTTTAATGTACAGTAGTACAAACAAGTTTTTTATAAACTTTATTTTATCGAGAATCATGTGCAGTGGGCTATCTGATCCTAATTTTAAATCGTAATTTGTTAATGGGTTGAGCTTGGGGTACAGAAATTCAGGCTGTGCGATAAGAGTATTCTAAATATACTAATTTGCTATTATTAGGGGTCGCCAGCCTGTCCAGAAAGCTTTTAATGTCATTTATATTCAGGATAAGTGCCGCCAAATCATTTATTTTTTTTTTTATAAGTTAAAAGATGTATGAGCTTGAAGTTCGGGTTTATATTTATGAAGTTGGGAAGTTTAGATTTATTGTTACTTTTGCTATAACGATTGGTCAAAGAATAGTTTTATATTTTCAGAGGGGTTAATTAACCTATTATTTTATTTGCAATTTGTCATTTGACTATTATTGGACTCATTAGGCTCATACACATTTTACACCTTTCTTATTATACCATACTGCTTGGAACGTAGTTTAGCTACATAGTTGCTTCATAATTAGTTAAATTCGTTTGGGGGAACCTAAAGTAGTTAAGTAGTTGCTTTTATGGTAGCGATTTAATTGCTTGTGATTTAAGCTTTGTGTTTTTATTTATTTATTTATTCATTTACGGCTATAGCCCCTTATAAACACAAAGGTTACACACTAATTAAATCTAAATTTGTGATAGTACATTTGCTTTTAATTTAACATTTGTGTTCTTATAAATGTACATAAGCGGTATATATTTTCGATTAATTCTATTTAAGCGGTTCATTCCTATAAGCGGTGATTTCTCTGTATGTCAATGACCAAAATTTTTCTGGAGTCACTTATTTGGTTCTATTTTCTTATATTATCTTACATTGATATTAGTACTGAACACTTAGCTTTTGGGTCAAGCTACAGTAGGGGTTAAAGTTTTAATTATTTTCTTTCTGTTGGCTTCGCTTAAGCTTTTCTTTTACTTCGAATATTACTTGAACATTTAAATTTTAAGTCAAGGTGTCAATTTTTAGTTGTTTTTACTGTCTACGCTTAAACCTTTCCCTTTGTTTATACTTGTAATATTGCGTAAACTTATGATTTAATTATCAATTATCTTTCTTTTGTTGTACTTTTATTATTTTTATTGTTAATGTAAGATAGCATAATACAGCGTTAAACCAGGTCAGTTGATGAACATTTATTTCTTTGTAAATATTAACGTTTATCGTTAAAGTGCCAATGAACTGTACCATTGTATATAGTTATCAATGTCTTTGAGTAATAAGTTATTTTGTTTATTAACGTAACTTTTTTTTAATCTTATCTTAAGCTTGTTTAGATTTTGCAATCTGGGTTTTTACGATTAGTTCTTTCATTGGTAACTTTTTTTTTTAATTAAAGTAACTTCATATTTTGGGTTTGGTAACTTAACTTAAATTTTACGATGGATTTCAAGCCACTGGCTTTCTCATTTATTATTAGCCTTTTATTTAATATTCTTAAATTTTGCGGATTAGTTCCAGTAAATTATTTCTCCAAATATTAACTTTTTTTATTAACGTAACCTTTTAATTACATCTTAAGCTCGCTTAAATTTTGCAAATATTTACTTTCTCTTTTATTAGTAGTTTTTTTTTATATTAACGTAGGTTCTTATTTTTAAATATTTTTCTACTTATCTAAATTTTGCGATTCTGTTCAAGCCAATGGCTTTCTCTTTTAATATTAAATTAATTAATTAATTAATAAAAAAAAAATAAATTTCGGCGCTTTAGTTCCAGTAAATTGTTTCTCTCCAAATATTATCTTTTCTATTAACGTAACTTCTGATTTTTATTTTTAATTATTAACGTAACTTCAAATATATATATATATATATATATATATATATATATATATATATATATATATATATATATATATATATATATATATATATATATATATACACGGTGTCCCATATAAGAATGCACACTACTGGGATCTCGTAAACCAGAGGAGATACAAAGATGATTAAATTAGAGAACAGTTGCGCTTTGTTGAACCCTTCAAAGTCACGATTCCAAATCTAAAAAAATCCGATTACTTCCGAAGATATTTGGGAAAAACCGAATTTTCCCGATTTCGTTTTTATTTTCTTCTGACTCTATTTAAGAAGATATGGCCAAATAAATTTCACATTCTCATTGCCACTTTTTCTGCTCTACAAGCCGGCGTTCTTAGATTTTCAATACGACGTTTCGTTTCTTCGCAACCATCATCAACTTCATTTTTTTAAATAGTCGAAAAATTTTGTTTTATTCCTAAAAAATTCTAATTTTATCTCTAAATTCCACGACATATCGCTTCTTACATTTATCCGACGTTTCGGCCGAAAAAATCATAATCAATATTATTTGATGATTATTACGAAGGAACGAAACATCGGATCAAAAATCTAATTATTTTATCATGTAGAGGAGAAAAAATTACATGGGAATGTGAATTTTATTTTGACCTGTCTTCTTTTGTGAAATCAGAAAAAAATTAATTGCCAAAATTTATGTTTAAAATTTCCGTAGATTTTTTTCTGATTCTACTGTAAGAGATAGATTAAAATAAATTTTACATTTTTATTGTCATTTTTTTCCTCTACAACATGACGTCATTCAATTTTTGATTCTACGTTTTGGCTTTTCTCGACCATTATCAACTTTTTTTTTACATAAAATAATCCGAAAATTTTATTTTAGCACAGTTAAATTGCCCTTGTTATTCTGAATTCAACGACGTATTATATTAAGACTATGTGCGTATTTTTAAGCTTTAACTATTATTAGTGCAAGTAAGCAAAATGTTATCATCAAATAATTAATTGCGAGTTATTCCAGTTCCAGTATGTAGAACAACTTGGAGCCGAGGTTCAAGCCGCTATTGCAAGGATAACTCCAATGATGCTAGAAAATGTAATGAATGAAATTGTTTACCGTTGCTACGTTTGTTTAGAGAATGAGGGAGGACTTTTTGAACATATGATTAAAGAAAATTGTTTCAATGAACTTTTTGTAGCGTAAATATAAAATATTTTGTTTTTCGATAACATTTTGCTTACTTGCACGTATGTGATACGTCTTTTAATTCAGAATAACAAGGGCAATTTAACTGTGCTAAAATAAAATTTTCGGATTATTTAAAAAAAAGTTAATAATGGTCGAGAAAAGCCAAAACGTAGAATCAAAAATTGAATGACGTCATGTTGTAGAGGAGAAAAACGACAATGAAAATGTAAAATTTATTTTAATCTATCTCTTACAGTAGAATCAGAAAAAATCTACGAATTCTTGAAATTTTAAACATAAATTTTGGCAATTAATTTTTTTCTGATTTCACAAAAGAAGACAGGTCAAAATAAAATACACATTCCCATGTATTTTTTTCTTCTCTACATGATAACGTAATTAGATTTTTGATCCGACGTTTCGTTCCTTCGTAATAATCATCAAATAACATTGATGATGATTTTTTCGTCCGAAACGTCGGATAAATGTAAGAAGCGATATGTCGTGGGATTTAGAATTAAAATTAGAATTTTTTAGGAATAAAACAAAATTTTTCGACTATTTAAAAAAATGATGTTGCTGATGGTTGCGAAGAAACGAAACGTCGTATTGAAAATCTAAGAACGCCGGCTTGTAGACCAGAGAAAGTGGCAATGAGAATGTGAAATTTGTTTTGTCATATCCTTTTAAATAGAGCCAGAAAAAATTAAAAACGAAATCGTGAAAATTCGGTTTTTCCCAAATATCTTCGGAAGTAATCGGATTTTTTTAGATTTCGAATCGTGACTTTGAAGGGTTCAGCAAAGCGCAACTTTTCTCTAATTTAATCATCTTTGTATCTCTTCTGGTTTACGAGATCCCTGTAGTGTGCATTCTTATTTGGGACACCGTGTGTGTATATATATATATATATATATATATATATATATATATATATATATATATATATATATATATATATATATATATATACAGTGACCGGCAAAAAGTTCGCAACATATGGGAAAAATTTTTATTAGGAGAGTATCGGAAAAACTTTCCCAGGGGATCGGTTCTGCATGTCCGATAACCTAAAAATCGATTTTGACATACGTCACGTGACCACTGGTATCGCGTCAAATTAAAAAAAAAATTGTTAATTTACAAAAAGTGAGGTTAGTTGACGAGATATCAAAAAAAGTTATTTGAAAAAATTGCTTAGAATTAAATTCTAGGTCCTTGTGCAAAATTTTAAGATTTTATTTAAAAAAATTGGAAAACTCAATTTTTTTTAAATATTTTTTTATCGATTTACAAATTTCCGGTTTTTTTCGTTTAGATAGCTTGGCTAATGTAAAGCCCATGTATCTGGATGAAAATAAACGAATGTAGTAGTTTTTTCTACAATTGACAGGACAAAATTAAAAAAAACAGGGTTTCGCCGGACGCTAGCTGTTGCAATGATTTGTATCTAGCAGCAGTGTCAAAATTTTAGAGACATTTCAATGAGATTACATTGAGAAAACCTTAATCGTCTTAAATATATCTGAAGTTCGACTTTTTGTAAAGTTAAGGGGATTAAAATAGATAATAAACAAAAAATTACCTGTTTATTTAATCGAAATTTTATAAACGAAAACCAATGTAAGAAAAACTTAAAAGTAGTCAAATTCTGTACTAACAACACAAAAAATCATTGTTTTTCCTTGGGTGCACAAAATTTAAAACTCAGTATGACCACCATTTCTCTCCATACATACTGTTGTTCTCGAGCGCAACTCTCGATTAACATTTCGGAGCATTTTACGATTTATTTGCAATACACAATTTATAATGACATTCTCTAAATTTTGTATATTCCTAAAGGGTCGATGTTTGTACACAGGGTTCTTTAGGTATCCCCACATAAAAAAATCTAACGGAGTCAGATCTACAATTCTACAATTGACAGGACAAAATCGAAAAAATAGGTGTTCGCCGGACGCTCGCTGTTGCAATGGTTTGAATCTAATGAAATGACTGTATCAAGATTTTATTAAGATTTTTCGCACATAAATTTAACAACCAGGTCTATTTAGTTGTACTTAAAACTACCAAAGCAGGCTCTGAAATTAAAACAATCAAATAATCTAGTAGGTTAAAAACAACAGAAAAATGTCAAACAAATTATAATTTGTTTGATTTCAACCTATGGCATTGGTTTATGTCTCGCATCTTACTAAGTTTGATATTTTACATAAGTTTATTAATATTTTATTCCTTAAAATGGCACCCACACTACTTCTTCAGGAAAAGATAGAAATTATTTTAATTTCTGGAGATAATTACAAAAGCCATAGAGAAACAGCAGCAATTTTTAATGAGAGGCACCCCGATAAATCCCTCCATTATTCCACAGTATCTCGTCTAGTCAATAAATTTAAAGAAACGAGATCGGTAGAAAATCAGTATAAAGTTTCCCATGAAAAACCGGTAACAGGTGACGAAGGTTCTCTGGATGTGTGTTTGTCGATCACAGAAACACCCCAATTAGCAGTTAGTCAAATATCGGAGATCACTAACATTCACGAAAGATCTGTGCGGAGGATATTAAAAAGAAACAAATTTCATCCGTACAAACCTAAATTTGTACAAGTATTAAAAGATAGGGATTATGACGCCCGCTTCGATTTTTGTGCCTGGTTCCAGTGTGTGATTGAGGAAGATTTTAATTTCCCAAAGAACGTTCTTTTCTCGGATGAAGCTACATTTACCTCTAACGGAACCGTCAGTTCACAAAACTGTAGATGGTGGGCCACCGAAAACCCAGACTTTGTAATTCAGAGTAAAGACCAATGTAGTTTTAAGGTTAATGTGTGGTGCGGAATTTTCAACCTCAGAATAGTGGGACCTTTTTTCTTTAGAGACAATTTAAATTCAGAACGATATTTAGAATTTCTACAAACTGAGATATCTGACTTTTTAGACAATTTGTCATTAGCCGAAAGAAGAAATTTATACTTTCAACAAGACGGAGCTAGCATTCATTCCACAAATGAGGTGAAGAGATGGCTGGATCAAGAATTTGGAAACCAGTGGATAGGACGGTTTTCTGAAAATCCGTGGCCTGCGAGATCACCAGATCTGACTCCGTTAGATTTCTTTATGTGGGGATACCTAAAGAACTCTGTGTACAAACATCGACCCTTTAGGAATATACAAAATTTAGAGAATGTCATTAGAAATTGTGTATTGCAAATAAATCGTAAAATGCTCCGAAATGTTAATCGAGAGTTGCGCTCGAGAACAATAGTATGTATGGAGAGAAATGGTGGTCATACTGAGTTTTAAATTTTGTGCACCCAAGGAAAAACAATGATTTTTTATGTTGTTAGTACAGAATTTGACTACTTTTAAGTTTTTCTTACATTGGTTTTCGTTTATGAAATTTCGATTAAATAAACAGGTAATTTTTTGTTTATTATCTATTTTACTCCCCTTAACTTTACAAAAAGTCGAACTTCAGATATATTTAAGACGATTAAGGTTCTCTCAATGTAATCTCATTGAAATGTCTCTAAAATTTTGACACTGCTGCTAGATACAAATCATTGCAACAGCTAGCGTCCGGCGAAACCCTGTTTTTTTTAATTTTGTCCTGTCAATTGTAGAAAAAACTACTACATTCGTTTATTTTCATCCAGATACATGGGCTTTACATTAGCCAAGCTATCTAAACGAAAAAACTGGAAATTTGTAAATCGATAAAAAAATATTTAAAAAAAATTGAGTTTTCCAATTTTTTTAAATAAAATCTTAAAATTTTGCACAAGGACCTAGAATTTAATTCTAAGCAATATTTTCAAATAACTTTTTTTGATATCTCGTCAACTAACCTCACTTTTTGTAAATTAACAATTTTTTTTTTAATTTGACGCTATACCAGTGGTCACGTGACGTATGTCAAAATCGATTTTTAGGTTATCGGACATGCAGAACCGATCCCCCGGAAAAGTTTTTCCAATACTCACCTAATAAAAATTTTTCCCATATGTTGCGAACTTTTTGCCGGTCACTGTATATATATATATATATATATATATATATATATATATATATATATATATATATATATATATATATATATATATATATATATATATATACGTATAAACCATACCAACTGCCCTCTAAAATACGTAAATACTTAACGAAGTGCCCTCATATATTACGTAGTTCCCTCCGGTTCCGGAGGGAAGTACGTATCGCATGATTCCTTTTGCTGATGTGCACTAGAGGTTATGTACTGTTCAATTCCGAAAATTTGTGGGGAGGTCACTTTGACCATATATACCTCCCATTTCGGTCCTCTAGTTCAAGCGTTCGCCGTTAGCGCCTGAGTCGTTTTTGGCTTCGTTTAATTTCGTACGTATTTCCCTCTGCTTCGTTTATATAAATTTGTATAAACGAATCGTACGTTCTTCCCTCCGACATTTGACAACATTGTTTTCAAGACCTTGGTAAAAATTCGAATTAAGTGAGTTAAATCTCAGTTATTTTATTAACGGTTGAATTTAGTGGTGCAGTGGTAGATATTTTAAATCTTTTTTGTGGTTTTACCATGGGTTCAAGAACTTTATTAATGCTTAAAATGGTACAGAATCAAGGTGAGTAAGAATTATTTTATTAATTCTGTTTAAAAATTAATATTTTCATAGTTTTTTGTTAAAAGTACAGATCTTCTAATGCGTTTTATTATGATCTAAATATTCTTAATGTCTTAAACAAGTTTTTATGACTTTTAGGGCGATTTAAAAAGGAAAGCACAGTACTTGAATTGAATGTATGAACAGAGTTTTCTTGGGAAACAATTTATAGGTTAGAATGCGGGTTTAACTTTCTTTTCTAACGCCCTTTAAATTCCGTGAGACAGCATTTTTCTTTTCTCCAGACACCCAAAGTACTTTGGAACTTAAACCAAAAACTTATAGAGATCCCGCGACCAATTTCTACCCTCATAAAACATCACTATAAAAAAATTGTATGTGATTTAAAATGATAAGAAAAAGAAGTATCGCTGATTTGCCCAAGCAATTACGACCAAAACAATATTTAATTATGCTAATTATCGAGTCAAGTTAGGTATGTCGGTACTGTTACAAAACATTTTCATGATTTTTTTTAATTATTGTAAAACAAATGAGTAATTTTATAATAACTAGATCTTTCTAACCCCATTTGGCCGAAATTGCTTGGCATTCACCCTTGGAGGGGTAAGGTAGTCAGTGTGTCGGCACCCTCATTAAACATTTTTTTAAAGAAAGTTTAAGCTTTCTTATAAATAAAAATATTATTCTGCCGTGGCAAATATTCATGAATATGTCTGGTGAGGTAAAGTAGATACCCTCTTTAAAAAAATGGTCTGGTTCTGGTTTAGTATTTGGTATCTCAGGCATTTCCGGTCATTTCCGCCACGACAGACCAATATTTTTATTCATAAAAAATCGGTCAAGTGCAAGCTATACTTGCACAATTAGTGTTCCGTGCTATCAACCTCCCACTTAATATGAGCAAATCTCGGCCGCCCGATCGCCGTTCATCTGCCGCGCTACCCGCCGCCGAAGGCACTAAAGCCGTATCACATCGCGTATGCGCGGAGCTGACTGGGCCAAATTAAAAATTTTGAAAAACGTGTAAGGACAAAAGTTGTTCCTTACATCGTGAAAAATATTTTTTGTCAAAAAACGTTTTCTCTAAAACCAATAGTTCAGCAGTTATAAGGAAGTAAACAATTAAATTGTTTAAAACAATTGACCGCGCTGGAATTTTTCAATCTTGATAATTTTTCCGCCATCTACACCTAATTCTCAATGTTCATGAAAAGGCTTGAATTGTGGTTGTGTGTTGTGAATAGAAGGTGTGAATTGGATGCACATTTTTTGGTTGTGTCTGTACCTCTTTGTAATCAAAACGATTTATTTTTAGGTTGGAAGACTGAAGAACTAACACTGAAAAAGAAATATTTCAAATACTTTATAAAACAAGATACTTATCCAACTTCTACTCAGATAAGAAGTTTTGTGGATCTTACAAATATAAAAAGAAATACACCCGCAATAAGATCAAAAATTCAGCATTTAATAAAGAAAAATCAAGACGACTAGTTGTCTCTGGGTCTTGTTTGTTTTATTCCTAGTATCTATTACATTTGCAGAAATGTAACAAATACTAGGAACTATTGTGGAATAAAATAAATAAAATCAAAAAAGTTTTATTAATCCTAATAAAATGGAGTGCACATAACTTATCATAGGAATTATTAGGGGAACTACTATTGATACTACTTATTTTAAACAAAATTTCAGTTAGCTTTTTTATTTATGGTTTTAATCGTTAGCAAAAGCACGATTCACAAAACATAGTCACATAAACTGGCGGTTTTTCACAATTCAATTCATTGGTAAAAATGGCTAAAATATGTAAAACGCTTTTAAACAAAACTGGACATTTTATAATTTCTATAATTTCCTATTTAGACCACGTGAAACAAAAGATATGTAACATCCCGTCTTTGTTAATAAAAAAGATAGAATTTTAAAATTTGGGGCAGTTGTAAATTGCGTGATTATACCATTTTTTGAATCAGGTATTTTTTGTACCAGGTCTGACCGTGAAGATTAAAACTATGTTATCTTAAATGGTGCCTTGCGTTTTTACCCCCCCCCCCCCCCCCCTATTCTTCGTATTAAAATTATTTTTGCAACAATGTTTTACAAGGCCTGTAATTTTAAAATAATAGCTAAAATCATTTTACAAGTGAAGTCTAGATAGTCATAATATAAACCAAGACAGTATTAATGCCAAGTGTACCTATGTGTTTTTTTTTTAAGTTTATTCAAAAGCTTAAAAAGATCCCCGATGTCATGAAAGCTAATGTAGCAATCCTATTTTTTATTATTTAAGTACAAAATATTTATCAAACTCTAATATAATCAATTTTTTGGTTAAACGTTGTTTTCTAAAATTATTCAGCCGGAAATAAATTGTTGTGTACCATCAGTCATGCTGTTTTCTAAGGATAGTCTTATTTTGAACAAACACTAAGTGCATTATTTACTGTTCGTATTTGTTTTTTTCTCCGTAACTGTATGTGTTTAAGTTATATATCCAATTAGGCCTAATGCAATTATATTCTTTTTACTGTCATTTTAAAAACAAAAACATTTATATACGCGGTTAACTAAAATTTTAAGGCGAATTAAGATAAAAAATATGTTACAATAAAAAAATTCGGTCAAAGCTATATTTGCACAATTAGTGTTTCGTGCCATCAGCCCCCCACTTAACCTGAGCAAACCACGGCCGACCGATCTCCGCCCATCTGCCGCGCTACACGCTGCCGCTGGCACCAACGCCGTATCACATCGCGTATGCGCGGAGCTGAGTGGCCAAATTAATAAACTTAAAAAAAGTGTAAGGACAAAAGTTGTTCCTTACATCGTGAGAAATATTATTTGTCAAAAAACTTTTTCCCTAAAACCAATGGTTTAACAGTTATAAGGAAAGAAACAATTAAATTGTTTATAACAATTGATCGCGTTAGAATTTTCCAGTCCTGGCAATTTTCGTTCAACAAACCTAGTTCTCAATTTTCTTGAGTTTTTTTTCAGATTTTTCTGAGCGATCCTTCTGATGATGAGGGTGGGGACGGCAATCTTTAAGCGTTTCCCCCAAAAATGTTTAAAAAATGCATAAAAAATACAATGCTTCAATAAGCTTTCATTTGACACCCACACGATTCTCTTAATTTGTTTTTGCATTGCCCAATTTACCCCCCCGAAACTAACCCCCAGAATCAAAATTTACCTCTTTATACCTTACGTCTATAATTGGGCCATCACACTCTACATCTGTGCTAAATTTCAAATTTTTACGTCGAATAGTTTCAGAGAAAATCGCCTGTGACAGACGGACGGGCGCATGAACGGACACCGAAGTGATTTCATAAGTGTTCATAAATATCGAAACATGGATTACTTTTAGTCAAACCAAATGTTAAAGAAAAATTTGTTTAACCTTCTTATTAATTTAAAATAACAAAGTTACTTGGTCTTATTATATATCTCATATGATGTCGCATTTAGTATACTCATAAAATATACTATAAATGAAAACGTAATACTTATGCCAACGATTCGATATATATACATTTTAAATTTTCATTAAAGTACATTAATGTTCAAAAAATAAAGCTGTATACAACTTATTATAATTGCACCAACCACCCTCCAAAGATTTGACAACCTTGCTGGAGGTATGAGAGTTAAGATTTTACAACTAGAGGCATATATCACCCGGAGGTCATAGGGAACGGTTTTTTCATACTACATATATGAGAAAATCGAACTAAAAAATTGTTACCCCTCTTTTGAGAAACCGGTTCTCTGGGTTCCCCTTATCGTATATATGTAGATTTTGTATTATAAATATTACTAGAAAAGGTGGAGGGTGGTCCGTCTGGGTTTGACCCAGAGGGAAGTTAGTAAGTTAAATACATATATATATATATATATATATATATATATATATATATATATATATATATATATATATATATATATATATATATATATATATATATATGTATATAAATATATATATATATGTATATATATATATATATATATATATATATATATATATATATATATATATATATATATATATATAAGAAGAGCTCCAAGAAGCCAAAAATGTATAGGCCAATTATTTAAATTTGTATACTGTCTTTTGTAAAAATGAAAGCCCACGAAAAATTACTTAGTTAACAATAGTATAACTTTTTGAAAAATCAACAAAAAATTTGTTTTCCAACGGGACTTTATTCTTTAAAGTGTTCTGATGACACCATAATTTTTTAAAATTTTTCTATTGATATTTAACTCTATAAAAAAATTATTTTATGTAATAGATTCTGTTGAGCGGTAGCGCGGCCATGCTGTATCGGCCGTGCGGGGCCCTATTTCAGCACTAACTTAAAATTATAAATAATGGAGGTAGAGTTCCGGGAGTCGGGACTTTTTTTTTGGAACTTTTCTCCTCTTTATGAATCTTTTTTTTTAATTTCTCAAATATTAATAGTTTTTGAGTAATTGCCAAAAAACGAAACACCTTTTTTTTTTCATCTTAATTTGTTAATAACTTTTGCAATTTTTATCATGCAGTAAAATCCTTCGAATACATTTTTCTAGACGTCATTCCGAATCCAATGGGCTATCGTACATATTTTTATGACCTTTAAGGTGCGTTTCCTATGGGGCGGCTGACGTTCGCGGCTGCTGCTCAGCGGCCGGCTGACGCCAGTAATCCATTGACGTTGAAGCTTGCGTCTGACGCTCGAACAGAAACAGATACATTAAATTGTCACATGAGCAGTACTAGGCGTCAGACGATGTGCGGCAGCCGCGAGCGTCAGCCGCCCCATAGGAAACGCACCTTTATCAAGAATTAACACGATTTTGAACTTGTTGACTAGACTAAGTACCTACATTTATTTGTTTTAACGCGGGCCATAGGATTTTACATGGTAACCCCGTGTTAGGGCCTTGTTTTACTAAAGATCTAAAGCTAAAATTTTAACAAAGATAGTTCAGGGCATTGTGTACAAACATTGATAAAGCTACGATATCGTTTGTGTTAATAAAACATACAAAATCCTAGGACCATTGTTTATTTGGGGAGCATTAACGGGTCAGCGCTATCTTACTTTTTTAGAAAATGAAATCGAAGATATTCTCGACGAACTGCCACTTGAAGGATGTCGACGTATTATATGGTAACAGGACGGATCGGCTCCCCATAATATAATTGAGGTTCGCAATTTTTAAACCATCAGTATAACGAATGGATCGGTAGATATGGAACATTACATTGGCCTGCAAATAGCCCAGACCTCACACCTTCAGATACATTTCTTTGGGGCCATTTGAAAAATGACGTATATAGCAATCATAATGAAAATATTGAAGAAATTCAAAGGAAGGTGAGAAATGAAGTAAGAAATCTGAACAAAAATGATGCTGAAAGTATTATAAACACACTTCAGAGGCAAAGAAGAATGGATAAAAAGCGCGACGGATTAAATGGCGGACATGTTGAAAATTTCTTTTGGCATTTATTCGCCAATGTTAACATTTATCTGTTTATGTTATAATTCATTTGTTATTGTGTATAATCACTGGTTATTGCTTTCGAATATTATTAACTAATAAAAATCAACATTTACCAATTGTTTAATAGAATAAATCATTTTGCATAAAAATAGGATTATAAATTCACGGTGACCAAAATATTATTGTCGACCTTGACATTAGCTTTGACTTACCTACGAAGAAAATTTAAAAAGGTAGCAGGTATTTCGTTCGCAACCTGGATAGTTACATCTAAAGTATACTTATGCGAAATAATTTTTAATTTGAAATATTTCTAAAACGATTGAAAAACCGCATAGCGTATGTTATACAAAATATGTCTAGAACGTCAATGTTTGAAAAAATGTATTTTCTAAAACATGTCTTCTTATAAACATGTAATTTCGAAAAGTGGATAAAAAAATTCGAAAAGTTGATTTCCGAAAGTTTTTAAAACATCCTTAGTTTTCGAATAACTGTATTAAAAAAGTGCTTTCGAAAAATATGTTTTCGAAAAATTTTCATATATCACTTCAAATGGATAGAATGAATAACTAAAAAAAAGCCGAATTTTGGTAAGTTAAGATGACAAACCGTTCTGTTCACAAAAACGGGTTTAGATATTTCGTCCATTATGAAACAGTGTACATTTCTTAGAAACCTAAACAATAATAAAAGTAATGCCGCATGCAAACTTGCCCGTTCTGTTTGGTATATACTTTGGTATAGATTGGGGTGACGTTGCGCCCCCCCCCCCCTTGACAAAGTTCTAAATCCGCTCCTGGTTTCCTCAGGAGCTTTTTCTTTGTTTGTTTATGTTTGTTCAGAAACTTTTCTAAAGAAAAGAAGAGCGAAAAATCGTGAACCAAACTGGACAGAAATACTGACATTATTGCCCTGGCAATGTCTGGATCGTACCGACTCTGCCACCACCCTGCGAACAGATATAAAAAATCACAACGCCATCCCCTGACGTCACTGTTTAAGTAAACCAAGGGGGTCCGTTTTTACAACTTTCGTTTGTATAGTCCGCCAGTCGGCTTCGCAAATGGTGAAATAAATCCTCGGAAAACGCTCGTTCCAGCTGAAATTTACTGTTAACAATTTTTTCTCGGCCCTTTGTCAGTCTATTATGCGTTAACGTAGGGACTTTCTAGTTTAGAAAAAGTTTAAATTGCCGGCAATATTTTTCTTTTCATTTCGAAATAACTACCTCATAAATACTGTTTTCTATTATTTTTTTGTTGTGTAAGTTGAAAGTATGGATATTAAACTTTTTGGATTTTGTTTTTAGGATGTTTTTGTTTTAATAGTAATAGTTTTGTCAGAAATGTAAAAAAGTCGTCCTAGTAACAGGATGTAACTCCGCCAAGTAGTTCGACGGGACCCTTGTTTGAAACACACCCTGTATACTACTTGCTGAAATAAGAGTAGTCGCTTTCAATAGATCATCTGACCTCTTGCTATCAAAATCATGTCATGTTATTTGTCCGCGAGCTCTTGAATTACACTAATTACAAAAATACTATCAGCTGCGATGTGCTGCTCCTGTCACCCTCATTTGTAAATCTTATGTATTAAATAAAGAGATATTGTCAACTTGACGACAGAGTCGTGTTTCGTACTCTGACCCCTAGTTTGCCTTTAGGGATAAAAGTATTTGCTTTCCTTTTAAAACTAATATTAAAAACGTTTTAAAACTGGAGAGATAAAAACTGAAATAATGTTACTTGTCTTTACATCCAATGGGCTTCTTCAGTTTCGCTTTTTCTATAAATATGTTAATATTATTGTGCAATCAATCAATCAAAACATACTCACAAAAAAATTTCGTCGGTTGGGCAGAAAATGACAAAAATACTATAGTTTAAAATTCGACCAAATTTTAAAAATTCAGTGTCATCGTGATCATACTAACAACAACTGAATGTAAATAGTCGGCAATTAAGGATGCAACACCGCCAGGCGCCACTTTGGCCGTTTTAGTACTAACGGGGAATGTTTATATAATAAAAGATTTATTATTTGGGTGTTACGCCGCTCTACTGTCAAGGAAAATTAATGTTTTAAAAAAATAATGAAAGTCACTGCGTTTAATACAAAAAACAAATCCCGAAAAAAGGAATATTCTGCACACTGTCAGTACTTTTAATTTTAAAACATGTGCCTGACCCCAATCTATCTCTAGTGTAGTATATATTCGGTCTAGAACCTTATCTGAATAAAATAATTTTTCTGACGTTTCGAGACCTAATATCTAGTCTCGTTATCAAAGAATCTAATAAATTCAAACTAGCCAAATTGAAAATGATCTACTTAAGTAGTTATAAAAAATAATTAAAAAAGTATATATATATATATATATATATATATATATATATATATATATATATATATATATATATATATATATATATATATAAGAGTTTTCGGATTTTTCGAAAATATTTCTCTGAATAATAAAAATTTTAATGTCAGAACAATTTTTAAAACACGTAATACTGTCACAAGTGGAAAAACCAATAATATTTCATAGATCAATATTTGGAAGTTCAATAAGTAAACTATAAGCCTATTTTACTTAATCATAAGTTATTGCCCTATACATTGGCAGGGTGTAGCTTATTTATTGAATATGCATTAAAATTGCAACTATGAAATATTATAGTTCCTTTATAAAATCAAACAATTACTCGAAATAATTTATTTAAACGACGTTCAATTGCCAAGTCAGCAGTATCGAGGTTTCTGACCTAAAGTCAACGCTCCTCAAAAAAGGGGGGAAATTGCGAGAGGTACCGGGATCGACGCCCGGCGCCTCCACCAAATGTCACGCCCTCGTTTTAAGGGTGTAACTAGGGACGTAGCGGTAACGGAACCTTAACTAGATTGAAATTAAACTGATTTTAAAAGCAAACTTAAATCGTTTATTATTCAATGACAAACAAAAGACAAATTTATGATATTACTCTCGAAAGACAACTTAATTTTCCATTACTTACATTAAATATTTGAAGATCATTTCTTTTACAATCTGTCACAATCACCAACGTATCGGACCGAGGATGGTGCACTAGTGTCCTTTCCGACTCTTGTATTTGCGATCGCCCTATCGCCCTATGGAGCTAGGATGGAGCCTTCAAGAAACTGCAAGTATTTGCGTCGGAAGCTTTTCGCTGCCAGCAGAGTTCGTCTGTCTTAAATCGTTTAAATGAGGCAGGTCTACATTGTCTTAGGCGTATAAAACGTCCTCCTTTGACTGAAGATTACAGAACTCAAGGTTTGCCTTAGTGCAATGCACACTGACGTGATGAATGGAAGTCCGTGATGTTAACAGATGAGAGCCGCATATGTCTTCGTGATGAAAGACGTACAGTTCGTATCTGAAGAACGTCCAATTCACGAGTTAATGACCGTAATGTCCAAGAAGTACATCCGTTCGGAGGTGGCGGTGCTATGTTATGGGTTGGAATTTTTTACGGAGGCCGAACGAAGTTGCATGTTTATGAATATACAATTACAGGTGAAATTTATGCCTGAGACATCGTTAGCAACACAGTACTGATTACCGTTGGAATTTGAAGCCTTAGAAGATAACGCTCGCCCACTTAGACCCAGGGTAGGTTTAGAACAGGTACCATTGGATAAAATTGATTATTTGCCGATACTTCCACTCTCTCCAGATCTAAACTATACTGAACATGTCTGGGACATGCTTGGAAGTTGGAAGAGCAGTAATTGGTCGTCAACTGCCTCCTCATGGCGTAAGGACCCTAAAGCAAGTTCTTCCGGATTTATGGGATGCCTTGGACCAAGATGAGTTAAATCACTTAATTCTAAGTACGCCTCGACGAGCCCAAGCGGTATTAGACAACAGAGGTGAAATTACTCGCTATTAAATAATAATTTTCGATTTTCAAAAATATTTTCTGTTTTGTTACATACTAGCTTTCTCCCGCGACTTCATCTGCGTAGTATAGGTGATAATAGTGTAGCTTTGATGTCATGATTATAAATACATGAAACATGAGTTAGGTTAGGTTAGTTATATCTAGAGACCAGATTTCAATATTACATGACGAAAAAACCGGAATCGAACTCGGGTAACTAATAGAAAAGGTACCTAGGTAACGAAATGAAATTAATATTAGATTTTGTCAGGTTGTATTTATGAATTGGGTATTGCTCCTAAAAAATATTTGAATGAACCAAAAACTTCACAAAAGGAAAAGCACTGAAAAGGATGAAATAATATTGTTACGTATCTTAATTTTGTTCATTTTTATGAAAATGGTTTTTCTTTTTAGTGCACCTATTCTTCCCACCCCCACCCTTCGCCATATCTCTCCCTTTTTAAATTTGTAATGGTCATGTTATATTAGAGTTTCTGACCTTAATAATAACAAAAATGTTTAATTAGTTAACATTTTTGAAGAAATTCTAGCCCGCTCCTCTGCCCCCCCCCCCCCCCCGGTAATTTTTATAACATCCATTACACAAAATTGACTTTTCTCACTTCAATAACCCCGAAAATGTCACATTAGTTAACATTGTTGGAGAAATTTCACATCCCCCCCCCCCCCCCGTTAATTTTTTTAACATATTATGTTAGACAAAATTAGATTTTCTGACCTCAATAACCCCGAAACTGACATATTCGTTATCATTTTTAGAAAAATTTTTAGCAGATCCCTTTTATCCCCCCTCCCGGATATCTGTTAGACAAAATTTGATTCTTTGACCTTAATAACCCCGAAAACACATTAATTAACGTTTTGATGAATTTGACAGCCGTTTTTTACCCCTCCCCTACACCTTAGTTTTCTTAACATCTATTATACAAAATTAGATTTTCTGACCTTAATTACCCCAAAAATTTTGGTACACATTTTTCAAAGAAATTATTAATGTCTCTTTTTATCCCCTCTCCCCGGTAATTTTTTTACCATCTGTTAGAAAAAATTAGATTTCCGGACCATAATAACCCCAGAAATGATACATCCAACATTTTTGGAGAAATTCCCAGCCGCGCCTTTTAATCCCCCCGCCCGTTATAATTTTGAACAACTCTTAGACAAAATTAAATTTTCTGAGCTAATAATAATTATTAATAACCCCGAAAATGACATATTAGTTAACATCTTTGAAAAATTTCCAGCCGCTTTTTTTTATCCCCCCCCCCCCCTCCCCTCACACGTTAATTTTCTTAACATTTATTACGCCAAATTAGATTTTCTAGAAAGTTATAAATCATGTGTTTATTTTTTAGAGTACTTTTATGTAGTTTCAAGATAATAGAACCGTGTAACAATTTTACTCCATTAGAAATTTTGAACCCTCATTTTACCCCCTTAGGGGTTGATTTATTAAAAACTAGTAAACACGCGTTTAAACATTAATAACAGCCAGATTCTCCAACGCTAGCCCGGTCTAATTTGACAACCAAAAGTTTTACACTGTGTAAGAATAAGACAACTAAGTTGTTTACTATGAATTTATTTCTGAGCTTTTTCGAAAATTTATAAAGAAAAGGGCAATTTCAGTATGTACTCTCGACAATAATGGAACTAAATTCATTACAGCAACTCGCTCCAAGATGAAAATCATTTTGAAACCAAGCAAATCGCTGAAATATCAAAATAATTCACAAGTTTTTAATGACAACTTATTAACAATGACAGGACAAAAACTTGTCAAAACATAACTGATCAACTAGAAGATCTTAATTTAAACCAGTACTAAATCTTAAACCTTCTTAGTGAATCTGTATGTAATTTTTTAGAGTATTTTTATGAAATTTGATGTTAATAAGACAATCTAGTATTTCTTCTCCATATAAAGTTTGAACCCCTATTTCACCCCCTTAGGCTGGGTTGAATTTTGAAAACCCCTTTCTTACTGCACGCCCACGATATATTATAAGAAACGTCTGTGCAAAATTTCAAGTTTCTAGACCCAGCAGTGTGGGCTGTGCGTTGATAGCTCAGTCAATGAGTCAGTGTCAGTCAGTCAGTTTCCTCTGTTATATATAGAGATTAGAAAAAATATATTGTTAAATTCCTATATTAAACATTTTTCAGTTGAATAAATATATTTTATTTCTAGAAATGATGAGGGAACATATGTCAACTTTTTTCCTGAACTTTTTTTTCTCATAGAAACCATAATATCCTTAACACACAAAATTTTCGCAGCGGTGCCAAAGCGTAACTTATTCCTTAAATTTGGGTTTGATTCCCTATATTTGATCGCTATTTTGAGGGTGAATTTGATGCGAAAAAAATTGAGTTTTTTGGGGATAAGCTAATAATACTAATAATACTTTCGTATTATGAAATAAAAAACTGCTGGATTAGCCCATTATTACATATTTCTCGATTGTCACTAAAGTCATTTATAATTTCACTGACAAATAGCCGAACTCGTGCAAAGCCACGTGATCTCTTAAAACAGTTTTAAAACACTAGAGCGCTAAAAAACAACTCTATATGTATATTTTATGTACCTTTTGGGAAATATTAAATAAAAAAAAAAACAACAATGCATATTTAATTCGTATTATCCCTGTCGGAATTGGCTGGAATTTTAAATATATTCAATTATTTATTCGAACAGACAAGCTGTACGTATTTTATTTATGCCGGTCGCATAAAAAATTGAACTGATTTATTTCCCAGCATTAGATTTGAAATTTTATTTTCGTTTTGAATTGTGGGGTAATTCAGTTATGAAATGTACTGTGATATTTTTTGAAATATCTTTCTTCTCGCAATTAATATGGAGGTAGAATATCATATCCGCCAAAATTTAAACAACATGAATTTTTTTCTCGACCGGTAGTAGAAATCAATTTCTCTGATGTCAAAATCATAACAAGAAAAGCAAATTATTCCCTAGGTGAATAATTTTTGAAAAAATTCCCTTGGAAGTTTTCCAAATTGACGAATTTAAGAAATTTACCATGTTTATTTATTACAAACTTGAACCACACATTTATATCATTTTTTTACATTATAATTAAGCGTTACATGTTTACAAATTGTAATGGTCGTCATTCGCGTACAGGCGGACCGCAGTCCCGGACTGTGAGCGATCCTGCCTTCAGTTCAAATGTTACGATACACATACAGGTCGCCTGAAGGTCTGTGCAGTTCGTCTAATTTGTTATAAAACTACATATAAAAAAGGATATTATAAATTAAGGATCTTGTATCATTTTAAAGAATTTTTAAATATCGAAACAAAACTTAAACTTGTAGATTCGATCATTATAAGTGGATTAGATTATTGTGACGTTATATATCATAAAAATATCAGCTACAATTCTAAACAAAAACCACAAATTCTACACAATAACTGTGTAAGATTTTCAGTAAATCTTAAAAAATATTATCACATTACCTCAACATTCAATCAGTATAAATTAATTAAATTAGAAACTAGACGTGAAATTCATCAAACTTGTTTCATTTACAAAGTCATAAACACTAAAACACCTGATTATCTATTTAAAAAATTAGAATTTCGTAATAATGTTCATTACGCGAATACAAGAAATCAAAACAACTTAACTATACCATCACACAAAACAGAAAAGTATAAAACATCTTTTAAATATAATAGTGCAATCATATATAACAGCATTCCCTTCTATCTAAAATATTTTACTTTTTCAACTTTTAAAACTTATTGTAAAAATTATTTAATCGGGGTGGAGTTGGAAGAATGATTATATATAATCAAAATTCTACCTTTTTGTGCCAACTAGTGTGTTACTATTGTTATTCATTTTTGTAAAATATTTATGCATGATATTATATTGTTACTTTTTACACTGTTTATTGTTTACTGGCACAAATAAATAAATATATTATTATTATTATATTATTATTATATATATGTGTATCGGTTAATCAGCAGTCCAAGCTGTCCGGTGCGAACTTTCATTATTTTGAAAAATTTGTCATCAGTTCAATTCAATAATAAAATATGGGTGACTCGACTAATCAGCCAGCGTTTATACCTGGCTTTATAGAGATTTACAGAACCTTACCTAGTTTATGGAATGTAAAATCCAAAAATTATTCAGACAGAAAATAAAAAGGAAAGGGCTATCAAAAATTGCTTGATTATTAAAACCGTCGATCAAGAGGCAAATATTGATAAGGTTAAGAAAAAAATCAATAATAATATACGAAGTGCATTTCGTGCGTTTCTGGTATAACTTTGCCCAACGGCTCGCGAACGGCTTCTTCGACTGAAACGAGCGACGTACGTATGTACAATTGTTGTGTTTGAAACATCAGTGGCGTGCTCAAAGGGCTCGCCACCAATCATGATCCAGCTCGTCCCTTTCAAGAAGACAATCTTAATATATGTAAGGTTCCAAGCGAATCGAAAGACGACAAGCTTAATTTAGTAGGGTTTCAGCCTAATCGTATATATTGTATTTATATGTATAGGTGTTTGTATGTATGTAGCGATACGGTTACGAAGGGTGGTCTATTCTGCATCATCAGTCCGAAGGAGTGTAATATCTTCCTTAATACGAGCTCTAGAAACACGAGATTTTCAGAGCACGACAACGATGATATTACCGATATTATAGGGCCCCCTCGGAGGGGGGCGATAGGGCGGTCTACATTCTAGTTAATTACCGAACATAATTTTTAGTCCTCGCAATAACTCACTATTACCGAAAATAACTGATGTACCGGTAATAAATTTGCTAAGCTCAGTTATTTTATATTGATGTTTATTATTCCCCACTTTCCACTTGAACAGCCATGCCATAACATAACAATTAAAACATATAATTTATGAAGCATATTCAATTTATTAATTTAATAGAGCATATAAATTATACAGAGTATTACTAGAGTAATTTTCGAAATTCCATTGTCCCTGTCATTTGACGAATTATGGTTAGTATCTTTGATACCCATGCGTATTTTTTTATCTGAGACAGCCCACGCAGATTTCAAGCCTGAGTACTAGGTGGGGGTCTGAAGAGAAGGGAAATGTATTTTACTGACACGAGATTTATAGGATTGGAGGTTGAGAGAGGAACGGAAAACATCTGCAGGCAATTCGTTCCATAATCTGGCGACCCTAGGTATGAATGAGCGAGAGAAATGGAATGTTCTGGTTCTTCTAGCTGGACACTAAGGGGATGCATACGTAGTGCGCCTCTTGTTGTTCTGTTAGGAAAAGTTAAGGGGGAAATTATAGCGGCTAGTTCTTCAAAGCAAAATCCGTGAAAGTATCGGTAGAAAAGGGATAAATCCCCAACAGCGCGGCGATGGGCTAGTGAAGGGAGTTTTCTTGTAATCACTGGGTCATTTATGAGTCGAATGGCTCTATTTTGGATAGAATGTTGTGTCGAAGGTGATGCCTCTCCCCAGCACTCTAGTCTTGATCTTATTTGGGAATCATAGAGAGAGTGTAAGTTGGAAGGGGAGGGGTATTTTCCAGCTCGAAAGAGAAAACCAAGCTTTTCAGCTGCTGATGTGGCTACTGAAGTAATGTGTTCGCGCCAGCTAAGATCATGTTCGAAGCGATACCAACAAAATCGAACGTTTCACTGTTCTGTAGGGCTTGGTCATTCTTGTGGATGGGGTGGGCGTTGCCAGAATTTTTGCGTGACAGGGATCAAGACTGGGTTTTGGAGGCGTTGAACTGAAAAAGGTTTTTGGCATCCCAGTCTAAGAGTAATTGAAGATCTTGGAAAAGGGATAGATAGGTGCATAGATCTGCGTCTATTATTCAGCTCTTGATTCTTTGGTGGCGAGATCCGAACTGTCTGTCATGGATGGTTTTGTGTTTTTCTAGATATTTTAGAATTTGCAAGTTGATCACTTTCCCTATACCTTTGCTGACAACAGAGAAAAGAGAGATAGGTCTATAATTGGATGAAAGGGACTTAGAACCTTTCTTCGGGACACACGAGCAGTCTTCCAGCTGCCTTAGAAGATACCCTTGTCATAGGAGATCGGGAAAAGACGAGTTAAGATGGGTGCAAGCTCTGATGTGCATTTTTTTAGAACAATTGCAGGTATGCCATCCAGACCGGAGGACTTTTTGGTGTGAAGAAAGAGAATAGTATCCTTTTTAGGTTATAAAATAGGATGCTTGGACTGTTTTCTCAATTCCCTTAGTACTTCTATATAAAGCACAGAATAATCCAACGAAAATCATTAATATCCTGTAACTCTGTTATTTTAGGAAGTCAAGAAGTAAATTTTTAAAGATGATATGTAGCTTTTTCATAAGACAAGACCTCTTCAACAGCCTTCGTATCTTATCATCGCTAGCACACATTTTACTATTATTCTAGTACTTTCAAAATATGTAGTGTCGAACGCAATAAAGCCGAAGTAGCATCGTGTCATAACTTCACGGAGTAGTTTAACTGCTTCTCCTTTTGCAGTATCTCATATCACTTCAATAAAGCTCCGTCTGTAAGCCGCTTATACACATCTGTTCGAAGTGTAATGCAATTTCGTCTAATTCCGTCGAAAGTCATAAAAGTTAAAAGCGACGTCAACGACGCGGCGTGTTGAGAAGCTCAGTAAACACCGAATTTTAACACTTAGACACGAGCCCGGGTATTTTGAGGGGCCGCTCACTAAAGAGATTTTTAAATGTGCTGCAAGCGGCTGAGAAATCCATAAATTACATTATAGATCTTTGAAGATTGGCTTTGATCTCAGCCTGTTAATTACGTGTCTGACTAACTGGCAATTACTTGGAAACAAAGTGAGATTTTCGATAAATTATTGTTGAAATTAGAACATTAGAGGCCTCTAGTATTTATATGTAAAAGTTTATTATCCAAGCGGTAATTCAGGACAGGAATGCGAAACAACAACGTTCAGTTTATGAAAACCCAGTCTTATTTACTGTAGAATACAAATTATACTATACTCATTTCAATCCCATGAATTTACCCTTAAACTTTAAAGCCATATTTTTTTGAAATCAAACCGGTGTTTAGCTAATATAACAAAGCAACTTAAGGTTTAGTGAGTGCAGTGTAGTGAGTCTAATCGACGCATATCTGTCGTGGTAGGCGGTCGCTCATCTAACTATAGTCTATGTTTTATGCTGGCGTATCCTTCGCGTAACCCAAGGTTTAGTTCTGGCAACAAGTCTAGTTCGTCTTCGCATTAGTTATCTGTTGTTTTGTACGAGTATTATGCTAGTTATTATAGCACTCTTCACTGAAATATCCATTTTACAAAGAAGTCTCTAATCTTGAACCGAATGACAAGCTCAGATCTATGCACCTCTCTTTTTTGCTAAATCTCCAAATAATCTTCGACTGGGGTACCAAAAATCATGTTCAGTTATACTCCTCCAAAATTCCGTCTTGGTCTTTGTTACGCAAAAAATCCGGCAACACTTACCCAATCCACATGGTCAAGTCCTTCAAAACAATCAAACGTACGATCTTGTTGGTATCGCTGTCGAATAGGTAGCAGCTAAAAAGCTTTGTTTTCTCTTTCGAGCCAGAAAATACTTCTCCCGTTTCAACTTATATACTCTCTATATTTTCCAAGTAACCTAGAGTACCTACTGTTCCCATTTCTGGCGAGCGGCATCACCTTCAATACTTAACATTCAACTTATCAATGACCCACTTACAAGAAAACCTCCTTCTCTCGCTCATCGCCGCGCTGTTGGGGATTTATCCTTTTTCTACCGGTACTTCCACGGATTTTGCTCTGAAGAACTAACCGGAATTATTCCCCCCTTGACTATTTCTACCAGAACAAGAAGAGGTGCGTTACGTATGCATCCCTTTACTGCCCAGTTACAAATCCTAAAATATCCCACTTCTTTCACTCATTAATACCTAGTGTCTCCAAATTTTGAAACAAATTGCCTGCAGATGGTCTCCCTTACCCTCCCAACCTCCACTCCTTTAAATTCCGTATCAATAGATTATATTTCCCTTCTCTTCAGGCGCCCACAGTACGGTAGTACTTAGGCTTAAAGTCTAGGCTGTCCTAAATTTCTTACCAGTTGTTTCAGTTAAGTAAATGCTGAAAATGAACCCCCAACCTCCATGCAATTATAAAGGCTCTGTTCGAAATGTTCGCGAACATTCTAATTTATTATGAAGCATTTTGGGAGGTATTTGTCGGCACTCGTACACTATTCGTTATCGCAATGAACCCCCAACCTCCATGCAATTATAAAGGCTCTGTTCGAAATGTTCGCGAACATTCTAATTTATTATGAAGCATTTTGGGAGGTATTTGTCGGCACTCGTACACTATTCGTTATCGCAAGTCTTCTAAATTGGGCTGGGTTGCTAAAACTAACATATTAATTTCCGCAAAAACAATAGTTTTTCGGCCTCCTGAGTAAGTCTATTTAACAAAACTGAACTTTTTTTGAATCATCTGTAATAGCGTTTGCCACAAAAAAAACTGTTCTAGGCGATTTAGATGCACAGATCTTCGGATCAAATTCCCGCTGCAACCCAACAGTTGTCGCCATTTTGACACGCACTCACGCGATCACTGGCTTTATATCTATATCCACTATTATCGCGAAACTCTGGCCCAAAATGGAAAAACAAATCCGCGTCGCCACTTTGTAACGTCCTACAGGATAATGAAAGAGGAGTTTTCGAATAGCTTATTTATCTCCATAAGACATACATACACTTGACATGAAACCCGTATCTCCACTACCTAGTATCTCCCTCTTTAAAACAGTTCCTATCGACGAGGAAGCAAAAAAACTATCTCACAAGGATACATAAATTAAGGTACGAAAGTGAGTGGTACTATACCGCTTGTACTAATAATGTATTTCTGATGAAGGTATGTCACACATAAAATTTTATTTTTAAATTTCCCCACAAGAAAAAGTCCTAGATCAGGAGATCTTGCAGGCCATTCAATAGGACTTCTCCTCCCAATCCATCTTCCTTGAAAATTCTCATCCAGATACTGGCTTACAGGAAATGCATAGTGTGGGGGAGGGGGCGATCTTGCTGAAAAATTAGATTTTTTGCCGACGACGGCGACGATCATCTTCTTCAATAGCATTAGTTAAAGCAGGGTCAATAGTAATTTCGAAGAGCTGTAGGTACCTTTCACCAGTTAAATTCCCAGGAAGAAAATACGGCCCGATAATATGGTAGTCAAAAATTCCAGCCCACACATTTAATTTTTCTGGATGTTGAGTATGGCCTTCTCTAAAGATTCAAAGGTTGGAATCCGACCAATACCTACAACTTTATTATGTCGATTGACAGTACCATGAAGGAAAAAAGCATTCATCTGAGAAACAAGTGTTAAAAACAATTTGTGGATCGCGAATGATTCTTTCACTCATTAACTCGCAAAATTCCAAACGGCGCGGCGCGGCGCGGCGGTCGGTATCATCTTCATTAAGTTCATGAACCAGTTTTATTTTGTAGGAATGTATGCTTCTTTAAAAACGCTCTGGGTAGTTGTACGCGAAACACCCGACACTTCTGACATTTTCCTCGTGCTAAGTGTGGGATTACTTGATTGCAATATGACACAAAACAGAAACATCAACAGCTTCATTTCTTACAGAATTTTCAATATTGCTTTTTTTGTTTAGCGCTGATCCAGTTTCACGAAATTTCGCCACTAATTCTCGGACGTAAGAATGAGACTAGTGTCCATTCTCGGTGTAATTAATTATAAGATAACGGGGCAGCTCTAGCGATACGTTATTTCTAAAGAAAAGTAAAATAATTTCGACTCTTTTTTCAAGAGTACCATTAATGCGTAATTGAACGAACCGAAATTTATAGCAAAATTATTAGTTTTACTACGAAATTAACCGATATCAGCAACAAACTAATGATAGCCCTTTTTTCGACACGTTAAGTGGAATTTCAAAGACCTATTGTTATAATATTGCATTTAAACCCAAATTTCTTGAATATTTCATTTCTCGAAAACTACTCACCCGATTTCAACAAGCAAGGTTCCATTGAAAAGGTAATTTTAATCAATTTCCTTTAAAATAAGGTGTCACTCGACCCCCTCCAATTTAATATTTTAAGGGTGAAAGCATGGGATTGAGAAAAATAAAAAAAATATGTCCCCCTGAAAGCTAAAGGGTCCGAGCGTTTTTTAATTTATTTATTTAAAAGAAAATGAACCTGGGTGGAAAGTTTTCAGTGGGCCCCCCTGTATATAACTACATACATATATATATATATATATATATATATATATATATATATATATATATATATATATATATATATATATATATATATATATGCTGTTAAAAATATTATCCTTCTTGACTTCCACAGTGTGATAACAATTATATAATAATTAGTTGATATTATTGATTTCAGTGGACACAAATACATTACTTCAATAACTACATCGACAAAAAAAAAGACAGGCAATCACTAATTTTACCGAATCAGAAATTCTGAACTGGAATTAAACTCTCTTAAAGCTTTTCTTAGCTGTACTTTTTAAATTCTCTGATTATGTAAAAAATACGAAATCATAAAACAGGGGTCGAAAATCAGCTTTCAAATTACTCGAGAATCTTCCATTTCGCGTCTTTTTTATCCCGAAGAAAGTTTTCCAATTTCCTTATGCAAAAAATGATAAATTTTCCAGTAAATATAAAAACATCGTAAAATGAGTCAGACGGTATTATTAAATTTATATTTGCAAATTTTCCAGATACCCTAATCGACGTCGTTTTTGAGGCAATATCGTTTTTTCCAAAGATTTGGTTCGCAGCAATTTATGAATTGTTGTTTTTTATGTATATTGTAGGGAAATACTTTTATGTATTATTTTATGATTTTGACATATTTGTTTTTTATTTAAAAGAATTTTTGTACTGAACCGTTTTTTATCTGAGACGATTCACGTTCGCGTGCGCATCTGAAGAAAAGAGAAAAAATGCAATGTATTGATACATGTAGTATGTAGTATCCATGTTTTTTGATCTCACAAAAGCCTTCGACATGGTAAATAGAGAGATACTTCTGGATAAATTGGTGAGTGTAGGAATACGCGGAAATCTTAAGTTGTGTATCGAGTCTTTCTGGTCAAACCGATTCCTGAGAGTCAAGTGTAATAACAGCATTTCTGATTGTTTTGGTTTGGATTTGGGTGTTCCTCAGGGGTCAATTCTTGGCCCCCTCTTGTTTCTTATTTATGTGAATGACTTGCCAGATTTCATTGGAGGTGATCATGTTACCATGTATGCGGATGATACATCTATCACGGTAACAGCTAGCACGCCAGAGGAGCTGCATCTGAGGGTAAGTGATGTGTATGATAGAATGATCAGTTGGTGCCAAAGGAATAAGCTGATAATAAATGAGAATAAAACAGTTTACGTAAATTTTAATATTCGCAAACCCCTGCCAAACAGTTCACTCCCTCTGTCTTCGAATGCTAAATTCTTGGGTACTCATCACATAAGCGACAGATTTTCATGGAATACGCACATTGATTTCATATCGAAGAAGCTAAATAGCGCTTATTATGCTGTCCTGCAGTTGAAGAATATTCTTGACCGTAGGGCTCTGTTACAAGTTTACTACTCCTTGGCCTATTCACATATTTCCATGAGCATTATGCTCTGGGGAAAGAGTAGGGATTCTGTCAGGGTATTCGTAAATCAAAAGAGAATCCTAAGACTAATTTTTAATATGGGTGTGCGTGAGTCCTGTAAGAGTGCTTTCATTAATAACAAAATCCTAACTGTTCCTTGCATTTTTATCTATAAATGTTTGGTGTTTGCTAGAACAAATCTGGGGCAGTTCCCTTCTATCTCACATGGTCATAATCACCAAACAAGAGGCGAACACACTCTTTTAATTCCGAGACACAGGACGGCCAACTTCAGGAACTCTGTTGACTATAATGCCATAACATTGTTTAATAGACTGCCGGTTGAAATAAGATCTTTGTGTGTGAGTCGTTTTAAAGTGAAACTACGACAGTTCTTGACGTCAAATGCATTTTACTCCATTCAGGAGTTTTTTGACTGTCCGATGGGTACGGTTCTCCATACTGATGGAGTGTGAGTTGTCTTGCTTTTATCTCTGTCTTTTAATATGTTTTTTGTATCGTTCAGAGCTGACAATTAGTGATTAGATCACCTTGGCAAATTTTAATTTTTAATTCAAATTGTAATTTTAAGTTAAGATTAATCTAACTTAGACTTAGATAATTTAGTTTTGCCTGTATATGGTTTTGACGTGCCAATGCATAAAATTTTATGTTATTGTATTTACAAGTGGCTAAATAAAGAGTTTGAGTTTGAGTTTTTATGATTTAAGGGATTGAAGGGTAGGAGAGAAAAGTAAAACCTCTGCATGCAATTTGTTCCATAATCTGGTGATCCTATAGGAATGAATGAGAGAAAGAAGCGGAATATCTGTGGAAGAGAACCAGATTACCTGCAGCACAGCGCGGCGATGAGCCGAAGAAGAAGGTTTTCTTGTGAAATTGAGACATTGATGAATCGAACGGCTCTCTTTTGAATAAACTCAACAATATTAATTGCCGAAGGTAATGCCGCTCTCCAGATGTAGGAACATAATTCTAGAATAGGCTTATTTGGAAAATACGGAGAGTATACAAGGTGAGTTTTTTACCGTGTTACAAGGCGATATCTCGAAAACGGTTTAAAATATGTTTATGAAATTTTCGTGAGTTAATAAGGAGATGGAGGGACATATTTAAACATATTTTTGATATTTACCCCCTCTCTCTATTTTGAGGCGTGGGGTAACTTTTGAATTTTAAACGGGATGATGTACTTTGTTTCTAAAATTCGAATCTGCATAAAAAACTACGTGTGTGTTCAATTTTTTTTTGATTTGCTCTTTCGATTAGGGAATTATGACTAACTAAAATTTTGATTGAATTTAAAAAATAAATTTTACCGATAAATAAGTTCACTTATTTCAGAATTGTTATTCGTTTCCATCTAAATTCATTATTTTTACTTAGGTCAGTTGAGAATTTTGATATTTTAATGATTATTTCTCAGTTTATTGCTCAATTAAACATGGAAGCGAATTTTAATGTGCAAGTTGATATGTTGCTAATTTTAGGGGAGTGCAGAAAAAAACTACAGAGAAGCTGCACTAGTGTGGGATGAAAGGTTTTCTAATAACCAGAAATCTCACATGGCATTTAAAATGCTGGAAACCGGAAGTTGTACTACTAGCAGACTAAAGACGAAACCACGAGTTCGGAAGCAAACTAAAATGAACCAAAAAAAAGGGCAGTTGGCGTTTTAGGAGCGGTAGCTATTGACCCGCATGTAGGTACCAGACGGCAAATCATTGATGCTGGAATGAGTCGAAAATCACTTGCGACCACATTACACTTGTACAATTATTATCCATACCCCATTACACTCCACCAAGACCTATATGGGCAAGACTTTGAAAATAGCGTTACATTTTGCAATTGGGTCACAAGACAAATGCAAGGAAATATCAGGTTCCTATTGAATATTGTTATTTTTTCTGGCAACGCTACTTTTCATAATTATTGTGGGTAGGTTGGATTTTAAGTTATCCCTTGTCAGTAGAAATTATTTTTTTTGTTTGGTTTTTTAGGTAAATAGACACAATATGCACTACTAGGCTTCGGAAAATTCCCACGGGATGGGAACTCTGCCAAATCAACATCCCTGGTCTGGTGTGGTAGAATCTGAGATAGAGTAAGATTTCGTTAAAGGACATTTAAATGGAGAAATGTACACAAATTTTTTAAGAAACCAATTACCCCAATTATTAAACCAAAACATATAAATCCTAACACCAGGTTTCAACAAGACGGAGAGCTCCACCCCATTATGCAATAACTACAGGCCCGTAATCATTTGAATGAAATATTTGATAACAGGTGTATGGGACGAGCTGGTTCGGTCAACTGGCCTGCTAGGTCCCCGGATTTGACCCCCTTGACTTTTTCCTGGGGGGTTTTATAAAGGACAAAGTGATGGCAACTGTACCTACAACTTACACACACGCTTTGCCTGCTTATTAGTGACACCTGAAATGTTACAGCGGGTTCGAAATTCATTTAGAAAAAGGGTGAGAAGTGTTTGGAAGTTAAAGAGGGACATTTCGAACAACTTCATCAAGCATTACAGACGATAACTAAGTTTTTTATTTATATAACCTAATTTATTTTATAACCTAATAAATCATAATTCCGTAACCGAAAGAGCTAATCAAAAAAATTGTACCTACACATACGTAGTTTTTTACGTAGATTCGAATTTTATAAACAAAAGTACATCATCCCTTTTAAAATTCCGAAGTTACCTCTCACCCCTTAAAATAGACAGGGGGTTAAACATATGTTTAAATATGTTGCCCAATCTCCCTGTTAACTCACCAAAGTTTCATGAAAATATTTTACACCGTTTTCGAGTTATCGCCTTGTAACACTTTAAACATTTTTTAGATATAAAACTAAACTGGTCAACAAAAAAATCGGCAAATGCGATTTTCACCCGACTTTTCAAACTGCTATAATTTTTTAAAAACTTAACTTTTTTGAGAGCGGTTTTCGGATATTGATAGCTCGTCTTTCCCAAATTAAGCATCAAGAAGTGATTTTGCACTGGAAGTGCCATTTTCATGCTATACAGGGTAATTAATAAAGTAATGTAAAACTACTAAAAGTTTAGGTGTGTGCCATATTGCCAATAATTTTTTTTGGTCGTTCCGACATAGCACGTTAGTAAGCTGATATCAATATCTCCAGACGTATTCGCCGGAATTTCGATTAATGGTCTCTGGAGAAAAATACAGGAGAAAACAAAAAAAGCATACAAATTTTGGTAGCGTCATTTTTAAAACGCTGTAGCTGGAAAATGGATTCATAGACTTTGTCGGGGCTTTTTGGGAATTGAAAGCCCTTTTTGTGTAGAGTTTTACCTAATAAACTGTTTTTTGTTCAATGTCAAAATGTTTGCGTTGTATAGGGGTGAACTAAAAAATAAATGAAAAGTGTTGTTAAAAATAAGTTTTCTTTTAATTTGGGCAAACTGAGCAGTATGCGTTTTTTTTCTTCCAGAACTAGGGCGTTTTGCTCAAATTTCGATTAGTTATACAGCGTGTCCAGAAACCATCTAAACAAATGCGAAACTTTTTTTATTTTTGACTTTTCAAAAAAGGTAATCCCTCATAAAAAGTTCTGCATCGTGAGAAAATAGCATAGCCATTCAAAAATTTGATCTAAGACATACAGGGTGACTCAAAAATGTAACAGTCCTAATCCATGTGAACCTAAAAAGACACTAAATCATTATTTAAGGGTAAACTGCTACTGCAAATGTACAAATGTACTAGTGTTAACTTTTTATGTTAGTGAATTAGGTTTGAAATATACAGGAGGTCCCAAAAATAAAAATAATTTTTTTTTATCGACTTTACAAAAAAGTACCTATATCTTTATAAAAAGTTCTATATTGTGAAAAAAGGACATGATGAATCAAAAATTTGATCTAGAACATATAGGGTGGCTTAAAAATTTAAAACTTTGAAATGGCCTTACAACAAGGGTAAGCTAAATTTCAATTCAACCACTATGGTATTTGTACAAGGTTACTAATTAAGTTATAAATAAGCACTTAAACGTAAAATGAGACGTACAGGGTGATTAAAGGTTTATTTTTATTTAACATAATTTTAATAGTCAATTAAAGGTTTATTTTTATTTAACATAATTTTCATAACAAATGAAATATTAGGGTAAGAACATATTGAACATGACTAAATAACTAAATAAATTTAAACCTCCACGCAACCTCCGTCCTTTTCCATACAGTTTATCTTTAAATAAAGATTTGGCGTCTCTTTAACTTTACGTAAACTGAGACTTTCATCTTTTTAAGCCACTCTGTATTGTCCTATATCATGTTTTTGAATAATTATGCTCTTTTTTCACAATGTCGACTTATTATGAAGATACTTTTTTTGTAAAGTCAATAATTAAAAATTTATTTTATTTTTGGGGCCTCTTGTATGTTCCAAACCTAATTCACTAACACAAAAGTTACCTCTACTATATTTACAGTGGCAGTTTACCTTTAAATAACGATTTGTGTCTTTTTAGCTTCACGTGGATTAGGACTTCTACATTTTTGAGCCACCCTGTATGTCTTAAATCAAATTTTTGAATTGCAATGTCATTTTCTCACGATGCAGAACTTTTTATAAAGAATAACTTTTTTGCCGTAAAGTCAAAAATAAAATGTTTCCGATTTGTTAAGATGGTTTCTGGTCATGCTGTATAACTAACCGAGAGGTGGACAAAACGCCCTCGTTTAGGAAGAAAACAAACACATACAGCTCAATTTTCACAAATTAAAAAAAAACATACAATGGATTTCATTTACTTTTTAGTTCACCCCTGTACAACGCAAACATTTTGACTTTGAAAAAAAAACAATTTATTAGATAAAACACCACACGAAAGGGCTTTCAATACCTAAAAAGCCCGACAAAGTCTATCACTCCGTTTTCGAGCTACAGCGTTTTAAAAATGACGCTACCAAAATTTGTGTGTTTTTTTGTTGCCTTCTGTATTTTCCGTCAAAGACCATTAATCGAAATTTCGGCGAAAACGTCCGGAGATATTGATATCGGCTTAGTAACGTGCTGTGTAGGAATGACCAAAAAAAATTATTGGCAATATGGCACACACCTAAACTTTTAGCAGTTTTACATTACCTTCTTAATCACCCTGTATAGCATGAAAATGTCGTTTCCATTGCCAAATCACTACTTGATACTTAATCTGGGCAAGACGAGCTATCGGTGTCCGAAAACCGCTCTCAAAAAAGTTAAGTTTTTAAAAAGTTATAGCAGTTCGAATAGTCGAGTTAAAATCGCTTTTGCCGATTTTTTTGTTGACCAGAACTGGTCAACAAAAAAATCGGCAAAAGCGATTTTAACTCGACTTTTCGAACTGCTATAACTTTTTAAAAACTTAACTTTTTTGAGAGCGGTTTTCGGATATTGATAGCTCGTCTGGCCCAGATTAAGTGTCAAGAGGTGATTTTGCAATGGAAGTGACATTTTCATGCTATACGGGGTAATTAATAAGGTAATGTAAAACTACTAAAAGTTTAGGTGTGTGCCATATTGCCAATAATTTTTTTCGGTCGTTCCGACATAGCACGTTAGTAAGCTGGTATCAATATCTCCAGACGTATTCGCTGGAATTTCGATTAATGGTCTCTGGTGAAAAATACAGGAGAAAACAAAAAAAGCATACAGATTTTGGTAGTGTCATTTTTAAAACGCTGTAGCTGGAAAACGGATTGATAGACTTTGTCGGGCTTTTTAGGTATTGAAAGCCCTTTCGTGTGGTGTTTTATCTAAAAAACAGTTTTTTTCAAGGTCAAAATGTTTGCATTGTATAGGGGTGAACTAAAAAGTAAATGAAAACGATTGTTAAAAATGTTTTTTTTAATTTGTGAAAATTGAGCAGTATGTGTTTGTTTTCTTCCAAAATGAGGGCGTTTTGTCAACCTCTCGGTTAGTTATACAGCGTGTCCAGAAACCATCTTAACAAATCGGAAACATTTTATTTTTGACTTTACAGAAAAAAAGTTATTCTTTATAAAAAGTTCTGCATCGTGAGAAAATCATATTGCCATTCAAAAATTTGATTTAAGACATAGAGGGTGGCTCAAATATGTAAAAGTCCTAATCCACGTGCAGCTAAAAAGACACAAATCGTTATTTAAAGGTAAACTGCCACTGTAAATATAGTAGAGGTAACTTTTATGTTAGTGAATTAGGTTTGGAACATACAAGAGGCCCCAAAAATAAAATAAATTTTTAATTATTGATTTTACAAAAAAATTATCTTCATAAAAAGTCAACATTGTGAAAAAGAGCATAATTATTCAAAAACATGATCTAGGACAATACAGAGTGGCTTAAAAAGCTGAAAGTCTCAATTTACGTAAAGTTAAAGAGACACCAAATCTTTATTTAAGGATAAACTGTATAGGTACTTTTTTGTAAAGTTGATAATAAAAAATTATTTTTAATTTTGGGACCTCCTGTATATTTCAAACCTAATTCACTAACATAAAAAGTTAACACTAGTACATTTGCAGTGGCAGTTTACCCTTAAATAACGATTTTGTGTCTTTTCAGCTTCACATGGATTAGGACTTTTACATTTTTGAGTCACCCTGTATGTCTTAGATCAAATTTTTGAATGACTATGCTATTTTCTCACGATGCAGAACTTTTTATGAGGGATTACCTTTTTTGTAAAGTCAAAAATAAAAAAAGTTTCGCATTTGTTTAGATGGTTTCTGGACACGCTGTATAACTAATCGAAATTTGAGCAAAACGCCGTAGTTCTGGAAGAAAAAAAACGCATACTGCTCAGTTTGCACAAATTAAAAGAAAACTTATTTTTAACAATACTTTTCATTTATTTTTTAGTTCACCCCTATACAACGCAAACATTTTGACATTGAACAAAAAACAGTTTATTAGGTAAAACTCTACACAAAAAGGGCTTTCAATTCCCAAAAAGCCCGACAAAGTCTATTAATCCATTTTCCAGCAACAGCGTTTTAAAAATGACGCTACCAAAATTTGTATGCTTTTTTTTTGTTTTCTCCTGTATTTTTCGCCAGAGACAGTTAATCGAAATTCCGGCGAATACGTCTGGAGATATTGATACCAGCTTACTAACGTGCTATGTCGGAACGACCAAAAAAAATTATTGGCAATATGGCACACACCTAAACTTTTAGTAGTTTTACATTACCTTATTAATTACCCTGTATAGCATGAAAATGTCACTTCCATTGCAAAATCACTTATTGATGCTTAATTTGGGAAAGACGAGCTATCAATAGTATCAATATCCGAAAACCGCTCTCAAAAAAGTTAAGTTTTTAAAAAATTATAGCAGTTTGAAAAGTCGGGTAAAAATCGCTGTTGCCGATTTTTTTGTTTACCAGTTTATTAACAAAAACTCATAACTTTCGAAAAGCATATTAACCTTCTTTATATAATGCAATTATGCACCTGGGACTTTTTGAATGGCCATAAAAATTTAGACTTAGCGATTGAATATTTTTATAATAAAATTCATAGTATTTTTAAAGAACATGTTCCTGTGTATAATAACTTTAAAAGGGAATTTCCAGCCTGGTATACCTCAGACATAATAAAAAATATAAAAGACAAATTGCGTAATAAATATAAAAGGACAAAAATAACCGATTTGTTTTAGGATTGAGTAACTTACGATCTGTATTAAAAGAACAAATTAAAATGGCCTATAGCCAATATATTACAAATGTTCAGTCATCTATTGTAAATAAATGATTCTCAAAGGGTTTGGCGATATATAAATTCAAGAAATAAAGCGTTCAGGATTCCGGGTGATATGTTTCTCGGGGCCCAGCGTCTTGATAAGCCTCAAGATATAGTTAATTCATTCGGCGAATTTTGTTTCAGCGTGTTTGTACAGGGTGGGCCTGATGATCATAATGAAACTGTAAATAACGTTATAAACGAGCACATTTCCATTATTTAACCCATAACTGAACATGACCTGATTGCTTCTGAACGACTTAAGAACAAGATGACATAGGGTCCAGATTGTATCCTTGCTTTTATTGTTAAAGGTGCCTTCATTTGACCGTTAGTAAGAATTTTCCCAATGTGCCCAATTTTTAAGTGCGGGGAACGAAATCAAGTTAGTAGGTAACTATTGTCCAATCTCCTTGCGTTGTAACTTTTCCAAGATCCTTGAGACGATTCTGTATGGGCGAATTTACCTGTCACCTAACCCCTGCATTGCTTTAGAACAACATGGATTTGTAAAAAACAGGTCAACAGTCACCAATTTAGCATGTTTTACTCAACTAGTTTCTAGAGTTCTGGTATAATCAGGGACAGGTGGAACTGCCACTTTTTGAGTCATACCTAGTGGATACAGCCCAATTTGTATTTTATAATGGGTTTACTTCAAACGAATATGTGGCAACTTCACGGGTTCCACAAGGATCGAACTTGGGGCCCTTACTCTCCTTACTCTTTATCAATGATCTAAGCAGGGCTATAAAATGTGAAAAATTATTTTTTACCGATGATCTAAAGATATTTCGGAAAATCGAAACAATAAGCGATTGCATATTACTACAAGAGCAGTTAGACTTAATTCAGGGCTGGTGCGACGAAAACAAACTTACCCTTAATGCACCAAAGTGCAAAGTTATGACATATACTCGTAAACTAGAACCACTGCAGTATCCATATACTATAAATCAGAATGTTTTTGGACAAGTCAGTTTGTTGAAGGATCTAGGTGCAACTTTTAATACTAAATTAAACTTTATTGAATATGTCATCAGAATAATATTGGATGCGGGTAGGACGCTTGGCTTCATTGTGCGCAACTGCAGGAGCTTTAATAATCTACGAGTTCTTAAGACTAGTTTTTTCTTTGTACGATCAAAACTTAAGTACGCGTCACTTATTTGGAATCCTTACTATGTATGCCATATAGAAAATATCGAAAAGATAAAAAAGGTTTCTAAAATAGTTTATATTTAAAAGGGAAGCAGTTTATCCCGAAAGGGGAATGGATTACAGTATTCTCTTGAATAGATTTAACTTTAATAGTTTGGAAACAAAAAGAATATATGCTTCCTTAGTTCAGCTTGCTGCGCGGTGGAGTTGATTGTCCTGAACTCCTGAGTCAAATTAATTTCTTTACACCAAGAGTAAACACTAGACAAAATGCAACTTTTCTGTGTGAAAGAGCCAGGACAAATGTTATGTTGAAGTCTCCAATATACTTTATATGCTTGAACTATAATAGGATCTGCAGGAATTGCGATATATTTACTTGTAACCTACATGAGTTGAAGAGAATAGCTGCAACTGTTTGGTAGTCACTCTTATATTTATACGAATAGTTTTAGGTTCTAACGTGTGACAGTCATTTGTTTTGTGATGTGTTTTCTCTGTTTTATTATTAATTTATTAATTATTTACTTATTTGTATTGATCTGTACTGAAATGGTCTCTTGTTGGGCAATAAAGGCTATTATTATTATTATTATTATTATTATTATTATTATTATTATTATTATTATTATTATTAAAAAACTCACCCTGTATGAGTTGGAAAAGCAGAATTGTTTCTGGTTTGGAAGAAAAACCAAGCTCTTTAGCAGCCGATTTGTCAGTTAATATGGTAGACGTTTAGAACTGTGAACGGGTAACCCGATCACCTGCTTGTATCGGATGTCTCTTATTACCGACAGCTAATAGAGAAAGACAACAAATCGTCATGATAGATGATAGAAAAATGTGTTTTTGCCAGCTGAGATCGTGTTCCAAACAGATGCCAACAAAGTCCCATAATATACTTTTTATTCCGTAGAGTTAGTTACGCCGTTCGTGTGGATGGAATGAGTGTTTCTGGATTTCTTTGCGAAAATAAGACTAGGTTTTGGAAGCCATGAACTGAATCAGGTTTTTGGCATCCCATTCTAGAATTAATTGGAGACAGGGGCGGATTTAGAATCGTCTAGGGGGGAGGGGCCGCGCAACGTCACCTCCAGCTACACAAAATTACAGACCAAACAAAAAAAAAACAGGCAAGCTCAAGTGCGACATTACTTTTTTATTGTTTAGGGTTCTAAGAAATGTACACTATTTCATGATGGACGAAATATCTAAACCTGTTCTTGCGAAAACAAAACGGTTTGTCATCCTAACTTACCAATATTCTAGCATTTTTTTAATTTACCTATACCTTCTGTCCATTTGGACTGATGATATTATATGAAAATTTTTCGAAAATACATTTTTTCGAAACTATATTTTCTCGAAAACAGAACTTTTTCAATAACACAGATATTCAAAAACTAGGGATGTTTTCAATTTTTTTTTTCTGAAACCAAGTTCGAATTTTTTTAACCACTTTTTTAAACTAAATTTTTTCAAGAAACCATGTTTTTAGAAAGTAAATTTTTTAAACATTGTTTCGAAAAAGACTTCAAATATTCATATTACAATTTTTTTTTAATTTACTACAGAATAACATAGCAAATACAAGAAAACGTAAACCTGACCAAACAATCGAAATACCGTTAAGAATTGGAAACATTTAGTAAATGGTGTGAAAAAAAGAAAATAAACACATTTCGAAAACTTGCAAACCATCCATGTTATGGCCAAGGTACTCAATATTAAAATTATTGTTAAAATTAAAACATAATTTGGATATAAGCAAATACGTATATTATAAAGTGATCGCCTTTCTTAAGAAAAAGAATGTTGGATTTCAGCCAAAAAAATCTAAAACTCTAACAAAAAACAATATAGAGCAATTTCTGAATGAGGCTCCAGATGATGTATACCTTTTGACTAAAGTTGTCACATTAATTGGGGTGGCCGCTGCGCCATGAAAAATTAACTTATTTGGCCCTAGATCAGGGCCGTCGAGGGTTAATTGGGGGCCTGGGGCAACAAGTACTCCAGGAGCACCGACTTATGTGAGATGGGGCCCCAAAGAAAGACGGGGCCCGAGGCACTCAGCCCCCGTTGCCCCCCTCTCGGCGGCCCTGCATTAGATAACACTGAAGACAAAGAATCCTTGATGCATATTCTGATTCCTGATAATAAAATCCATCAATTCAGAAGCTTAATACAAAATTATGCATTACTGCGACCACAAAGCACGCCCCATAAAAGATGTTTCTTAAATTACCAAAACGCAAAATGTTCTGTCCAATGTAATGGAATTAACAAAATCGGCAAGATGTCCACGGATGCGGCTGGATACCTGAAATTGCCAAGTCCCGAGCTCTACACTGGGCATTGTTTTAGGCGGTCTTCAGCCACTTTGCTAGTAGAGTATGGAGTAGACATCACGAATCTTAAGCGCCATGGTGGATGAAAGTCCACAACAGCTGCTGAAGGATATGTGGACCAGTCTTTACAAAACAAAAAACCATATGCATATCAGATCCTCCAAGACCAGGCTACCACTTCCAAGTCGCAGCAACCAGCAGCAATTGGCCTTCAGCCACCTCACGTTGAATATACGCAAGATATAAATACTTCTGGAATGGCAAGAAAAATGTTTCTATATTAGTTAAAAACCAGTTAGCTTTGGCCATCAATTTAACAAATGCAAGTAACTGTTCTTTTACCATTAATATTTCATTGTCAGTGTCAGTATAAATGAAGCGTGTGTATGTTGTATGCGTCCTACATGAGGGATGGTAGAGGAATTCTTCCTCGATCGAGGAGGTGCCACCCCACACGCCCTCTGAAAGGGGTTGTGAAATCCTCATGGATGTTTCCAGCACTGGGTGTGTGAGTCGGCTGAGTATGCGAAATACAACCCATGGGGCATTAGTATCTAGGCTGCCTTCATGGGTTGTACGAAGATAACAAAAAATATTGTTAATAACCAATGAGAATAATATTCTATATGAATTTTGAATTGTATTTTCACTTTGACGTGTATACTGAAATAAAATATTTAAAAACCAAAACTGGATAATTTTCCTCACGCTCGTGGAAAAAACATTGTACCCAACACGTGCGGAAAGTGTCTTTTCCGCACTCGACTGCTGACCGAACTCCGCTTCACGCCATTCACTGCAGTCGTGTGCAAAAAAGCATCACTTTTCACAATTGTTAGGTAGGTAATTATACCTTGTAATGGTGAAATAGCTATTAAGCTATTTCACCATTACAATATTTTTTTTTTTGAAAGAGGAACTTAAAACAAAACACAAATCCATTTCAGATAAAAAATATTATTTATGTAAAACGCACGTAAGAGAAAACTGCCACAAAGTGTTTTGCACATGTTTACATAGGAATTACAGGGCTCTTTCATACATCCAATTTCTTATATATAGGCTCAACATAGCCCTGTCTCCCTCAAAATTTGTTTGAGACGGATGCGACAGGTACTTTTTAAATTAAACTTGTTCTTTTGCGCTCCCGTGTTTTGAATTGGTGTTGTAATAGATTAAGTGACTTGTTACTGTCAAAAACGGTTTCTATTATTTGTTTGCGGTGGCATTTGGATGACATTATTAAAAAAGCTATTAGCCGGGGCGTTTCGCTCTGACGTCGACGACGAAGCAATTTTTTTCTGTTTTAAAGCTACTTCTCAGAACGTTGAGTAACTAATAGGGATAAAACTGATATATCACTCGTCATAATTAATCTTTCTCGTCTGTCATCACAGCCATCAATATGTTTACCAACGAATAACCGAACTTTTACAAAATGACGTGATATATTGACATAATTTGTAAAATATTAGAGCACAAAAAAGCAACTTAAGAGCTGGACTCAGCAGGCGCGGCCCGTGAAATTTTAAAGTTTTATATCTTTGTTGCTACTTTTTTATCTTCTGACAGCCCACGAAAACCGAAGTCTAAGTACTATGTACCGTGGGTGTACTGGGGAATCGACTCACGCATCCAAAGCTGAAAACATCCGTTGGAATTCCACCAGCCCTTTAAGAGGATGTGTGGGGTGGTACCACATTGGTAGAGGAAGAATTCCTCTACCACCTTCCAACAGTTAACAATCACAAAATATCCATGGTCGAAGCGGGATTCGAACCCGCTCCTCTCGGTTGCAAAGCTGGCGCTATACCAACTCGGCCACCGGAGACCCATGCCAAGTTCAGGTTTTTTAATAGTGAGCCTACTAGGAATATTTTGGTAAAGAAATAAAATATTTTGTAATTTGCGAAAAAAGTTGAATTTTTGAACTGACCCACCTGGGAAAAAAATTAACACACATCTATTTTATTTATTATTTTTTCTAAACACATTTGACGTCATTTTGTGGACAATTCTTAAATTTTAAGAGAAAACAATGTGTTAGTAGAAAGTTACATATAGTCAGTTGAATTTTTTTTTAAATTATATTTTAGGTTTAAAAAAATTCAAATGACTATAACTTTCTACTAGCACATTCTGTTCTCTTAAAATTTAAGAGCTGTCGACAAGATGATGTAAAATTTGCTTAGAAAAAACAATAAATAAAATACCTAAGCGTGTTAATTTTTTTCCCAGGTGAGTCAATTCAAACATTCAACTTTTTTTCGCAAATTACAAAATATTTTTTTACCAAAACGTTCCTAGTAGGCTCACTATTAAAAAAAACCTGAACTTGGCAGGGGTCCCATAAGTAGCAACAGAGATATACAACTTTAAAATTTCACGGGCCGCGCCTGGTCTCTAACAAAGATTCATCTGTAAAAACAGGTTTGCTTAGCTGAAAACATATTTCAATTTTCTTTAAAACAATGGGCCTTTTGTTCCCCCAGCCTTTCATAATGACATCGGACAAATGACAACTCAAAAGTCATAAACGCCAACCAAGACGGTATGACCGATACTTCTACCTTGAGTACATGCTCTCGCGAATTCACGCGTTTCATTCGGACAAACTCAAAAATACCCACAACCCAAACAGTAACTACTTGAAAATCAACAGTAACGAACGCTACAATGTTAACAAACCAAAATAGTAGTAATAGGAACTGAATCCCGCTCTTAAATGAAAGGAGATGTCAAAAGATGAAGCTATTTAAAATTTATGATGTATTTCTCATTACAATCTGCACGTCTTTATTCGGTAACACAGTTGTAAATAGAAAAAGCATACCAAATGAACACATTGGAAAACTAAAAATTATATTTCCAATTTTCAATGTTAACATTGCTAATTTTAATTTAGTTTAGTACTGGCAGGTATGTCCATTTCTTGTACGAAATAACTAGTTAAGTCGGTTAAGTACAAGTCAAGCCTTGGATTATAAGGGTTCCATATCAAGCTCTACTTATAATTCTGAGCTCACAACATCGCTCGCATGGAATAAAGGTTTCTTTACATTTTAAAAACTAGCTCGAAATCTCGATTAGCTCTATTGTTCTTGTCTCAAAAAGTTATAGACAGACTTAACTCTGGTTAAAATTTGAGAATCTGCGACAATTTCTCGAAAAATATTTTTTTCGAATGTAATTTTTTTCTGAGACTTATTCATTTTCTCAAAAGATTTTTTCGATAACGATGTACCTACGGTTCGTTATTGTTGTGTTTTCAAGTCGTTCGGTTGCTGTTTAAATTTTGGATAATTTCGAGCATATGCGAATGAGGCGCGTGAATTCGCGAGATCATGAACTCAGGTTGGCGGTGTCTTGGTTGACGTTTATGACTTTTAAATTTTCATTTGTCCGATGCCATTCTGAAGGGCTGGGGTGAACAAAAGGCCCCTTTTTTAGAGGGAATTGAAATCTAGTTTCACCTCTCCTGCTTTTACAGATAAATCTTTGTCATGGATTCTAAAAGGGTGAGTAGTGTTGATTTTTCTGATTTTTGTTATATATTTTGTATGGGCATAGATTCTAACCTATAATTTCACCTGTAGGAGTCTCATTGTTGTTCCAACCCAACCCAGTCTAATTATTTAATCAGCTTGTGTAATTAGTTGATTTAATTACTTCATGCATCATATTCCTCTATTAATAAGTGTTTTAAAGTCAGTTTTCTGATATTTTGGTAATTTGGAGAAACTTAGAACGCGTGTCCCTGTCTAAAGCAGATCAGTGGAGGAGAACGATTTTAGATAGGGTCCTAGCACTGTAAAGGCGTTGCAACATCCTAGATATAGTTAATGCGTTCGATTCCTATTCTATGATGCGATGCTTTTCTCTATAAATTAAACATTTGTGACACGTGGCATCATCTTAACATCAACAACATTAACCATTTCACCATCGTCATTTTCATGAAAATGTGATACTAGAACACATCCAGCTCACACACACCACACCATTAATCGAGGAGGATGCAAAGGTTGCTCTTCTATCATTCGAGGATTTTCACTCCCCCAAATCCTACAATTTTGCTTGTTCAGAAAACCTGCGAGGTGGAAATGAGCTTCTGGGCTACCAGGCCCGGATGCATATTCATTTTCTGCCAACGTAATATTCCTTCGGCTAGATTCGTGCCAAGCGTCGCATCGTAAAGCGTTAGCAAAATATGAGCATCGAAACTAAAAGGCACTTTATGTAACTGTGCAAAGGTGATTAGTTAGAAATTAGGTCCGATAGATGTTTTTTATTCAACGAAAAGGAAAAATAAGAACAGAGTTTCCTTGCTCCTTGAATGGAATATTTTTACTAAAACAAGATAGCTAAAAAACAATGACAGTGATTTTTTTAGATAAAACAACCCATACCACTTTATACAGTGTGAGTTTTGTTAAATCGAATAAATTCAATACATCAAAACCAGATTGTTTTTAAAAAAATTACTTGGAACCGTCGAGTCTTATTTTCAGATGTACCTACATTTTTTGGTGAAAAAAATGTTTGAATATATTCTAGGTTATGATAATAATAATAATAACGGTCAACTTACATCTACTTCTTTTTCGGTATTAATATTTATTCTGAATTCGTTAGGATCGACATCAAAATAATAGTAGCTCTGTGCCTTTGGATAGACATAATTATTAACATTAATAAAGGGATTTCTTAATTCGCAATGCCACAATGGCCCATAAGAATAACTAACTGAAAATAGCGAAAACGACGCGCGCTGCAAGACAACTTTGCTTTTTAAATAAACTGCCAACGATAGCCCAATTGAATAATAATTTGCTTTCGCTAGGCTAGAACGAATCAACGACTCGGGAGGGGGGACACGCGAGGGGGGTGGCAAGTTGACAACCACTACAAAGATATAGTACGTACGATTGGCGTTAATAAAATTTTATTTCTGTATAGAAAGAGAGGCAAAAACATAAGAGAGGTACTTCAAAGAATGAATATGCTCTTGATATTTTATACAAAACAAAACATATTTTTAAATCTTTTACGTCACAATGAAAATAAACATAGAACAAGCTTAATTTAACAAAACCTACTGGCAACCATTTCTAACAAACAATGAAAATGAAAGAATGGTTCAACAAAAGTAAAGCAACATTCTAAATATTTTTGTGAAAAAATAGTTTATCGTAAAATATTGGCCTAAAGAATTTTTCTAGATTTTGGTAGTTAGTTTACTTTATTATAAGTAAATAGTTCTAAACTCAGTTCTTCTTCTGTAATTTCATCTTTTCTCACTCTGCATGAGGAAGACGTTCCTGGTTAATCATCTCCACAACCTTCAGTTCTGCGTTTCTTAAACTGTTAAACCTGCTTTCTTTAAATTTAACATTTTTTTCCTTAAACCATCTCAGTAATCATAAGCATTATCTCTTCTACACTACCAGTACCACTGAAGTCCTTTTTCCTGCATTCTCTTAGATAGTTCTACAACCTTGGTGTCCTTATTAACCTTATTTGTTTATTTCAAACTATGTCTCTTTTTGCTTCTCCGCACATCTATCTTAACATCCTTATTCATGTCACATCCAAAACATCTCTTAAATTTTTTATTGGCCGTGTTTTCGCTTCATACATCACAACAGGTCTTATCACTGTTTTATAGACTACTCTTCTAGCCCTGATTCTATGGTCACATGGCATACCTGAGACTTTTCGAATTCTCCCATTCTGCTTACACTCTGTGTTTAATTCTATAGGAGTTAATCATTCTAATTTAAATAGAATTAAAAGCGGAGAGGAGTGGTTGATACAGAGCAATGGGTCATTTTATGGCAATTTGTTTTACCCAACTACAGTTTCTCAAAAATAATTTTACCTTATAACGAAAGAAGAAATAAAGTAAATATATGAAAATTGAAACGACAGAAGAAGCAGATTTCTCATTACTACCCTGGGAATTTGCGTCTGGAATCTGCTCTGCCAGCAAGACCATTGTCATATTGAAAAACGTGGTCGAGGAAGCCTGCTCATGATATGACGTGGATTTCTTACACTTTATTATCAAGACTATGCAATACTTATTACATACTACCCTATGCAAAGTGGAAAATTCACTCTAACGGGATTGAAAATATGTTCTACAAAATAAAACATCGTATTTATACGCACAAACATTTTAAAATAAACAGTGGCTATATAATTAACTCAATATTGCAAATTTTTTTATCAAAAAGTTCAAATGTTGGTAGCCTTAATGACGCCACATGGTCTGCGAATGACTAATAAAAATGGATATTATGTCTAATTAAAATATTTCTAGCTCCATTAATGTTCTTAAATGTGATTCATATTTGTTGATTGTATTCAGTAAAATAAGGTTCAATACTGCTTTATTTTGGCCGCCTTTTTTGTCTTATTTCTTAATTTCAAAAGCAAATTTAGGTAAATTATTAGATTTAGGGTCGACAAAAGTTTTCCCCAAACCCCCCCACCCCCATTGAAATTTCCTAGATCCGGCACTGGCTTCTACGAAAACAATAATTTTAGTGAAAAATTCTGCATTATATCTAACTTTTTCTAAGACAATATATACACGTGGTCTGGGGGCTTGAACTCTTGAGTTAGTTGAATTTTATACGCGTGCAAGGCCAGCTCCTTGGTCAAAATTCGATGCATCCTTTGTCTGCTCCCTACGGGTAACAGTGTCGCCATGTCTAGGGATTTATCCTGAATCTAGGGATCTTTAAGGCATTTGGAACGCAAGGGATTTTCTTCACGAGATTTTCTTTAATCTATTATCTTATCTATTCTAAAATCTATTTTTGTCAATTATAGAAGCCATAATTTTAAACATTATTACATTAAAATAATATAATATTATATAATAGCTACTGTTTACACTTATAACAGTTACAGTAGATAAAACAAACCTGCAACATCAGAAGGAATTATGCACGAAAAAGAATTATTAAAACATAAAACGAGATGTAATTTTCCAGTTGACAATGAGATTTATAAGAAAATGAATAAAACAATGTACATATGAGAAGAAACCTATTATGTTTTTGGTTTACGTTGATTCACTATTTCTAAGGCTAGTTTTTAGTTGGTTTTGTGTTGTTTATTTTGCCGTAAGATCGTATTAAAGTATTTTTATAAATCTAGACTTTTATTATTATGTTCTCAATCCTCAAATAACAAATCCTAAAACTACAAATAGGGGGAAATGACAGGTAAATTTAAGGATTTCTTAAAATTTACTCTGGCATAGCGCGAGTCTGGTCTTCACGTCTCTCTAGCTGCTATTTGTTTGTGTCAGTCACTATCATCACCGAATATATAACACATAGAAGGATCACTCTCCAATAAGCGCGAACACGCCCGAGACTGCGCGACGAAATTTTCCCTTCTCATCTCGTCCCCGCTTGAGGGCAAATTCGCCCGAGTTGATTCATTCGACGACGCGTGGTGGTATAAAGTGGACCAAATAAGCGGACGGAGAGTTCTGTGTTGTTTATATAGGGGTGACTGAATAAATTTAAATTAATACTTTTTTGTGTGTTGAACATTTTTTTACTTTTTCGTTCTGGTGGTGGTGTTAATCTCTTTGTGTAGTAAAAATAAAAACAAACAAAACAAAAGAATTGCATACCCTTAAAAAATTAAAGAACGTAAAACTAAATAAATAATGTTTATTAATTTAGCTCCCAAAATCTTTTGTCAATAGATTCGGAACGGAAGGTCGATGGTCGAACATCGAAAGATAATCATCGATATTGGCATCGATGTTTATGACCCCTAACATCGATGGCAAAACATCGAATATCAATAAGAGAACATCGATGTTTTTTAAACATTCTAACATCGCCCAGCACTGCGCGCAGACGAGCATTAATATGGCGAGACGTTTTGGGTCATGCGGCAGCCGAATCTTTCAATTTTAACTAACGATAACTTGAACACTATAAGTCGTAGAAACTGCGTTTTTTTTTTAAACTTCGTCGATGTTTTGGCTTTCCTTCGTATGCAGATGGTATGACCAAATTCTTTAAAACATAAAAGTTTCTCGCTTACTGAAAAAAGTGCTGCAATTAAAGTACCTACATGTTGAAGTTTCACCAAGTTTTACAAAAAAAAACTAGAGTTTTCAAAAAAACAAAATGACTCAGTAGCCTTCGCTCACATTTCTTCTATGGATTAAAAAATATATAACGGAACTATCTCGATTAGTTCGCGAGGTATGTGTAAAAATGTAAAAGACATTAATTTTGTCACATTTATGACATTTTTCGTCATAAAAAAATTTGACCTTCCAAAAAATGTTGTAATTGGCCATTTCAGATAGCCTAGACCCTAGCCAATCATTCTGTGAAGGTCCCATGTAGTTGTACCTTACAATTTTTTTTAACTTATATTTGTCGATTTTTTAAATATTTTATTTAGAATGGCAAACAACGTTCCTTTTGTTTTGCTCCTATCGTCAACATACTGCCATGACAATAAGGCATGTACCGAAATAATCGATTATGATCCCAATATAATTACAAATTAATGTGCCTTCTTTTATGAATATAATATATACCACTTGGAACTTGCCTACCTTTAAACAGAACAGTAGGTAAAGAAACAAAAACAAACTTTGTCACTTTGTATAACTTTCTCACAATATGGTTGGATTCATTAAATATTTAACTATTCTTCTATAACTGTCATATTAAATTATAAAATTTAACCAAAAATCTTAACATTTTAATTTTTTATAGTGTTCACCGTGTATATATTGAACACAAAGGATATACTTTTTCGAGTAGGGTTAAGGCGTACTTTGCATACAAAATTTCATCCTTTTCCGTCAACTAGTTTTGGAGCTGTCGGGCTAACAGATAGACCGACAGACAGGAAGACGGAAATGGACAACATACATTGTTGTCATCTAGGAACCCCAAAACGGTAACATCTGTCAAAATCTCGGAAGGTCTGTTACGCCGTTAATAATTTCTTAGTTATTTTAGGTATATTATATTACCACTCGTTTTTTCAGTATTAACTGATTTCTAATAGAAAACAAACTTAGTATTTAATTTATTTGTAGGTGCTGGAACTTACTTTACGCAAATTATATTGTATATACTTAGGTTAAGAAAAAACAGTAATCCAATAACTTTTTCTTTATTTCAAATTTAACTAACTATAAGTAAAGAACGCAGCTCAACTGTGTGTTTTTAAATAAAAATATTTCCCTACATGTATTTAAAAAATATATTCTCAGTTTCTTTTTATCCGATATATTAAGTTTATTATTTGATCGATCTAAAACACACTTTAATGTTGTTTCTATTGTAACTACTTTATTGTAGATAAATAATAGTTTGCAGTGTTGTTGCTAACAAATTGAACTGCGTTCTTATAGTAACTTTATGTTAATACAACTGATTAATTAAAAAACTGTAGTTTACTTTTAGTTTCATTCCGTTCCTACAGAGTAACCCTCGTAAAACAGCTCGGCCCGCTTACACATATCGCGTGCACGTATCGCCCTCGTAATTTGGGATTTCCGTCTGCGACCTCGCAAGTCTTAATATTCGAGAAAATACATTCGGCTGCTGGCGGCGATGCTTTGATCTTAGAACATCACAGTGCCGCGCAGGAGTGACCCTTCTATGTGTTATATATTCGGTGCTATCCTGTTGGAAGGCGCGTCGAAAGCAATAAATCTCATGTTGGTGTGGTGAAGAAACCTGTACGCAGTATTTCGCGTAAAAATAATATATACTTTATTGAGAGTATTTCGCACTTTTCTCTGATGGAAATGTTCAAGAAACCTTTATTTCGCTTTGCAATTGCCAGATCCATAGACTCACATAGTTTTAATTTATGTGGCTATCATCTATATCTTTATGAAAATTATTTTTTAGCCTTTAACTTTTCAACCGAATAAAATAAGTATTTCTACATAGACATTGGATTAAGCCAAAAATTTACTAAAACTGCCATAAACATGTAGGTATTTTATTTAAACTGATATAACACCATACACAAATATTAAGACCAGTCCTATAACCTTTCAACTGCGCATGCGTTCCTGTGACACTGCGCGCGGTCGGAGAAGGAGGCATTCTTGGTTTAAGCAATATTAGTCCAATTTAATCTGTACGTCAATGAGACCGACGACGAACTAAGGTTTTGGGATTTTCGGCCATATGTTTACGTACTCTAGCGATATTTGCATTGAATCGAGCACTACATAGACGCACTGGCACCTGTAAATCAACAACCGATCCCGAAACCTTAAATTTTCGAATAAGATTGGGAATTGTGTGTCACTTGGCACATGATTATGCCAAAAAATTGAGCGAAGTTTACGAATTATTGTTTTTACACAAGAACAGAAATTTTCGTAGTAAGTTTGAACAATTTTAACACGTTCTTCCGTCGTAAAACAAACCATAAATTAAACGTCCGGGTCTGTAGATGACACATGCCAAATATAAAATGTCTAGCTAGATTAAATTATTGAAAAATGGCGTTAAATTTAAATCCCGCAATTCTGGCGTAATATTAAAAAAAAATGAAACAGCAATGTTCATTACCTGTTTACCGTTAAAGAGCCACGGGGTATTTCATAAACATAATAAAACCGAATTAATCATAAATTTACCATTATGATTCGTTAAAAGCCCAACTTGATTCTCTACTAATAATGCCGTCCGTAGACCATTAAAAATCGTGAGCTTATATACCTCTGCAGATTCAAATGAGCAAAATTAATGCCGATTCGGTAATCATGGGCCATTCAAGTCCCATTTGTTGGCGCGCTTAATGGGGAGACACTTAATTTATTGGTCGGACTGGTTGGCCCTTAGTCATTCCGGGGCCCGACACGTCGAATAATGTTTGTTCCACAGCGATAATAGAATTACTGAGGGATCTAAATTGATGATGTGCAAGAAAAAGCCGTAATTGATAATTAATCCTTTTACACCTACACAGAAAAAAATGCTATACTGTTTTCAACAATTGTATTATTCTTGACCACTGTCACTTTAGTTATATTAAAGTTAATATTGTCATAATAAAACATTATTGAAATAATAAAATATATGTATATATATATATATATATATATATATATATATATATATATATATATATATATATATATATATATATATATATATATATATATATATACAAATGCTAGAAACTAGCGCGGATCGATACATAAAAAAAGAGAGGAGAATTATTGTGGGCATGTCCGCTAGCAATGAACAGTAAAATGAAAAGTTAGAATGGTAACCCGTACGACACGTGTTTCTGCTCATTGGCTTCATCAGGCCCACGTATGTGACTGTGCCTCTCAACATAAGTCGAGATGCACAACGTCACATACGCAGTTACGGGTGTAACCTTAAGAAAAGGGAAAAAAATATATTTAACGAGGACCACAAACAGGAGCCAGTGCACCAATTTGTGGCTTCAGCCAAAAGACCCCTTTTTTTTGGGGGCAACAATTAGCGTCGCCGACGGAGGCAACTATAGCCAACTGTCGTGGTATCCTATAAGCCCAAGAGAAGAAAAACAAATGCTAGAAACTAGCGCGGATCGATACATAAAAAAAGAGAGGAGAATTATTGTGGGCATGTCCGCTAGCAATGAACAGTAAAATGAAAAGTTGGAATGGTGGGCTTATAGGATACCACGACAGTTGGCTATAGTTGCCTCCGTCGGCGACGCTAATTGTTGCCCCCAAAAAAAAAAGGGGTCTTTTGGCTGAAGCCACAAATTGGTGCACTGGCTCCTGTTTGTGGTCCTCGTTAAATATATTTTTTTCCCTTTTCTTAAGGTTACACCCGTAACTGCGTATGTGACGTTGTGCATCTCGACTTATGTTGAGAGGCACAGTCACATACGTGGGCCTGATGAAGCCAATGAGCAGAAACACGTGTCGTACGGGTTACCATTCTAACTTTTCATTTTACTGTTCATTGCTAGCGGACATGCCCACAATAATTCTCCTCTCTTTTTTTATGTATCGATCCGCGCTAGTTTCTAGCATTTGTTTTTCTTCTCTTGGGCTTATAGGATACCACGACAGTTGGCTATAGTTGCCTCCGTCGGCGACGCTAATTGTTGCCCCCAAAAAAAAGGGGTCTTTTGGCTGAAGCCACAAATTGGTGCACTGGCTCCTGTTTGTGGTCCTCGTTAAATATATTTTTTTCCCTTTTCTTAAGGTTACACCCGTAACTGCGTATGTGACGTTGTGCATCTCGACTTATGTTTAGAGGCACAGTCACATACGTGGGCCTGATGAAGCCAATGAGCAGAAACACGTGTCGTACGGGTTACCATTCTAACTTTTCATTTTACTGTTCATTGCTAGCGGACATGCCCACAATAATTCTCCTCTCTTTTTATATATATATATATATATATATATATATATATATATATATATATATATTTCTTTAAATACTGACTTATTATTGGAGTTCAAAAGTATTCTTACTTCTTTGAAAACTATATTACCATTTTTTCAATGATCAAAATACTATTGGACACCAATAAATTTCTATTATTCCTTAGAGTGTAGAATTGTTAGAGCTAAGAAATTAAAATATATGTATGTATTTTATTAAACGAACAAGAACTACAGTTTACATATAAAATCTAGAAATTAAGTGAACAACCCTTATATCATTTCAATTAAAATAAACACTTCTATAAAATATATATATATATATATATATATATATATATATATATATATATATATATATATATATATATATATATATATATAAGGTTTTAGAGAAATAATAAAAAATATTAATTCAATGAGTTCTTGTTGGCTGAAATATTATTTCTGTTGCTCGCGGACTCCCATTGGGGGGTTAAAATTGTGCTGTTGGTATTTGTTGATTGAATCGTCGTTTAAGCTTGCAGCCTGTTTGTTTATTGCGTTATCATTCTATGTGTTGGTTTGTATAATAAGTATACCTTCAAAAATGATAGATCCTTTGTAGGACTAGGGACTGAAGCAACTTATTTCAGTTATGGAAGTAAAACAAATTTAAAAGGCTGATCAGTAACAAGTGTGGCTTTTATTTGTAAATCCCTCTTGGCTAGTCTATTATGGGAATGTGTAGTGTACTCAACCGATACGTATTGTTTAAAAAAAACTATTAACAATAAATGTGATCGCAAGTGAATTTGTGGTTTTTAGACATATTTTCAACCAAATCTAGCTGTAAATCTAAGATATTTGAATGCAGTGGTAAGCGTGAAATTTGTTCCATTTTGCATCCTGTACCCATATAAGTCAAGAGTAGACAGTTTTCCCAAAGAGCAGATCCTATATTTTGAGCGAAATTTCTCCCGTGCAAAGCTGAAGCGGCTTTCTGGTATATAAGAAAAAAAACAGTACAGGGCACGTCTGTGCAAAACAAACAGACCTCAAAACTTAATTAATTTATTAATTACTTCTCAAAACAACACAAAAACTCCTCCGATAAAGTTTTTAATCAATATTTTCCACCACCTGCAGCAATCCATGGATAAATACGAAAGCCGGTGAAGGTAGAGTCTTTCTATTTGCACAACGTTCTTTATCGGGAGGTTTATATAACATTAATCTCTTTTATCAACACGAATATTGAATATCTTCACGTCGTGCGTCAAAGCGATACTCTTTAAAATATAAAATCGTGAGTACTCTTGAGGCGTTTATTGAAAAGCTCTTTATACTTTGGAAATATTTGTGTGGAAATATGTTATCCGTGCTTGCATAATGCTATAGGGATACTAGATAAATAGAAGATGATCTATTAAAACTAAAAATATATACTTATTTTGCCCTCTCAATATTATACAGGGTCGAATTTTTAACTGGAATAAATTCAGTATTAGAAAGCCTTGTTATTTGCTGAAAAAATAAAAAAAATACGAGTTTCTATATTTTCAGTTTGGCACACTTTTTTCGCCTCTTCACGAAAGTTACCCCTCTTTTCGGGGTAGAAACCGCCCCCAACTTTTTTTTCAAATGTAAAGGAATGTATTGTTATAACTCATTGGAAAGGGCATAAAAAAGGGATATGACCCATTTTGTACTTTTGCATTTCGGTATTCTAGAAAGCTAGAAAAAAAAATAAAAACTGGCCATCTTAGCAACAATTGATACTACATTTTTAGTTTTGCCAGCTCAGACTGTCTGATAAAAACGAAACATGTTATTGATAAGTTTTTTTGTACTTGCTGCCGCATTCCAATATTAACTTTATTTTTGCTATTGGAAGAAGTGAATAGTTATCTGTTGTAGTATTTTGTGCTATTTAAACGTTAGCGTTAGTTATAATAAGAAGTATTGTTATACCAAAATGGGATATTTAACTGAATCACATAAAATCGATATTTTAATGATGACTGGCTTTGGCGACAGATCGCGTACTCAAGCAGAAGTATCAGCTTTATTTCACGAAACACACCCTGATCTACCACCAATTTCCCTAGGCACAATCAGCAAAATTGAAAGACGTTATCGTGAAGTAGGCCACGTCAGGGACATAGCAAGAGTAAGGCAGCCTCGAGTAATGGATGAAGATACGCAATTAAACGTTTTACTTGCTCTCCAAGAAAATCCTATTACTCCAGTTCGGCAACTTGCAAGATAAAATAACATAAGCCATACGTCTGCTTTAAAGTTAGTGAAATCATGTCAAATGCGTTCTTATTAAATGTTAATGGTACAAGAGTTACTGGAAGATGATCCGGACCGGTCTTCAGTTTTGGGAAGTAATGATGAATGCACTTGATCAGCAGTTAGTCTATTTGGACTGGGTCCTTTTTACAGATAAGTGTACTTTTTCACTAAATGATGAAGTCAATAAATAGAACTGTCGATGTTGGTGCTCAGAAAATCCTCACTGGATGCGGAAACGCACGCCCATCGACCGCAAAAACTTAATGTTTGGGCAGGCATAATTGGCGACCGAGTCATTGGGCCAATATTTCTTAAAGGTAACTTAAATGGCCGTACATATCTGGATTTTTCGCAAGGAGAACTTATTCCAGCTTTGACTGATATTTTTCCTCACCATGCAGAAGCAGATCTTCATGATGATCGAATATGGCTTCAGCAGGATGGTGCTCCGCCTCATTACGCCCAAAATGTTCGACAATATTTAAGTGAAGTTTTTCCAAACCGCTGGATAGGAAGAAGGGGTACTATAATCCTCTAGATTATTTCCTTTGGGGTCACCTAAAAACTAAAGTTTTCGTAACAAAACCAGAAAATTTAGAGGAACTTAGGCAACGAAATTCGCCAAATAACCCCGGATATTGTACATAATGTCAAGAATGAATTTTACTTCAGATTAGGGTTTTGTCAAGAAAAAAGGGCAATATTTCCAACAATTTTTACAATAAAACAAATTATGTCGAAAAATGTGTTTTTATTTTTTTCTGGCTTTCTAGAATACCAAAATGCAGAAGTAAATAGTCGGTCACATCCCTTTTTTATGCCCTTTCCAACGAGCTATCACAATACATACCTTTACATTTAAAAGAGTTGGGGGCGGTTACTACCTCCAAGAGAGGGGTAACTTTCATGAAGAGACGAAAAAAGTGTGCCAAACTAAAAATAAAGGAACTCGAATTTGTTTGCTTTTTCAGCAAATAACAAGGCTTTCTAATACTGAATTTATTCCACCCATAGTGGCAGAGCTGGGAAAATGCTTTTAAGAAAGTACCTATATAAATGTTAAATACTAAATACGTTTTTAAATATAAAATAATATATTGTTCAAGTTTTGAAAATGACTCTTTTCACACAAGTGAGACGTTTGTCGAACGAGCGTGAAAAGGTGTTTTTCGACGAATGTCAATAAAAACCTTTATTGTATGTTCAATAGTAATTTCGGAACATGGTGCATTGTGTTTTACACATTTTCATTGTGCTTCAATCACCATGGTGATTGAACTACAAAGTTCCCATTGTGCACGGGTATTTTTTACAAAGGTGGCGTTGACATCCAAAATCTTTATAATTTTTACTTGTGGAATGTCAGATTGACATTTTTTGACATCTTAAAAGGAAAAATATTACTAATCCCATTTTATGTAACAGTAACATTCGTAGAAAAAGTATAGTGTAAAACTCGCATGGAATGACCATTTCCTACTCGTATGATTTGCAGCATTCGCCTGCGACTCATGCTGCAAACGTCATACTCGTAGGAAATGCATGTCATTCCATGCTCGTTGTACAATATACTATTTCAAACGTGTTGTACGCTAACTATACTTTTTCAACCGCGGCAGTGCTAAATTTTTACGTATATAAATATTTTTCTTGAAACCGAAGAAGGTTTTTTTTATACTTCTACGGCTTTTTCTGCTATCTATGGAGGAGTAAATTCGAGATAATCCTCGTCGAGATTATCACAGATCATTTTTATCATTAGTTGTACAAAATTTCACTTTTATTCTATATAGTTAAATCTTCTCGATTCTCTGGGTGGCCCTTGGGATAATGCCGTCAATAACTAAACAAATGAAATTGGTTCCTAGGAGACAACTTTCAAGTTATGACTGCTGCCAAAACTGTCGCCTACTAGATTTCGAAAATTTGTCCAAGATTGTATTAGAGCTCTGCCAAGAAGTAACACCTGCCATTCTCGAAAATGTGAGAAGTGAGAGAAGAAGTGAGTTCAAAAATCGACTTTATTACTGCCAAGAATTTCATAGTGGTCATTTTGAAAAGCTTTTAAAGTACTATAATAGGAGAAATAAAGGTATTTATTTTTTTTTCAAATGCATCCAACCCTTCTAAATTAAAGTACTACGGAATATACAGATACAAATTATGGAAACCTCTAAATATCTTGGAAACCGTTCATCCGATTTTTATGAACTTTTGTATACTTTTGTACGAAATTACGCCCGATCCGATGGTGAGTTCTGCATTTCTGTCAAGTTTACCGTTTTCTGAAATCGACAGGAACTATTTTTTTTTAATGGAACGCTGTATTTTATTCCATTTTCGACTTTAACTTAAAATTCTGAATACTTCTTATTGGAAACATTTTATTCTAAAGTTAGCAGTTTTTGAGAAAATGGTGGTCAAAAATCGTTATTTTATTGTATTCTATCTTTAAATACCTGTGCACGAAAGTTTACCTGAAATGTCTGACATTGTCAGTTTCGTTTATTTACAAAAATTTTATTGGATCATTTAGTAGAAACCCAAAGAATTGAAATTTTAATAATACTGGGTTTTGGGGACAGAGTACGAACGCAACAAGAAGTTTGTATTATTTTTAATGACAAGTATCCTGACAGAAATCCATTAACTAAATCTACTATATGTAAAGTTTTAAAAAAATTCCGTCAAACTGGAAACGTAAAAACCGCTATACGCTTTGGCCGACCTAAAAGTGCAACAGATGGTGATAAGGTTCTGAATGTTTTACGCAGTTTAGACGAAAATCCCCATCTTTCTACCAGGACACTGGGAAAAGGAAACAAACGTTTCACACCTGTCCGTAAATCGCCTTCTGAAAACCGCAAAAGAGTCTTCCATACAAAATAAGATTTGTGCAAGAGCTCTCAGAAGATGATTACGACAGGCGCTTGGAATTTTGCGACACCATGATGGAACGTTGCAACGCCAATTCAGATTTTGTCCACCGAATAATTTTCTCTGACGAATCAACATTTTTTTTATGGAAAAGTTAATAGGCGAATTGTCGATACGGGACCAGGTAAAATCCTCACTGGATATACGAGAATCATATCCAGTTCTCCCAAAAGGTAAATGAGAATATTTGGCCCCTTCTTCATACAAGAGACACCTAATGGAGAAAGTTATTTGGCTCTTCTAAGAAATACAATTGTCCCGACTCTTGCACAACTATTTCCAAATAATCGTAAGTGTTACTTTATTTTACCTGTTGTATTGATTATTTAAATATGATTTTTTTGGCAATAATCAAACATCAAATGATGAAATATGGTTTCAGCACATAATGTTCGGCGGTACCTCGATGTTGATTTTTTGGAAATGGATTGGGCGTATGGGTACAATCGAGTGGCCAGCTCGGTCTCCGGACTTGACGCCCCTCGACTACGTCTTGTGGGACAACCTCAAACATGTTGTTTTCAAAAGTAAGCCAAATGACCACGATGATTTAAAGTTAAGGATAGAAACAGAATGTAAAAATTATTGGCGGTTTAAAAATACGCTTTTATTGATAGCAAGAGAAAAATATTATTACGCCCGCCCCCACCCTTACTAATTAAAATAAAATTTTTCCAGCCGATAAAAAAACCCCCAAAAAATTGGTATTTTCTCAGTGTCATTATCAATAATTTCAGATTTAATTTTTAACACAATTTAAATTTTATTTTAATTAGTGGGGGTGAGGATATATTTTTTTAACCTCTTGCTGCCATCAGAAGTGTATTTTCAAACCGCTAATCGAAAAACTTCAGCAATATTCATTAAATTTAATTTTAAATATATTTGATTTAACAAGCCGCCAGGTTCTCAGGGCGAATAATGACGAAATATTCTAGAACCTCGAAGTACTCAATAAGACCTTTAAAATAATGTATCGCAAGACCCCTTTTTCTATTATTTTTTTTTCCGAGATAGCGTCCAGCAACCTTGATTTTTCCGAGGGGCATTCGTGCACCAAAACATAGTATTTTTGTACTAATTACCGACCGTATGCCAACTTTCCATTTTCCAAATGTATCGGTCCAAAAATTAGGAAGAAGGGCATTAAAGCGCCGCACTGTATAAGGATTTTAGTTTTTAAGAATTTAAAAAAAAATTAACGGTTGGTCTAATAGACCAGTTTTAATAATGGTAAACGCCGCAGCCTTTAATAAAAAAAAAACGTTTTTTTGTACAATTCATCAATAAACGCTAAAAAGGAAAAAACAATTATTTTCAAAAAAAAACTTCTTTTAATTCCGTTAGATTAACTTATGCAATGTAAATCTATTACGGACGGCGAGTCATTATCGAAGTCAATCAAAACAAATTTAATTAAAATATCAAGGCCTACTTAGACGACCGATGTGCTATTTTTCAATTAACGATCCCGTACTTTTTACGATTTAATCTTTAAATCAGCCACAGCATTTAGAAAAAAAATCATGACGTTGAGTTTTTCAATGCCTATACTAATTGTTTGGGGTCAAATTTTACATAGGAACTTTATTTTAATATAGGTTAACGCCACCTCGTACCGTTTCTGTTTTAGAAAAGTATTCACTATGCCAGATTGCTATTGATGAAGCTGCCTGATGGGTTACGTCAGTTACACCCCAACAAGGGTGAAAGCTTATTCTCTACCCGGTCCGGGGTTTTCCATTAGTTCTTGGATACGTCGTACTTGAATGTAAAGCAAAACATACTGTATTTTTTGTCCGTTATGCCACACACAAACATTTTCATATTTTTATATTTTATAACAGACACTAAACTCTTCTCTTTGTAAGGTTAAATGTTTGTGGAATTCAATTTTCGGTAAAACGGATACTGTGAAAATGCTACCTGAGTAAAAGTTAGTTTAATTTGAAAAACATTACTTTCTAAGTGTGACAAGTATATACTGGATGCTATGAAATTCACTACATACAAGGGTGTCTCTTATGCCACCAACAAATATTTTAATTATTTTTTATGTTTATAACGGTTACTGAACTCTTCTCGTTGTAAGGGGACATTCATAAATTACGTAAATCTAATTTTGAGTAATTTTACCCCCCCCCCCCTTGTAACAATCGGTAACGCAGCCTTAGACCCCCTTCCCCAAGTTACGTAACGACAAAATCCTATCACCCCCCAAATTTTATAAAATGAATAGCTTTTTATTTCTTATTACCTTTTATATTGTACTTAAATTTATTTTATTTAATAACTTCGATAATAATTAATACATTTATCTATAGCATTTTAGGTAAATCTTTTAAATTTTGGTACAAAAAAATATTAATTTCGTATTTTATTCATCTGACCAAGAACTAGTAATCCCGTCACTTATATCATTGACTATTGGCATGGATGATTCAATCCCGTTCTTATTATTTGATGAAATTTCGACTTCGACATCTAAATCTCCAACATCAATCCATTCTGCGGATTTCTGCGTCCCTGTAACCAAATATCGTATGTGATGCATAGCGCCTCATTGCTGCGATATGCAGCGATTTGTATAGGGCGCACTCTACTTTCTGCATAATTTCATTTTAGTATACAGAGAGTCACATTTATTAAAAATCTGCAATACGCGCATAAAGGGGAAAAATAAATATTTAGTTCATATTTAAACTGTAATAATTATTGGTAATGTTACATATATAACGGCGTCTTAAACAGACGTCTCCGTATCAGTTAGTAATGACGGGATAAACCCCCTCAACCCCCTTTTAGCGTTACGTAATTTATGAATGAAGCTTAAATGTTTGTGAAATTAAATTTTTGGAAAAACGGATACAGTTAAAATGCCATCTGAGTTGAAGTTAGTTTATTTTGAGAACGATGACTTTCTAAGAGTGAAAAGTATATACTGGGTGCTATGAAATTCACTACATACAGGGTGTCCGAAAAGTCTTAGTATATGCAAATATCTTTGCTATTAGTAAAGCTAGAGACACCAAATTTAGGTTCATCTTATTGGTTAATAAATCTACTTTTTCGTATAATTTTAAATGCAACCCTATGCCGTGTGGTATCTCATTTTAAAGGTTCAAAAAAAGAAACATTTTAACGCAAGCCCGAGGTCCGTATCTTAATTCCTTTTTAAATGGCAAGCCTTTTAAAATTAAAAATCGTGAAAAAAGGATAAAACATTGAAATACCTTTATTTCCCTTATTACTTTAAAAGTTGTTTAAAATGTCCACCATGAACTTCTTGGCAGTAATAAAGTTGTGTTGTTTGATTGGGTTGAACATTTGGCATTGAACTCATTGGCATTGAACTCATTTCTCACATTTTTGAGAATCGCAGGTGTTACTTCTTGGCAGACGTTGACAATTCTTTGGCGCAACTCATCTAAATTTTCGGGTTTTGAAGTATTCCCAAAGGGAAAAATCAAGAGGAGCAAGGTCCGGAGAACGAGGTGGCCATTCAATAAGTCCACTACGCCCAATAAAGAAGTTCCCTTACTGGTAAATTAAAATGGGGAAGTGCTCCGTCTTGTTGAAACAATGGATCATAATCTTCATTTTCCTCTTCAATGACTGTTATAATTGTAGGTTAAATAGCCTCTTCCATAAGATTTAAATAAAGAGGACCGGTAATAAAAAAAGAACCAGTTATTTTACGTCCTAGGATTTCAGCCCAGACATTTAACTTCTGAGGATGTTGAGTGTGGGTTTCTTCAAACTAATGAGGATTACCGTCAGACCAGTATCTGCAGTAGGGTCAATTCACAGTACCATTCAGAAAAAAACTTGATTAGCCAGGAAAACAAATCCGGTAAAGCAAGTTCGGTACTATTGCCATAAGATTTAACATCTGTTCACAAACCTGTAACCTACGGTCTGGATCATCCTCGTTTAGTTCTTGCACAAGATGTACCTTGTATGGATGAAACTTGTGTTTTTTTTTTAAATTTCATGGACGGTAAATTTACTCACACCTACCTCAATACCAATTTTCCGAACTGACTGTTGTGGTTCAACCACAGTTGTTCCAAGAACTTGAACTTGAAGCTCCTCGGTTTTAACAGATAGACGACCGCTTCGTAGTGCACGTTCACACCAAACGTTTGTCTTGAACTCGACACTCAATTTTATTACAAAGTGGGAATTCTCATCACTCTACCACCTACAGTTTTGGGAACCCACCACTCCATTTGAGGTGAACGTGGCCTCACCTGAAAATAATATTGTTCTTGCAAGAAATGGGTCATCTTCTACCTCACCTTGAAACTAAGAGCAAAACAAAAATCGTGAAGCAAAATCCCTAGGCTGCAGTTTATGAAGAAATTTTGGTTTGTATGCATTTTGTAACAGGTCGTGGAGCAGTTTGTGAAATATTTCTCAATTATTTCTCAAAGTTTTTTTGATTTTCCACGACAGCTTGCAAAACCTCTAATTAGGTATATTCTTCCGTCCACCAAACCTGGTGCTGACAAGCACCTGTCAGACAATTTATTACTGACAGGTCCGGAACTTTTAAATTTATTAACAATATCTCCAACAGTCACATGGCTTATTATTTTATTCGGATGTTTTTCATTAAAAAATTTGAGCAGTCTCTCTGTATGTTTTATAGTGGTTCCCAAAAATTAATACTATTTCAATTTCTTCCTCCGTGGTAAGTTTAAGCACCATATTTAATAAAAAAGAAACGCAACTGTCAGCATTTACAAATAAAACAATTCGGTGTCAAAGTTTCATTTAGACACACTCCACTTTGTACTTTTCCAGGTAAACTAGGTGAATGGAAAACGTTCCGAAAATATTTTTTTATATAGGTATATTTTAAGTAAGAGAAGTAATTTATTGTATTGTTGATTTTGGTAATATGTTGTTAAAGAACATGTATTTCAAAACACGTTTTAAAAAAATTCCAAGGTGTATAATAATGAATGATCATAAAGTTATTTTGTCAAATTTTATATTCGATCACTTTTCAGTTCTGGATGGCACTTTCTTACCTTACTGAACTGCAATTAAAATTACAGGGAGATTTTCTTCTACGGCATTTATCGGTTTCCTTTTTTGACACCCCGTATATGCTGGGTTAAAATTTTTGATTTAAGCGTTATTTTCTCAACAAGCGGATTTTTTTTATGGAGAATAACTTTTTTCTGTAAAGGCAAACATAAAAATGTTTCCAATCTGTTAAGATGGTTTTAGGACACGCTGTATGTAGTGAATTTCACAGCACCTTGTATATACTACTGGTAATGGGATGTTGCCTTATTTCCTGAAAATTGGTGTACAATGTTCTCTCAATCCGAACCCTGATGATAGTATAACCTGATTATTATTATTTTTTATTGAACAAAGTTTGATGCAAGAGCTTGCTCTTCCAATATCCCTGTCTAAGTTGCATTAAAAACCACAGCCTAAGCAAGTTAATACCCTTAGGAATCTTTAATCTTTACCGTGAAGAGTTTTCAGGTGGAGGCTCATACATCTTCTCCTATATTATAAATTTGCAGCGGTTGACACTTTCCAAGGGCCGGCCCAAAGAGTAGGCCTACAAATGCTCGAGATTTATTGGCCCTATTAATAATTTACTCCGGCGGTGTTGGAGCGCGAGCGGCGGCTGATAAAACAAAGTCCATTTACCAAGTGGAGTTTACATATACTTACCTGGTGATGAAATACGATGCTGGTCATACTGTGTAAACTATGCTGTTATAACAGGAAATGTGTTGCTAAGGAATATGTCCTCAAATCCTTAGAAACCGGAAATTAATTAGGAGAGTTAAGGCTGTGTACAGCGTTGAAAGTTCTACTTTATATTGGTGTTTTTAGTGTGCAGGATGTTGCAGAAACCTGACCATATTATTAAAAATCCAAGAAGTCAAAAATTTAAAGAATTAAACAGGATTTTTTTTCTCTGGGAGAGCTCACGTAGACTTCAAGTATATAAGTACTAACGTACCGTGGGCGTCTGTAGAGAAGGGAAATGTAATCTGTTGACACGAGATTTAAAAGATTGGAGGAAGGGAAGACATCTGCAGGTATTTCGTTCCATAATCTGGAGCCCCTAGGTATGAATGAGCTAGAGAAGTGGGATGTTCTAGGCTTTAGTAGCTGAACAGTAAACGGATGCATACGTAACACTCCTTTTGTCGCTCTGTTAGAAGCAGTCAATTATAGCTGCTAGTACTTCAGAGCAAAATCCGTGGAAGTATCGGTAGAAAAGGGATAAATCCCCAGCAACGCGGCGGTGAGCGAGACAAGGGAGGTTTCTTGTGAGGACTCGGTCATTAATGAGTCAAATGGCTCTGTTTTGGATATACTCAAGAATGTTAAGTGTCGAAGATAATACCGCTCCCCAATACCAGATCTTATTTGGGAAACATACAGAGTATGTAAGTCAGAAGAGGAGACGTATTTTCTCGCTCGAAAGAGAAAACCAAGCTTTTTAGCTGCTGATGTGGCTATTAAAGTAATGTGTTTGTGCCAGCTGAGATCATGTTTCGAAAGTAATGCTAACAAATTCGAACGTTTTTTTGTTCTGTAGGGCCTGACCATTCTTGTGGATGGGATTAGCATTACTAGATTTGACAGGTGACAGGGAGCAAGGCTGGGATTTGGAGGCATTGAACTGAATCACGTTTTTATAAAGTAGGATTTTAGAAAAGAGGATAGCGACGAAGCCGGTAATATACACTTCTGGACATATTAAACGCAACACAGCAAAATTTTCCATATATTAAATGGAAAACAAGTTATTGCATATTTTGTGTATCTTCCCTAATAATGCACTTAATAAAACCATTTAAAATGTAAAATGTTAAAAAAAGATTAAACCAAAGTGTAATTTTAATTTCAAATTGTTGACACTGCTAAAGCATCACAGATAGTGTTTTGAATTTCCAGCTCAAAATGTTAAATTTTTAAACATACAGTAGGTATTTGGCTAAAACAAAATAATTTTATTAAGATTTTCCAGCATTCTTAACAAAGAAAAGCATAATTGCCTGAAAATACTAATAGGATTTAATTAAAATTTAGGTTTAGCATAATACTGGGTGTTTAAAAATTTAATATTTTAGCTGGAAATTCAAAATACTCTTTGGAGAGCTTTAGCAGTGCCATCAATTTGAAATTAAAATTAAACATTAGTATCACCTTTTTTTAACAATTTACTTTTTGATTTTATAAAGTGTATTGGAGGAGATTCACATAATATTCAATAAATTGTTTTCCATTTAATATATGGAAAATTTTGCTGTGTTGCGTTAAATATGTCCAGAAGTGTACTTTAGGAAGAAGAACGCTGCTAGTAAATTACTGTGAAAAAAGTAAATCTTGTCTTTGATATAATTTAAAGAAATTTCATTAAAGTGGAAAATTCATATCTTCGACAATATTTTCTCCTAACTGTAATAAATAAACCAACCGGTGTCACTGCCCAAAAATAACTGATCATATTTCACGTACACCATCCACATTCTCGACAACAACCTTTTTATCTACATACAAAAACGGTACTACTTGTTCCTAGAGTTTAATTTACGATAAAACTCAGCGTTTCGACATTTGACAATCACAGATGACATCAGCTCATATTGGTTCCTTCGAAAAGGGCCTGGATCAGTAGTAGTGAGCAGTGGGCCATATCAAGCTGACACGACAGTTCGCGTCATTTTTTTTTGTTTAATTTTGGGGTTTTGATTTTGTGATGTTGATGTTTTTTGTATAGTGTGTGTTTTAAACATTTTATTTTCGGATTTGACAGATTTCAGAGACTGGATTTTCTTGGTGTTTATTATTTAAGTTGAATGGTGAGTACAAGTCCAGTCCTGTCTTTCAGCCAACCGCTAAACGTAAAATAGACCAGACTTCAACAGAGTTCCATAAATGACAAGTGATTGGCCACCATATTGCGACATCTAAAAAAAAGTTTACTATACCTAAAGTGTATTTACATTTCAAATACGGACAAAACGCAGCTTATAATAACTATCACTCAGCCAACTAGCTGAATACAACCAGGTGCGGTCCGTCCATAAGGTCATTTGGTCAATGACCCACCTAAAATTTTCAATGATCTACCTAATAATTTATTTTTTAAAACCAGAAAAGAATCTTTTGTTTCAAAAAAGTTCAAGTTCCATGCGAAAACTCCCCAAGAAAGAATCAAGCCACCGTATACAACCTTGATCCGGACAAGCTTGCTCCGGACCAGCGACATACATACTTGGACTGCTGATATTTCATAAAATAAATAGGTTGCGCAGAACTATTTAACTCCACTATGGGCGAAATCTCTGCCACAGGAACGCATGCGCAGTATACGAATAGCCTTGTTCCCGAATTCATCAACGACAAACCGATTCCAGTCGGTCAGCCCGCTCTCCTTGTTTAGATAACGTAGTTAAAAAAGGATAGTATTCTTAACCACGAGACGGATTCGTCCGCCAGTAAATTCAAATAAACACAGCTTTATCTATGCAACGAACAAATCTAGATTCAGGAGCGGAGCAGCAGCCGAAGTCCGTTCTCGGTCTGCTTCGGTTAGCTTCGTACGGGCGGCTTGCCTGGGCCAGTGTTGCCAGATTTCGGTTATTTCTCCCGATCCCATGAATCAAGTACCAAATCTCACGATTTTTACCTTTATAGAAATATCAATCAGCGAATCTCACGACATTGATCTTTGCAAATTGCAATTTGATTGCAATTGAGGTTTGAAACTCTGTTTCTATTTTCACATTGCACTTTCTCAATATACGTAGTTCAAATAGTTCCAATATAATCCAAATGAAATCCAAAATCTGAATAACGAATGGCGAATGTCAAGATCCCACTAAACAATTTTGATAACGATACCTTGTTGTTTTGGGAAAAAATTCATTAGTAAAAATCTCGGATGACTCTCTAAAATTTGCGGGTAGTTAGATTTGTTTTTCAGATATTTTGCTTACCACACTCGAAAGCAGCAGTAGAGAGAACATTTTTTCACATTTGTTTAATAAAAACTCAACTACCTACGCAACAAACCTAAAGTGAAAACAATAGAAGGCATTTTATATACCAAACGTTTGTCAAGAGACAAAAATTGCTACGATTTTTGTATCACAAATAATACGATTAAAAGGTTAGGTTGTGGTCACGTATTTTATTCAGATAAAAATAAGATGGAAACTCCAGATGAATAACTTCTTTCTTTTTCTTTGTTTTGTGTTAGTTTTACACTTTTATTTATAAAAAAATATATTTCGTTTTTTATAGCACAAAGTGATAGATATTTGTTTAAGTTTGTAAATATGTTGTAATATATTTTATTTCTAGAAATGATGAGGGAACATATGTCAACTTTTTTCCTGAACTTTTTTTTCTCATAGAAACCATAATATCCTTTACACACAAAATTTTCGCAGCGGTGCCAAAGCGTAACTTATTCCTTAAATTTGGGTTTGATTCCCTATATTTGATCGCTATTTTGAGGGTGAATTTGATGAGAAAAAATTTGAGTTTTTTGGGGATAAGCTAATAATACTAATAATACTTTCGTATTATGAAATAAAAAACTGCTAGATTAGCCCATTATTACATATTTCTCGATTGTCACTAAAGTCATTTATAATTTCACTGACAAATAGCCGAACTCGTGCAAAGCCACGTGATCTGTTAAAACAGTTTTAAAACACTAGAGCGCTAAAAAACAACTCTATATGTATATTTTATGTACCTTTTGGGAAATATTAAATAAAAAAAAAACAACAATGCATATTTAATTCGTATTATCCCTGTCGGAATTGGCTGGAATTTTAAATATATTCAATTATTTATTCGAACAGACAAGCTGTACGTATTTTATTTATGCCGGTCGCATAAAAAATTGAACTGATTTATTTCCCAGCATTAGATTTGAAATTTTATTTTCGTTTTGAATTGTGGGGTAATTCAGTTATGAAATGTACTGTGATATTTTTTGAAATATCTGTCGTCTCGCAATTAATAGGGAGGTAGAATATCATATCCGCCAAAATTTAAACAACATGAATTTTTTTCTCGACCGGTAGTAGAAATCAATTTCTCTGATGTCAAAATCATAACAAGAAAAGCAAATTATTCCCTAGGTGAATAATTTTTGAAAAAATTCCCTTGGAAGTTTTCCAAATTGACGAATTTAAGAAATTTACCATGCTTATTTATTACAAACTTGAACTACACATTTATATCATTTTTTTACTTTATAATTAAGCGTTACATGTTTACAAATTGTAATGGTCGTCATTCGCGTACAGGCGGACTGCAGTCCCGGACTGTGAGCGATCCTGCCTTCAGTTCAAATGTTACGATACACATACAGGTCGCCTGAAGGTATGTGCAGTTCGTCTAATTTGTTATAAAACTACATATGTGTATCGGTTAATCAGCAGTCCAAGCTGTCCGGTACGAACTTTCATTATTTTGAAAAATTTGTCATCAGTTCAATTCAATAATAAAATATGGGTGACTCGACTAATCAGCCAGCGTTTATACCTGGCTTTATAGAGATTTACAGAACCTTACCTAGTTTATGGAATGTAAAATCCAAAAATTATTCAGACAGAAAATAAAAAGCAAAGGGCTATCAAAAATTGCTTGATTATTAAAACCGTCGATCAAGAGGCAAATATTGATAAGGTTAAGAAAAAAATCAATAATAATATACGAAGTTCATTTCTGGTATAACTTTGCCCAACGGCTCGCGAACGGCTTCTTCGACTGAAACGAGCGACGTACGTATGTACAATTGTTGTGTTTGAAACATCAGTGGCGTGCTCAAAGGGCTCGCCACCAATCATGATCCAGCTCGTCCCTTTCAAGAAGACAATCTTAATATATGTAAGGTTCCAAGCGAATCGAAAGACGACAAGCTTAATTTAGTAGGGTTTCAGCCTAATCGTATATATTGTATTTATATGTATAGGTGTTTGTATGTATGTAGCGATACGGTTACGAAGGGTGGTCTATTCTGCATCATCAGTCCGAAGGAGTGTAATATCTTCCTTAATACGAGCTCTAGAAACACGAGATTTTCAGAGCACGACAATGATGATATTACCGATATTATAGGGCCCCCTCGGAGGGGGGCGATAGGGCGGTCTACATTCTAGTTAATTACCGAACATAATTTTTAGTCCTCGCAATAACTCACTATTACCGAAAATAACTGATGTACCGGTAATAAATTTGCTAAGCTCAGTTATTTTATATTGATGTTTATTATTCCCCACTTTCCACTTGAACAGCCATGCCATAACATAACAATTAAAACATATAATTTATGAAGCATATTCAATTTATTAATTTAATAGAGCATATAAATTATACAGAGTATTACTAGAGTCATTTTCGAAATTCCATTGTCCCTGTCATTTGACGAATTATGGTTAGTATCTTTGATACCCATGCGTATTTTTTTATCTGAGACAGCCCACGCAGATTTCAAGCCTGAGTACTAGGTGGGGGTCTGAAGAGAAGGGAAATGTATTTTACTGACACGAGATTTATAGGATTGGAGGTTGAGAGAGGAACGGAAAACATCTGCAGGCAATTCGTTCCATAATCTGGCGACCCTAGGTATGAATGAGCGAGAGAAATGGAATGTTCTGGTTCTTCTAGCTGGACACTAAGGGGATGCATACGTAGTGCGCCTCTTCTTGTTCTGTTAGGAAAAGTTAAGGGGGAAATTATAGCGGCTAGTTCTTCAAAGCAAAATCCGTGAAAGTATCGGTAGAAAAGGGATAAATCCCCAACAGCGCGGCGATGGGCTAGTGAAGGGAGTTTTCTTGTAATCACTGGGTCATTTATGAGTCGAATGGCTCTATTTTGGATAGAATGTTGTGTCGAAGGTGATGCCTCTCCCCAGCACTCTAGTCTTGATCTTATTTGGGAATCATAGAGAGAGTGTAAGTTGGAAGGGGAGGGGTATTTTCCAGCTCGAAAGAGAAAACCAAGCTTTTCAGCTGCTGATGTGGCTACTGAAGTAATGTGTTCGCGGCAGCTAAGATCATGTTCGAAAGCGATACCAACAAAATCGAACGTTTCACTGTTCTGTAGGGCTTGGTCATTCTTGTGGATGGGGTGGGCGTTGCCAGAATTTTTGCGTGACAGGGATCAAGACTGGGTTTTGGAGGCGTTGAACTGAAAAAGGTTTTTGGCATCCCAGTCTAAGAGTAATTGAAGATCTTGGAAAAGGGATAGATAGGTGCATAGATCTGCGTCTATTATTCAGCTCTTGATTCTTTGGTGGCGAGATCCGAACTGTCTGTCATGGATGGTTTTGTGTTTTTCTAGATATTTTAGAATTTGCAAGTTGATCACTTTCCCTATACCTTTGCTGACAACAGAGAAAAGAGAGATAGGTCTATAATTGGATGAAAGGGATTTAGAACCTTTCTTCGGGACACACGAGCAGTCTTCCAGCTGCCTTAGAAGATACCCTTGTCATAGGAGATCGGGAAAAGACGAGTTAAGATGGGTGCAAGCTCTGATGTGCATTTTTTAGAACAATTGCAGGTATGCCATCCAGACCGGAGGACTTTTTGGTGTGAAGAAAGAGAATAGTATCCTTTTTAGGTTATAAAATAGGATGCTTGGACTGTTTTCTCAATTCCCTTAGTACTTCTATATAAAGCACAGAATAATCCAACGAAAATCATTAATATCCTGTAACTCTGTTATTTTAGGAAGTCAAGAAGTAAATTTTTAAAGATGATATGTAGCTTTTTCATAAGACAAGACCTCTTCAACAGCCTTCGTATCTTATCATCGCTAGCACACATTTTACTATTATTCTAGTACTTTCAAAATATGTAGTGTCGAACGCAATAAAGCCGAAGTAGCATCGTGTCATAACTTCACGGAGTAGTTTAACTGCTTCTCCTTTTGCAGTATCTCATATCACTTCAATAAAGCTCCGTCCGTAAGCCGCTTATACACATCTGTTCGAAGTGTAATGCAATTTCGTCTAATTCCGTCGAAAGTCATAAAAGTTAAAAGCGACGTCAACGACGCGGCGTGTTGAGAAGCTCAGTAAACACCGAATTTTAACACTTAGACACGAGCCCGGGTATTTTGAGGGGCCGCTCACTAAAGAGATTTTTAAATGTGCTGCAAGCGGCTGAGAAATCCATAAATTACATTATAGATCTTTGAAGATTGGCTTTGATCTCAGCCTGTTAATTACGTGTCTGACTAACTGGCAATTACTTGGAAACAAAGTGAGATTTTCGATAAATTATTGTTGAAATTAGAACATTAGAGGCCTCTAGTATTTATATGTAAAAGTTTATTATCCAAACGGTAATTCAGGACAGGAATGCGAAATAACAACGTTCAGTTTATTAAAACCCAGTCTTATTTACTGTAGAATACAAATTATACTATACTCATTTCAATCCCATGAATTTACCCTTAAACTTTAAAGCCATATTTTTTTGAAATCAAACCGGTGTTTAGCTAATATAACAAAGCAATTTAAGGTTTAGTGAGTGCAGTGTAGTGAGTCTAATCGACGCATATCTGTCGTGGTAGGCGGTCGCTCATCTAACTATAGTCTATGTTTTATGCTGGCGCATCCTTCGCGTAACCCAAGGTTTAGTTCTGGCAACAAGTCTAGTTCGTCTTCGCATTAGTTATCTGTTGTTTTGTACGAGTATTATGCTAGTTATTATAGCACTCTTCACTGAAATATCCATTTTACAAACAAGTCTCTAATCTTGAACCGAATGACAAGCTCAGATCTATGCACCTCTCTTTTTTTGCTAAATCTCCAAATAATCTTCGACTGGGGTACCAAAAATCATGTTCAGTTATACTCCTCCAAAATTCCGTCTTGGTCTTTGTTACGCAAAAAATCCGGCAACACTTACCCAATCCACATGGCCAAGTCCTTCAAAACAATCAAACGTACGATCTTGTTGGTATCGCTGTCGAATAGGTAGCAGCTAAAAAGCTTTGTTTTCTCCTTCGAGCCAGAAAATACTTCTCCCGTTTCAACTTATATACTCTCTATATTTTCCAAGTAACCTAGAGTACCTACTGTTCCCACTTCTGGGGAGCGGCATCACCTTCAATACTTAACATTCAACTTATCAATGACCCACTTACAAGAAAACCTCCTTCTCTCGCTCATCGCCGCGCTATTGGGGATTTATCCTTTTTCTACCGGTACTTGCTCGGATTTTGCTCTGAAGAACTAACCGGAATTATTCCCCCCTTGACTATTTCTACCAGAACAACAAGAGGTGCGTTACGTATGCATCCCTTTACTGCCCAGTTACAAATCCTAAAATATCCCACTTCTTTCACTCATTAATACCTAGTGTCTCCAAATTTTGAAACAAATTGCCTGCAGATGGTCTCCCTTACCCTCCCAACCTCCACTCCTTTAAATTCCGTATCAATAGATTATATTTCCCTTCTCTTCAGACGCCCACAGTACGGTAGTACTTAGGCTTAAAGTCTAGGCTGTCCTAAATTTCTTACCAGTTGTTTCAGTTAAGTAAATGCTGAAAATGAACCCCCAACCTCCATGCAATTATAAAGGCTCTGTTCGAAATGTTCGCGAACATTCTAATTTATTATGAAGCATTTTGGGAGGTATTTGTCGGCACTCGTACACTATTCGTTATCGCAAGTCTTCTAAATTGGGCTGGGTTGCTAAAACTAACATATTAATTTCCGCAAAAACAATAGTTTTTAGGCCTCCTGAGTAAGTCTATTTAACAAAACTGAACTTTTTTTGAATCATCTGTAATAGCGTTTGCCACAAAAAAAACTGTTCTAGGCGATTTAGATGCACAGATCTTCGGATCAAATTCCCGCTGCAACCCAACAGTTGTCGCCATTTTGACACGCACTCACGCGATCACTGGCTGTATATCTATATCCACTATTATCGCGAAACTCTGGCCCAAAATGGAAAAACAAATCCGCGTCGCCACTTTGTAACGTCCTACAGGATAATGAAAGAGGAGTTTCCGAATAGCTTATTTATCTCCATAAGACATACATACACTTGACATGAAACCCGTATCTCCACTACCTAGTATCTCCCTCTTTAAAACAGTTCCTATCGACGAGGAAGCAAAAAAACTATCTCACAAGGATGCATAAATTAAGGTACGAAAGTGAGTGGTACTATACCGCTTGTACTAATAATGTATTTCCGATGAAGGTATGTCACACATAAAATTTTATTTTTAAATTTCCCCACAAGAAAAAGTCCTAGATCAGGAGATCTTGCAGGCCATTCAATAGGACTTCTCCTCCCAATCCATCTTCCTTGAAAATTCTCATCCAGATACTGGCTTACAGGAAATGCATAGTGTGGGGGGGGGGCGATCTTGCTGAAAAATTAGATTTTTTGGCCGGCGACGGCGACGATCATCTTCTTCAATAGCATTAGTTAAAGCAGGGTCAATAGTAGTTTCGAAGAGCTCTAGGTACCTTTCACCAGTTAAATTCCCAGGAAGAAAATAGCGCCCGATAATACGGTAGTCAAAAATTCCAGCCCACACATTTAATTTTTCTGGATGTTGAGTATGGCCTTCTCTAAAGATTCAAAGGTTGGAATCCGACCAATACCTACAACTTTATTATGTCGATTGACAGTACCATGAAGGAAAAAAGCATTCATCTGAGAAACAAATGTTAAAAACAATTTGTGGATCGCGAATGATTCTTTCACTCATTAACTCGCAAAATTCCAAACGGCGCGGCGCGGCGCGGCGGTCGGTATCATCTTCATTAAGTTCATGAACCAGTTTTATTTTGTAGGAATGTATGCTTCTTTAAAAACGCTCTGGGTAGTTGTACGCGAAACACCCGACACTTCTGACATTTTCCTCGTGCTAAGTGTGGGATTACTTGATTGCAATATGACACAAAACAGAAACATCAACAGCTTCATTTCTTACAGAATTTTCAATATTGCTTTTTTCGTTTAGCGCTGATCCAGTTTCACGAAATTTCGCCACTAATTCTCGGACGTAAGAATGAGACTAGTGTCCATCTCGGTGTAATTAATTATAAGATAACGGGGCAGCTCCAGCGACATACAGATTAAAACGGACTAATATTGCTTGAACCAAGAATGACTCCTTTACGGACGCGCGCAGTGCCACAGGAACGCATGCGCAGTTAAAAGGTTACAGGACGGGTCTTAATATTTGTGTATGGTGGTAGGTATATCAGTTCACATAGAACACATATTTATGAAAGATTTAGTAAATTTTTAGTTTAATACGCCGATGTCCATGTAGAAATACTTATGGTAATAGGTCGAAAACTTAAAAAATATTTTTCATAAAGATATGGATGTTACCCGCGTAAATTAAAACTGTGAAAGCCAGCTGTGTGGATCCGGCAATCGCAAAGCGAAATAAAGGTTGCTAGCAGATTTCCATCAGCGAAAAGGCCGACATACCGCCAAGAACCCTTTTACAGTCTAGATTCAACACAGTAAATATTATGTTTACGTGGAAATACGGCGACACGGTTTTTTCGTGACGCCAAATTGAGACATGCCTTCGATACACCCTTTACTAATTCCAGAATGATACTAAAAACGACACGAGACACGAGCAGGGCTGCCAACTGACCTTTACTGATTTACTCTCAAAACTTTCCTGGATTACTCACAATTACTCAGAACTTCAACATATCAATATCAAGACACCCTTTTTTTTGTATAAACCGTAAAACACCGTAGGTATATTTGTTAATACTAATAAGTGGCAACTGATGGCGCTTTTATTTTTATTTTACTACTATGCAATGTTGTTAAACATCAAAAGCTGGTGTTGCGTGTTGCTAGGGTTGCCAACTCGGAAGAAAGCTAAAGTAGGAGCGCTTTCGCCATTCTGAAAGGAATATGCTTGTGTAAATCACAGAAGATATAGGAGGGGAATACCCGAGACGCTGCGACACCTAGTGTTGCAAGTTGCTGTATCAAACAGACGAATCACTAGCTACCTTACTTATCCTCTTATATTTTTATATTGGCTAAGCAAGAGAGGTCGCTACAAGCAGTGCAAATCTAAAAACTGCAAAATTGTAATTACTGCTAGAGCGCCTAAAATTATGCCTAAATTTAGATTTTTAAAAAATTATCATATTAGAAATCTGCATAACTACCAAGAATATACTACGTGAATATACGTTGATCTCTCGATTACTCACAATTTACTCACAATTGCCACTTACTCACAAAATTACTCACAGACCAGCAAATTACTCACAAATGTGAGGAATTACTCACAAATTGGCAGCCCTGGACACGAGCACCAGCCACGCCAACACGCTATAGCATTTAGCGCAGTGTTGCCAACCGACAGGAAATAAAAGCCGTGGCAAAGGAAGAGATTTTTTATTCACGGTTTAAATTTAAACACGTATTTTTGTTCCACTCAGCGGCAGTTAAAATACCTTTGTCATTTTTAGCATATTCATGAAACTGTTGACAGCTTTCCTTAAAATTAAAATATATTAACAATTCTGAATGAACAAATCCCTCCATTTTTTAAAATGCTTCTCATTTTTTTACCTTCATATTTAGCCTTTGTCGTGCATAAATGGCCAAGTATGCGTTTGGAGTTTTTAAACGAAAAAGTCGTGTTTCTATATGCGCGGCAGTACAGTAAGCTCGTGGCCGTACCTACCTTCGGTTTGAAAAGCCGTAAAAACACGGCAATTGCCGTGTCGTGGCAACACTGCTTTAGGGAGACGCGCTGACGCTACCTGCAGTGTTGCCAGAAGTCATTAAAAAAAAAACTTGAGAGTGCTTGCGACTTGCGACTTAACCGCCGAAATTCGTGATAAATCGCGAGCCTGTAATGATTGCACCGGAAGTAAAAATAATAGGATTAAATAATCTTATTCTACTATCATTTATTTTAATAAAACTGAAAAAAATTTTACGATATCAAAATATTAGTAAACAAATTTACAAACTTAAACAAATATCTATCACTTTGTGCTATAAAAAACGAAATATATTTTTTTATAAATAAAAGTGTAAAACTAACACAAAACAAAGAAAAAGAAAGAAGTTATTCATCTGGAGTTTCCATCTTATTTTTATCTGAATAAAATACGTGACCACAACCTAACCTTTTAATCGTATTATTTGTGATACAAAAATCGTAGCAATTTTTGTCTCTTGACAAACGTTTGGTATATAAAATGCCTTCTATTGTTTTCACTTTAGGTTTGTTGCGTAGGTAGTTGAGTTTTTATTAAACAAATGTGAAAAAATGTTCTCTCTACTGCTGCTTTCGAGTGTGGTAAGCAAAATATCTGAAAAACAAATCTAACTACCCGCAAATTTTAGAGAGTCATCCGAGATTTTTACTAATGAATTTTTTCCCAAAACAACAAGGTATCGTTATCAAAATTGTTTAGTGGGATCTTGACATTCGCCATTCGTTATTCAGATTTTGGATTTCATTTGGATTATATTGGAACTATTTGAACTACGTATATTGAGAAAGTGCAATGTGAAAATAGAAACAGAGTTTCAAACCTCAATTGCAATCAAATTGCAATTTGCAAAGATCAATGTCGTGAGATTCGCTGATTGATATTTCTATAAAGGTAAAAATCGTGAGATTTGGTACTTGATTCATGGGATCGGGAGAAATAACCGAAATCTGGCAACACTGGCCCAGGCAAGCCGCCCGTACGAAGCTAACCGAAGCAGACCGAGAACGGACTTCGGCTGCTGCTCCGCTCCTGAATCTAGATTTGTTCGTTGCATAGATAAAGCTGTGTTTATTTGAATTTACTGGCGGACGAATCCGTCTCGTGGTTAAGAATACTATCCTTTTTTAACTACGTTATCTAAACAAGGAGAGCGGGCTGACCGACTGGAATCGGTTTGTCGTTGATGAATTCGGGAACAAGGCTATTCGTATACTGCGCATGCGTTCCTGTGGCAGAGATTTCGCCCATAGTGGAGTTAAATAGTTCTGCGCAACCTATTTATTTTATGAAATATCAGCAGTCCAAGTATGTATGTCGCTGGGCAGCTCTAGCGATACGTTATTTCTAAAGAAAAGTAAAATAATTTCGACTCTTTTTTCAAGAGTACCATTAATGCGTAATTGAACGAACCGAAATTTATAGCAAAATTATTAGTTTTACTACGAAATTAACCGATATCAGCAACAAACTAATGATAGCCCTTTTTTCGACACGTTAAGTGGAATTTCAAAGACCTATTGTTATAATATTGCATTTAAACCCAAATTTCTTGAATATTTCATTTCTCGAAAACTACTCACCCGATTTCAACAAGCAAGGTTCCATTGAAAAGGTAATTTTAATCAATTTCCTTTAAAATAAGGTGTCACTCGACCCCCTCCAATTTAAGATTTTAAGGGTGAAAGCATGGGATTGAGAAAAATAAAAAAATATGTCCCCCTGAAAGCTAAAGGGTCCGAGCGTTTTTTAATTTATTTATTTAAAAGAAAATGAACCTGGGTGGAAAGTTTTCAGTGGGCCCCCCTGTATATAACTACATACATACATATATATATATATATATATATATAATATATATATATATATATATATATATATATATATATATATATATATATATATATATATATATATATATATATATATATATATATGCTGTTAAAAATATTATCCTTCTTGACTTCCACAGTGTGATAACAATTATATAATAATTAGTTGATAATATTGATTTCAGTGGACACAAATACATTACTTCAATAACTACATCGACAAAAAAAAAGACAGGCAATCACTAATTTTACCGAATCAGAAATTCTGAACTGGAATTAAACTCTCTTAAAGCTTTTCTTAGCTGTACTTTTTAAATTCTCTGATTATGTAAAAAATACGAAATCATAAAACAGGGGTCTAAAATCAGCTTTCAAATTACTCGAGAATCTTCCATTTCGCGTCTTTTTTATCCCGAAGAAAGTTTTCCAATTTCCTTATGCAAAAAATGATAAATTTTCCAGTAAATATAAAAACATCGTAAAATGAGTCAGACGGTATTATTAAATTTATATTTGCAAATTTTCCAGATACCCTAATCGACGTCGTTTTTGAGGCAATATCGTTTTTTCCAAAGATTTGGTTCGCAGCAATTTATGAATTGTTGTTTTTTATGTATATTGTAGGGAAATACTTTTATGTATTATTTTATGATTTTGACATATTTGTTTTTTATTTAAAAGAATTTTTGTACTGAACCGTTTTTTATCTGAGACGATTCACGTTCGCGTGCGCATCTGAAGAAAAGAGAAAAAATGCAATGTATTGATACATGTAGTATGTAGTATCCATGTTTTTTGATCTCACAAAAGCCTTCGACATGGTAAATAGAGAGATACTTCTGGATAAATTGGTGAGTGTAGGAATACGCGGAAATCTTAAGTTGTGTATCGAGTCTTTCTGGTCAAACCGATTCCTGAGAGTCAAGTGTAATAACAGCATTTCTGATTGTTTTGGTTTGGATTTGGGTGTTCCTCAGGGGTCAATTCTTGGCCCCCTCTTGTTTCTTATTTATGTGAATGACTTGCCAGATTTCATTGGAGGTGATCATGTTACCATGTATGCGGATGATACATCTATCACGGTAACAGCTAGCACGCCAGAGGAGCTGCATCTGAGGGTAAGTGATGTGCATGATAGAATGATCAGTTGGTGCCAAAGGAATAAGCTGATAATAAATGAGAATAAAACAGTTTACGTAAATTTTAATATTCGCAAACCCCTGCCAAACAGTTCACTCCCTCTGTCTTCGAATGCTAAATTCTTGGGTACTCACATAAGCGACAGATTTTCATGGAATACGCACATTGATTTCATATCGAAGAAGCTAAATAGCGCTTATTATGCTGTCCTGCAGTTGAAGAATATTCTTGACCGTAGGGCTCTGTTACAAGTTTACTACTCCTTGGCCTATTCACATATTTCCATGAGCATTATGCTCTGGGGAAAGAGTAGGGATTCTGTCAGGGTATTCGTAAATCAAAAGAGAATCCTAAGACTAATTTTTAATATGGGTGTGCGTGAGTCCTGTAAGAGTGCTTTCATTAATAACAAAATCCTAACTGTTCCTTGCATTTTTATCTATAAATGTTTGGTGTTTGCTAGAACAAATCTGGGGCAGTTCCCTTCTATCTCACATGGTCATAATCACCAAACAAGAGGCGAACACACTCTTTTAATTCCGAGACACAGGACGGCCAACTTCAAGAACTCTGTTGACTATAATGCCATAACATTGTTTAATAGACTGCCGGTTGAAATAAGATCTTTGTGTATGAGTCGTTTTAAAGTGAAACTACGACAGTTCTTGACGTCAAATGCATTTTACTCCATTCAGGAGTTTTTTGACTGTCCGATGGGTACGGTTCTCCATACTGATGGAGTGTGAGTTGTCTTGCTTTTATCTCTGTCTTTTAATATGTTTTTTGTATCGTTCAGAGCTGACAATTAGTGATTAGATCACCTTGGCAAATTTTAATTTTTAATTCAAATTGTAATTTTAAGTTAAGATTAATCTAACTTAGACTTAGATAATTTTAGTTTTGCCTGTATATGGTTTTGACGTGCCAATGCATAAAATTTTATGTTATTGTATTTACAAGTGGCTAAATAAAGAGTTTGAGTTTGAGTTTTTATGATTTAAGGGATTGAAGGGTAGGAGAGAAAAGTAAAACCTCTGCATGCAATTTGTTCCATAATCTGGTGATCCTATAGGAATGAATGAGAGGAAGAAGCGGAATATCTGTGGAAGAGAACCAGATTACCTGCAGCACAGCGCGGCGATGAGCCGAAGAAGAAGGTTTTCTTGTGAAATTGAGACATTGATGAATCGAACGGCTCTCTTTTGAATAAACTCAACAATATTAATTGCCGAAGGTAATGCCGCTCTCCAGATGTAGGAACATAATTCTAGAATATGCTTATTTGGAAAATACGGAGAGTATACAAGGTGAGTTTTTTTACCGTGTTACAAGGCGATATCTCGAAAACGGTTTAAAATATGTTTATGAAATTTTCGTGAGTTAATAAGGAGATGGAGGGACATATTTAAACATATTTTTGATATTTACCCCCTCTCTCTATTTTGAGGCGTGGGGGTAACTTTTCAATTTTAAACGGCATGATGTACTTTGTTTCTAAAATTCGAATCTGCATAAAAAACTACGTGTGTGTTCAATTTTTTTTTGATTTGCTCTTTCGGTTATGGAATTATGACTAACTAAAATATTGATTGAATTTAAAAAATAAATTTTACCGATAAATAAGTTCACTTATTTCAGAATTGTTATTCGTTTCCATCTAAATTCATTATTTTTACTTAAGTCAGTTGACAATTTTGATATTTTAATGATTAATTCTCAGTTTATTGCTCAATTAAACATGGAAGCGAATTTTAATGTGCAAGTTGATATGTTGCTAATTTTAGGGGAGTGCAGAAAAAAACTACAGAGAAGCTGCACTAGTGTGGGATGAAAGGTTTTCTAATAACCAGAAATCTCACATGGCATTTAAAATGCTGGAAACCGGAAGTTGTACTACTAGCAGACTAAAGACGAAACCACGAGTTCGGAAGCAAACTAAAATGAACCAAAAAAAGGGCAGTTGGCGTTTTAGGAGCGGTAGCTATTGACCCGCATGTAGGTACCAGACGGCAAATCATTGATGCTGGAATGAGTTGAAAATCACTTGCGACCACATTACACTTGTACAATTATTATCCATACCCCATTACACTCCACCAAGACCTATATGGGCAAGACTTTGAAAATATCGTTACATTTTGCAATTGGGTCACAAGACAAATGCAAGGAAATATCAGGTTCCTATTGAATATTGTTATTTTTTCTGGCAACGCTACTTTTCATAATTATTGTGGGTAGGTTGGATTTTAAGTTATCCCTTGTCAGTAGAAATTATTTTTTTTGTTTGGTTTTTTAGGTAAATAGACACAATATGCACTACTAGGCTTCGGAAAATTCCCACGGGATGGGAACTCTGCCAAATCAACATCCCTGGTCTGGTGTGGTAGAATCTGAGATAGAGTAAGATTTCGTTAAAGGACATTTAAATGGAGAAATGTAGGTACACAAATTTTTTAAGAAACCAATTACCCCAATTATTAAACCAAAACATATAAATCCTAACACCAGGTTTCAGCAAGACGGAGAGCTCCACCCCATTATGCAATACCTACAGGCCCGTAATCATTTGAATGAAATATTTGATAACAGGTGTATGGGACGAGCTGATTCGGTCAACTGGCCTGCTAGGTCCCCGGATTTGACCCCCTTGACTTTTTCCTGGGGGGTTTTATAAAGGACAAAGTGATGGCAACTGTACCTACAACTTAAGCCGCGTACAGACCAAGTCCCAATCCAAACCAACGCCAACTCCAACGAATGTGCCAGTTGGCGTTGGGATTGGAAACGATTGGAAAGCATTTTACGATGTCGTCCACACCGCTTTTGTAGTTTCGAATTTGATACCGTTGGATACGGTTCGGTCATTTTCCACGGAAAGAGGTATTTTAATATGTCATCTAGTGATGATGAGTGACGAGTCATTATGTAAAAGTGCCGCCTTTTTAATTGTTAATTCTTTATCTTTACATAACAATAAGAAAAAGAAACGCCGACCAAGACGCTGGTGGATGACAACACCATATAAAAACAGAAAAGTATTAATAACACAAGTAAGTTGCTGGAGGAATTTCGGAGTGATCACAGTGATCATTTCAGAACCTTCTCTCTATTTTTTTTTCTTTATTTCAGCAACCTTGCACCTAAATTCAGTAGCAATGCTTTGCCAAAGATCTATCTTCCTTTTGGAGAGTTTATAATTTATATTGCTAGGATCCCATAATATAGGGTTATCCCGGTATAGTTCAATTAGTTTAAGGCTAAATCATCTGTCCATTTCATATCAAAAGGCGAAATAAACAAAATATTTGTCAAAAACAAAACACACAGACCCGAGGAATACTTGCCAACGACTGAAAACATTCAAATCTCGTCCACACCAAATCAAACATCTCTTTGAAGTACCGCTCAACGACCGAACGCAAACCAACGCCAACGATCGCCTTGAAAACCGTTGGAATGCGTTGGGATATGTTCGCCAACGCCGTACACACCAATTTACATGCTTCCGAATTTGTAGTCACATGTGCCTTGGTGTGCGTTGGAACTTCGGTCTGTACGCGGCTTTACACACACGCTTTGCCTGCTTATTAGTGACACCTGAAATGTTACAGCGGGTTCGAAATTCATTTAGAAAAAGGGTGAGAAGTGTTTGGAAGTTAAAGAGGGACATTTCGAACAACTTCATCAAGCATTACAGACGATAACTAAGTTGAGATTAAATGGTAAATATTTTTTTTTTATTTTATAACCTAATAAATCATAATTCCGTAACCGAAAGAGCTAATCAAAAAAATTGTACACATACGTAGTTTTTTACGTAGATTCGAATTTTATAAACAAAAGTACATCATCCCTTTTAAAATTCCGAAGTTACCTCTCACCCCTTAAAATAGAGACAGGGGGTTAAACATATGTTTAAATATGTTGCCCAATCTCCCTGTTAACTCACCAAAGTTTCATGAAAATATTTTACACCGTTTTCGAGTTATCGCCTTGTAACACTTTAAACATTTTTTAGATATAAAACTACATATTATTATGTTCTCAACAATACGGACAAGCTATTAGATTTGGTTTTTTGTATAGCTGACAGTGCAGTTGTCATAGATGAGGAAGCGCTGGTGCCCGAGGACGTATATCATCAGAATCTGACTTTAATATTAACCTTAAATAATATGGGATACAAGGAACATGAGCTTTCCGCTAATATAAACTGGTCAACAAAAAAAGCGGCAAAAGCGATTTTAACTCGACTTTTCGAACTGCTATAACTTTTTAAAAACTTAACTTTTTTGAGAGCGGTTTTGATAGCTCGTCTTGCCCAGATTAAGTGTCAAGAGGTGATTTTGCAATGGAAGTGACATTTTCATGCTATACAGGGTAATTAATAAGGTAATGTAAAACTACTAAAAGTTTAGGTGTGTGCCATATTGCCAATAATTTTTTTCGGTCGTTCCGACATAGCACGTTAGTAAGCTGGTATCAATGTCTCCAGACGTATTCGCCGGAATTTCGATTAATGGTCTCTGATGAAAAATACAGGAGAAAACAAAAAAAGCATACAAATTTTGGTAGTGTCATTTTTAAAACGCTGTAGCTGGAAAACGGATTGATAGACTTTGTCGGGCTTTTTAGGTATTGAAAGCCCTTTCGTGTGGTGTTTTATCTAAAAAACAGTTTTTTTCAAGGTCAAAATGTTTGCATTGTATAGGGGTGAACTAAAAAGTAAATGAAAACGATGGTTAAAAATGTTTTTTTTAATTTGTGAAAATTGAGCAGTATGTGTTTGTTTTCTTCCAAAATGAGGGCGTTTTGTCAACCTCTCGGTTAGTTATACAGCGTGTCCAGAAACCGTTTTAACAAATCGGAAACATTTTATTTTTGACTTTACAGAAAAAAAGTTATTCTTTATAAAAAGTTCTGCATCGTGAGAAAATCATATTGCCATTCAAAAATTTGATTTAAGACATAGAGGGTGGTTCAAATATGTAAAAGTCCTAATCCACGTGCAGCTAAAAAGACACAAATCGTTATTTAAAGGTAAACTGCCACTGTAAATATAGTAGAGGTAACTTTTATGTTAGTGAATTAGGTTTGGAACATACAAGAGGCCCCAAAAATAAGATAAATTTTTAATTATTGATTTTACAAAAAAATTATCTTCATAAAAAGTCAACATTGTGAAAAAAGAGCATAATTATTCAAAAACATGATATAGGACAATACAGAGTGGCTTAAAAAGCTGAAAGTCTCAATTTACGTAAAGTTAAAGAGACACCAAATCTTTATTTAAAGATAAACTGTATAGGTATTTTTTTGTAAAGTTGATAATAAAAAATTATTTTTAATTTTGGGACCTCCTGTATATTTGAAACCTAATTCACTAACATAAAAAGTTAACACTAGTACATTTGCAGTGGCAGTTTACCCTTAAATAACGATTTTGTGTCTTTTCAGCTTCACATGGATTAGGACTTTTACATTTTTGAGTCACCCTGTATGTCTTAGATCAAATTTTTGAATGACTATGCTATTTTCTCACGATGCAGAACTTTTTATGAGGGATTACCTTTTTTGTAAAGTCAAAAATAAAAAAAGTTTCGCATTTGTTTAGATGGTTTCTGGACACGCTGTATAACTAATCGAAATTTGAGCAAAACTCCGTAGTTCTGGAAGAAAAAAAACGCATACTGCTCAGTTTGCACAAATTAAAAGAAAACTTATTTTTAACAATACTTTTCATTTATTTTTTAGTTCACCCCTATACAACGCAAACATTTTGACATTGAACAAAAAACAGTTTATTAGGTAAAACTCTACACAAAAAGGTCTTTCAATTCCCAAAAAGCCCGACAAAGTCTATTAATCCATTTTCCAGCAACAGCGTTTTAAAAATGACGCTACCAAAATTTCTATGCTTTTTTTTGTTTTCTCCTGTATTTTTCGCCAGAGACAATTAATCGAAATTCCGGCGAATACGTCTGGAGATATTGATAGCATCTTACTAACGTGCTATGTCGGAACGACCAAAAAAAATTATTGGCAATATGGCACACACCTAAACTTTTAGTAGTTTTACATTACCTTATTAATTACCCTGTATAGCATGAAAATGTCACTTCCATTGCAAAATCACTTATTGATGCTTAATTTGGGAAAGACGAGCTATCAATAGTATCAATATCCGAAAACCGCTCTCAAAAAAGTTAAGTTTTTACAAAATTATAGCAGTTTGAAAAGTCGGGTAAAAATCGCTGTTGCCGATTTTTTTGTTTACCAGTTTATTAACAAAAACTCATAACTTTCGAAAAGCATATTAACCTTCTTTATATAATGCAATTATGCACCTGGGACTTTTTGAATGGCCATAAAAATTTAGACTTAGCGATTGAATGTTTTTATAATAAAATACATAGTATTTTTAATGAACATGTTCCTGTGTATAATAACTTTAAAAGGGAATTTCCAGCCTGGTATACCTCAGACATAATAAAAAACATAAAAGACAAATTGCGTAATAAATATAAAAGGACAAAAATAACCGATTTGTTTTAGAATTGAGTAACTTACGATCTGTATTAAAAGAACAAATTAAAATGGCCTATTGGCGACTCCAATTAAGGAAACCCAGCGTTGCCACCGCTGCAATCAGCTGATATAACGGGGAACAATGGCCCACTCGATGCAAAATTACAGAAACCTATGCGGTAATTTGGGTTCATGTCTTCTCTGAAAAGTTCATGACATTTGTCAAACTAACCTCAACCTTACTTTTTGGTTAATGACAACAAACTGTGCTTTACTCGTAGATCGTGATTATTAGTTAAAATCGTATTGTTTTTAAACTTTTTGTGGGTTACGACATTATAGCGATCATGTTTTAAACCCTTTTGACTCTTTTTAAATTTCTTGAGAAACCCCTGCCTCTAGAAATGTGATTGAAGGGAGAGAACTTTTAAACGCCAAACCAAAGTTGACAGAATATATATTCTGTAAACTTTGGCCAAACACATAATTACGTGTGGAATTTTAGAAAAAACCGGTAAGTAATTTTACTAATTTTACATAAAGAAGTGTTAATAGTAGCCATAACGCAAAGTGCAATTTAAGATAAGTTTTGGTAGCTGTCAATACACTGATTCCCACAATTGTGTGAGTTAATCTTTGGGTAGTTTACCCTTGGAATTTTTAATTAACAAAATACGATTATGCGATATTATTAATACCAAAGGGATGAATATTGTGGTTATGATGAAAAAAGTTTGTAGGTTATTACTTAAAAAACATATTTACTTATGGTCTTGCCAGTACTTTCTAGGGCAAACATATTCTGGTGTGAATGCCACCTTTTTTATGTTGTTCAAATAACTATACATATTACGTAACTTATTTTGGAATTATTGTTTTAGATTCGTTCATTAAAATTTTGTCCCTATGTCTCCAAACATCTCTAAACTCTGCACCTCATGAAGTTACTGGAACTTTTAAAATTATTCACGATCAGCTAGAAGTTAAGAATATGAGGTGTTCCTGTAAGGGAAAAAGTGTAAGCATATACCAGCAGTTCTGTTACATTGCACCAGGTTGTATAACTCATAATTAAATTGGGCATGACATTGAGGTTTTCCAGTGATTAAAAGATGATAACAGTGGCGTACCTACCATTTTGGGGCGGGGGTGAATTGGTATTATTTTGCAAATAAGAATACTTTTTATTAGATGCACAATTTTAGTAGCTAGGGGCGCCATGAACTAGGGCGGAGGGGGGCTGACTGCCCCCTAGCCCCCAAGGTATGCCACTGAATATCAATCATTATTAATTATCTTAGTTTTTGTTTCTGTTTTAGATCTAATTTAACTGAAATGGAAGAGTTATCTTCCACTGACATTCAGTGTATATAGAACAAGAAAAAGGGAGCTTCAATTTCCAGTTATACCTCAGTCTATATTGAGTCTGGATGCATAAGGTAATTTATAAAAAATGAAAAACTACTTGAATTTAAGTTATATTTTTTATGTTAATATATACATACGTTTTGCTCAATGGGTTAAATTTTTATTTTTCTTTTTATTTAAAAACAAGTTACTGTTTATGGATTGTCATCAAGAAAGTATTAATATTCCATACAGGTTGTTAAAAAAATTGATTTTGCTTAATATATACATTTATGTAAAATACCTACTTACATGTACTTAACCCCAAGCTAAAAAGCACCGCAAATATCTCGATTCACTTCAGATTTGTGCATTATATTTTAAACTAAATTCTCTACAGCATTGTTTTTTAACCGTTTTAGAGTCGCGACCCCCGAAAAAGCCAAAAAATAAAGTAAAAAACCTTACGACCCCCTCACTGTACATTTTCGGGGATAATACCCTGAGAGCTTAAAAATTACCGATAATTTTTCACGATTGCGTGTTCTCTATAATTTCACGAGTCCGCAGGACGAGTGAAATTTGCATAGAAAACACGTAAGAGTGAAAAATTATCAGTAATTTTAAAGCTCGAGTGGTATTTAGGGGATTATTTCACGAATGAAAACACAAACTGCTCGAGTGATATTTAGGGATTATTTCACGAATGAAAACACAAAAAATATGAATTGAATATTTATTAAACAATTTAAACAACAAACCTTACTTTTAAATTAAAAGAAAAAAATTATCGGTGTAATTTTTTTAATTGACGTAACGTCAAAATATTATCGCTGTAATTCTAAAAAACTTTACTCATCTTATGGGACTTTTAACACATGAGTGAAATAATCATGGAAACTTTTTACTGAAAATATTTTTTCCTAATCATTTGCGTCTTGTAAAAACTAATATTTTAAAACATTGGATTTCTATTTCTCTAGTTATTAAGTATGCAGATTGTGAAAAAACCCTTGTTGGTCTCGAGTCAAAATTTGCAGCACTTATGCGTCAGTGAATTTATTTTAAAACTCCAAGTTTTTTATTATTCAAAGAAGTTACTTGCTGTTTATAAGGAATCCTGCTGGTTTCGAAAACGATGGTCAAACAATCTGTTACATGATCTACACTCTACAGGATGAAAAATTTAAAATATAAAAATGTGTAACTATATTATAGATAGCAAACCCCAGCAAATTAAATGTTACTCTGAACAAAGAAAAACTAAAAATAAATATTTAAAAAAAATATACCTTCAGTGATAGAAAGTTCAACTATTTTTTTGCTTTCCTTACCAGCGGAAGTATTTCATTTTTGATTTTTATTTCCTTTACAACACAGTAACTTTTTGTCATATTTTAACATGTGATAAATGAACATTAAAAAACTAAGAGAACATTTTAAAAAATTTTAAAATGTTTATTTTGCATAATGTACAGTATCCACAGATGGGGTTCACAAGAGGACCAAATTTTTAATGATAAGACTAAATGTCATTATTAATAAAAGTTTTTACTTGCCGAAAAAATAAGATTAATTCCTTCATTCTGTGAGGAAATTGCTAGTTCAATTGGAACCATATTCTATTCATGACTTTAGACAATAGGCTTGATGCGTTGTCTATCATGTATTGTAGCACAATTTTGAATAGACGATTTTATTATTATTATAACATTTTGTGTTAAAACTCTAAATAACGCATGTTTATTGTTTATTCTTGACACAATTCCTTGTTTTTTGCATTTTTGGAGCACCCTATACAAGAAATTAAAATTTTCTTATGGTGAATCTAATTTCTTTGGTGAGCAGAAACTTTCATTAATTGATATTGTATATAAAGGGTGTCTGGAAACGAATGCGACATATTTTAATAGTAGCTTCCTGGAGTCAAAATACAGCGATTTAGACAAACTTATCTTAGTACAATTGTGCTCTGGTTTGTTAGGTGGGTAGGGCGTTGTCAATGCAGTGTAAAGTAAAACACAACGTTCTAAGGCCTATAACTGTTTAAGGAAGCAACATTATATGAAGATTAGTAGATCTAAATTGGTCTATTTTTACTCCAGCAAGCTATAGGTACTTTATCTCATAATATAAACCTATTTTATGGCATTCCTAATTTTGAGCCAAGTAAGACTAAGTAAATTGTAGTTTTTTAACTATTTGACAAAAATTTTAGGACTGGATACATACATCAGTAGGCTTACTATATGAGCCGAATTTTGTTGGACAGATCAGAAAATATCTTAACACTTTCTTGATCATAAAATTCACCTAGAGACGACCAGACGAAAGAAATGATGTGTGCCAGAAAAGGTTGGCAGTTAATGGCAAACAGAGATTAAATTTAGAGTATAAAGAAATGAAGTCGTTCATTTTACTGGGAAGTTCCTTGTATCTTAAAATTCAACACTAGAATAAACATTTTTTTTTAGAATAAGTGCTGTATTTCAACATATAATAATATGTCTACAGTTGTAAGCATAATGAATTACTCCTTGACTCGAGAATAACTATGTATGATGTGATTGTTACCTTTTACAATACAAATTAAATAAAATAAAATACAAACTCCAGAACTACAACTGGTAATTCTGAGTTTTAAATGTAAACAGTCTTTTATACATTTAGTACTAGTAGTAACATTCTTATTAAACAGTTGATAAACAATCTTTTATTATTAAATGTTTGTATTTAGCTAAACAATTATATAATCCATTCAGAAAAATAAATGATTTGTGAAGTGATTTGATTTTTTATAATAATAGTATAAGTCTAAAAAGAGAAAATGCGAGAACATCCATATATTGAACTATAGAAGTGCACAATATGAGTAAATGTAAAAACAAAGTCTAAAAGAAAAAGCAATGTATAACTTATCAAGGTAAGCTAATCTTTTTAAAACAAGAAAAGGTGTTTAGGGGGCTTCAACAAATGTATGGCAGTTTCCTTTGATTGCTTTGATGCTTCTGTACATTTGTCAGTCTTAACTCTAGGAACTTGAATCTGTGTTAACTATGGTCCTAGATATATTTCAAATAATCTACAAATAAAAACAAGAAACTGTTAATTTGATTAAATTTTTAAATACATTTAATGGTTACTGGTCATACAGCAGGTTGCACAAAACTTTTAATCAAGTAGTAAATTTAATTGATGTTTAAAGTCATCTTTGGCAATGATGTTAAAATGAGTGCTCTCACATTACAAGTGTCTAATTAGTTTAATTTGTGATTAAATTGTTTATGCAACCAGACGATAGTGGTGCATTTTTTGGAAAAACTTTTATTTGCCCTTTTTCTTTATCTAGAGTGAGGTTAATTTGACGTATTAAAGTACTACTTCTTTTACTACTAGTAGTATTAGCTTTTGAATATATACAGGGTGTTACAAAAAGATGTTAAGAAATTTTAAGGACGGTTTCTACATCTAAAAATATGAAAATAAGTTTATATAAACATGGATTCTTAAAACGCTTCTTTTTAGAGATACAGGGTGTTTAATATTTTCACACCTCAAGTATTCCGAAGTTAGGAGAAATATGCGAAGACGATTTAGAGCATGAATTGAAGCACGGAGCCATTTCCAGCATCTACTATTATTATATGCCTAAATCAAAAAGCAGTTTCCTGAACAAATGATATTAAAAAAACTCATTTTTATTATTTGTTTTTATTGTAAGAAATAAGTTAATTTTTATCTCGAAAACGGAACAAAAAGACTCTAGAGACAGTTTCACGTAGAATTGGTTGGGTTTAAAGAAAACAATATCAATTTTGCAAAAAAAAAAACTGGCGTGCCATCTTTTTCGCTAAAAATAAAGACGTACTAGCACGCACGCCACAGATGCAAGTACTTTAGAAAATAAGATTTTGCACGCAAAGGTACCCTTTGATTACATACTGGCGTGTACCAAAATTCATGTCAATATCTTAACGCATTTTCGAGAAATTAAAACCAAACTCTTAAAAAGAAAATATTAACACCCTGTATCTCGAAAAAGAAGCGTCTGGGGATCCATGTTTATATAACAGGGTTCCCACTTTTCTGGAAAGTCAGAGAAGTCGGGGAATGTCAGGGGATTCAAAAGTGGTCAGGGAATGTCAGGGAAAACCAGTTGAAAACCTGGCAAGTTTGCCTTTTCCAGTTATAGATAAAAATAATTTCATTTCCCAAAAAAATTAAAAATAATCCGGGGGTGTCTTATCGATAAAAATAATTTCATTGCATAACAAAATTGAAAATAAGGCAATAAAAGTAGGTAATAAACTATCTATTAACTATAAAAAACAATTAAATATTAAAAATCAAAAAATATTTTTTATTTTCGATTAGTGTGGCACTACCTTTGTCAAGCCTATCGAGCTAGAATTTTACATATGGGAAGTCCTTATTTCTAAGGGGCAGTGGCGTGCCGTCGAGGGGGCTAGGGGGGCACAAGCCCGCCCCCCCACCCCCCCTCGTTTTAACGGCGCCCTCGCGCCCCTACGGAGATTCACTGCCTACTATGACCACATACTCTCCAATACAAGGAAAATAATTTACGGCGCCCCCTGGAGATTCACTGCCTACTATGACCACATATTCTCCAATAAAAGGAAAAAAATTTGGCGCCCCTAAATCATTGTGCCCCCTCCGCCTCTAAAGGCACGGCACGCCACTGCTAAGGGGAACACCTGCACCTTAGCGAACGCTCTCTCCACCCGAGGGAGGATCTACTCTCAATTTAGTGTCAATACTGAACTAATAAAAATCCTAAATTATAACAATAAGTGACATGATATTTGACATAGATGAGTATAGGTGTATATCCCATACCTATATAAAAAAATTAAAGAGTATAAATAGAGAGAATAAAATTAAATTAAAAAAAAATATTTACCACAGCCCAGGCAAATAACCCATCATATTAACTAGCTTCATTTCGGAGCCTTACCATATTTGGCGTATTTAGTCAGTCGGTTATATCAAAGAAGAGTGAAAAATGTATCGTTTACCCAATACACCAGGTAATCAGGCCGAAGGAGATCAGATATCTAGTAGGGTGTGAGTAAAAGTTACACACTCCACTATCGGTATGTCACAACGGCGACTTAACTGGGTTGTCGTAGGGCTAATGACCGTAGTTCGGAGCCCACGTTAAGCTGTAGATCCCGTCGGAAAAGGCCCTGGCAGCGAACGAAATCGAAAAAACCAGAGAAAAACTAACATTTTTAACACAGTAAAGTATTATTTTTATTTAAAAAAATCGAAAGGAGTGTCAGTAGAGAGGGTAAAATAAAATTTTAAAAAAATATGTTGAACAATATAGGCAAGTAACATAGCTAATTAACGAGCTTTCAAAGCAGAATTATACGCTATTTTTATTAAAATACAATATTAGGGAGAGAGGGGTGTAAGTAAACATAACATTAAAATAAAAACATATTCATGCACAACCTAGGCAAATGACAAATAAAACTTACAAATTTGACCTGCATGGCCTGGGAAAATAACACCTTTAATTAATAGGCTTTCTAAGCGCAACAAGACAATATTTTTTTACTATTTTTAGTAAGCAATATGGCACCCATACAGTAATAAAAATCTGTTAGGAATTTGAGTAGCGGTGCATTTTAACCCTCTGTAACGTTGAGTTTTCAGCGACTCATGACTTACTTTAAAAATGGTAGATAGCAGACTTTAAAATTTAGGAACTTGGTGTGCACTAAACTTTGCTATTTTACTAAAAAAAAGTAATTTTTTTATGGATTCTTAGGGGTACAAATTGGTATTATTTTTTTTTTCTATCATCTTTAGTTTAGCCACCGTCAGCATGCAACTGACAAGAATCGGTCAAGTGCAAGCTATACTTGCACAATTAGTGTCCCGTGCCATCAGCCCCCCCCCCCCCCCAATTAACAAGAGCAAACCTCGGCCGCCCGATCTCGGTCTATATGCCGCGCTACCCACCACCGACGGCACCAACGCCGTATCGCATCGCTTATGCGCGGAGCTGAGTGGGTCTAATTAAAAATAAAAATGTGTAAGGACAAAAGTTGTTCCTTACATCGTGAGAAATATTTTTTTGTCAAAAAACGTTTTCCCTAAAACCAATGGTTTAACAGTTATAAGGAAAGAAACAATTAAATTGTTTATAACAATTGATCGCGTTAGAATTTTCCAGTCCTGACAATTTTCGTTCAACAAACCTAGTTCTCAATTTTCATGATTTTTGTTTAGATTTTTCTGAGCGATCCTTCCACCCTGATGAGGGTGGGGGACGGCAATTTTTAAGCGTTTTCCCCCAAAAATGTTTAAAAAATGCATAAAAAATACAATGCTTCAATAAGCTTTCATTTGAGACCCCACACGATGCTCTTAATTTTTTTTGCATTGCCCAATTTACCCCCCGAAACTAACCCCCAGAATAAAATTTACCTCTTTATACCTTACGTCTATAATTGGGCCACCACACTCTATATCTGTGCTAAATTTCAAATTTGTACGTCGAATAGTTTCAGAGAAAATCGCCTGTGACAGACGGACGGACGGATGAACGGACACCGAAGAGATTTCATAAGTGTTCCGTTTCACGGAACACTAAAAATATCGAAACATGGATTACTTTTAGTCAAACCAAATGTTAAAGAAAAATTCGTTTAACCTTAACCGCTTAAAATAACAAAGTTACTTGGTCTTATTATATATCTCATATGATGTCGCATTTAGTATACTCATAAAATATACTATAAATGAAAACGTAATATTTATGCCAACGATTCGATATATATATATATATATATATATATATATATATATATATATATATATATATATATATATATATATATATATACACATTTTAAATTTTCATTAAAGTACACTAATGTTCAAAAAATAAAGCTGTATACAACTTATTATAATTGCACCAACCATCCTCCAAAGATTTGACAACCTTGCTGGAGGTATGAGAGTTAAGATTTTACAACTAGAGGCATATATCACCCGGAGGTCATAGGGAACGGTTTTTTCATACTACATATATGAGAAAATCGAACTAAAAAATCGTTACCCCTCTTTTAAGAAACCGGTTCTCTGGGTTCCCCTTATCGTATATATGTAGATTTTGTATTATAAATATTACTAGAAAAGGTGGAGGGTGGTCCGCCTGGGTTTTGACCTGGAGGGAAGTTCTTATCATAAATACATATATATATATATATATATATATATATATATATATATATATATATATATATATATATATATATATATATATATATATATATATATATATATATATATATATATATATATATATATATATATATATATATATATATATATATATATATATATATATATATATATATTAGTTTTAAACAAAACTTTTTTATTACTCCCTGAAAATGCAATTGTCAGTAAAATTTAGTGCATCTACAACCTCCAATAAATAAATTACAAGTCATCCCTATTAGAGCGGGAAATTAAAAAAACTGAAAATAACTAGAGTAAATTACCTAGCTCTGTTTTAAATTTTTAAAAATATTCAAAGGTGTTATTAAGAGTAGTTTCTTAGAATAAATTTCTAATTTGATTGCAAAATGTTAAGAAAGTCGTTTTTGTATTATTTTTCTAATTTTTTACTCTTTGCAGCAGTATGCCACTGGCTATCTTTTATTTTTACGCATTAGGACTATCACCGTACAACAATCTGCGAATTAAAACTCTGTAGTTGATATGTAATTATATACATTAGCGTTTTTATTTTTTAGCCAAATATGACACCGCTTGTCTCGATAAGCTTTTACAAAAAAAAATGTAAATTGTAACTAAATAAATAGGTAGGTACTGCTTTTAAAGTTTATAGCTTATCGACAGGACATAAAAATATGTTTATGAAAAGTTTATTTTAATGTTTAATTTAAATTAACACAATTTTCTTCACAAAAGCTCATTGAAACAAGCGATGTCATAATTCTCCTAAAAAAAATAAAAACACTGAGGTAAAGTAATATACCTACCGGAGGTTTCTATTTTCTTCACAAATAGTTGTAGAGTAACCAGTTCTACTAATGCGTGAAAATAAAAGATAGTCAGTGGCGTACTGAGTATAAAAATTAATAATTTTTTTAAAAACATCTAAGAATTTGTCCCCAACTTATAAATGTAAGATAATTAATTAATGCTAAGGAACTTAATAAAATTTTATAATACTTTGAATAACAGGGGTAGTTTGGCTCGTAGTTTAGCCTCAAGTCATTAACTTCTCATAATTAGTACATATGTTACGGGTAGAACCCTAAGTGCGGCTACACCTAGGTGTAGCCATTAGCAGTTGGCTAGTCCTAGGTGTAACCTATTACAAACCTCATTATAACCAGATACACCTAGGTCTGGCCAGTCACAGCCGGCTAGAACTAGGTGTATCAGCTAAGTGTACGCTAATATTGAAGGCGCGCGCTAGATGTAACCTATTTCTGGCTATACCTAGGTATCACCAGTCGCAGTCGGCTAGAACTAGGTCTAATAACCTTATTCTAATCGGCTACACCTAGATATAGCCAGTCACTGTTAGTGAGAACCATAAGACATTTCATATGTCTATGATTGGTCAAAACTAGGTGTATATACACTTGGTGTCCGCTAATATTTAGGAGAAAAACTCCCGTGACGTTTATTTTTGTCGTAATTGTCTTTGGGTTGTTTAGAAAAATTGGACTGTTGAATTGAACAATATCTGAGGTAAGAACCAGAAACTAATGTACAGTTGACATAATATTGATATTGATACAAAAATTTTAAAAAGGTGGTGTACTCCTTTATCAAATCAACAGACTTAGAAACATAGTTAAACATCCCACTTTGACTTGTGTAAACACCATTGTGAGTCATAACATATCATGAATTATTTATTATTATTATTATTATAACATACATTTTTAAAGGGAGGTACCAACTAGTATCTTGAATATACCTAACTGAAATTAGGCTTCAGGCTGCCACACAGATGCACTGAAAGCAGGTCTTCCCAAAAACTAAATTTTCTTTGCAATTTTCTCACCTGTACATAAGGGAACCTTCTGCAGCATTTGACATACATATTTGATATTAAAAAAATATTTGAAGCAGGCCACACAGGTAAAAAAAATGAGTAAAAATACAATCAGGTCTTTTCTAAAAATAGACGTTTTTTTCTAGTTTCTTCCACATGCACATGGAAGCAAGGAACCTTTCGCCAAGACTAACGTTTTTTAAATTAAGTATGTAAAGCATTTTTTTTTTCAATTTTCTCACCTATTTACCAATTAGAAAAGGGAACTTGTGTGTACTGTGAATGAATTTTTGGCTTTGGAAATGAATTAATTAGGTACTTATATTAAATGTATTTTTTTCCTCTTCCTCTTTAAAAATATGCTTTTAATAATAAACAAATACCTATATCAAGTGCTGTAAAAAATTTCCTTCTTTCCTATGCATGTAACAAACCTGCACTTTTGAAAAAGACCTGCTTTTAGTGCACTTGGTGGCTGCCTCGAGGCGTATTCACCTACATTAGCTCTAGTACATCTTAGTGTTCAAGCAGCTTTGTTCGAGTAGCCTGAGGCTAAACTTTGCTATGCGTGTCTTATTGCTGCGTACATATATGCACTATTTTATAAATCAAGAAAATTTATTATTACTTTTTGTAAATATCTACTTTGTAAAACTAAGTAAAAATACTCGATTCATAAAATTATATAGACACTAGTTTGTTTTCCCCGCTCACGTTTTCATAACCAAATTTCATACTTACCTACTGATGCTTCACTTCTTGCATTTCTTAGCTTCACAAAAATTGTACTAAACAGAGATTATACTGGTAATTTCTGGTAGCAACCCTTTTTAATTTTGCATGCCTAGCATAATTACCTAAAATGAACAAAATTTATAAATATTGCAAAAACTATTTTCAAAGACATGTAAAGTAAGGAGACTTGAAAATCCAAAATACCCACTAGATGATTTTAAAGTAGTTCAATGTTAATTAGGTTTATAAACAAAATTGTATTTAATTTATTATTTAATAATAAATCACAAGTGGGTACTTAAATTTTAGAATATTTATCAGCTACTGTTCCTTCATATTTACTATAACTCTTCATATAACTCCAGTATCAATCCCCATGTAGGGACATTTTTACATTATTAAAGCAGTTTAAAAAAGAATCAACTATAGGTTAATTACCTATCTAATATAATAAGTAAGACTTTTGTGGTCATCAAAACATTCAAAAATGATCACTGACAATATTATATTGTCTATCTATAATAGAAACCAAGATATTATCTATGTCTGCCAGTCATTAGGTTTATTACGGAGTACAAAAATGTAGATTTGCTTTTAAAAATAGAATTTTATAGTGCATAGAATCGTACTTTATATATTATGAGAATACGCAGAACATTGTAATACATTGCCCTCAACATTGCCTTTTAAAACGGTAAAAGTTACATTTATTAACAAACACATTTTCACAATTCTTAACTAGTTATAAATGATGAATTTACCTACCTCCATCAAAAGCAATAAATTAATCTCGTAGTGTAAAATGTAAGAAGGACACTGTCACTCATTTGTAGGAAAACTTTATTATACCTATATTCCTCATATTGAGGTTTGTCTCTAGTATTGTCCATAGGTATTTTCTTCCATCATTAAGGATATGGTCACTCCATTTTTAGGGCTTTTTTTGATAAAAAGGGATGTGAGCTTAAACATACTCAACTTTCATTTAACTTACATTTTGCACACTCTCTTGATTCGGTCTGTGGTTTGGTCTTTTGAGGTTAAAAATCTTGCATTTTAAAAATGTAATAAGCGAAACTTTTACGGAACTATTACACAGAAATATTAAGAGAACTGAGGAAATAGTCAATGCACAGTATTTTACACGAGTATGCACAGGCATTGAAAAACACTAACCAATTCGTCGAATGGCGGGCCACTAATCGACTTTCCCACTAGTTTTATTCAAAGATGATTTTTGGGTCTGCTTGTTGTTTTTGTTACATTTCTTCTTTATTTCTCAATATACTTTAGATTTTGTAACAAAAATTACAAAATAGGACTAATTCTGAGGTTTTAAAAATGGTATAAATAAACAAACAGAGGTAAACAACCCCCGATATGCTAGTTACAAAAGTGGCAAAGTGGCTGCTAGTAGAGGCGCGGCGAATTATCCGAGCCGACAAATCCCAGACATACGTTCTGAACAATCTTAACATATCCCTATATAGATGACAAAGTAAGAAGTAATATACAATGTCTAAATTGTGTTCTCGGACCGTTCCAAGCGTCAACTCGAACACCTCCGCCATCAGCTGATTCCCCGTTATAGTAGTTTAGCAAATCGGCTGATGAGGACGCCACGTTCTTAATTGTGTCCCCAACGCATTTCATTAGAAAAAATGAGAAAAAACGTTATAATATCCAAGAATTACAATGAATTGTTACACAAAAATAATAATATAACCTAGAAAACTGTTATGGTACACTATTTCATAATCTTGGGCGGATATTATGCTTTAACATCAACGAAACACTGAGCATAATTTACCGAACGACGGGGGCAAAAAACTGCTGTGTACACAAGGTATTTCAAAATGATTTTTGAGTTTTACTATTGTTTCTGTTGTACTTCGTAGTCATACTTATATATACTTAAGCACTCCGAAAAAAACTTTTTAAATAATACTAAATTCGACGTTTCAAAAATGCTAAAAAAGTTATATAAAACGTAAACATTCCCCGTTATACTAGTACCAAAACGGCCGCTAGTTGGCCAGAACGGTGTTGCCGTCTCCCTAATTGGAGTCGCCAATTGCCAATATATTACAAATGTTCAGTCATCTATTGTAAATAAATGATTCTCAAAGGGTTTGGCGATATATAAATTCACGAAAAAAAGCGTTCAGGATTCCGGGTGATATGTTTCTCGGGGCCCAGTGTCTTGATAAGCCTCAGGATATAGTTAATTCATTCGGCGAATTTTGTTTCAGCGTGTTTGTACAGGGTGGGCCTGATGATCATAATGAAACTGTAAATAACGTTATAAACGAGCACATTTCCATTATTTAACCCATAACTGAACATGACCTGATTGCTTCTGAACGACTTAAGAACAAGATGACATAGGGTCCAGATTGTATCCTTGCTTTTATTGTTAAAGGTGCCTTCATTTGACCGTTAGTAAGAATTTTCCCAATGTGCCCAATTTTTAAGTGCGGGGAACGAAATCAAGTTAGTAACTATTGTCCAATTTCCTTGCGTTGTAAGTTTTCCAAGATCCTTGAGACGATTCTGTATGGGCGAATTTACCTGTCACCTAACCCCTGCATTGCTTTAGAACAACATGGATTTGTAAAAAACAGGTCAACAGTCACCAATTTAGCATGTTTTACTCAACTAGTTTCTAGAGTTCTGGGATAATCAGGGACAGGTGGATGTTGCCTATGATTTTGAACTGCCACTTTTTGAGTCATACCTAGTGGATACAGCCCAATTTGTATTTTATAATGGGTTTACTTCAAACGAATATGTGGCAACTTCACGGGTTCCACAAGGATCGAACTTGGGGCCCTTACTCTCATTACTCTTTATCAATGATCTAAGCAGGGCTATAAAATGTGAAAAATTATTTTTTACCGATGATCTAAAGATATTTCGGAAAATCCAAACAATAAGCGATTGCATATTACTACAAGAGCAGTTAGACTTAATTCAGGGCTGGTGCGACGAAAACAAACTTACCCTTAATGCACCAAAGTGCAAAGTTATGACATATACTAGTAAACTAGAACCACTGCAGTATCCATATACTATAAATCAGAATGTTTTTGGACAAGTCAGTTTGTTGAAGGATCTAGGTGCAACTTTTAATACTAAATTAAACTTTATTGAATATGTCATCAGAATAATATTGGATGCGGGTAGGACGCTTGGCTTCATTGTGCGCAACTGCAGGAGCTTTAATAATCTACGAGTTTTTAAGACTAGTTTTTTCTTTGTACGATCAAAACTTAAGTACGCGTCACTTATTTGGAATCCTTACTATGTATACCATATAGAAAATATCGAAAAGATAAAAAAAGGTTTCTAAAATAGTTTATATTTAAAAGGGAGGCAGTTTATCCCGAAAGGGGAATGGATTACAGTATTCTCTTGAATAAATTTAACTTTAATAGTTTGGAAACAAAAAGAATATATGCTTCCTTAGTTCAGGTTGCTGCGCGGTGGAGTTGATTGTCCTGAACTCCTGAGTCAAATTAATTTCTTTACACCAAGAGTAAACACTAGACAAAATGCAACTTTTCTGTGTGAAAGAGCCAGGACAACTGTTATGTTGAAGTCTCCAATATACTTTATATGCTTGAACTATAATAGGATCTGCAGGAATTGCGATATACTTATTTACTTGTAACCTACATGAGTTGAAGAGAATAGCTGCAACTGTTTGGTAGTCACTCTTATATTTATACGAATAGTTTTAGGTTCTAACGTGTGACAGTCATTTGTTTTGTGATGTGTTTTCTCTGTTTTATTATTAATTTATTAATTATTTACTTATTTGTATTGATCTGTACTGAAATGGTCTCTTGTTGGGCAATAAAGGCTATTATTATTATTATTATTATTATTATTATTATTATTATTATTATTATTATTATTATTATTATTATTATTATTATTATTATTATTATTATTATTATTATTAAAAACTCACCCTATATGAGTTGGAAAAGCAGAATTGTTTCTGGTTTGGAAGAAAAACCAAGCTCTTTAGCAGCCGATTTGTCAGTTAATATGGTAGACGTTTAGAACTGTGAACGGGTAACCCGATCACCTGCTTGTATCGGATGTCGCTTATTACCGACAGCTAATAGAGAAAGACAACAAATCGTCATGATAGATGATAGAAAAATGTGTTTTTGCCAGCTGAGATCGTGTTCCAAACAGATGCCAACAAAGTCCCATAATATACTTTTTATTCCGTAGAGTTAGTTACGCCGTTCGTGTGGATGGAATGAGTGTTTCTGGATTTCTTTGCGAAAATAAGACTAGGTTTTGGAAGCCATGAACTGAATCAGGTTTTTGGCATCCCATTCTAGAATTAATTGGAGACAGGGGCGGATTTAGAATCGTCTAGGGGGGAGGGGCCGCGCAACGTCACCTCCAGCTACACAAAATTACAGACCAAACAAAAAAAAAACAGGCAAGCTCAAGTGCGACATTACTTTTTTATTGTTTAGGGTTCTAAGAAATGTACACTATTTCATGATGGACGACATATCTAAACCTGTTCTTGCGAAAACAAAACGGTTTGTCATCCTAACTTACCAATATTCTAGCATTTTATTAATTTACCTATACCTTCTGTCCATTTGGACTGATGATATTATATGAAAATTTTTCGAAAATACATTTTTTCGAAACTATATTTTCTCGAAAACAGAACTTTTTCAATAACACAGATATTCAAAAACTAGGGATGTTTTCAATTTTTTTTTCTGAAACCAAGTTCGAATTTTTTTAACCACTTTTTTAAACTAAATTTTTTCAAGAAACCATGTTTTTAGAAAGTAAATTTTTTAAACATTGTTTCGAAAAAGACTTCAAATATTCATATTACAATTTTTTTTTAATTTACTACAGAATAACATAGCAAATACAAGAAAACGTAAACCTGACCAAACAATCGAAATACCGTTAAGAATTGGAAACATTTAGTAAATGGTGTGAAAAAAAGAAAATAAACAATTTCAAGAAAGAAGAGGTAATTCTAGTATACTTTCCGACATTTCAAAAACTTGCAAACCATCCATGTTATGGCCAAGGTACTCAATATTAAAATTATTGTTAAAATTAAAACATAATTTGGATATAAGCAAATACGTATATTATAAAGTGATCGCCTTTCTTAAGAAAAAGAATGTTGGATTTCAGCCAAAAAAATCTAAAACTCTAACAAAAAACAATATAGAGCAATTTCTGAATGAGGCTCCAGATGATGTATACCTTTTGACTAAAGTTGTCACATTAATTGGGGTGGCCGCTGCGCCATGAAAAATTAACTTATTTGGCCCTAGATCAGGGCCGTCGAGGGTTAATTGGGGGCCTGGGGCAACAAGTACTCCAGGAGCACCGACTTATGTGAGATGGGGCCCCAAAGAAAGACGGGGCCCGAGGCACTCAGCCCCCGTTGCCCCCCTCTCGGCGGCCCTGCATTAGATAACATTGAAGACAAAGAATCCTTGATGCATATTCTGATTCCTGATAATAAAATCCATCAATTCAGAAGCTTAATACAAAATTATGCATTACTGCGATCACAAAGCACGCCCCATAAAAGATGTTTCTTAAATTACCAAAATGCAAAATGTTCTGTCCAATGTAATGGAATTAACAAAATCGGCAAGATGTCCACGGATGTGGCTGGATACCTGAAATTGCCAAGTCCCGAGCTCTACACTGGGCATTGTTTTAGGCGGTCTTCAGCCACTTTGCTAGTAGAGTATGGAGTAGACATCACGAATCTTAAGCGCCATGGTGGATGAAAGTCCACAACAGCTGCTGAAGGATATGTGGACCAGTCTCTACAAAACAAAAAACCAAATGCATATCAGATCCTCCAAGACCAGGCTACCACTTCCAAGTCGCAGCAACCAGCAGCAATTGGCCTTCAGCCACCTCACGTTGAACATACGCAAGATATAAATACTTCTGGAATGGCAAGAAAAATGTTTCTATATTAGTTAAAAACCAGTTAGCTTTGGCCATCAATTTAACAAATGCAAGTAACTGTTTCTTTTACCATTAATATTTCATTGTCAGTGTCAGTATAAATGAAGCGTGTGTATGTTGTATGCGTCCTACATGAGGGATGGTAGAGGAATTCTTCCTCGATCGAGGAGGTGCCACCCCACACACCCTCTGAAAGGGGTTGTGAAATCCTCATGGATGTTTCCAGCACTGGGTGTGTGAGTCGGCTGAGTATGCGAAATACAACCCATGGGGCATTAGTATCTAGGCTGCCTTCATGGGTTGTACGAAGATAACAAAAAACATTGTTAATAACAAATGAAAATAATATTCTATATGAATTTTGAATTGTATTTTCACTTTGACGTGTATACTCAAATAAAATATTTAAAAACCAAAACTGGATAATTTTCCTCACGCTCGTGGAAAAAACATTGTACCCAACACGTGCGGAAAGTGTCTTTTCCGCACTCGACTGCTGACCGAACTCCGCTTCACGCCATTCACTGCAGTCGTGTGCAAAAAAGCATCACTTTTCACAATTGTTAGGTAGGTAATTATACCTTGTAATGGTGAAATAGCTATTAAGCTATTTCACCATTACAATATTTTTTTTTTTGAAAGAGGAACTTAAAACAAAACACAAATCCATTTCAGATAAAAAATATTATTTATGTAAAACGCACGTAAGAGAAAACTGCCACAAAGTGTTTTTGCACATGTTTACATAGGAATTACAGGGCTCTTTCATACATCCAATTTCTTATATATAGGCTCAACATAGCCCTGTCTCCCTCAAAATTTGTTTGAGACGGATGCGACAGGTACTTTTTAAATTAAACTTGTTCTTTTGCGCTCCCGTGTTTTGAATTGGTGTTGTAATAGATTGTGACTTGTTACTGTCAAAAACGGTTTCTATTATTTGTTTGCGGTGGCATTTGGATGACATTATTAAAAAAGCTATTAGCCGGGGCGTTTCGCTCTGACGTCGACGACGAAGCAATTTTTTTCTGTTTTAAAGCTACTTCTCAGAACGTTGAGTAACTAATAGGGATAAAACTGATATATCACTCGTCATAATTAATCTTTCTCGTCTGTCATCACAGCCATCAATATGTTTACCAACGAATAACCGAACTTTTACAAAATGACGTGATATATTGACATAATTTGTAAAATATTAGAGCACAAAAAAGCAACTTAAGAGCTGGACTCAGCAGGCGCGGCCCGTGAAATTTTAAAGTTTTATATCTTTGTTGCTACTTTTTTATCTTCTGACAGCCCACGAAAACCGAAGTCTAAGTACTATGTACCGTGGGTGTACTGGGGAATCGACTCACGCATCCAAAGCTGAAAACATCCGTTGGGATTCCACCAGCCCTTTAAGAGGATGTGTGGGGTGGTACCACATTGGTAGAGGAAGAATTCCTCTACCACCTTCCAACAGTTACCAATCACAAAATATCCATGGTCGAAGCGGGATTCGAACCCGCGCCTCTCGGTTGCAAAGCTGGCGCTATACCAACTCGGCCACCGGAGACCCATGCCAAGTTCAGGTTTTTTAATAGTGAGCCTACTAGGAATATTTTGGTAAAGAAATAAAATATTTTGTAATTTGCGAAAAAAGTTGAATTTTTGAACTGACCCACCTGGGAAAAAAATTAACACACATCTATTTTATTTATTATTTTTTCTAAACACATTTGACGTCATTTTGTGGACAATTCTTAAATTTTAAGAGAAAACAATGTGTTAGTAGAAAGTTACATATAGTCAGTTGAATTTTTTTTTAAATTATATTTTAGGTTTAAAAAAATTCAAATGACTATAACTTTCTACTAACACATTCTGTTCTCTTAAAATTTAAGAGCTGTCGACAAGATGATGTAAAATTTGCTTAGAAAAAACAATAAATAAAATACCTAAGCGTGTTAATTTTTTTCCCAGGTGAGTCAATTCAAACATTCAACTTTTTTTCGCAAATTACAAAATATTTTTTTACCAAAACGTTCCTAGTAGGCTCACTATTAAAAAAAAACCTGAACTTGGCAGGGGTCCCATAAGTAGCAACAGAGATATACAACTTTAAAATTTCACGGGCCGCGCCTGGTCTCTAACAAAGATTCATCTGTAAAAACAGGTTTGCTTAGCTGAAAACATATTTCAATTTTCTTTAAAACAATGGGCCTTTTGTTCCCCCAGCCTTTCATAATGACATCGGACAAATGACAACTCAAAAGTCATAAACGCCAACCAAGACGGTATGACCGATACTTCTACCTTGAGTACATGCTCTCGCGAATTCACGCGTTTCATTCGGACAAACTCAAAAATACCCACAACCCAAACAGTAACTACTTGAAAATCAACAGTAACGAACGCTACAATGTTAACAAACCAAAATAGTAGTAATAGGAACTGAATCCCGCTCTTAAATGAAAGGAGATGTCAAAAGATGAAGCTATTTAAAATTTATGATGTATTTCTCATTACAATCTGCACGTCTTTATTCGGTAACACAGTTGTAAATAGAAAAAGCATACCAAATGAACACATTGGAAAACTAAAAATTATATTTCCAATTTTCAATGTTAACATTGCTAATTTTAATTTAGTTTAGTACTGGCAGGTATGTCCATTTCTTGTACGAAATAACTAGTTAAGTCGGTTAAGTACAAGTCAAGCCTTGGATTATAAGGGTTCCATATCAAGCTCTACTTATAATTCTGAGCTCACAACATCGCTCGCATGGAATAAAGGTTTCTTTACATTTTAAAAACTAGCTCGAAATCTCGATTAGCTCTATTGTTCTTGTCTCAAAAAGTTATAGACAGACTTAACTCTGGTTAAAATTTGAGAATCTGCGACAATTTCTCGAAAAATATTTTTTTCGAATGTAATTTTTTTCTGAGACTTATTCATTTTCTCAAAAGATTTTTTCGATAACGATGTACCTACGGTTCGTTATTGTTGTGTTTTCAAGTGGTTCGGTTGCTGTTTAAATTTTGGATAATTTCGAGCATATGCGAATGAGGCGCGTGAATTCGCGAGATCATGAACTCAGGTTGGCGGTGTCGCTCGTGCCGTCTTGGTTGACGTTTATGACTTTTAAATTTTCATTTGTCCGATGCCATTCTGAAGGGCTGGGGTGAACAAAAGGCCCCTTTTTTAGAGGGAATTGAAATCTAGTTTCACCTCTCCTGTTTTTACACATAAATCTTTGTCATGGATTCTAAAAGGGTGAGTAGTGTTGATTTTTCTGATTTTTGTTATATATTTTGTATGGGCATAGATTCTAACCTATAATTTCACCTGTAGGAGTCTCATTGTTGTTCCAACCCAACCCAGTCTAATTATTTAATCAGCTTGTGTAGTTAGTTGATTTAATTACTTCATGCATCATATTCCTCTATTAATAAGTGTTTTAAAGTCAGTTTTCTGATATTTTGGTAATTTGGAGAAACTTAGAACGCGTGTCCCTGTCTAAAGCAGATCAGTGGAGGAGAACGATTTTAGATAGGGTCCTAGCACTGTAAAGGCGTTGCAACATCCTAGATATAGTTAATGCGTTCGATTCCTATTCTATGATGCGATGCTTTTCTCTATAAATTAAACATTTGTGACACGTGGCATCATCTTAACATCAACAACATTAACCATTTCACCATCGTCATTTTCATGAAAATGTGATACTAGAGCACATCCAGCTCACACACACCACACCATTAATCGAGGAGGATGCAAAGGTTGCTCTTCTATCATTCGAGGATTTTCACTCCCCCAAATCCTACAATTTTGCTTGTTCAGAAAACCTGCGAGGTGGAAATGAGCTTCTGGGCTACCAGGCCCGGATGCATATTCATTTTCTGCCAACGTAATATTCCTTCGGCTAGATTCGTGCCAAGCGTCGCATCGTAAAGCGTTAGCAAAATATGAGCATCGAAACTAAAAGTTGGCACTTTATGTAACTGTGCAAAGGTGATTAGTTAGAAATTAGGTCCGATAGATGTTTTTTATTCAACGAAAAGGAAAAATAAGAACAGAGTTTCCTTGCTCCTTGAATGGAATATTTTTACTAAAACAAGATAGCTAAAAAACAATGACAGTGATTTTTTTAGATAAAACAACCCATACCACTTTATACAGTGTGAGTTTTGTTAAATCGAATAAATTCAATACATCAAAACCAGATTGTTTTTAAAAAAATTACTTGGAACCGTCGAGTCTTATTTTCAGATGTACCTACATTTTTTGGTGAAAAAAATGTTTGAATATATTCTAGGTTATGATAATAATAATAATAACGGTCAACTTACATCTACTTCTTTTTCGGTATTAATATTTATTCTGAATTCGTTAGGATCGACATCAAAATAATAGTAGCTCTGTGCCTTTGGATAGACATAATTATTAACATTAATAAAGGGATTTCTTAATTCGCAATGCCACAATGGCCCATAAGAATAACTAACTGAAAATAGCGAAAACGACGCGCGCTGCAAGACAACTTTGCTTTTTAAATAAACTGCCAACGATAGCCCAATTGAATAATAATTTGCTTTCGCTAGGCTAGAACGAATCAACGACTCGGGAGGGGGGACACGCGAGGGGGGTGGCAAGTTGACAACCACTACAAAGATATAGTACGTACGATTGGCGTTAATAAAATTTTATTTCTGTATAGAAAGAGAGGCAAAAACATAAGAGAGGTACTTCAAAGAATGAATATGCTCTTGATATTTTATACAAAACAAAACATATTTTTAAATCTTTTACGTCACAATGAAAATAAACATAGAACAAGCTTAATTTAACAAAACCTACTGGCAACCATTTCTAACAAACAATGAAAATGAAAGAATGGTTCAACAAAAGTAAAGCAACATTCTAAATATTTTTGTGAAAAAATAGTTTATCGTAAAATATTGGCCTAAAGAATTTTTCTAGATTTTGGTAGTTAGTTTACTTTATTATAAGTAAATAGTTCTAAACTCAGTTCTTCTTCTGTAATTTCATCTTTTCTCACTCTGCATGAGGAAGACGTTCCTGGTTAATCATCTCCACAACCTTCAGTTCTGCGTTTCTTAAACTGTTAAACCTGCTTTCTTTAAATTTAACATTTTTTTCCTTAAACCATCTCAGTAATCATAAGCATTATCTCTTCTACACTACCAGTACCACTGAAGTCCTTTTTCCTGCATTCTCTTAGATAGTTCTACAACCTTGGTGTCCTTATTAACCTTATTTGTTTATTTCAAACTATGTCTCTTTTTGCTTCTCCGCACATCTATCTTAACATCCTTATTCATGTCACATCCAAAACATCTCTTAAATTTTTTATTGGCCGTGTTTTCGCTTCATACATCACAACAGGTCTTATCACTGTTTTATAGACTACTCTTCTAGCCCTGATTCTATGGTCACATGGCATACCTGAGACTTTTCGAATTCTCCCATTCTGCTTACACTCTGTGTTTAATTCTATAGGAGTTAATCATTCTAATTTAAATAGAATTAAAAGCGGAGAGGAGTGGTTGATACAGAGCAATGGGTCATTTTATGGCAATTTGTTTTACCCAACTACAGTTTCTCAAAAATAATTTTACCTTATAACGAAAGAAGAAATAAAGTAAATATATGAAAATTGAAACGACAGAAGAAGCAGATTTCTCATTACTACCCTGGGAATTTGCGTCTGGAATCTGCTCTGCCAGCAAGACCATTGTCATATTGAAAAACGTGGTCGAGGAAGCCTGCTCATGATATGACGTGGATTTCTTACACTTTATTATCAAGACTATGCAATACTTATTACATACTACCCTATGCAAAGTGGAAAATTCACTCTAACGGGATTGAAAATATGTTCTACAAAATAAAACATCGTATTTATACGCACAAACATTTTAAAATAAACAGTGGCTATATAATTAACTCAATATTGCAAATTTTTTTATCAAAAAGTTCAAATGTTGGTAGCCTTAATGACGCCACATGGTCTGCGAATGACTAATAAAAATGGATATTATGTCTAATTAAAATATTTCTAGCTCCATTAATGTTCTTAAATGTGATTCATATTTGTTGATTGTATTCAGTAAAATAAGGTTCAATACTGCTTTATTTTGGCCGCCTTTTTTGTCTTATTTCTTAATTTCAAAAGCAAATTTAGGTAAATTATTAGATTTAGGGTCGACAAAAGTTTTCCCCAAACCCCCCCACCCCCATTGAAATTTCCTAGATCCGGCACTGGCTTCTACGAAAACAATAATTTTAGTGAAAAATTCTGCATTATATCTAACTTTTTCTAAGACAATATATACACGTGGTCTGGGGGCTTGAACTCTTGAGTTAGTTGAATTTTATACGCGTGCAAGGCCAGCTCCTTGGTCAAAATTCGATGCATCCTTTGTCTGCTCCCTACGGGTAACAGTGTCGCCATGTCTAGGGATTTATCCTGAATCTAGGGATCTTTAAGGCATTTGGAACGCAAGGGATTTTCTTCACGAGATTTTCTTTAATCTATTATCTTATCTATTCTAAAATCTATTTTTGTCAATTATAGAAGCCATAATTTTAAACATTATTACATTAAAATAATATAATATTATATAATAGCTACTGTTTACACTTATAACAGTTACAGTAGATAAAACAAACCTGCAACATCAGAAGGAATTATGCACGAAAAAGAATTATTAAAACATAAAACGAGATGTAATTTTCCAGTTGACAATGAGATTTATAAGAAAATGAATAAAACAATGTACATATGAGAAGAAACCTATTATGTTTTTGGTTTACGTTGATTCACTATTTCTAAGGCTAGTTTTTAGTTGGTTTTGTGTTGTTTATTTTGCCGTAAGATCGTATTAAAGTATTTTTATAAATCTAGACTTTTATTATTATGTTCTCAATCCTCAAATAACAAATCCTAAAACTACAAATAGGGGGAAATGACAGGTAAATTTAAGGATTTCTTAAAATTTACTCTGGCATAGCGCGAGTCTGGTCTTCACGTCTCTCTAGCTGCTATTTGTTTGTGTCAGTCACTATCATCACCGAATATATAACACATAGAAGGATCACTCTCCAATAAGCGCGAACACGCCCGAGACTGCGCGACGAAATTTTCCCTTCTCATCTCGTCCCCGCTTGAGGGCAAATTCGCCCGAGTTGATTCATTCGACGACGCGTGGTGGTATAAAGTGGACCAAATAAGCGGACGGAGAGTTCTGTGTTGTTTATATAGGGGTGACTGAATAAATTTAAATTAATACTTTTTTGTGTGTTGAACATTTTTTTACTTTTTCGTTCTGGTGGTGGTGTTAATCTCTTTGTGTAGTAAAAATAAAAACAAACAAAACAAAAGAATTGCATACCCTTAAAAAATTAAAGAACGTAAAACTAAATAAATAATGTTTATTAATTTAGCTCCCAAAATCTTTTGTCAATAGATTCGGAACGGAAGGTCGATGGTCGAACATCGAAAGATAATCATCGATATTGGCATCGATGTTTATGACCCCTAACATCGATGGCAAAACATCGAATATCAATAAGAGAACATCGATGTTTTTTAAACATTCTAACATCGCCCAGCACTGCGCGCAGACGAGCATTAATATGGCGAGACGTTTTGGGTCATGCGGCAGCCGAATCTTTCAATTTTAACTAACGATAACTTGAACACTATAAGTCGTAGAAACTGCGTTTTTTTTTTAAACTTCGTCGATGTTTTGGCTTTCCTTCGTATGCAGATGGTATGACCAAATTCTTTAAAACATAAAAGTTTCTCGCTTACTGAAAAAAGTGCTGCAATTAAAGTACCTACATGTTGAAGTTTCACCAAGTTTTACAAAAAAAAACTAGAGTTTTCAAAAAAACAAAATGACTCAGTAGCCTTCGCTCACATTTCTTCTATGGATTAAAAAATATATAACGGAACTATCTCGATTAGTTCGCGAGGTATGTGTAAAAATGTAAAAGACATTAATTTTGTCACATTTATGACATTTTTCGTCATAAAAAAATTTGACCTTCCAAAAAATGTTGTAATTGGCCATTTCAGATAGCCTAGACCCTAGCCAATCATTCTGTGAAGGTCCCATGTAGTTGTACCTTACAATTTTTTTTAACTTATATTTGTCGATTTTTTAAATATTTTATTTAGAATGGCAAACAACGTTCCTTTTGTTTTGCTCCTATCGTCAACATACTGCCATGACAATAAGGCATGTACCGAAATAATCGATTATGATCCCAATATAATTACAAATTAATGTGCCTTCTTTTATGAATATAATATATACCACTTGGAACTTGCCTACCTTTAAACAGAACAGTAGGTAAAGAAACAAAAACAAACTTTGTCACTTTGTATAACTTTCTCACAATATGGTTGGATTCATTAAATATTTAACTATTCTTCTATAACTGTCATATTAAATTATAAAATTTAACCAAAAATCTTAACATTTTAATTTTTTATAGTGTTCACCGTGTATATATTGAACACAAAGGATATACTTTTTCGAGTAGGGTTAAGGCGTACTTTGCATACAAAATTTCATCCTTTTCCGTCAACTAGTTTTGGAGCTGTCGGGCTAACAGATAGACCGACAGACAGGAAGACGGAAATGGACAACATACATTGTTGTCATCTAGGAACCCCAAAACGGTAACATCTGTCAAAATCTCGGAAGGTCTGTTACGCCGTTAATAATTTCTTAGTTATTTTAGGTATATTATATTACCACTCGTTTTTTCAGTATTAACTGATTTCTAATAGAAAACAAACTTAGTATTTAATTTATTTGTAGGTGCTGGAACTTACTTTACGCAAATTATATTGTATATACTTAGGTTAAGAAAAAACAGTAATCCAATAACTTTTTCTTTATTTCAAATTTAACTAACTATAAGTAAAGAACGCAGCTCAACTGTGTGTTTTTAAATAAAAATATTTCCCTACATGTATTTAAAAAATATATTCTCAGTTTCTTTTTATCCGATATATTAAGTTTATTATTTGATCGATCTAAAACACACTTTAATGTTGTTTCTATTGTAACTACTTTATTGTAGATAAATAATAGTTTGCAGTGTTGTTGCTAACAAATTGAACTGCGTTCTTATAGTAACTTTATGTTAATACAACTGATTAATTAAAAAACTGTAGTTTACTTTTAGTTTCATTCCGTTCCTACAGAGTAACCCTCGTAAAACAGCTCGGCCCGCTTACACATATCGCGTGCACGTATCGCCCTCGTAATTTGGGATTTCCGTCTGCGACCTCGCAAGTCTTAATATTCGAGAAAATACATTCGGCTGCTGGCGGCGATGCTTTGATCTTAGAACATCACAGTGCCGCGCAGGAGTGACCCTTCTATGTGTTATATATTCGGTGCTATCCTGTTGGAAGGCGCGTCGAAAGCAATAAATCTCATGTTGGTGTGGTGAAGAAACCTGTACGCAGTATTTCGCGTAAAAATAATATATACTTTATTGAGAGTATTTCGCACTTTTCTCTGATGGAAATGTTCAAGAAACCTTTATTTCGCTTTGCAATTGCCAGATCCATAGACTCACATAGTTTTAATTTATGTGGCTATCATCTATATCTTTATGAAAATTATTTTTTAGCCTTTAACTTTTCAACCGAATAAAATAAGTATTTCTACATAGACATTGGATTAAGCCAAAAATTTACTAAAACTGCCATAAACATGTAGGTATTTTATTTAAACTGATATAACACCATACACAAATATTAAGACCAGTCCTATAACCTTTCAACTGCGCATGCGTTCCTGTGACACTGCGCGCGGTCGGAGAAGGAGGCATTCTTGGTTTAAGCAATATTAGTCCAATTTAATCTGTACGTCAATGAGACCGACGACGAACTAAGGTTTTGGGATTTTCGGCCATATGTTTACGTACTCTAGCGATATTTGCATTGAATCGAGCACTACATAGACGCACTGGCACCTGTAAATCAACAACCGATCCCGAAACCTTAAATTTTCGAATAAGATTGGGAATTGTGTGTCACTTGGCACATGATTATGCCAAAAAATTGAGCGAAGTTTACGAATTATTGTTTTTACACAAGAACAGAAATTTTCGTAGTAAGTTTGAACAATTTTAACACGTTCTTCCGTCGTAAAACAAACCATAAATTAAACGTCCGGGTCTGTAGATGACACATGCCAAATATAAAATGTCTAGCTAGATTAAATTATTGAAAAATGGCGTTAAATTTAAATCCCGCAATTCTGGCGTAATATTAAAAAAAAATGAAACAGCAATGTTCATTACCTGTTTACCGTTAAAGAGCCACGGGGTATTTCATAAACATAATAAAACCGAATTAATCATAAATTTACCATTATGATTCGTTAAAAGCCCAACTTGATTCTCTACTAATAATGCCGTCCGTAGACCATTAAAAATCGTGAGCTTATATACCTCTGCAGATTCAAATGAGCAAAATTAATGCCGATTCGGTAATCATGGGCCATTCAAGTCCCATTTGTTGGCGCGCTTAATGGGGAGACACTTAATTTATTGGTCGGACTGGTTGGCCCTTAGTCATTCCGGGGCCCGACACGTCGAATAATGTTTGTTCCACAGCGATAATAGAATTACTGAGGGATCTAAATTGATGATGTGCAAGAAAAAGCCGTAATTGATAATTAATCCTTTTACACCTACACAGAAAAAAATGCTATACTGTTTTCAACAATTGTATTATTCTTGACCACTGTCACTTTAGTTATATTAAAGTTAATATTGTCATAATAAAACATTATTGAAATAATAAAATATATGTATATATATATATATATATATATATATATATATATATATATATATATATATATATACAAATGCTAGAAACTAGCGCGGATCGATACATAAAAAAAGAGAGGAGAATTATTGTGGGCATGTCCGCTAGCAATGAACAGTAAAATGAAAAGTTAGAATGGTAACCCGTACGACACGTGTTTCTGCTCATTGGCTTCATCAGGCCCACGTATGTGACTGTGCCTCTCAACATAAGTCGAGATGCACAACGTCACATACGCAGTTACGGGTGTAACCTTAAGAAAAGGGAAAAAAATATATTTAACGAGGACCACAAACAGGAGCCAGTGCACCAATTTGTGGCTTCAGCCAAAAGACCCCTTTTTTTTGGGGGCAACAATTAGCGTCGCCGACGGAGGCAACTATAGCCAACTGTCGTGGTATCCTATAAGCCCAAGAGAAGAAAAACAAATGCTAGAAACTAGCGCGGATCGATACATAAAAAAAGAGAGGAGAATTATTGTGGGCATGTCCGCTAGCAATGAACAGTAAAATGAAAAGTTGGAATGGTGGGCTTATAGGATACCACGACAGTTGGCTATAGTTGCCTCCGTCGGCGACGCTAATTGTTGCCCCCAAAAAAAAAAGGGGTCTTTTGGCTGAAGCCACAAATTGGTGCACTGGCTCCTGTTTGTGGTCCTCGTTAAATATATTTTTTTCCCTTTTCTTAAGGTTACACCCGTAACTGCGTATGTGACGTTGTGCATCTCGACTTATGTTGAGAGGCACAGTCACATACGTGGGCCTGATGAAGCCAATGAGCAGAAACACGTGTCGTACGGGTTACCATTCTAACTTTTCATTTTACTGTTCATTGCTAGCGGACATGCCCACAATAATTCTCCTCTCTTTTTTTATGTATCGATCCGCGCTAGTTTCTAGCATTTGTTTTTCTTCTCTTGGGCTTATAGGATACCACGACAGTTGGCTATAGTTGCCTCCGTCGGCGACGCTAATTGTTGCCCCCAAAAAAAAGGGGTCTTTTGGCTGAAGCCACAAATTGGTGCACTGGCTCCTGTTTGTGGTCCTCGTTAAATATATTTTTTTCCCTTTTCTTAAGGTTACACCCGTAACTGCGTATGTGACGTTGTGCATCTCGACTTATGTTTAGAGGCACAGTCACATACGTGGGCCTGATGAAGCCAATGAGCAGAAACACGTGTCGTACGGGTTACCATTCTAACTTTTCATTTTACTGTTCATTGCTAGCGGACATGCCCACAATAATTCTCCTCTCTTTTTATATATATATATATATATATATATATATATATATATATATATATATATTTCTTTAAATACTGACTTATTATTGGAGTTCAAAAGTATTCTTACTTCTTTGAAAACTATATTACCATTTTTTCAATGATCAAAATACTATTGGACACCAATAAATTTCTATTATTCCTTAGAGTGTAGAATTGTTAGAGCTAAGAAATTAAAATATATGTATGTATTTTATTAAACGAACAAGAACTACAGTTTACATATAAAATCTAGAAATTAAGTGAACAACCCTTATATCATTTCAATTAAAATAAACACTTCTATAAAATATATATATATATATATATATATATATATATATATATATATATATATATATATATATATATATATATATATATAAGGTTTTAGAGAAATAATAAAAAATATTAATTCAATGAGTTCTTGTTGGCTGAAATATTATTTCTGTTGCTCGCGGACTCCCATTGGGGGGTTAAAATTGTGCTGTTGGTATTTGTTGATTGAATCGTCGTTTAAGCTTGCAGCCTGTTTGTTTATTGCGTTATCATTCTATGTGTTGGTTTGTATAATAAGTATACCTTCAAAAATGATAGATCCTTTGTAGGACTAGGGACTGAAGCAACTTATTTCAGTTATGGAAGTAAAACAAATTTAAAAGGCTGATCAGTAACAAGTGTGGCTTTTATTTGTAAATCCCTCTTGGCTAGTCTATTATGGGAATGTGTAGTGTACTCAACCGATACGTATTGTTTAAAAAAAACTATTAACAATAAATGTGATCGCAAGTGAATTTGTGGTTTTTAGACATATTTTCAACCAAATCTAGCTGTAAATCTAAGATATTTGAATGCAGTGGTAAGCGTGAAATTTGTTCCATTTTGCATCCTGTACCCATATAAGTCAAGAGTAGACAGTTTTCCCAAAGAGCAGATCCTATATTTTGAGCGAAATTTCTCCCGTGCAAAGCTGAAGCGGCTTTCTGGTATATAAGAAAAAAAACAGTACAGGGCACGTCTGTGCAAAACAAACAGACCTCAAAACTTAATTAATTTATTAATTACTTCTCAAAACAACACAAAAACTCCTCCGATAAAGTTTTTAATCAATATTTTCCACCACCTGCAGCAATCCATGGATAAATACGAAAGCCGGTGAAGGTAGAGTCTTTCTATTTGCACAACGTTCTTTATCGGGAGGTTTATATAACATTAATCTCTTTTATCAACACGAATATTGAATATCTTCACGTCGTGCGTCAAAGCGATACTCTTTAAAATATAAAATCGTGAGTACTCTTGAGGCGTTTATTGAAAAGCTCTTTATACTTTGGAAATATTTGTGTGGAAATATGTTATCCGTGCTTGCATAATGCTATAGGGATACTAGATAAATAGAAGATGATCTATTAAAACTAAAAATATATACTTATTTTGCCCTCTCAATATTATACAGGGTCGAATTTTTAACTGGAATAAATTCAGTATTAGAAAGCCTTGTTATTTGCTGAAAAAATAAAAAAAATACGAGTTTCTATATTTTCAGTTTGGCACACTTTTTTCGCCTCTTCACGAAAGTTACCCCTCTTTTCGGGGTAGAAACCGCCCCCAACTTTTTTTTCAAATGTAAAGGAATGTATTGTTATAACTCATTGGAAAGGGCATAAAAAAGGGATATGACCCATTTTGTACTTTTGCATTTCGGTATTCTAGAAAGCTAGAAAAAAAAATAAAAACTGGCCATCTTAGCAACAATTGATACTACATTTTTAGTTTTGCCAGCTCAGACTGTCTGATAAAAACGAAACATGTTATTGATAAGTTTTTTTGTACTTGCTGCCGCATTCCAATATTAACTTTATTTTTGCTATTGGAAGAAGTGAATAGTTATCTGTTGTAGTATTTTGTGCTATTTAAACGTTAGCGTTAGTTATAATAAGAAGTATTGTTATACCAAAATGGGATATTTAACTGAATCACATAAAATCGATATTTTAATGATGACTGGCTTTGGCGACAGATCGCGTACTCAAGCAGAAGTATCAGCTTTATTTCACGAAACACACCCTGATCTACCACCAATTTCCCTAGGCACAATCAGCAAAATTGAAAGACGTTATCGTGAAGTAGGCCACGTCAGGGACATAGCAAGAGTAAGGCAGCCTCGAGTAATGGATGAAGATACGCAATTAAACGTTTTACTTGCTCTCCAAGAAAATCCTATTACTCCAGTTCGGCAACTTGCAAGATAAAATAACATAAGCCATACGTCTGCTTTAAAGTTAGTGAAATCATGTCAAATGCGTTCTTATTAAATGTTAATGGTACAAGAGTTACTGGAAGATGATCCGGACCGGTCTTCAGTTTTGGGAAGTAATGATGAATGCACTTGATCAGCAGTTAGTCTATTTGGACTGGGTCCTTTTTACAGATAAGTGTACTTTTTCACTAAATGATGAAGTCAATAAATAGAACTGTCGATGTTGGTGCTCAGAAAATCCTCACTGGATGCGGAAACGCACGCCCATCGACCGCAAAAACTTAATGTTTGGGCAGGCATAATTGGCGACCGAGTCATTGGGCCAATATTTCTTAAAGGTAACTTAAATGGCCGTACATATCTGGATTTTTCGCAAGGAGAACTTATTCCAGCTTTGACTGATATTTTTCCTCACCATGCAGAAGCAGATCTTCATGATGATCGAATATGGCTTCAGCAGGATGGTGCTCCGCCTCATTACGCCCAAAATGTTCGACAATATTTAAGTGAAGTTTTTCCAAACCGCTGGATAGGAAGAAGGGGTACTATAATCCTCTAGATTATTTCCTTTGGGGTCACCTAAAAACTAAAGTTTTCGTAACAAAACCAGAAAATTTAGAGGAACTTAGGCAACGAAATTCGCCAAATAACCCCGGATATTGTACATAATGTCAAGAATGAATTTTACTTCAGATTAGGGTTTTGTCAAGAAAAAAGGGCAATATTTCCAACAATTTTTACAATAAAACAAATTATGTCGAAAAATGTGTTTTTATTTTTTTCTGGCTTTCTAGAATACCAAAATGCAGAAGTAAATAGTCGGTCACATCCCTTTTTTATGCCCTTTCCAACGAGCTATCACAATACATACCTTTACATTTAAAAGAGTTGGGGGCGGTTACTACCTCCAAGAGAGGGGTAACTTTCATGAAGAGACGAAAAAAGTGTGCCAAACTAAAAATAAAGGAACTCGAATTTGTTTGCTTTTTCAGCAAATAACAAGGCTTTCTAATACTGAATTTATTCCACCCATAGTGGCAGAGCTGGGAAAATGCTTTTAAGAAAGTACCTATATAAATGTTAAATACTAAATACGTTTTTAAATATAAAATAATATATTGTTCAAGTTTTGAAAATGACTCTTTTCACACAAGTGAGACGTTTGTCGAACGAGCGTGAAAAGGTGTTTTTCGACGAATGTCAATAAAAACCTTTATTGTATGTTCAATAGTAATTTCGGAACATGGTGCATTGTGTTTTACACATTTTCATTGTGCTTCAATCACCATGGTGATTGAACTACAAAGTTCCCATTGTGCACGGGTATTTTTTACAAAGGTGGCGTTGACATCCAAAATCTTTATAATTTTTACTTGTGGAATGTCAGATTGACATTTTTTGACATCTTAAAAGGAAAAATATTACTAATCCCATTTTATGTAACAGTAACATTCGTAGAAAAAGTATAGTGTAAAACTCGCATGGAATGACCATTTCCTACTCGTATGATTTGCAGCATTCGCCTGCGACTCATGCTGCAAACGTCATACTCGTAGGAAATGCATGTCATTCCATGCTCGTTGTACAATATACTATTTCAAACGTGTTGTACGCTAACTATACTTTTTCAACCGCGGCAGTGCTAAATTTTTACGTATATAAATATTTTTCTTGAAACCGAAGAAGGTTTTTTTTATACTTCTACGGCTTTTTCTGCTATCTATGGAGGAGTAAATTCGAGATAATCCTCGTCGAGATTATCACAGATCATTTTTATCATTAGTTGTACAAAATTTCACTTTTATTCTATATAGTTAAATCTTCTCGATTCTCTGGGTGGCCCTTGGGATAATGCCGTCAATAACTAAACAAATGAAATTGGTTCCTAGGAGACAACTTTCAAGTTATGACTGCTGCCAAAACTGTCGCCTACTAGATTTCGAAAATTTGTCCAAGATTGTATTAGAGCTCTGCCAAGAAGTAACACCTGCCATTCTCGAAAATGTGAGAAGTGAGAGAAGAAGTGAGTTCAAAAATCGACTTTATTACTGCCAAGAATTTCATAGTGGTCATTTTGAAAAGCTTTTAAAGTACTATAATAGGAGAAATAAAGGTATTTATTTTTTTTTCAAATGCATCCAACCCTTCTAAATTAAAGTACTACGGAATATACAGATACAAATTATGGAAACCTCTAAATATCTTGGAAACCGTTCATCCGATTTTTATGAACTTTTGTATACTTTTGTACGAAATTACGCCCGATCCGATGGTGAGTTCTGCATTTCTGTCAAGTTTACCGTTTTCTGAAATCGACAGGAACTATTTTTTTTTAATGGAACGCTGTATTTTATTCCATTTTCGACTTTAACTTAAAATTCTGAATACTTCTTATTGGAAACATTTTATTCTAAAGTTAGCAGTTTTTGAGAAAATGGTGGTCAAAAATCGTTATTTTATTGTATTCTATCTTTAAATACCTGTGCACGAAAGTTTACCTGAAATGTCTGACATTGTCAGTTTCGTTTATTTACAAAAATTTTATTGGATCATTTAGTAGAAACCCAAAGAATTGAAATTTTAATAATACTGGGTTTTGGGGACAGAGTGCGAACGCAACAAGAAGTTTGTATTATTTTTAATGACAAGTATCCTGACAGAAATCCATTAACTAAATCTACTATATGTAAAGTTTTAAAAAAATTCCGTCAAACTGGAAACGTAAAAACCGCTATACGCTTTGGCCGACCTAAAAGTGCAACAGATGGTGATAAGGTTCTGAATGTTTTACGCAGTTTAGACGAAAATCCCCATCTTTCTACCAGGACACTGGGAAAAGGAAACAAACGTTTCACACCTGTCCGTAAATCGCCTTCTGAAAACCGCAAAAGAGTCTTCCATACAAAATAAGATTTGTGCAAGAGCTCTCAGAAGATGATTACGACAGGCGCTTGGAATTTTGCGACACCATGATGGAACGTTGCAACGCCAATTCAGATTTTGTCCACCGAATAATTTTCTCTGACGAATCAACATTTTTTTTATGGAAAAGTTAATAGGCGAATTGTCGATACGGGACCAGGTAAAATCCTCACTGGATATACGAGAATCATATCCAGTTCTCCCAAAAGGTAAATGAGAATATTTGGCCCCTTCTTCATACAAGAGACACCTAATGGAGAAAGTTATTTGGCTCTTCTAAGAAATACAATTGTCCCGACTCTTGCACAACTATTTCCAAATAATCGTAAGTGTTACTTTATTTTACCTGTTGTATTGATTATTTAAATATGATTTTTTTGGCAATAATCAAACATCAAATGATGAAATATGGTTTCAGCACATAATGTTCGGCGGTACCTCGATGTTGATTTTTTGGAAATGGATTGGGCGTATGGGTACAATCGAGTGGCCAGCTCGGTCTCCGGACTTGACGCCCCTCGACTACGTCTTGTGGGACAACCTCAAACATGTTGTTTTCAAAAGTAAGCCAAATGACCACGATGATTTAAAGTTAAGGATAGAAACAGAATGTAAAAATTATTGGCGGTTTAAAAATACGCTTTTATTGATAGCAAGAGAAAAATATTATTACGCCCGCCCCCACCCTTACTAATTAAAATAAAATTTTTCCAGCCGATAAAAAAACCCCCAAAAAATTGGTATTTTCTCAGTGTCATTATCAATAATTTCAGATTTAATTTTTAACACAATTTAAATTTTATTTTAATTAGTGGGGGTGAGGATATATTTTTTTAACCTCTTGCTGCCATCAGAAGTGTATTTTCAAACCGCTAATCGAAAAACTTCAGCAATATTCATTAAATTTAATTTTAAATATATTTGATTTAACAAGCCGCCAGGTTCTCAGGGCGAATAATGACGAAATATTCTAGAACCTCGAAGTACTCAATAAGACCTTTAAAATAATGTATCGCAAGACCCCTTTTTCTATTATTTTTTTTTCCGAGATAGCGTCCAGCAACCTTGATTTTTCCGAGGGGCATTCGTGCACCAAAACATAGTATTTTTGTACTAATTACCGACCGTATGCCAACTTTCCATTTTCCAAATGTATCGGTCCAAAAATTAGGAAGAAGGGCATTAAAGCGCCGCACTGTATAAGGATTTTAGTTTTTAAGAATTTAAAAAAAAATTAACGGTTGGTCTAATAGACCAGTTTTAATAATGGTAAACGCCGCAGCCTTTAATAAAAAAAAAACGTTTTTTTGTACAATTCATCAATAAACGCTAAAAAGGAAAAAACAATTATTTTCAAAAAAAAACTTCTTTTAATTCCGTTAGATTAACTTATGCAATGTAAATCTATTACGGACGGCGAGTCATTATCGAAGTCAATCAAAACAAATTTAATTAAAATATCAAGGCCTACTTAGACGACCGATGTGCTATTTTTCAATTAACGATCCCGTACTTTTTACGATTTAATCTTTAAATCAGCCACAGCATTTAGAAAAAAAATCATGACGTTGAGTTTTTCAATGCCTATACTAATTGTTTGGGGTCAAATTTTACATAGGAACTTTATTTTAATATAGGTTAACGCCACCTCGTACCGTTTCTGTTTTAGAAAAGTATTCACTATGCCAGATTGCTATTGATGAAGCTGCCTGATGGGTTACGTCAGTTACACCCCAACAAGGGTGAAAGCTTATTCTCTACCCGGTCCGGGGTTTTCCATTAGTTCTTGGATACGTCGTACTTGAATGTAAAGCAAAACATACTGTATTTTTTGTCCGTTATGCCACACACAAACATTTTCATATTTTTATATTTTATAACAGACACTAAACTCTTCTCTTTGTAAGGTTAAATGTTTGTGGAATTCAATTTTCGGTAAAACGGATACTGTGAAAATGCTACCTGAGTAAAAGTTAGTTTAATTTGAAAAACATTACTTTCTAAGTGTGACAAGTATATACTGGATGCTATGAAATTCACTACATACAAGGGTGTCTCTTATGCCACCAACAAATATTTTAATTATTTTTTATGTTTATAACGGTTACTGAACTCTTCTCGTTGTAAGGGGACATTCATAAATTACGTAAATCTAATTTTGAGTAATTTTACCCCCCCCCCCCTTGTAACAATCGGTAACGCAGCCTTAGACCCCCTTCCCCAAGTTACGTAACGACAAAATCCTATCACCCCCCAAATTTTATAAAATGAATAGCTTTTTATTTCTTATTACCTTTTATATTGTACTTAAATTTATTTTATTTAATAACTTCGATAATAATTAATACATTTATCTATAGCATTTTAGGTAAATCTTTTAAATTTTGGTACAAAAAAATATTAATTTCGTATTTTATTCATCTGACCAAGAACTAGTAATCCCGTCACTTATATCATTGACTATTGGCATGGATGATTCAATCCCGTTCTTATTATTTGATGAAATTTCGACTTCGACATCTAAATCTCCAACATCAATCCATTCTGCGGATTTCTGCGTCCCTGTAACCAAATATCGTATGTGATGCATAGCGCCTCATTGCTGCGATATGCAGCGATTTGTATAGGGCGCACTCTACTTTCTGCATAATTTCATTTTAGTATACAGAGAGTCACATTTATTAAAAATCTGCAATACGCGCATAAAGGGGAAAAATAAATATTTAGTTCATATTTAAACTGTAATAATTATTGGTAATGTTACATATATAACGGCGTCTTAAACAGACGTCTCCGTATCAGTTAGTAATGACGGGATAAACCCCCTCAACCCCCTTTTAGCGTTACGTAATTTATGAATGAAGCTTAAATGTTTGTGAAATTAAATTTTTGGAAAAACGGATACAGTTAAAATGCCATCTGAGTTGAAGTTAGTTTATTTTGAGAACGATGACTTTCTAAGAGTGAAAAGTATATACTGGGTGCTATGAAATTCACTACATACAGGGTGTCCGAAAAGTCTTAGTATATGCAAATATCTTTGCTATTAGTAAAGCTAGAGACACCAAATTTAGGTTCATCTTATTGGTTAATAAATCTACTTTTTCGTATAATTTTAAATGCAACCCTATGCCGTGTGGTATCTCATTTTAAAGGTTCAAAAAAAGAAACATTTTAACGCAAGCCCGAGGTCCGTATCTTAATTCCTTTTTAAATGGCAAGCCTTTTAAAATTAAAAATCGTGAAAAAAGGATAAAACATTGAAATACCTTTATTTCCCTTATTACTTTAAAAGTTGTTTAAAATGTCCACCATGAACTTCTTGGCAGTAATAAAGTTGTGTTGTTTGATTGGGTTGAACATTTGGCATTGAACTCATTGGCATTGAACTCATTTCTCACATTTTTGAGAATCGCAGGTGTTACTTCTTGGCAGACGTTGACAATTCTTTGGCGCAACTCATCTAAATTTTCGGGTTTTGAAGTATTCCCAAAGGGAAAAATCAAGAGGAGCAAGGTCCGGAGAACGAGGTGGCCATTCAATAAGTCCACTACGCCCAATAAAGAAGTTCCCTTACTGGTAAATTAAAATGGGGAAGTGCTCCGTCTTGTTGAAACAATGGATCATAATCTTCATTTTCCTCTTCAATGACTGTTATAATTGTAGGTTAAATAGCCTCTTCCATAAGATTTAAATAAAGAGGACCGGTAATAAAAAAAGAACCAGTTATTTTACGTCCTAGGATTTCAGCCCAGACATTTAACTTCTGAGGATGTTGAGTGTGGGTTTCTTCAAACTAATGAGGATTACCGTCAGACCAGTATCTGCAGTAGGGTCAATTCACAGTACCATTCAGAAAAAAACTTGATTAGCCAGGAAAACAAATCCGGTAAAGCAAGTTCGGTACTATTGCCATAAGATTTAACATCTGTTCACAAACCTGTAACCTACGGTCTGGATCATCCTCGTTTAGTTCTTGCACAAGATGTACCTTGTATGGATGAAACTTGTGTTTTTTTTTTAAATTTCATGGACGGTAAATTTACTCACACCTACCTCAATACCAATTTTCCGAACTGACTGTTGTGGTTCAACCACAGTTGTTCCAAGAACTTGAACTTGAAGCTCCTCGGTTTTAACAGATAGACGACCGCTTCGTAGTGCACGTTCACACCAAACGTTTGTCTTGAACTCGACACTCAATTTTATTACAAAGTGGGAATTCTCATCACTCTACCACCTACAGTTTTGGGAACCCACCACTCCATTTGAGGTGAACGTGGCCTCACCTGAAAATAATATTGTTCTTGCAAGAAATGGGTCATCTTCTACCTCACCTTGAAACTAAGAGCAAAACAAAAATCGTGAAGCAAAATCCCTAGGCTGCAGTTTATGAAGAAATTTTGGTTTGTATGCATTTTGTAACAGGTCGTGGAGCAGTTTGTGAAATATTTCTCAATTATTTCTCAAAGTTTTTTTGATTTTCCACGACAGCTTGCAAAACCTCTAATTAGGTATATTCTTCCGTCCACCAAACCTGGTGCTGACAAGCACCTGTCAGACAATTTATTACTGACAGGTCCGGAACTTTTAAATTTATTAACAATATCTCCAACAGTCACATGGCTTATTATTTTATTCGGATGTTTTTCATTAAAAAATTTGAGCAGTCTCTCTGTATGTTTTATAGTGGTTCCCAAAAATTAATACTATTTCAATTTCTTCCTCCGTGGTAAGTTTAAGCACCATATTTAATAAAAAAGAAACGCAACTGTCAGCATTTACAAATAAAACAATTCGGTGTCAAAGTTTCATTTAGACACACTCCACTTTGTACTTTTCCAGGTAAACTAGGTGAATGGAAAACGTTCCGAAAATATTTTTTTATATAGGTATATTTTAAGTAAGAGAAGTAATTTATTGTATTGTTGATTTTGGTAATATGTTGTTAAAGAACATGTATTTCAAAACACGTTTTAAAAAAATTCCAAGGTGTATAATAATGAATGATCATAAAGTTATTTTGTCAAATTTTATATTCGATCACTTTTCAGTTCTGGATGGCACTTTCTTACCTTACTGAACTGCAATTAAAATTACAGGGAGATTTTCTTCTACGGCATTTATCGGTTTCCTTTTTTGACACCCCGTATATGCTGGGTTAAAATTTTTGATTTAAGCGTTATTTTCTCAACAAGCGGATTTTTTTTATGGAGAATAACTTTTTTCTGTAAAGGCAAACATAAAAATGTTTCCAATCTGTTAAGATGGTTTTAGGACACGCTGTATGTAGTGAATTTCACAGCACCTTGTATATACTACTGGTAATGGGATGTTGCCTTATTTCCTGAAAATTGGTGTACAATGTTCTCTCAATCCGAACCCTGATGATAGTATAACCTGATTATTATTATTTTTTATTGAACAAAGTTTGATGCAAGAGCTTGCTCTTCCAATATCCCTGTCTAAGTTGCATTAAAAACCACAGCCTAAGCAAGTTAATACCCTTAGGAATCTTTAATCTTTACCGTGAAGAGTTTTCAGGTGGAGGCTCATACATCTTCTCCTATATTATAAATTTGCAGCGGTTGACACTTTCCAAGGGCCGGCCCAAAGAGTAGGCCTACAAATGCTCGAGATTTATTGGCCCTATTAATAATTTACTCCGGCGGTGTTGGAGCGCGAGCGGCGGCTGATAAAACAAAGTCCATTTACCAAGTGGAGTTTACATATACTTACCTGGTGATGAAATACGATGCTGGTCATACTGTGTAAACTATGCTGTTATAACAGGAAATGTGTTGCTAAGGAATATGTCCTCAAATCCTTAGAAACCGGAAATTAATTAGGAGAGTTAAGGCTGTGTACAGCGTTGAAAGTTCTACTTTATATTGGTGTTTTTAGTGTGCAGGATGTTGCAGAAACCTGACCATATTATTAAAAATCCAAGAAGTCAAAAATTTAAAGAATTAAACAGGATTTTTTTTCTCTGGGAGAGCTCACGTAGACTTCAAGTATATAAGTACTAACGTACCGTGGGCGTCTGTAGAGAAGGGAAATGTAATCTGTTGACACGAGATTTAAAAGATTGGAGGAAGGGAAGACATCTGCAGGTATTTCGTTCCATAATCTGGAGCCCCTAGGTATGAATGAGCTAGAGAAGTGGGATGTTCTAGGCTTTAGTAGCTGAACAGTAAACGGATGCATACGTAACACTCCTTTTGTCGCTCTGTTAGAAGCAGTCAATTATAGCTGCTAGTACTTCAGAGCAAAATCCGTGGAAGTATCGGTAGAAAAGGGATAAATCCCCAGCAACGCGGCGGTGAGCGAGACAAGGGAGGTTTCTTGTGAGGACTCGGTCATTAATGAGTCAAATGGCTCTGTTTTGGATATACTCAAGAATGTTAAGTGTCGAAGATAATACCGCTCCCCAATACCAGATCTTATTTGGGAAACATACAGAGTATGTAAGTCAGAAGAGGAGACGTATTTTCTCGCTCGAAAGAGAAAACCAAGCTTTTTAGCTGCTGATGTGGCTATTAAAGTAATGTGTTTGTGCCAGCTGAGATCATGTTTCGAAAGTAATGCTAACAAATTCGAACGTTTTTTTGTTCTGTAGGGCCTGACCATTCTTGTGGATGGGATTAGCATTACTAGATTTGACAGGTGACAGGGAGCAAGGCTGGGATTTGGAGGCATTGAACTGAATCACGTTTTTATAAAGTAGGATTTTAGAAAAGAGGATAGCGACGAAGCCGGTAATATACACTTCTGGACATATTAAACGCAACACAGCAAAATTTTCCATATATTAAATGGAAAACAAGTTATTGCATATTTTGTGTATCTTCCCTAATAATGCACTTAATAAAACCATTTAAAATGTAAAATGTTAAAAAAAGATTAAACCAAAGTGTAATTTTAATTTCAAATTGTTGACACTGCTAAAGCATCACAGATAGTGTTTTGAATTTCCAGCTCAAAATGTTAAATTTTTAAACATACAGTAGGTATTTGGCTAAAACAAAATAATTTTATTAAGATTTTCCAGCATTCTTAACAAAGAAAAGCATAATTGCCTGAAAATACTAATAGGATTTAATTAAAATTTAGGTTTAGCATAATACTGGGTGTTTAAAAATTTAATATTTTAGCTGGAAATTCAAAATACTCTTTGGAGAGCTTTAGCAGTGCCATCAATTTGAAATTAAAATTAAACATTAGTATCACCTTTTTTTAACAATTTACTTTTTGATTTTATAAAGTGTATTGGAGGAGATTCACATAATATTCAATAAATTGTTTTCCATTTAATATATGGAAAATTTTGCTGTGTTGCGTTAAATATGTCCAGAAGTGTACTTTAGGAAGAAGAACGCTGCTAGTAAATTACTGTGAAAAAAGTAAATCTTGTCTTTGATATAATTTAAAGAAATTTCATTAAAGTGGAAAATTCATATCTTCGACAATATTTTCTCCTAACTGTAATAAATAAACCAACCGGTGTCACTGCCCAAAAATAACTGATCATATTTCACGTACACCATCCACATTCTCGACAACAACCTTTTTATCTACATACAAAAACGGTACTACTTGTTCCTAGAGTTTAATTTACGATAAAACTCAGCGTTTCGACATTTGACAATCACAGATGACATCAGCTCATATTGGTTCCTTCGAAAAGGGCCTGGATCAGTAGTAGTGAGCAGTGGGCCATATCAAGCTGACACGACAGTTCGCGTCATTTTTTTTTGTTTAATTTTGGGGTTTTGATTTTGTGATGTTGATGTTTTTTGTATAGTGTGTGTTTTAAACATTTTATTTTCGGATTTGACAGATTTCAGAGACTGGATTTTCTTGGTGTTTATTATTTAAGTTGAATGGTGAGTACAAGTCCAGTCCTGTCTTTCAGCCAACCGCTAAACGTAAAATAGACCAGACTTCAACAGAGTTCCATAAATGACAAGTGATTGGCCACCATATTGCGACATCTAAAAAAAAGTTTACTATACCTAAAGTGTATTTACATTTCAAATACGGACAAAACGCAGCTTATAATAACTATCACTCAGCCAACTAGCTGAATACAACCAGGTGCGGTCCGTCCATAAGGTCATTTGGTCAATGACCCACCTAAAATTTTCAATGATCTACCTAATAATTTATTTTTTAAAACCAGAAAAGAATCTTTTGTTTCAAAAAAGTTCAAGTTCCATGCGAAAACTCCCCAAGAAAGAATCAAGCCACCGTATACAACCTTGATCCGGACAAGCTTGCTCCGGACCAGCGACATACATACTTGGACTGCTGATATTTCATAAAATAAATAGGTTGCGCAGAACTATTTAACTCCACTATGGGCGAAATCTCTGCCACAGGAACGCATGCGCAGTATACGAATAGCCTTGTTCCCGAATTCATCAACGACAAACCGATTCCAGTCGGTCAGCCCGCTCTCCTTGTTTAGATAACGTAGTTAAAAAAGGATAGTATTCTTAACCACGAGACGGATTCGTCCGCCAGTAAATTCAAATAAACACAGCTTTATCTATGCAACGAACAAATCTAGATTCAGGAGCGGAGCAGCAGCCGAAGTCCGTTCTCGGTCTGCTTCGGTTAGCTTCGTACGGGCGGCTTGCCTGGGCCAGTGTTGCCAGATTTCGGTTATTTCTCCCGATCCCATGAATCAAGTACCAAATCTCACGATTTTTACCTTTATAGAAATATCAATCAGCGAATCTCACGACATTGATCTTTGCAAATTGCAATTTGATTGCAATTGAGGTTTGAAACTCTGTTTCTATTTTCACATTGCACTTTCTCAATATACGTAGTTCAAATAGTTCCAATATAATCCAAATGAAATCCAAAATCTGAATAACGAATGGCGAATGTCAAGATCCCACTAAACAATTTTGATAACGATACCTTGTTGTTTTGGGAAAAAATTCATTAGTAAAAATCTCGGATGACTCTCTAAAATTTGCGGGTAGTTAGATTTGTTTTTCAGATATTTTGCTTACCACACTCGAAAGCAGCAGTAGAGAGAACATTTTTTCACATTTGTTTAATAAAAACTCAACTACCTACGCAACAAACCTAAAGTGAAAACAATAGAAGGCATTTTATATACCAAACGTTTGTCAAGAGACAAAAATTGCTACGATTTTTGTATCACAAATAATACGATTAAAAGGTTAGGTTGTGGTCACGTATTTTATTCAGATAAAAATAAGATGGAAACTCCAGATGAATAACTTCTTTCTTTTTCTTTGTTTTGTGTTAGTTTTACACTTTTATTTATAAAAAAATATATTTCGTTTTTTATAGCACAAAGTGATAGATATTTGTTTAAGTTTGTAAATTTGTTTACTAATATTTTGATATCGTAAAATTTTTTTCAGTTTTATTAAAATAAATGATAGTAGAATAAGATTATTTAATCCTATTATTTTTACTTCCGGTGCAATCATTACAGGCTCGCGATTTATCACGAATTTCGGCGGTTAAGTCGCAAGTCGCAAGCACTCTCAAGTTTTTTTTTTAATGACTTCTGGCAACACTGCAGGTAGCGTCAGCGCGTCTCCCTAAAGCAGTGTTGCCACGACACGGCAATTGCCGTGTTTTTACGGCTTTTCAAACCGAAGGTAGGTACGGCCACGAGCTTACTGTACTGCCGCGCATATAGAAACACGACTTTTTCGTTTAAAAACTCCAAACGCATACTTGGCCATTTATGCACGACAAAGGCTAAATATGAAGGTAAAAAAATGAGAAGCATTTTAAAAAATGGAGGGATTTGTTCATTCAGAATTGTTAATATATTTTAATTTTAAGGAAAGCTGTCAACAGTTTCATGAATATGCTAAAAATGACAAAGGTATTTTAACTGCCGCTGAGTGGAACAAAAATACGTGTTTAAATTTAAACCGTGAATAAAAAATCTCTTCCTTTGCCACGGCTTTTATTTCCTGTCGGTTGGCAACACTGCGCTAAATGCTATAGCGTGTTGGCGTGGCTGGTGCTCGTGTCCAGGGCTGCCAATTTGTGAGTAATTCCTCACATTTGTGAGTAATTTGCTGGTCTGTGAGTAATTTTGTGAGTAAGTGGCAATTGTGAGTAAATTGTGAGTAATCGAGAGATCAACGTATATTCACGTAGTATATTCTTGGTAGTTATGCAGATTTCTAATATGATAATTTTTTAAAAATCTAAATTTAGGCATAATTTTAGGCGCTCTAGCAGTAATTACAATTTTGCAGTTTTTAGATTTGCACTGCTTGTAGCGACCTCTCTTGCTTAGCCAATATAAAAATATAAGAGGATAAGTAAGGTAGCTAGTGATTCGTCTGTTTGATACAGCAACTTGCAACACTAGGTGTCGCAGCGTCTCGGGTATTCCCCTCCTATATCTTCTGTGATTTACACAAGCATATTCCTTTCAGAATGGCGAAAGCGCTCCTACTTTAGCTTTCTTCCGAGTTGGCAACCCTAGCAACACGCAACACCAGCTTTTGATGTTTAACAACATTGCATAGTAGTAAAATAAAAATAAAAGCGCCATCAGTTGCCACTTATTAGTATTAACAAATATACCTACGGTGTTTTACGGTTTATACAAAAAAAAGGGTGTCTTGATATTGATATGTTGAAGTTCTGAGTAATTGTGAGTAATCCAGGAAAGTTTTGAGAGTAAATCAGTAAAGGTCAGTTGGCAGCCCTGCTCGTGTCTCGTGTCGTTTTTAGTATCATTCTGGAATTAGTAAAGGGTGTATCGAAGGCATGTCTCAATTTGGCGTCACGAAAAAACCGTGTCGCCGTATTTCCACGTAAACATAATATTTACTGTGTTGAATCTAGACTGTAAAAGGGTTCTTGGCGGTATGTCGGCCTTTTCGCTGATGGAAATCTGCTAGCAACCTTTATTTCGCTTTGCGATTGCCGGATCCACACAGCTGGCTTTCACAGTTTTAATTTACGCGGGTAACATCCATATCTTTATGAAAAATATTTTTTAAGTTTTCGACCTATTACCATAAGTATTTCTACATGGACATCGGCGTATTAAACTAAAAATTTACTAAATCTTTCATAAATATGTGTTCTATGTGAACTGATATACCTACCACCATACACAAATATTAAGACCCGTCCTGTAACCTTTTAACTGCGCATGCGTTCCTGTGGCACTGCGCGCGTCCGTAAAGGAGTCATTCTTGGTTCAAGCAATATTAGTCCGTTTTAATCTGTATGTCGCTGCTCCGGACTCGCCGTATTTTAAATTTACCTTATGGGTGTATGTGGACTACACAAACTGCATTAATGCTAAGACACAAATAAACATACGCGCTTGAGGAAGTTAAAAAGAGACACAATTTGTTGAAGGCCCACCAATAATATCGCTTTCGGGGTGCGCGTGGTTGTCAACGCCGCCGCGCCGCGCCGGTTGTCTTTTTAACTTCCTAAAATGTTTATTTCCCTCTTAGCTTTAAAGCATTGGTGTCGGGTTGTCGCAAATTCTGACTCACTAATTTAAGTCTGACCAATTTATTATTAGAACAATATTCGCGATTTTAATATAAGCTTACCTAATTTTATTTTAAGATATTTAGGTATTTACTAATAATAATAATAATTGTATTGTGCCTATAAAACATTAAAACCTACAGTAATAACAGTAACCTGGCAAAACAGCATTCGACGCTATGTCATAAATGTCCGTTTGTGATGCCGCAACCGTCAATCATTTGCTTATCGTTTTGTTAAGTTGAAGTGTTTGGGCTTTGACCTAATTTTAGTATGTGTTTTGTTTGGATATTATTTGATATTTGTGTTGTGGTTTTTGTGTAGTACTAGTACTTGAGTACTTATGTTAACAATGGCGTTAACAGTGCAAGAAATACTGCAGTGTAAAGTAAGTAGTTCATTAACATTTGAAAAACGTTTAGAAATTAAAGGAAAAGGACACCCCAAACCTCTTCTGGATCTAAAACAGACCACGAAAGACAGAGGGAAAGACATTAACAGGTATTTTAAGCCACGTATGTACAATATTTCTAACTTTTTTACTGGTTGCCATTTTTTCACTCTGTTATGCCCCATGTTGATATACTTTTTTGTCAATTGCAAAAATCTGATAGTGATGCAATTTTGATTGAAAAATATATTGCAGATTTTAATTCTAATATTCAAAAAATTAGAGAGAATGTTATCTCTACAGACGCAAATGTTAACATCGAGGCAAGTACATCTAAAAAAAAATACGGAAGACTCCAAAAGAAGAATTTCTTTAGAAATATGCGATATAATTTGTATTTTTAATTTTACAGGACATTTAATTGTCCCACGTTTGTTTAATATAAATAGTTTTGCTGATGCTGTAGCTATTTTACAGCTCTTGTTAGAAATGAACCTTAGTGAAACGTTTTCGGAAAGCATAACAATTTTATGTACTATTCCAATGACGACAGTTGAAAGTGAGAGGTGCTTTTCGACACTAAAAAGGATTAAGACTTTCTTAAAAAATGCAATGGCGGAGTCAAGGTTAAGCGCTTTAGTTATGTTAGAAGGATCGATTTGATCCACAGACACATTTAACTACATAAAAAGTGAGTCAATTATAAAAAATAATATTAAAAAGGCTTGCACTAGTTGCCAACAAAATTTGACCAACCTGTAAAAAAAACTCACGGGCGGCGCCTGAATACAACCCTGCAAAAAATCGCGGAAATACAAAATAGTATATTGTACAACAAGTTTTAAACATGACTCTTTTTACACGAGTGAGACGTTTGTAAAACGTCGAGCGAGTGTGAAAAGGTATTGTCAAACGTGTTGTACACTACACTTTTTCTACACTTTTGTGCATTGCATCAAATGCTCAATTTTTACAAATATACAGTCTTTCTCTTGAAACTGAAGGAAGAAGATTTTGGGATACTTCTGCGGCCTTTTTTGCTATCACTGGAGGAGTAGATTCGAGATAATCTTCGTCGACATTTGGTCAGATCATTTTTATCATTATTTTTACGAAATTTTACTTTTATTCTATATAGTTAAATTTTGTCGATTCTCTGGGTGGTAGTTGAGATAACGCCGGCGATAATTAAATAACTGAAATTGATTGCTAGGAGACAGCTTTCAAGTTATGACTGCTGCCAAAACTGCCGCCTACTAGATTTCGAAACTGTTGTTCAAGATTGTATGGAAGATAGATCTGACGAGTAGTTGGCTGCATAATAATTGTTCCTTGCAGCGTGCGTAAACGTTATCGCACAGCCTGTATAAACGTTTTCGAACGCTGTCTGAAATCGTTGACTTTTAGTTGTATTTAGTAGTGTGTATTTTAGGTATTTTCAATATACAGGGTGTTATATAATTCACTGCATATATTTGAATGAGTGACTCCTGGGGTAGTCTATAGACATACCCAATAATTTTTTTTTCTCAAATCGGCAAGCAGGCTCTAATATTATAAAGAAAAAACAAGTGATCCAGTCGGGGTATTGCCAAACTTAAATAATATTGTGACATATTATTTTTTTATCAGTCTTAGTGAAAACCGAAAATAATCAAAAGTATTTTTAATTCCACAGACGGATTTTAATTTAATAGGTAGCAATTTTTTTACTTAATATCTGACAATATGGAACACTCGTGAATTCGGTTGAAATTGTAACCAGAACAAAATAGGTTATGTTGTACCATTAACACAAAGAATAGTCACTTACTTATTACGATATTTATTAATGAGATGAGCATACTACTAGCTTAAACCTTTTCCCTTTCAAAAAAGGTTAAAAATCAAACAATAAATTGTCTATAGCCGAGTTTAAAACATACTTTGTGAAAGTTCTTTCAGCGATGCTTCAAAATTTCACTGCACCACAAAATCACCCATTTATAACTTATTTTTTGGTAGGGTTCTGCCCTCGGTATTATTATTCGCATAAACTAACGGATTTCGTCAATATTATAACTTATAACACAACATAGGACACTAAAATGTGAAAAATCAAACAACTTCTTAGGCACACATGGTTTTTGACAATACAACTACGAATTAACTACGAAATACATCTTATTCTTTTATCTCGCTCTTGCTCACTGTCTTTGACCGTCTCTTTTTGTTGTTGGAAAGCTGGCCGTAGTGCCGTATAGAATATCTTAACTGTGGCCGTACGCGCGTTATTAGGGAGAATTTGCAAGAAGAAATTGCGGATACGCTAATTAATGAACGATAAAATTTAGAGTGGTATTTTTTAGTCAGAGTTTTCACCTCATTTGCTAAATGCCTGCCTACCAGAGATTTTAATTTTTAAGTTTTTTTTTATAAATCATATAATAGAAACACCACAACAAATTACTCGTATATCGTTTTTGGCTTAACGTTGCTAGTTGCAAAACCTCACTATGAAGTATTTTGGCTTTGTCGTAGTTCGTAGTTTGGCCATTCAAACTGAGAACAGCGTGGCGTCCTCTTCAGGCGATTTGCTAGGCGGAATGTTTTCGTTTCGTCTTTGTCTTCATGATCACATTATTTGACATATTTGTCAATTTTGTCGTCAATTTCTACCCCCGTTAATAATCAGCTGATTGCAGGTGGCTTCTTTAATTTGAATCGCCAATACTTTTCATTTTCCTTTTAAATTAATTCCCAGTTTTTCACAACATACTCTTTGTTTTTTTGTGGTTTTTTAATAGTGCTGATAGCAAAAAATACAATGGATTCTTTTAAGCATTGTATTTAATTAGTTAGTGGAATATTTTTTTCATTAATGGCAATACCTACGGTTTTGTTAGTATTGTGTAGTGTGTCAAGTTTAATGTAAACATCTTTTTATAACAAGGGAAGTGAATTTTACAGAGATTTTACTTTAATAGTAGTGACAAATACCGTGGAATCTTTTAAATTTTGTATTTGATGCATTATTGGAACTTTTTTTAGTGTAGTCAGGTGTTAGCTCCTTGCATTAAATTAATGGCTGTACTGTGTTGTCAATGTTTTTTGGTACCTATATTGGAATTTTCAAAAGAAGTGTATTTTAAAGAGATTTTATTACAAAGGTAATAATAACATTATTTCTTATGTATCTTGTTACATAAAAAAATATTGATAGAATTGGCAACTTACTCTGTATCATGTGTTTCTTGCCAGTGGCGTGTACCGCTGGTATGAGAAAATTTAAGGGGCGCTCACCAGCTTATTATTACGAATCGCCATTTATGACTATTTTTCTTCAATCTGAATTCATATCAGGATTTACCAGTTTCAATATATGCAGTGAATTCCATAACACCCTGTATATATCCCTCTTGGATACGCGCCTGGCTTCCATATAACATATAACCATTAGTCCGCCATCAAACTGCCGAACGAAAATTTCCAATAATTCAAAGTATGGAAATCGAGCGTAAACCTATCTCACTTCGCCTCGAGGCCGAAACATAATGACATGGCAACTTTGATGTTTATGAGAGACTGTTTCGCGGCCTGGATTCGAACGGGAGCATTATACAGAGTGAATTGTGCAGCCTCTGGCATAAAAAATACATATATGAATATCAAATTTTATGTAGTCAATATTGACTGGATCAGTTTTATAGCGATTTTATATATATTGGAAAATTATGAATGGGGTTGGGGCTAGATGAGTTAGCAGATAGGATTTGAAGGTAAATAAATAAAACCGCCTCCGATCGCCCAGTCCAAGTTGATGAGTGTTTTGTGTCTAAAGACGAATTTGACGTATTTTTTGTAAATTGTTATTTGTATAGAGTGTTATGGAAACAGTTTAATACTGGGTGATTTTTTTAACTAGAATAAATTCGGTAACAAAGAATCCATCTATTCCTTGAAAAAATTTAAAATCACGAGCACCTTTTGTTTTTTGCATTTCTGTGAATTTTACCCTTCACCCAGGTGTGGAAACTAAACCAACTTTTCATAAAAAGTAATAAAACTCATTAGTTACTTTTGAATTTCTGTTACAGAATTACTGTAAGCAAAAAAAATAAAAAAAATGTGATTTTTTAAATATTTTTTATTGCAACTATTGTTGAAAATGTTCACCGTTTTTCTCCTGGCAGAATACTAGCCCAGAGTAAAATTAATTTTTTTGCAATATTATGTACCATTTCTGGAGTTATTTCTCGGAATTCGTGTATTATTCGTTGCCTAAGTTCGTCTAAATTTTGTGGTTTTGTCACGTAAATTTTACTTTTAAGGTGTCCTCAAAGCAAATTATGATTAGGGGTGGGCAAAATAATCGATTAATCGATTATTAATCGATTAATCTATTGAACGATTACAAAAAAAAAATAAAATCGATTAATCGATTTTCGATTAATCGATTAATCGACTTTTCGATTAATCGATTTTTCGATTAATCGATTTTTCGATTAATAGATTTTTCGATTAATCGATTTTTCGATTAATCGATTAATCCATTTTTCGATTAATCCATTTTTCGATTAATCCATTTTTCGATTAATCGATTTTTCGATTAATCGATTAATCGACTTTTCGATTAATTTATTTTTCGATTAATCGATTAATCGATTTTTTCGATTAATCGATTTTTCGATTAATCGATTCTTTTTTATAAGCATAACTCGACTATGAAACACGTATTCAACGAAATAATTTGAATGTTTTTCGATCCGCGCTCCTTTAAGGGTCTAAAATTTAAATCGGCCGTCGGAATTGTGTTCAAGATAGGCCAGTGGTAAGCGCTGGAGTCGCTTTCATTATATCATTAGTAATGACATAATTTCGACTAGTTCAATAATCGATTTAGTTCGATTAATCAATTTTCTCGATTAATCGATTTTTCGATTAATTTCGATTAATCGATTAATTGATTTTTCGATTAATCGATTTTTCGATTAATCGATTTTTCGATTAATCGATTTTTCGATTAACCGATTAATCGATTTTTCGATTAATCGATTTTTCGATTAATCGATTTTTCGATTAATCGTTTAATCGATTTTTCGATTAATCGATTTTTCGATTAATTTCGATTAATCGATTAATCGATTTTTCGATTAATCGATTAATTTAGATTAATCGGAAATAATCGATTATTTCAAATAATCGAAAATCGACTATCTTTTTCAATAATCGCCCAGCCCTAGTTATGATCTGGCGATCTTGCCGGTCACTCAATTGTACAGGGATATCCAAATAAAAGTGAACAGGCCTTATAACTTTTTTATTTTTAAAGATGGGAAAAAATGTTAAATATTAAAGTTTTGGGAATTTTTATGGATTATCATCTTATTAGCAAATCAATTGAGCATCGAATAAAAAAAAATTAGTATAAAAGATCGATTTTCTCGCTTATTCTAAATTGGATGATTTGATTTTTATCATATTTTTGGATTCTAGGAGAAGTTCTAGATATTATATTTTGTATAACATACCCTATGCTATTTTTCAATTGTTATTGAAATATTTTAAATTAAAAATTATTTCACATAAATATACTTTAAACGTAACTATCCAGGTTGCGAACGAAATACCTGCTACCTTTTTTAATTTTGTTGGTAGATAAGAAGGTAAGTCAAAGTTAATGTCAAGGTTGACAATAATACTTTAATCACTGTGAATTTATAATTTTATTTTTAAGCAAAATGTGTTGTTCAATTTTTTGAGACACACAAAATGTTAAAATTATATTTAAAAAATATCAAAAAAGTTAGGATGAACTTTTCGCGCGCTACAAGCTTTTAAGTCAATAAAAGTACCTAACATAAAAATAATATAGTATATCTGTTTCAGTGATAACTTTGATCCTACTTTTATTAGGATTTACTTATAAATAACATTTAGCATTGTCACAATGAAAAAACTATAGTTATTTTTTTCGTTTTAGTACATCTAGATAATAAGAGCTTGTTTTTAAAAAGTATTTTTTACAAGATTTTATTATTGGTTTGATTATAAAGTCAATTCTATGTACCTATCGTACAGGTTAAAATTTGACTCCTAGTCACATCCCATCCACAAAACATAGAAATGATAATGCAGGCTCACACTTCCAAACCCACTCCGTCTGAAATAGCTGATAAAAGAACGTTAGAGCTGCAATATTAGATACAAACTTCTCGAAAGTAGATATTGCGTCCGTTTCCCCAAAGGTTACTTTTTTCACCTAAACTAAGCGGACCCTTTGGAAGAATTTGTGTCAGACTTTTCCCGGGGGGATCCGGAGGGCGATAGGCTTTCTTGATTGGAGTGACTTGGCTGACCGCCTTTTCTCCGATTGGGTCTGGAGATGTTTAAAGTAAGTGAACGGGAAATTTTACCGGATTATTATTTATCTATGCGGGCGGGGTGATTCTGTATTCTGAAAATTGTAGACAGCCCTCGATTTTAATATCTTTGATGTTCTTTTCTCGGATTTATAGCAGTAAGGCGTTTTCGCTTTACTGCTTTCCGATTTGTTCCGTTTCATGACTAAGGGTGCATTTATGTTGGAGCTGCCATAAACGATAAGAGCGGCGATACTAGCGAAGCGGAGAGAATGGTTTCCTTATTTTGTATGAAGGTTGTAAGGTATTGGAGCGACGCGTTGCTTCATACAAAAAAAATCCGCTTCGCTAGTATCGCCGCTCTTATCGTTTATCGCAGCTCCAACATCAATGGCTCGGTTACGTTCCATCGCTGTCGATTTTATAAACAGCCAACTTTGTTAGAACAATATACAGGGTGTCCAAAAAGTCTTAGCATGAGCAAACGTCTTTGCTATTAGTAAAAATAGAGACACCAAATTTTAGATGTATCTTATTGGTTAATAAATCTACTTTTTCATGTTATTTGACCTTTTCAACCCGCTGGACGGGTGACGCTTGGGAGTTAAGGTCAAAAATTTTAAATACTAGCCTATGCCCTGTGGTTTCTCATTTTAAAGGTATTAAAAAAAAGAAACATTTTACCGCACACCCGAGGTCTGTATCTCAATTCGTTTTCGACCTACAATTTTTTAAAGATAAAAAGTAATCTATTTACTTATTTACTTTTTTATTGACGCATTAAAATAGTTTACTATAATGGTAAAAAGTATGAAAATAACTGATAAAAATGAGGTATTTAAAATTGTACCTTTTTCACTTATTGTATAAATAAATTTCATTCTTCCTTAGGTTTTGCACTGTTTATGCATAGTTTGCATTTGCGTTCTTTTGGCGTTCGATTAGTTACTTTTTAATTAAAAAATGGTTCGTAATAACGAAGACAGAGTTAAAATAATTTTTTTCTCTGGACAGTCGCATCGTAATTTTAACAAAGCAGCTAGACATTGTAATGAGTCTTTTCCAGATAGGCCGGTTGCTCTAAGAAGTGTTGTCTCTAAATTTATTACCAACTTTGCTGTGAAAGATGCGTCACGATGCGGTTGTCCATCTGTTAAAACCGAGGAGCATCAAGTTCAAGTTCTTAAAACAACTGTAGTTGAACCGCAACAGTCAGTTCGGAAGATTGCCATCAATGTAAGTGTGAGTAAATTTACCGTCCATGAAATTTAAAAAAATACAAGTTTCATCTATACAACGTACATCTTGTACAAGAACTAAACGAGGATGATCCAGACCGTGGGTTACAATTATTACATGAGCAGATGCTAAATATTATGGCAATAGTACCGACATTGCTTTACCGAATAGGTTTTATAGTGACGAATCCAATTTTTTTCTGAGTGGTCCTGTGAATAGACACAACTGCATATATTGGTCTGACAGTAACCCTCATTGGTTTGAAGAAGCCCACAATCAACATCCTCAGAAATTAAATATATAGGAGCTGGAATCCTAAGACGTAAAATAATTGGTCATTTTTTTGAGGGGCCTCTTAACGGGTCTCTTTATTTAAATCTTCTGTAAGAGGCTATTTTACTTGCAATTATAATAGTCATTTAAGAGGAAAATAAAGATTATGATCCATTTTTCTAACAAGGCGGAGGAGCACCTCCTCATTTTTATTTAGCAGTCAGGGAATTTCTAAATAATGAATTCCCGGAGCGTTGGATTGAACGACGTGAACCATCTCGTTCTCCGGACCTTGCTCATCCTGATTTTTTCCTTTAGGGATACTGAAAAGAACGAGTATACCTAGCAAAGTCCGAAAATTTGGATGAGTTACGCCTGCCATTCTCGAAAATGTGAGAAGTGAGTTACAAAATCGACTTTATTACTACCAAGAAACGCATGGTGGTCATTTGGAACAACTTTTAAAGAAATAAGTAGAGACCGGATTCGAATATTACATTCCGGGAACGGACTCCGTTGGAAAGACACTGTACACAGGAAATATTAAAAATGGTTTTGACAAGACTATGGGGTTATTGAGGTCCGAAAATATAATTTTGTCTAATAGATGGTATAAAATCATTAACTTTATAAAAAGGAAGCGTTCGGCAGTTTCTTCCAAATATGTGAACTAATATGCCATTTTCGGGGTTATTAAGGTCAAAAAAATCTAATTTTGTCTAATTGATGTTAAGAAAATTAAAGTGGGCGGGGGAAGAAGCTGGAAATTTTCCAAAATGTTACCTAATATATAATTTTCGGGGTTATTGAGGTCACAAAATCTAATTGTACATGGACATTACAAATTTAAAGAGGAGGAGACAGGGGCGAACATATAGGGGATGGGTAGAGGATTTCTTCCTCGACCGAGGTGGTACCACCCCACACATCCTCTTAAAGGGCTGGTGAAGTCCTTACGGATGTTTCCAGTTCTGGATGTGAGAGTCGGATTTCCCCAGTATACCCACGGTACATACTACTTAGATTTCGGTCTTCGTGGGCTGTCAGAAGATAAAACAATTGTAACAAGAAGGTTGTCAGAACATAAAAAAAAGAGTTGACTATTAGGACCTCGTACCACAAAAACGTCGACTGTTGAGTTTTGGGAAAATTTGCAAAAAGGTCGACAGTTTAATTTCAGCAAACACGTAAAAAAGTTTGCTTGGGTGACAGCTTTTCTCGGAAGAAATTTGCAAAAAAAGGTCGACAATTTTGAATTTCTATCTTCTAACAGTTGGATCTTTTTCCTTCCCTCCACCCCTCAACATAGTGCTTTCGGTACGCCCCTGGGGGATATAAGATAAGATAGGTGCACTAAAAAGGAATAAATAATTTGGTTTTTATAAAAATGAACAAAATTTCATTAACCTTAATAATAAAAATATGTAACAATATTATGTCATACTCACTGCTTTTCCCTTTGTGAAGTTGGTTCATTTTTTTTTAATTGCTACTTTTTGGGGCAATAATTCATAATACAACCTGACAAAATATTATATCAATTTCATTTCAGTTACCTTTTCCATCAGTTACCCGATTTTTGCGTCATGTAATATTGAAATCCGGTCGCTAATATTAAGTACGTACGTTAGTTGTAGCTTTATTATTGAAGATATATTCTTAAAAAGTGGATGGGTTCAAATGTAGACACCAAAGTTCATCCCCTGAAATTCTGTGCGCATATCTAGCACGCTCGGTTTGCGCATGGTACGCATTTTGGTATATTAGCGCAGATGTCAAAAAACAAAGAATAAAGAAGTCGAAAAGAACTTGGGAAAAAAGTTTAAAAGTTAAATATATAGTTGTAGCTTTACAATTGGAGATATATTAGCTTTGTTCGCGGTTGCAATTCCGAACTAGTTCAGGGTCTATTCCCATGCGCAGTTTATATTAAAGCGTTCGCGGTTCACAAAATTCTGAACTCTGAGCACCAGTTCCCTGTGAATTATTTCTACTGGTCCTAGAGATTTTGTTAGAGCCAAAAGTTTGAATATGCGCGCTACTAATTTGGAGACGACCTGCATTGTCTGCTGCTATATTTGTGTTTTTTTTATATCGGGTTGTTGGTGGTGTTGTGTATGCGTTTGAATTTTGAAACTACAGTCTAAAAGTACAAGTAGGATAAACGTTGTTGGTGAGTGGTATAATTCTTTACCTCCTTTAGTCATATTTCTTTTTATTTCAAACTAACAAACTGTAACCCAATGGAAAAATGCATGTAAACCAAAATAATTTTAATCATAGAACACAAAATATTTTATAAAGTTATGTTAAGTTAAGGTTAAGAGAACAAAAGCAACTTTACACTTCGAGTATCGTTCGCGGTAAATTAAAATCCTGAACCAATAAATAACTGACCATGCGCATTAAAGCAATCCTCAATTGATTTTGTGCTTGTTCTGAATCGGTTCAAAAAGTGACCCGCGAACAAAGCTATTCTTAAAAGTGGATGGGTTTTCATGTAGACACCAAAGTACATCCCCTGAAATTCCGTGCGCATAAACACGCTCGGTTAACGCGTGGTACGCATTTTGGTCTACTGCGCAGATGTCAAAAACGAAAAATATAAAAAACGAAAAATAAAGAAATCGAAAAATTTGGGGAAAAATTAAAAAGTTAAATACGTAGTTGTTGCTTTTATATAATGCATTTTATATATATAAAAAAAAACGAAAAATAAAGAAGTCGAAAAAAAGATGGGAAAAAAAGTTTCCCACAAAAACAAAACAAAGATCTCCTCGCGCGCTTTTCCACGCGCTCATAGATGGCGCAGGCAGGTAATGCCTGGCACGAGAAGTCGATTACCGGTTGTCGATTTATGCCCCGCCCGGACGGTAAAATTGTGTGCCATTCTGACCTTTTTAATGTATATTGCAAGACTACTCCATAAAAAAAAAAGTACTGAGAATTAGGTGTGCGCCGCGCTATCTTGATTTTAAACAATAATATTTATATTAAAAGGTAGTATTTGAATCATAATTAATTATTAGTTGTACCAAGTTTCGATCATCCATCACAATGGTTACCTAAAATAGTTCAAAGGTAGTGTTTATAACAAAACGCGGCGCGCTTAAAACATGTTATTTTTTAGGAGCATAATTCATAAATACAAACTGACAACATCTAGTATTAATTTCATTTCATTTACCTTTTCTATCAGTTACCTGAGTCCCACTCCGATTTTTGCGTCATGTAAAATTGAAATCCGGTCTCTAGTAATAAGAGAAATAAAGGTATTTATATTTTGACCTTTTTTTCGCGATTTTTAATGTTTAAAGGCTTGCCATTTAAATACGAATTAAGATACGGACCTCGGGTTTGCGTTAAAATGTTTCTTCTTTGAAGACCTTTAGAATTATGTACCACACGGTATACGGTTGCTTTTAAAAATTTTGACCTCGACTCCCTAGTGTTGCCCCGCAAGGGGATTGAAAAAGTTAAATTACATGAAAAAGTAGATTTATTAACGAGTTAGACACACCTAAAATGTGGTGTCTCTATCTTTAGTTTAGTTCCCATACTAACACTTTTCGAACCCCCTGTATACAAGTACGAGATATACTTAAGTACAATTCTTCATTCTTGACTAAGAATATTTTTTCTGTGTGTCCTCTCACTTGATTTCTTTTAGCAACAAGTTTCAAGATAAAAATTATTTAGAAGCCAGCCAAATCGCGGAAATAATAAAATAACTTTATGACAACTTACTAACAGTGACAGGGAAAAAAATTTGGCAAAAAATTAACAAGAAAATTAAGTTTAAATTAGTACTAAACTTAAACTTTTTTAGTGCATCCCCAGGTAATTTTTATTTTTTTTAGTACTGTAAAGGCGTGCGCACACTTAGGCGAAGCGTCGCGAAGAGAATTTTATCCATCCAAGAACTTTACATGCAATCAAATGGGAGCCCGCACACTGAAGTGTTGTGCGGGCTTCCATTTGATTGCACGTAAGTTTCTTGGACGGATAAAATTCTCTTCTCTTCGCTTCGCCTAAAGGTGCGCGCACACTTAGGCGAAGCGTCGCGAAGAGAATTTTATCCATCCAAGAACTTTACATGCAATCAAATGGAAGCCCGCACAACGCTTCTCGACGCTTCAGTGTGCGGGTCCCATTTGATTGCACGTAAGTTTCTTGGACTGATAAAATTCTCTTCGCTTCGCGACGCTTCGCCTAAGTGTGCGCGCACCTTTAGTGTGCGCGCACCTTAATAGTTGTTAAGTAGCTATTGTATTGACTCAAGTTTTAATACACTAAAAAAATATTAATTGCATAGAAGTAACATTTTATTAATATAGCTACAAGGGGGTATTGATATCTAGTTAGCCTGGAAATTTTCTAATAGACAAAATTAAATATGGTTGCTATGGTTACAACTATGATGTTTTATAAATAAGTTGTTAAAGTTTGACATTCATAAGTTGCGCTGTGACAAAACTGTAAATTGTAGGCTGTGAACGATGGAGATTTGGGGAAAATCGAGTTTCGGTTAGTTATTAAGTATTTATCCTTGAAAGGGTTATCGGTAGTGATGGGACGTGGGTATTTACCCAACGGATAAAAATATAAATATCGGATATTTACCGGATAAATACTTATAAAAAAATATTTACCGAGTGTTTTCCTTGAAAAGCGTTTTATCGTAAAAGTAATCGATTCAGGACTTGTAGACACTTCCAACACAGCTTTGCCACTCCTCTAGAAAGCAAACTTCATTGCATTTAAATAAATTGTATGCTGCAGAAGCAGAAGCACTTTTATTTCCCTTTATCTGGAAAAGAGAGGATAAAGTAAATCATTATCGTTTTTGTGTCGGTATAATCGTTTTTATTAGTTTAAATTGCTTTTTTTTAAACACCTGCTATTAAACCGATACATATGCCACGTAAAAAATCAATATTTGGAAATTGTGAAAGAGAAACGATTATATTGTTTTACAACTGTCCCCTTGTCCTTACCTGGCAGAAATGGTTTGTTCCACAATTATATTCATTGTGGACATTGTCGATTGAAAACCGATAACGGTGTTAAGCTATCCTTTTCTAATGAGTTTGAAGGAGTTGGACATAAATCTTTGATTACCTCGTAACGTTATATTGATTATTGAGAGCTATGAGACAGTTTTATATCAAATCTTTTGCTGCTACCAATGACATCGACTTTGTGTTGTCAGACATTATGACAACAGCGCCAACAGAGATATTATTTTATTGATGTGAAATATGGCGGTTTTTTAAATGCCTTTCAAATTTTCACGTTCAATATATTGCCGTAGACTTGTTTTAAGCAAAAATCTGATTTTATTTTGATAAACTGCACCCTACCCACTATTCTTCCATACTTTGTTAAAACCTAGTAACTTAAGTTACTAGGTTTTAACTCTGTATTTATAAATCGATTAAAAATTTCCTTCTCTTTCAGATAATAATTTATCTTTTTTCTATCTATTATGCAACCAGAGATACAGAAACTCAAAACTTAGTAACTTCGACGATTTTCACACATAACTTTATTAAAATGTAGTAATCCGATTTACTATGTTTCTGCAAATCAATTGCTTCATCTTCATACATGTTATTTGACTCCTACGTTAAAAACTAGTAACTATATAGTTACTAGCTTATAAAATTATACGTTCAGATTCACTAAGACGGTTTAAGATTTAGTACTGGTTTAAATTAAGATCTTATAGTTGATGAGTTATGTTTTGACAAGTTTTTGTCATGTCATTGTTAATAACTCGCCATTAAGAACTTATGAATTTTTCTGATATTTCAGCGATTTGCTGAGTTTCCAACTGATTCATCTTGGAACGAGTTGCTGTAATGAATTTAGTTCTATTATTGCCGAAAGTACGTACTAAAATTGCCCTTTTCTTTATAAATTTGCGAAAAAGCTCAGAAATAAATTCATGGTATAAACTTGTTGTCAGTTTAAAATTTTTGGTTGTCAAATTAGACCGGACTAGCGTTGGAGAATCTCGCTGACAATTTTTGCAGATGATACTACAATATTTTGGAATAGTAAAAATTGTATTGAATTAAAAAAAATTATAGACATTGACTTGTTTAAAGTTAAAGAGTGGTGGGACTATAACCACCTGCTTTCTTTTAATATTAGTAAAACTAATATATTACATTTTAAATGTAAACTTAAAGATGATATCTTTGGCAATCAATTTATTAATAACCCAAAATTTACAAAATTTCTAGGAATTTACATAAATCAAAATCTTACCTTTAATGACCATATTGAAAAACTTTGTAAAAAATTATCATCAGGTTGTTATGCACTTAGAATTCTTTCAAAAGAACTTGACTTTGATGTTGTTAAAAATAGCCCTGTTCGCACAAGAGTCACAAACCAGTCAGAGCCAATGAAATTACTGGAAACCAGTCGGCAAACTGTCACGTTACCAAATACCGAAAATTTGATTGGCGCTGATCGGTTTGTGATTCCTCTACGAACAGAGCTATTGTTTACCATGCTTTAATTGAATCCTTACGATATGCAATTTGCTTCTGAGGAAATTCTAGTCAATACATTATTGATTATATATTTATTTTACAAAAAAAGAGCTCTTAGATACATTTGTAAAGCAAATTCTAAAGATTCTTGTAGGCCTTTATTTATCTCTCACAAAATGTTAACTTTACCTTCAATTTTTATACTAGAAACGGTTTGTTTAATGCATAAAAAACATAAAAATCAATTTAATAATTGCATTCAATATAATACAACTTAAAATTATAATTTTGTCTACCTATACCTTCCTCTAGCCTTGTAAAAAATTCAATAGAATATGATTCTAAAAAGATTTTTAATAAACTTCCTTTATGTATAAAAAGTATTTTGCTATTTAAAAAATTTAGCAAAGCTGTTAGGAAATTATTATTAGAAAAGGCATTTTAGTCATTAAATGAGTATTTTGAGGATACTTTGTCATAATCATTTAATTAAATAATTTTGTAGTATAATTAGATTTATAGTATTATTGATTTATATACCTGTTTTATATTTTAGGTTTTTAGCTTTGTCTATAAAGATGTAATATTTTTCTGACTATAAATCATATTTTGATTTGATTTGATTTGATTTAAAAATGCAGGATATAATAAGTTTTTAGATTCATTTAAGCTTTTGTGAAATATACACCTAAAAGTAAAAAGTGTGCCTGTTGTGTTAGCTTTCTGGGGTTAAAGTGACTTTGTTTTAAGAAAAATGTTTTCTTAGACACGAAAAATGTTGACAAATCCTAATAAAAGGTTGTCTAGAAGTGAAACTATTTTGGAAAATGACAGAAAGACGTAAATACCAAAAATTTTTTTTGCTTTAAAAAAGAGAATATACAAATTAGTACTTTGACCGGTTAAAAAAACAAATAATCTTAATCATGCACTGATAAGGAAACATGATAGGATTAAAAATATTTTAAATTATTTTAAAATTCGGGTTTTGCATGTTATTTAAAAATGTAATTTTATTTTGAGAAAATGATATAATTTAACTTGCTTGTTTAACTAAAATGGGTTTTTCTATGCCATCTTTGAGAACTTTTTGCTTATCAACTCCAAAAATGTTAATATTAAAGGGTCAGTTTAGACTTATCCTGGGTATACTCTATGGTGAATTTTGACACAATACAATCACAATTAAGTATTTTAAACCAGGCCATTCATTCGTGAAAACCGATTGGCACCGAATTAAAAAAGCGAAAAGAAGTTCTCACGCACTGGCAGTTCTAAAGATTTATAAAGATTTAAGAATGTTTGAAGATGGGTTCAAGCAACGCAGCAAGAAATCAGACACTGGAATCAATATTGTTATGATCATGCAAAGAAAAGGTTTTTATTTTTTTAACCGAAAACCGTGCATCGGATTGAAAAAATGCAAGAGATCAAATTTGCTTAGAAATGATTGGGAATTTCAGGAATGATTTTAATTTTACGAGAAATCAGTGGCGTACCATCAATATCTGACAAAATAGGCAGGTGAAATTCCGTACGAACGCCACTGGTTTAAAGAAAAAAAAATTGTGGTACACTAAATAATGCCTCTTGATACATAGTACATGTATGCCAAATTTAATTAAAATAACTAAAGTGGTATTACAGATTTTAATAAAAAACTATTTATTTTTGAAAACTTTACCACCCTGTATCTCAAAAGTTAAGACGTTTAGGACATACGTTCATATGAAGTTTTCTTTTTAGAATGGACCCAAAAATCGCCCCTTAAATATTGACATTCAATTAGAAAACACCCTGGGTAAAAAAACATTTTTGCTTTTTTATAATAATTAATTGTTTAAAAATACTTTCGGCTTAATGAATCCCGGCGTACCGAGCTCATTTTGTTCGTAGACTATTAACTATCAATTTACATTAAAAAATTTTGATTCCGCGATGACGGTACTTTCAGTGTCACCGCGGCTCCTCACCTATAACAGAAGTATCAATTCTGCAAAAAGATAAAAACTGAAAATGTTTTATGTCCCAGTTATGGCAAGATCTACCAGCCAACGAGTCTTCTACAGACTTGTGTTCAACCAGGAGAGATGTGTAAATCGCAATAATATTAAGTCGCTATTAAACAACTTTAAACGCTCCTTACTATGTTTCGTTACATCTGTTTGTATTTTTGTACTACCTCATAATATATCTTTAAAGGATAATCTTGCATTTTTTTGAATGTATAATCGATGATCTAGTTTTAAAAACACTTAATTGTTGGACTTGTATTTTCTTTGTTTGTCAATTTTGGATATAAAATTCAATGTTAGTAGTATTGCCAACAGTACATTGATCAAGTAAAAATAGTTTTTACTTTTCGGTTAGTAGTATCCCCAACCATTATCAAGTGAAAACATGATTGGACACATTAAACAGAAACGCTATGAGAAAATCGACAAACAAGGACAATAATGTAAGTACAAGAACTAAGCGTTTTTGGAGCTTACATTTCATTCCCATTTACAAAGTTAACAAAATACAAACTGAAAACATAGTATCTTTATTTACTATTGAATTTTATTGGCTTTAGTAATAATTGTGCCAAATAAAACCTAGCAACTCAATTTTCATACTAAGCATTTTCTTTCAACTCAGAAACGATAATATTACCACTAAGAAGAGGAGGTTCTTGTACCGTAAAGATTTTTTATACTATATCTTTGTTTCTTATTGTGTCCTGCGACAATAAAAAAACTGCAATTTTCTCAAAACTTAAAACATCTAGTTACTAGGTTTTAATAGAGTACGGGAGTATTGTATTACTTATAAATAATATTTAAATTCGATTGAGTGCAACATACCCATTCTTTCTCGGCCGATGAGGTACCACCCCACACACCCTCTTAAAGGGCTGGTGAAATCCTTATGGATGTTTCCAGCACTCAGTGTGTGAGTCGGCTCTTCGATATACAACTCACGGTACCTTAGTACTAAGGCTTGCTGCCTTCGTAGGTTGTACGAAGATAATAAAAATGAGAATGCTTTCGGCTGCTTAAGCTCTGATTAGAAGCGCGTTCGATTGACAACGCCGAAGAAAATATGCCGCCGTTTTGAAGAAGATTCCTCAAACTTCTTGAACCGGTTTCTTACTATGGACGAAATGTGGGTCCATCACTACGACCCAGAGACTAAAGAGCAATCCAAAGTGTGGAAGCTTTCTGGTTCTCCACGATCCAAAAAATTTAATGTTTAAAAATCGGCTGGGAAAATTTTTGCTTCAATTTTCTGGGACAAAGATGGGTTAATTCTGATAAATTATTTGGAAGAGGGTAGAAGTACCATGGGAGCATATTATACTGAGTTACTAACTAAATTACGTAAGAAAATTGTGGGAAAACGCCGCGGAAAACTTGCCAAAGGTGTTCTCTTTATGCAAGACAACGCTCCCTGCAAATCGTTTATCGCACTGCAAAAAATTTATAAAATTGGTTTTAAATTGATTGACCACCCACCCTATTCTCCGGATCTAGCACCGCCAGACTATTGTTTATTTCTAAAACTGAAAAGTAAAAGATTTTCGACACGTGACGAAGCCATATGTGCCGTTAAAAAGTTGCTCGCAGACCAAGACAAAGAATTTTTTAAGGGCTTAGAATTACTTTATGAACGTTCTGCGAAATGTGTGTGTCGTAAAGGAAATTATGTTGAATAAATAAAATTTTGTTTTCAAATATTGTGACAAAGTACTTATCAATACTTCCTCGTATCTCAGGCTAAATTCAGTGTAATAAAACTTTTGTATTTAATTGATCTGACTCAGTCAGCCCCCAACAACATAATATCATAAAAGGTTTAATTAGCCTAAACACGTCGATTTATGTGTGTTGCTTGATTTATTGGGATATAAATTTTAAGTGTTTTGTTTTTGTTCGGAGTGACACCATATGACGTAACCTCAAATTGCATGATTTTTTTGCTTTTTGCTCCTTTATTACGTTAATTATGTTTCTAAACTGTTTAACAATAGGAATTCATGGAAGTAGTTTATGACATTTTTTTGGGTAATTACGAACGAATATAATATAATAGAAATAGAAAACTTCACACCCATTTATAATTATTGTAGGTGAACTTTGCCGTGAAGCAGCCTCAAACAGAAACTATGATCTATCCAATCTGAATTGAGAATGATGACAGAGACCCATTTTACAACGGATAGATCAATTATGTGTCTCTTATGTTCTTTCTTTCTTATTTTGTTTCTCTCTCGTCTTCTTTCTCTCTCATACTATTGATATTTTTACTACTAATAAAAAGTTAGGTTATGAGAAACATCATTATCATCATCGCCAAGCCGTTCAATCCCGTCAGATTATAGCTAACGCTTGTAGTGTTTTCTTCTATCCATTTTATGAAGTGGATTACTCCTCTTATTCATTGCTCTTTTACAAATTATTGTGGATCCTGGCTAATTTCGTTACTTTCTTCCACTCTCCTCTATCTTTACATTTTCTCCTCCAGTCCGTTACTCCTACTCGCTTTAAATCGTCTTCTAGGTCGTTTCGCCAACTCCTCCTAGGTCTTCCCCTTCTCCTGGGCCAAAGTGGGATCCATTCTGTTATTCTCCTAATAGCGTATGTTGGTTTTCTCCTCATTATATGTCCTGCCCAGTTTAGCCTTTGTGATTTTATATATCTAACGATGTTTTCTCCTCCTAGCATTTTTTCTATTTCCCTATTCGTCTTTAGTCTTCTTTCTCCTTCTACCGTCGCGTTTGGTCCTGATATCATTCTCATTACCTTTTTTTTCAATTCACAACCCCACGAAAAAAAGAGAAAGTCATGTCCACTGGACTAGATCCCCATGTTTTATAGGTTGCTGAATTTCGAGGTTGCTGAATCCGAATCCAACATCCGTTTCACCTCATCAGGTCACTCGACCCCGTAAACCATCAATATACTTCAAATTTTCAGTCGAGGATTTTTCCCTTAATTTCTAGCGTTGCTCAGCATTTGACTCGGGTGTCCTCTGCTCTTCTTCTTTGTTTATTCGAGAGTGAGAGATGGGCAGGGTAGAGGGTTGACATCCGATCCGGAACGCACCCACTGAGGGGGCGAAACTCGTTTTTTCTCTGTTTTCGAAGGATGTACAAATATGAATTTATATTTATTATATATATATATATATATATATATATATATATATATATATATATATATATATATATATATACTGGGAAGGGTAGTCTTGACCGACAGTTGAATAGAACGACTGTTGATTTTCTTGGGGTAGCGGTCTCGGGACGAAGTAAAACTCTTTTTTCACAAACGCCAAGCTTTCGGAAATTTATTTTTTCCTTTTTCAAGGCTACAATAATGGAAATTATTACATGATAGCTTATATGGATGGTTTTCTTTTTATTAAAAAAACATAAAAAGAAAAACGGAATATGTTACTTATAAAAAGGATCAGGAAGTTATGGTCAATTTCAATTTACTTACGTGCCAATTGAGTAATACTCTGGTGATATGTTTGTTTAATAAGTAAGGCATCATTAGTTACATTTTTAGTTAAATTTTGAGCTTGATTTCTTAAAAGTATTAAAAATTAAAAGAGCAAGGGAAAACATTTGTCAATTGACCCAAATTGTTAGCAGTTTATTACAACAACCAGCAAAAAAAATGTCAGAAAGAATTCACCTACTAATAAGAACCAGCAGTATATGCAAATATGTTGTGAAGTTGACAAATGTTTTCCCTTGCTCTTTTAATTTTTAATACTTTTAAGAAATCAAGCTCAAAATTTAACTAAAAATGTAACTAATGATGCCTTACTTATTAAACAAACATATCACCAGAGTATTACTCAATTTGCACGTAAGTAAATTGAAATTGACCATAACTTCCTGATCCTTTTTATAAGTAACATATTCCGTTTTTCTTTTTATGTTTTTTTAATAAAAAGAAAACCATACATATAAGCTATCATGTAATAATTTCCATTATTGTATTGTATATATATATATATATATATATATATATATATATATATATATATATATATATATATATATACAGGGTGTTGTACAAAGGCAGGTACTCCTAAAAATTTCCCAGGGGGGATGTTTATTTAAGGACGTCTCACTCGTATAGCATAGGAAATTTTCCGGGGAATCGAATAACGTTGTCAGATTTGGTCCCGATAGGGCCCCTGGGCCCTGTGAGGCCTAAGTTTGAGTTTTCATATGAGGACGCCCGTTTTTTTGCAGATTCGGATTCAGCCGAAAATCTTGCGTTCAGATACGTGGATCTCAAATTTTTATGGGCCATATCGGGCCCAATACTAGCCTTCGCCTTTAGAGTACCATTTTGGTAGGCCTGTGACATCATCATGAGACCGTCAGATGGAAGGAATTTGAGAATGGAGGTGAGCAGTGCGTGGCAATTTAAACACGCGAATCTATAGCGATAGGCTGTTTGTGGCTCCAATCAGCAATAAGTATGGTTACATAAAACCCAACCTGTATATATACATATATACAGGGTGTTGTAAAAAGGCCGGTACCCCTAAAAATTTCCCAGAGGAGATGTTTATTTAAGGATGTCTCACTCATATCGCACAAGAAATTTTCCCGGGAATCGAATGGCGTTGTCATATTTTGGGCCCGATAGGGCCCCTGGGCCCAATCGAAGCGAAAGGGAGCTGTAACCATACTTATTGCTGATTGTAGCCACAAACAGCCAATCGCTATAGATAAGCATGATCGCGTGTTTAAATTGCCACGCACTGCTCACCTCCATTCTCAAATTCCTTCCATCTGACGGTCTCATGATGATGTCACAGGCCTACCAAAAAGGCTCTCTAAAGGCGAAGGCTAGTATTGGGCCCGAGATGGCCCATAAAAATTTGAGCTCCACGTATCTGAACGCAAAATTTTCGGCAGAATCCGAATCTGCAAAAAACGGGGGTCCCCATATGAAAACTCAAACTTAGGCCTCACAGGGCCCAGGCCCTTATCGGGACCAAATCTGACAACGATATTTGATTCCCCGGAAAATTTCCTATGCTATACGAGTGAGACGTCCTTAAATAAACATCCCCCCAGGGAAATTTTTAGGAGTACCGGCCTTTTTACAACACCCGGTATATATGTGTACATATATAATGTATATATAAATTCATATTTGTACATGTATACAAACCCTTCCTCCGTCGTGATTCTGACAAAAATCCTTCGAAAACAGAAAAAATCGGGTTTCACCCCCTGAAAGGGTGATTTCACCCCTTCAGTGGGTGCGTTCCGGATCGGATTTTAACCCTCTACCCTCCCCACCTCTCACTTTCGAATAAACAAAGAAGAAGAGCAGAGGACACCCGAGTCAAATGCTGAGCAACGCTAGAAATTCACGGGAAAAATCCTCGAGTGAAAATTTGAAGTATTTTGGTGGTTTACGGGGTCCAATGACCTGATGGGGTGAAACGGATGTCGGATTCGAATTCAGCAACCTCGAAAACAAATAGACATGGGAATCTAGTCCAATGGACATGACTTTCTTTTTTTTTTTCGTGGGGTTGTGTAATTTTTAAGCTCTTTTCTTCTTTTTTGTTTATTTCAGTTCAGTATAATTTCAACATTTTCATTCACTGGGAGGGATTGAATTGTATTATTCCTTAGCTTCTCGCTTACGTAGAAACCTACTCCGTTATGACCCCTTTTCTCCTCTCCACTATACAAAAATGTGTATTTTTCTTTCCGTATTTCTCCAGACTTTTTTCCATTTTATCTCTTGTACTTCCGTAACATCCACATTGTATCTCCCTTGTTGTCTCTCCCATTTTTCCTATTATTAGTAAACTTTTTACATTCCAGTAGCTACTAATGTTTGCTTCGTCATTTCTTTTTATTCCTTTCTATTTGCCTTTCTTGTTTTTTTTGCTTCCTACTTTGTTGCTTTTTTTTTGCTTCCTACTTCGTTCCTTTGTTCTGATTCACTCTCCTTATTCATGGCCTTTGTCGTCATCGTTTTTCCGTTTTCTGTGTTTCTGTTTAGATTTTTGAACAATGTATTATCCTCGTTATTTTCCTACTTTGTCCAGCTTATGTTTCTTCTTCTTCTGTTTTCTTAATTAAGTCTTTTGGGCTATACACTTTCCCATTCACAACTAATTTGTCGTATCTTATATTTTTGCTTTACATCTGTTGTTCTTGGCATCTTTTAACAAGGGAACCAGTCTTTTCTTAGTTTCTTGTACATTTTACTGTAGTCCTCTGCTATTGATATATATATGTTCCTTTCAGTTTCATTGAGCCCTTAAAAATGCCTGCTCTTGTTTTTCTGTCGTAAGTTCAACCAGTACTGGCTTGCTTTTCCCCCAATTACCTCTTGTTTTCCTATTCTATAAATTTGCCGGATTTCTTCTAATATACCTATCTGTACTTCCAGTTTCTTAAACACTTCTTTAATCTTTTCTTTTCTTATTTGTTCTGTTTTATTTTCTTTCTCTTTGATGCCGTAAATGATTATATTTTTTTCTAATGTCTCTTTCCGGGGTTTGGATTCTCCGCTATTGTTGTTCCCTTTCTTGCTCTGACCTTTTCACTTTCTCTTTCAGTTCCTTATTCTCTCTTTATGTCTGTGTAAGTTGAAAAACATGAACATGTCGTTTGCGTAAGTTGAGAAACATCAACATGACATATTTCAAGTCTGACCCATAAGTTGTTTTGCAGTGTAAGTATATACCTAAAGAGTTTATATAAAGTGTGAGCAGCTTAAATTTCTGTATTCTATATAAATCTACGAGTGGCTAACAACTACCGAAATATTACGCAAGGTACTTATTTGTTCGATACTTCACATTGCTTGGACCGGGCGTTATGGGGATGATTAATTATCAGGAACACCGATCCGATATAAAGTTGAGAAAAGGGCGAGTTAAAGAAGATTCTTCTAGTTATTGAGACAGGTGTGCCCTAGAAACATGTGGTCTCAGTTAAAAACTGAAATCACAGTGCCAGTACCAAGTGCATCTATACTTCTGGAGACTTTGAACATTTACAATTAAAAATTGAGGAATTACTTGGTATATTCGATTAAACAATTTTTATCGCCTTTTTAACTCTCATAAATGTCACTGTTCGCAGGTAGGCTTTATCACAGATCTATTTTGCATTAAATAATATATCGGAGAATGGGGAATATTTTTTTAAAAATCACATTATTTTAAATGTTTATCTTAAGAAAAATATTTACTCATTTTTGCTAACTTTTCTTTATTTATTTAAAAACTTTTTCTCCAATCTTATTATTGCGAATTATTCGTTAGAGGGGCAGCAAGTGTTGAGTATTAGTTCTTAGAGGGGAAGGAAACAATTTTAAGTAGTTTAACATAAAAAGGTTGGTGTGGCTATGCTGACACTGGTAATGTTTTGTTTACTGCAAACGAGATTTTTATAAATGCTGTTTGTGTTCGGTAAAAGTAAAAACGAGATGAGATATTTTGCTATAAAATCATAAAACTCATCAAAAAGCTTCTTCCGGGTATCTAAGTATTTCGCCAGATTAGAAATTTATTTTTTAAGACTTGATTCCGATAAATCTTTCAAAATAGACAAACAAGAAATTGCACAAACATTATCATAGGCAGCTGTAATAAATAATTTGAACATATTCTTTTTTATTTGCAACAGCGTCATTTTTATTTGTCTTTTAATAATCCGCCTTTTACCAACAAGGATAGAAAGAAATCGGATTCCTTTGGGAATTTTATCAGAAAAAAAGTTGTGATGGCTAATCTTTCAAACGGCCATTCCTCGCGAATGCACGGGACATTTTGGAAGTCTTAATGAGTTCATTGTTACTTTTGGCTGCTAATATTTATAGTTAGCATAGTTGTTTTAACACATCATTAAAGCAGCTGAGTTAAAGTGAGCGATAATTTAGCTACGAGATTTTTTCATTTTACTATGGTGGTAAAAAAGCATGAACAGTTCCCGTAACGGACGGGACAGCAGAATTGTAGTGATTTTAGTAATTCAAATGGTTGAAAGTTTTCTCTAAAATGCTCAACGCATAGTTATAACCTAGATTGTAACGTAACATCTTTAGCCAACTTGTACCTGTGGACTTCAGTAAATGCAAGTACAGAAATTTGTACCTTACATGGGTTTCACAATAAGTAGTTGCGAACAGACGGGACGTAACGAATGGGACACTTTTTTACAATAATACACAGACCTATTTTTTAACAAAAACACTTTACTTTAAACGAAATGTAACATTAATTGTGAGAAATGTTTCCTTTTTTAATACACAGAATTCATATAAACTAGAGAATGAAGTTTTGCCAGTTAAGAGAATACTATTGTTTTTCGGCTTCAAGAAAGGCAATGACTGTAGATCCTTTATGGGCAAGAAACTAGAGAAACGATTAGTTAACGTAGCATTTATGGGTTCTGCTTCGGTAGTAGAAACAAAAAAAATTATACTGTTAGAAATATGACGAACACAATTAAAGAAATCTAAAACATTATTTATAACAACTTTCCTGGTTTTGACTTGTGTCGCAGCTAATCGCTTTAATAATTATTCAATGAAAGTTTTTTGCAATTCCACAATGCCGTTGCCGTTACATCAAATCTAATTCATATGTAATTCTTCTTACGACCAGGTATTCACCTGGTCGAACAATAATTTTAAAATCCTGCAAACAACGGTTTAATGAGATATCAGCAAATCGACGTAAATCAAAAGAGAAAGAAATCCGTCAAGCTGGTTTGATATACGGACCAATAATTGGATCTAAGATTATTCGAAATAATTATGTTTAATAGGTATAAACCTATGGGAAACAGGAAATATTTAAAAATCAGCAGAAGCGACTCGTCCTTTTCAGAATGAAATTAAACATATATGTAACTAGTTTTGGTCGATCTTTTTCTAAAGAAAATATTTGGATATCTCTAACCCACGAAATTTAGTAAAGTCGTAAACCGCTTTTAAGTAATAATAAACTTCTGGGATATTTTTTATCATATTATCCAGCATTTCTTTTAAAACATTTCGAAAAAATGAAATATTGCAGACAGAGAAAAAAAAGAATTCTGTGGTCTAGAATAAAATACTCTACTTAAGTATATTGATTGCGTACTTGTATATCCGCAAGATATGTTAAACTCGCGGCAAGAATTCAATAATTTTCTTGTGATTCTTTGTTGTCATGAATACGCGTTTTCTGGGACAAGAAAGTAATTTCTTGACAAAAGTACACTATTTCTCATATCATCCTATTTTCCTGCAGCTCTGAGCCTAACACTTTCTTAGTTCTATAGCTCACACCAATTTATATACACAATGTCAGGTAAGATTTTAATGGCGGCCGTTGACACGTGTCATTTCTAGTAACATTCTGTTTTCACAACTTGAACTTTGGTCAGGGCCGGACCTCACATGTTTTATCAAAATTTATTACTGTTTCAATAGTGGAACAAAAGCTTGCTGAAACTGATTGACTGGCAACTTAAAAAACAATTGTTCTAGAAATCTGAATAAGTTTAAACGAGCATGTGGTGATATCATAAGTAAGTAAGGTAAGATCATTTATTTTTAGTTTCAATTAAACGAATTCGAAACGCCAATTAAATTAAAGAAACAAGCTTTAGTCCCAAAGTTATCAAAAACAGAATTAATGAAAAAGATTAAAGTTTAAACTAATTTTCATTAGATCGATTCGCGAAACCTTCGCACATTAATGGTTACGTCCTTTGGAGTGAAAAGAATAGAAAAATATAAACGACTACTCCCAATTTGCTTTTGGTTCATGCTCCACTGAATTATCCTAGAGGGATCTTCATCTGACAAACCGTCATCATCTGAAACATGAATAATTATGGGCTCTTGAATGACCATATATTTTTATTTCTCCCAAGCCTCCATAACAATACTATCGGTGTGCTGCACTTAATAAGGAATATGCACATATTTTTTTATTGCATAAATCGTTTAAAGAAGTCATTACAAACCCAAAAAAAAATATTTTGAAGAAAATCACTAGGATAATTTAGCTACAAAAAATGTTTACTTTTCGGTATAATTTATTAAAATTTAAAAAGCAGCCATTTGTCCTTAATGAAAAATGACGTCAGGAGATCAGCAAAAATAAGTGTCAATCTACCTGTTAACATAAAGCTTAACCTAAAGTCGAACAGGTTTGTTCTTCTCGGAGACAGCCAGAGGGGAAGCAATCGAATTTTTTGGGTTGATATACGAATAGTTCAACTAGCTTTGGTAAAAAATTCAGTTATACAGGATGTTTCGTTTCGGAGCTATTAAAAATCAAAGTCGAAATTTCCGCATTTCCGTTGAAATCGGGTACAGGTTAAATGTGAATTACATCGATGTAAATTTTCGGAGATTGTAGGGGACCCGGAGCTTCAGAACTCCACTGAAACTGGTGGGGATCAGAAAATGGCAAATAATTCTTTTGAATTTTTTTAGGTCGAAAAATGCCATTTGCAAGCCCCTCTTTGGTACCTAATAACTCAAAAACCTAACGTCGGGTCCAAAAATGGAATCATAAGTGAAACTTTAAAATCTCAAAAACATTTTTTGTCGTACATTTACTTAAACTTAAAATCGTTGGAAAATTGAAATATTTGGGAAAAACTGGAAATTTAGATTTTTGACCCAAATATTTCACAGTTTTTAATTTTTTTCTGGGGTCCAAATGGTTCAAATTAAAATCCCATCTTCGTCATCGAAGAGAGCTCGTCGAAATACATAGTATCCGAATTTTTTAGTTTCTTCATTCTTTATAGGAAGGGAGCAATCACCTATTGAATTTCGATTTTTTTACTTTTTTTGCCCTCGACATCGGTACATTTGAATCACTCTGTATTTTTTCTTATATAATTTTTTCCCAATTTTTCAACACTATCTTATAAAGGATTACACTTTAAAACGAATATCGAATGGGTCATCCCGGAGCGTATTTAAGGGGTAAAAACCGGAATTTCTTGATTTTTTCCGATAAATCCTATTTGTAACCGACATTATTCCACACTATTTTCCTTATGTAGTGATTATTTTTGGGTTTATTTGATCCTTTAATTATCTAAGAATACCTCCCACTAATTTAAATCGCTGATTTTTTCGTTAAAGTTATAAATAAATAAGTTTATTTGCATCGGGGACATCTAAAATTTGAAAACTTTTGAATTTTCGAAGATTGCCATGAAAACAAAGAATCGCAGTTTATTAACTCGAAATTATTAAAATATATGTCAAAATTCAGAAATGGCAGAAATGCCAGTTTTTGTTGCAAAATTGAGAGGTTCCTGGACCGATTTCGGCTTGAAATATGCCTGAATAAAATTTTAGGAACCTTATACTTTTAGTGCAGGGATATTTCATTGAATGAGTTACGCATTAAATGCCATTGTTATTGATCTTTAGAGGACCCTATAACACTGGAATTCGCCATGTAAGTACTCATGATGAGTCATAAGTTCACTTTTGACGACACAACCAATGGGATCACGTTTTACAAGTTTCGAAATTCGCGCGAAAATTTGCAGTATAAAATCCTTTTTTTTTTGTTACTAAAGACCAAAGTAAATGGATAACAGCAACCGCCATAAACATTTAATTTATGTAGAGAATATAAAAAAATATTGCAGAATTATTTGGGCTATACGCATATTCCCTATTAGACTATTGGTCAGCCCCCACATTATTTAATGTCATCCTCCAGCACTCTATAACCTCCTTGATCCAGTTAATGTGGACATCATAGAAGCGTTTGGCCTGACTCCATACCATTTCAATGGCATTGAACTATCAATGGTACAGAGACAGACGTATCACTTCATCTCCAGCATCTCTAATGAACTCCTCAACAACGTACGACTTGTCGGGTTTGGGAATCTCGTTGATTACCTCCCATAACTTACTTGAATAGGGCTTAATTCCTGATGTTCGCAGGGAAAGTACTTATAAACGTTGCGGACAAATTCTTGAGCCAGCTTATTTCCATGCAGACAGCCTCTAGATATCTAAATTATTATTACGCCGTTAAATTATTATATAGATCACCTCCTTCCCCAGGCAACCTTTTTACAACTTCAATCCCCTTCCCGAGAAAAAATGGTACTTACACCCTTGACTTGTATTTAAAGCTCTTTGAACCTCCAGTTTTAAACATTTTAAATTCGAAAGATCTCAATGGAACCAAAATGCTGCAGTTAAAATTAAGCAGGTTGGATGATGAGGATGCAATATGTCTACTGAGCTTAATGGTAACTTTTACACTACCAGCCGCTTGCACAACACGTTTAATTCAACGTTACATTATAATTCAGTTTTAAAAACAAAATATAGTCATTTTAACATAGTGAAATTTTTTTGTATACAGAAACGGCCCAAAATGTTAGTCAATCAATGACAACAGACAATTGCCACGACAAGACCTTTGGAGATTTTTATTTGTTCTAACACAGAGAGAACTTAATTCTGGCTAAAACTAATTCCACAATATACTGGGAGTAAATTCGTGTCTTTAATAAATCTTTGATAAAACATTTTAGCAAAATTTTACATTCCAATACAAAAAATTTAAAGAAAAATCTTTTCTTAATTATTTAAAACTAAAATTATACAATCCTGCATTACAGATGGGCATTTAAATTTTCATTATTAACTAAGTTGGCAATTACCTTTGTATCGGAGTATGCATACTGTAATAAAAAATTCATTCAAGTGCAAGCTATACCTGCACAATTAGTGTTCCCTGTCATCAGTCCACCACTTAACCTGAGCAAAACCACCCACGATTTGGGTGGTTGATGGTGTCACCATCAAAAATGTGACCGTTTAAGCCGAATTTGAAATTGTTTTGTAAAATGATTGTTTGATTTTAATTGTGATGTAAAAATATTTTAATGTGTTCTAATGTTGTGCGTTCAAATGGATTTCTGACAGGCATCCTGACAAGAAGCACTGATGATGACCTATAAGGTCGAAAGCGCTCTGCTAATAAATTTTAAAAAGTTTGCACTTAATACAAAGCTTTGTTCCATTCATACTTAAAAAGGGCACAGGGCCTTCACACATTCCTTATTGCGATTATTGGCAACAATTCCTTTGATGTAGCGTTGAAAACCGACACAAGCCGGATAACCTCCAATAAGTGTTGAATCCAACAACGTTGGTCGAAACACTGTTTTGCCGCTCCACACATTGGACGAACGTTGTTTGCGCCAACGTTGTTCCCAGTGTGTGGAGCCGGCATTAACTTTAAAATCGGTCTGATCCTTGATGTCATCCACTAACATTATTTTCATTTGTTTTCCAGGGCTACTGAGATCCATGGACAAAACGAGAGCAGAAAATCCCGAAAAATCAAAATATTTCAAAAACTATTAGAGATAGGGATAGGGCCTTCTTTACAAAATGCGAAGAGTGTTTAACGCGCTATAAGATGGCAGAAAAATATATAGGGTGTTCCATTTGAAAAAGTGATGTTTTTTACTTAGATGTTTTCTGACTTTGGACCTAGAAATAAAACACCCTGTAAATGAGATGTCAAATATTTCATAGTGGATATTATTATGTTCTTTTTTTACTTAATTTACTCAGGATACACATTATGAACCGCATGAAGTCAAAATTTAGGTAGTATTTTCACAACAAAGAGATGCTTGCAAATGCTAAATTTTTATTAAAAGTCGAATTATCTTAAAAACTATTACTTTTTTGTACATTACACCAGAGTGAAAAAGTTACAAAATTACACGTAGAATTCAAGAATCCATCCAAATACTGGGTGTCTCATTTAAAAAAATCTAACTTTGTGACACTACTTTTTTAAAGCACCCTGTATAATTCCAAATATTTTTAAAATGTGCAGAATATCCAACCATACCATACCATAGGTTATTATCGACAAATCTAATATTCAAGGCATAAAATTACTCCACGCAATCGTTGACTCACCCGGTACAATTATTAAAAACTGCAATGATAATACATAAATAATTAATTATTAGCAGGCGCAGCTCGTGAAATTTTAAAGTTGTATATCTCTGTTGCTACTTATGGGACCCATGCCAACTTCAGATTTTTTAATAGTTAGCCTATTAGGAATGTTTCGGTAAAGAAAAAAATAGCTTGTAATTTGCGAAAAAAAGTTGAATTTTTGAATTGACCCACCTAGGAGAAAATTAACATGCTTGAGTATTTTATTTATTATTTTCTCTAAACCGACAATTCTTAAATTTTAAGAGAAAAAAAAATGTATTACTAGAAAGTCAAAGTCATTTGAATTTTTTTAACCCTAAAATATAATTTAAAAAAAAATTCTGACTATAACTTTCTACTAACATATTTTTTTCTCTTAAAATTTAAGAATTGTCGACAAAATGATGTAAAATTTGTCCAGAAAAAATAATAAGTAAAATACCTAAGCGTGTTAATTTTTTTCATAGGTGGGTCAATTCAACTTTTTTTCGCAAATTACAAAATATTTTTTTTACCAAAACTTCCTAGTAGGCTCACTATTAAAACACCTAAACTTGGCATGGGTCCCATAAGTAGCAATAGAGATATACATCTTTAAAATTTCACGGGCCGCGCCTGATTATTAGAAAGTACCTATATAGGTATTTTAAAATTTTATTAAGTTTATTTTACTGATGAAACGCCTCTGGTCTTAAAAACTGTATAAACAAAAATAACCAGGCAATTATTATTAATTTAACGAGATAATTAGTATGTTCACACGTTTGCAATATATGGTAATATATTTTTTTAATAGAATTGAGTTTTAATGATCCAATTATAGATACTATTTTCATATTATTATAATAATTTCTAAAAATGCAATATTATTACCATTCAACGGACCGATTTTTTTTATGGACAGAATAGAACTGGACGATAATTATGTTTATAACCAACCTGCATTGGAATTCCGTGTCATGTACGAGGATGGCCTAAGACGTTCGTGGAATGATGGATAGATGGCGCTGTTTCAGACTTTTGTGTGACGCCCTGGCAAGGTCACTCCTTTAGACCGCCAGCTGTTAAATTTCAAATCCCTGCATGCATTAGTTTCGTTTTGAGAGCTGTTTACTTAGGAGCGTGTCAGAGTTCTTGACGAGATGGATAGTGTTAAAATTCGTGCTGTCATTAAATACCTTTTCAAAGTCTTATCAGTAACGGACATTCATAATAAGATGAAGGATGGTTTAAAGACTTTAGCTCCTTAATTGTACACTGTTTATCAATGAGTGCGTGAGTTCAGATGTGATCGTACAAGTGTTAAATATTATGACAGTTCAGTTTTGTTACAGTGTTTTACCTTTTTCTTATTCTCCCTTATTCCTTAAACGCCGTGAATTGCTGCTTGCTTGCTGGAACCATCTGATCTTGAACACTTTGTTTAATTTTTATATTTTTCAGTCGCACTATATTGCGGATTCTGCCCTCGTTTCTTACCATTTTGTAGTATATATCCTGAAGTAAAACTGCATCTGCATTTCGAGATTTAGTCCTAAAATTTTATTTATATCATTTCCATCATTATTTATTTATTTTCTGCCATAAATTGTGAGGTTAGAAGGTCAAAACACCGACTTACGTCTTCATTTTTCTTTCGCCGATTTTCGGCGATCTTGGATTCACCTGTATACCGTAGCGTTCCGGCCGATACGTTCGTTTAGTGGAACGCACCCTGGCGGCAAGTATAGTTTTACGCTAGAAGACAGATGTAATGGGCTCTTGCTTGTCTTGTTTGATTTTGGTGGAGGATAGAACCGCTGTATTTCGGTGTTCTCGATCGGTACAGGTGGGTTATGTCATTTCTATTTTCTGCACTTTAATGAATGGCTGGCGCCATGAGCAATTGCACTTGTTACCTTTCGGTGTTTCTGTTTCCTAAACTGACTAGTTTCTGTAAGTCTGGCGGTTACTTCGGCACTACGTATCGTTTTGTGAGCATAACAGGAAGTCGATATTGAAGTTCATCGGCCATTTTGCTGCTTAGCCGTGTCATTTTCGATTTGGCTGTCGACGAAATAATCGGTCTCGGGTTAATACCGTTCTAGGGCTCATGTGGATCAAGTCTGAGACCCAATTTTTAGTTCCTGTGATGGATTTTACCTACCTGATGTAGGGATTTATATGTAGCGTCAGTCGATGCCAAGAAAATGTGTTTTTTCTTTTTTCCTTAATTTTTTTTTATTTATACCTTGATGCCAACTCTTTTTCCACTTCTGTATTTTTCGTTTATGTTCCGTTTTTTTAGTATCTGCGCAGTAAACTAAAATGCGTACCATGCGCAAACCGAGCGTGCTAGACATGCGCACGGAATTTCACGGGATGTATTTTGGTGTGCAAAACACTGCTAAGAACGTGTAGGCAAGGAACTTGGCATAATTTTTACATTTCAGTTATTTTTTTCAGATATCAAACACACAGTCCTGACGAGAACTTGGCCTATTTTTTTACATGTGTGTTTTTGGTGAGATAGATATATACAATATTGTTAAGAAATAGTCTGCTTTGGTTGGGTTTAATAAAGTTTGTATTACTGCTTGGATAAATAAATAAGAATGGTTTTATAAAAATAAGAAGGTGCTAATTGCGTTGTTACTTGGCACATAATTACGCCCACAAATTAAACGAAGTTTACTAATTGTTTTCACACAAGAACGAGAATTTTCGTAGTAAATTTGAACAATTCTAAAACGTTCTTCCGTCTTAAAATGATCCATAGTTAAATTAAATAAATCATAGATAACACATGCAAAATATAACATTTCTAGGTTAAGTGGTTGAAAAATGGCGCCAAATTAAATCCCAAAGTACCTTTTGGCGACTCAATCTAATCTAATGAATTTTTAACGGGGAGGGAGGGCTTACTTGACGACAAAATTGACAAAGATGCCAAATAACACGACAATGAAGACAAAGACGGAAAGAAAACATTCCTCCGTCATAGTAGTTAGCAAATCGGCTAAAGAGGACGCCACGTTCTTAATTTGAGTGGAGCAACTGGGACATCATTTAGATGAAATACCACAAATAAGTATTAAAAATTACAGACAGTACTAAATTTAAACCAATATTTCTGGTTTCGATGGTAAATTGCCCAAAATACCCGAAATATTATTCCGTGTAATATTATTGCAAAACCTCTCTTTTAAAAAAAGTATCGACATAATATTACACGGACTACCACTGCTGATTTTTTGCCCGTGATATAATTTTCTGATAATAATTGCAAACTGTGCGTAAAAAGCCCCGGAAGCAAGTTATAGGCCTTTCAACAATATATACCTAAGATTATTTAAAACATACAGGTTTGCTTGCTCAAAAAGTTGTGTTGGATTAAAGTTACATTTTCTTACATGGAATACCCTATTTCTTCCTTTAAATAAGGTGTTGACGACAAGTCATTTTCCGACTTTTTTTACAGCCAATCTATAAAAGTCGAATTAGTTGACTACGACTTCATAAACATTGATTTAGAACCCTCTCAAATTTGATATTCAAAGTTTTTCATGGTCACTTTATACTTTTAAGAAGGGTCTCGGTAGGACAAGGGGCTCGCCTTTTTTTGCTCATAAAAATTGATTGCCAACAAACTTTCGATAAATTTAATAATGCTTTTCTTAACTTTTAAACAAACATTGATACATTGGATTACTATTAAACTTTAGGCACTCAGACACATTTATCCTGATTCAAAAATTGGTCATGTGCATGTCAGGCCTATTTAATTATGACAACTTTTGGCCGAACAAGACAATAAGTCTGTTTCACTTTATTGAATTAAACTATTTTTATATTGAAAAGAGAAGTGAACATCATGTTTTTTTGTTAAAGTCAAGTCAATTTTCCTCGAAAACTATTCCATGACTATATTGGACGTGAAAATTGTTTAAGAAATTCAAAAAACCCTCCTTATTAATTTGGACTAATAAAATAATGACACGATTTGTACTGTGGCCAAATTTTTTCCTTACGTTACAATCGGCAAAGTATATTTTCTGAAAATACTAGAATTTTCTTTAAGTACGTTTAAATTCTACGTTTAAAATAGGTTTCAGAAAAAAAACAACAATTTTAGAAAAATAACATGCTTGTTTATTTTATCAAAAAGTAGAGACATGGCAGTTATGTTTTAAAAATAATATTCTCCAAATGACCCCCACCCCGGCTGTTTCTACAGATGACCATTCTTTGAGTAAAATTGTCAACAGTTTAGCACACTTGCGATTAAATTTCACCAATAACTTGACGAATGTTTTGCTTCAGGTCATTGATCGTCTGCGGATTGTTTGGGTTTGCTTGGGTTTGAGAATAGACTTTGTCCTACACAAATTTGGCAATTATAAAGGTCGATATAAAGCCACTTTTATTTACAAGGGGAGCGGTACTATTTGCGACAATATATTCGGCTAAAAAAGAACCGCACGCGATATTCGCAGTACGCGTTTGTATGTTAAAAAGTTCTTCCCTGAGAGAACGGCCAATTAATAAAAAACGGACCATTAATCTGTTTATATTACTCACTTCCACGCAATTGGTATTCGTTACTTCCACGAATTTAGAGTGAAGAGAGGCCTGTAAAGCGCTTAGCCTCCTGATTTACTAGATATTTTATTTGAGAATGGAGCTGCGTTATGATGTTGTTTTATTGCTGCGTCAAACATCATTTTCTATGCGTTCTCAATGTGAAAAAAATGAAACTATTACCACGGTAGAATTTTCTCTACTCTGCTATTACTATTATATTAAGTATAATTAAACTACTACAAAACTAGTAATGGGAGACCTACTTCAGAAGTTACACAAGTATACGGACAAGAACCGAAAATACGGACCTAATTAACAATGATGTTACATTGACTTACCAGGCGTTATTTTATGAAGTGCTTGATGATAATCAAATTACAGATCGATTTAACTTTACTAACAAGTTATTATTTTTGAACCTAATTTAACCAAACGCTTTTTGCCGATTTTGACATATCATTTCCAAATCAGTTATTTAACACTTTAATTCAAAGTTATAAAAATCTTTTCCAAAAAGACCGATGCAAAACCGAGCTTACAATTTTTTTTGCATGTTTCGTTCCTTATCTTTGTCAGAGATCATAGAGACAAAATATACAAAAATGGTATAAACGAGATTTTACCAGAAATGCACAAATTGCTATATTTAACAACAACACTACCTGCAGCTTCGGTTTCAGTTGAAAGAAATTTTTCAGCTTTAAAACGCATAAAACTTATTTCAGAAATTCGATTGCACAAGAAAGGTTAACTGGTTTGGCTGTAGTGTCTCTAGAAAAGGACTTAATAAATAAAAGATATTTTTCTGACTCGTTTTATAACTTAGTAATAGGATCGGTTGCGATTAAATGCACCAGAAGGATAGACTTAATCTATAAAACATAATTTTGGATTTTTCTTAGTTTGTTTTTAAATTTGCCATTTGATTTCCGTTTTATGATATTTTTACGTTTTGATGTGTGTTTCAAATAAAACTATATGCTTTACATAATAACTTTTTTGGCCGAACCTACTGGACTCACTTACTGACCACGGCTTGCCACTGGTAAGTTTGAACATTGAACAATTTTAACACGCTCTTCCGTCGTAGAACGATCTGAGCGTCTCCGTGCAAGTTAAGTACGGGGAAAATAGGTCTCTGATAATTTTTTACTGCAGTTTATGAAAGAAGCAATGCAACAACGGATTATCCAAAGTGTGTTTATTTTACGTACGTTAATAGACTCTTAAACATAAAAGGTTCAATTTTAACCGATCAATGAACAAACGCCGAGACGTCTATAATGTACGAAACTTTAAACTCCCTTTCCCTTTTGGGATAAAACATAATGGCATGGTAACTTTGATGTTTACGCGAAGCTGTTACGTTGCTTTATCCAAAATGACGTCTATTAAGGGCTCTGGAAAATTTGTGACTAAACTTAATATGCTCATTTTTATAATGTTTTTTACTCGTACCTATATGTTGTGGAATTTTTTTTATTATTTCAGTTAAAAGAAATTGAGTAACTTGATATAAGATGATGTTCTAGTCTTGTCATGAAAGAAACCTATAAAAAAATATGAAAGAAAAAAAAAATTAGCGGCGGAATTCACTAAAGTAGTTTAAGACTCAGTCGTGGTTTTCATTTAGGTCTCCTTGTTAATCAGTTAGATTTTGACAAACGTTTGTCCTATCAATATTAATAGATCGGCATTAAGAACTTATAAGTGCAATTTGCTCGTTTTCCAAAGCATTTATCTTGGAACTCGTTTACCGGTTTGAAGGTATCTAATCTAGGGTGAGTTGTCCTACAAGCCCTAACTTGTCGATTTAAGTATTTTTAAATTTCAATTTATGGGTTTAAATTAATTTTAAAAGTAATTTAAAAACAAGTTTTTTCTTTAACTGTAGTAGTTAATTAGGAAGTTTCCATTCTTTTCATTTTCTCTTAATAAATAGTCCTAAAAATGTAAAAGACATATGTATTTTTTGTATTTAATTATCTTTAGAAATAAAAAAGTTATCGTCCTTCAAAGTCTGAGATGCTACGCTCACGTTGGCTGAGGCTCGATGACGTCCATACCCACAACTCCGTCAACAGCGGAATAGGCGCCCGTTTAATCTTTAGTGTTATCAAAGAAAATAATAGCTACGCACAGCTATTATTTTCTTTGGTGTTATTCTTACCGGACAGGATCCAATGCATTAAAGTAAACACGCGAAAGCAGCAGCGGGCAGCTAGCCCGGAGACCATGGGGCGACAGAGTTCTGTATTTTGACGTCACGGCCGATAAAAGCCGCGCGCGAAGTTATTAAATAAGAAATTGATTGATTGAATTGAATTGATTGAATTCGTCAATTTTGAAGATATCGAGATAATTTTTTTTTGTTTGACAAGTTAAGTGAAAGACTATTAAATGATGTTGAAGTTACTCGATATTTCTGAAATAGGAAACTTCCTATTTATTGTACTTTGCTATTGACATGGCGGTTTATTTGTGAAAATGATTTAAATCTGTAATGCCTACTGAACTCCAGTGAGTTTCCTCACTTACAGTGGCGTAGCCAGGGCGGACACAGAAATTTTAAAGTTGTATATCTGTGTTGCTACTTACGGGACCCACGCCAAGTTCAGGGGTTTTAATAGTAAGCCTACTAGGAATGTTTTGGTAAAGAAGAATTTGGTAATTTGTGAAAAAAAAATTGAAATTTTGGTTCGCCCCCTCTGGTTAAAAAATGAACACGCTTAGGTATTTTATTTATAATTTTTCTTAACAAATTTTACATCATTTTGTCGGGAGTTTTTAAATTTTAAGAGAAAAAATGTGTTAGTAGAAAGTCATAGTCATTTGTAAAGGGCGGAATATATGCACTCAAATTCAATGAAAATATGCGCATATATATGCATCGTTTTCTTTTGAAATATGCATAATTTTGTGTCAGATATGCAAAAATATGCCGTAATTTTTATATGTCAAATGGTGAAAGAAACACACAAGGATTTTTAAAAAACTTTTTATTTTGAGAAAAATGAAAAAACGCTATAAAATATGGTAAAATAAAACTATGCTAAAAAACATTTTAACTTATGGTATAAAATGCATTAATAACTAAATATTTCTCAAAATTTTCCAATAAAAATTTTTGCCTTCTGTCTGTAAAAATATGCTTATATAAAGAAAAACTTCTTTCAACATCTACTGATGTAATTGGGGACTACTGTAATTTAGGTATTAAAGTATAAGGCCAAGGCATAACTTCGTTTGATGGGTTACTCTCATAAATGCTCTTCACTGCTTGTAAATATTTGAAGCCCTCATTCTTTTCTACAACGGCATTCAATTTTTTTTTAACTATGCTCCCTACATTTCCGGGAACCTCCTTACATTTCTCGCAAAAAGTATCAACAATATTTATAGATTCTCTTAAAGTTAAATTTCTATTTTCTAAGGAAGTTATTAAATTTGGTATAAATCCAAAATTGACTTTAATAAAAACCAGATCTTTAGCTACACTTACATTTTTAAACATGGTTTGGCTTTCAACTACACACTGAGAATTATTGTCCTCTAAACTTAAAACTATTTCTTTAATAGCTTCGAAATGTTCTGCATAGAATATTGCCGCCTTAATCCATGTTCCCCACCGAGTAATTACAGGTTCTGGAGGCAAACTAACTCATGGCAATCTGTCCTTATACAACTGCACTCTTAAAGGTGCCTTCAAAAACACTTTTTTTCACATTTGAAATTAACTTGTTCACTAAAGGATATCCATTTCTAATAGTCTCTGCTACTCTGTTTATTCCGTGTAAAACGCATGTTAAGTGTGTCATATGCGGGTAAAATAATTTCAAGTTTTGGCCTACTTTAACCATATACGGTGCTGCATCAGACAAAAATACTAAAAATTGTTCTACTGGGACCGCGTTTGGCAAGAAAAAACTTGAGAGAGACTGTTGAATAAATCGGGTTACGGTCACATTATTTGTTTTGTCTAATTGTTTGGAAGATATTAAATAGGGTCTACTTGGCTCATCTTCTTGAAGTGCTCCGATCATTAGATGTGCAATATATCGACCACAAGCATCTGTGCTTTCATCAACAATTATATAAAAATATTCATCGCCAAGTGAAACCTTAATTTCTTCTATTACGGTCTCGTATACTGCACTAACATTCTTTTTTCTAAGCGTAGATTCGTCTGGGATGTTCTGGTTACAATATTTTTGCAAAAATTCTCTGAATTGTGTATTTTGAAGTTTTTTCAAAGGTATGTTCGCTGCGACTAAAGCTTTGGATAAGTCTTGATGAAACACAACCCTTTCACATTTTGAAATGCGGTTCTCACACATTGCTGAATAGGCCGAGTTTTCATTTTTTCTGACTTTGCTATATGCATTGCTGTTTTCAAGTGTTGATTAATTTGAAACTTCTTTTCACAAACGATAATTTTTGCACAAGCTTTGCAAAATACTTTATCTCCACTAAACTCAAACTCCGGAAAATTTTTAATCCACAAAGAAATTTTCAGCATTTTAGACATTTTGAAATAATATTTACACACTGACAGACCAACATTTACTGAACAACTAAACTAACCAATATTAGGGCCAATTTAGTTTTATTAGGGATAAATATAATAATTGGTTCAAGTATCATGTCTGCTTAATAATAGTTGGGAATTCCTGAAACCCCTATACCTGACCTACAATAAAAATATAAATACCAGATTGTTCACCATCTGGGTAAACTACCTGAACTTGTGACCTAAAATATCCTTTGGCCAAAGGATCGACCGCATGTGCTATTAATCTTTGCATAAAAGAACACGGAAGAATATAAAAATATGCCTAAAAACGCGTTTTTTACCGAAATATGCAGTTTGTCATAAAAATGACAAATATATGCAAAATATGCATTTATATGCATTTTGCATATATTCCGCCCTTTAGTCATTTGAATTTCTTTTTAATTATATTTTGGATTTAAAAAAAACAAATGACTATAACTTTCTACTAACACATTTTTTTCTCTTAAAATTTAAAAATTCTCGAGAAAATTATGTAAAATTTATTTAGAAAAAATAATAAATAAAACACATAATGATAGACAATTTTAGCCAAATTTCCATTTTTATTTAATACGTTATAACATGAGGCGTTTCGCTACACTATAGCTTCATCGGATGTTTGTTACAGACTTTATCAGTTTGTAGCAAGCTTTGCCTTGACATGGTCAGTCTGTACCAAACATCCGATGAAGCCATAGTGTAGCGAAACGTGTCATGTTATAAAGTATTAAATAATATAAGTGCAAATTTGGCTAAAACTGTCTATCATTACATATATACATATATATATATATATATATATATATATATATATATATATATATATATATATATATATATATATATATATATATATATATATATATATATATAATGGATTTCTATCAAGTAAAGGCCGACACCATTCGAAATAATAAATAAAAAAATACCTAAGCGTGCAACCAGGGGAGGCGGACCAAAATTTCAACTTTTTTTCGCAAATTACAAAATGTTTTTTTTTCTTTACCAAAACATTCCTAGCAGGCTTACTATTAAGACCCCCGAACTTGGCATGGGACCCGTAAGTATCAACAGAAATATACAACTTTAAAATTCCTGGCTAGGCCACTGCTATTGAAAAGTAAACAGGACCAGCAGAATCATTTTGATAACATTTTTCAGCCGGTTAACCACTCATATTTTTCGTAAAACCCGAAGTGAAAATGTCTCGTGAATTTTTCTACCGACTTTTTCACTTGTGTCTCTAAATTAATAGGAACCGTGGGCTTGCCAGACTTAATAATATCACTTTTTTCTTGAAAGTCTCGACTGAAAATCATTTTTTTTTAATATACTACATACGACATAAACACAGTATGAATTGTTGTCTACACTCGCAGAAGATGGTTTCTCCATTCCGAAAAAAGATACACCCCGAAAAATCCGTAAATACACCTTAAATATGCAAAACTTTCCAAGCGAACTTGTCCGAACAAACTAAAACTCGCAGAAGGCGGCAAAAAGATCGCTTCCCTGGCTATTAAATTTGCCCGGTTTCTCGTGTAACGCGCGCCGTTGCCTGTAAGCGGGGTCAATAATAACCTAGACGAAGGCGTAATAGGCGAGCTGCCATAACGGCGACGGGAGAGAAATTAGTTTTTCTTTATTCAACATGATCTCCTTTAAGTCTTACACATTTATCAAAACGCTCATAAAGCAATTACTTATAAGCCCTTAAAAATTCTTTTTCTTGGTCTGCAAACCACTACTCAACGGCACATATTATTATGGGTTTGTCATTGGTCGAAACTCATTTTTGAGTTTTAGGAACAATAAAAGGTGCTAAATCCGGAGAATATTGCGAGTGGTCAATAGGGTTGCCAACTCGCCGGGAAAAAATCCGGGAGATAAAAAAGATCAGTCGTTACAGTTGACCAAAATAAGTTATAGTGGATGTGTATTGTGTACACTACATATATACTGTAATTGGTGCGTGCTCTATATTTAAATCATAGAATAACATAATTTACCTGACAGTTGACGCCACGAACAGCTGATCGGTTATAAATATTGGACTGTTTTGGTTAAAAGTGAATTAATAAGAGGTAGATGTAGAAGTAATTTATTTTATCAGTATTTACATGGACTAAAGGGCGTAGATATGGGGGTTAGAGGGGATACTACCCCCCCCCCCCCCCCCCTAGAACGGTACGAAAACCAAACCCAGAACGGTACAAACAAATTGCTAGATGTAGATGTCGTTTCAAAGAGTATCTTTAGTTTAAGAAGTACTTTTATGAGCCTTCTTTAAGCCCTCGTATAGGGCTTTACAAATACAGGTGGTTCTACTAATCATATACAGAGTAAACGGGAGCAAAGCCGCGAGTACCCGCTAAATATGAGCGCATAAAAAAATTGTTATCATTTGAAATGCTCTACTCTGTTATTATTTACAATAGGGATCTTTTCCCTTAACAGCCCGCCAAAATACCTACGTCAATATTGTGCTCGAGTAAAATGGATACTTTTATACACAAATTTCGTGTGTCGGCATCAAAACCTTTTAATAAACCCACCAAGGATGCTCTCGACTATATTTCAAGGGATCTCTTGGCCCTAAAAGATGTTCAATATTCTTGTTGATAAAGGAGATTTGTGTTATATAAACCTCTCTGCGAAGGTCCTTGTGTAAATAGAGAGAGACTCGGTATTCAACGACGGTTTTTATATTTATCTGAGGATTGCTGCAGGTGGCCGGTATTTATTAAAAACTCTTGAAAATGGAATATCTCGAAAGGAGAAATATAAATGTTGTATGCGACAACTTCCATTAATTCTTTATCGTATAAAAGACGATTGAAAAAAATCGAAAATAAGTGTATTAAGAAGTATTGAAGTATCAAGCACTTCGGGATTTAAATTAAGCGCCATTTTTCAATAACTGTAATGGTTTAATTCCCCGTTACATTGAATTTTAAGGAATGTCGTGAATTCCGCTTTCCACTTGTTTATCAACGCGCCTTATATTTGTGGACCAGTAGTAGCAGACTGGCTTTTCCGCTTTGTTGCGTTTTCATCGTGCCTATGCTTTGGAGTAGTGTACTCCAGAACATTTTTTTTATAAATTTGGTTTATTATGTTTTTATGTGTTTTTTATCGACATTTTCACCCAGATTTTCCAACGCTAGTCCGGTCTAATTTGGCAACCAAAAGTTTTAAATTGACATTGACAAATGTAAGAATAAGACAACTAACTAAATTTTATACTACGAATTTATTTCTGAGCTTTTTCGCAAATTTATAAAGAAAAGGACAATTTTAGTACGTACTCTCGATAATAATAGAACTAAATTCATTACAGCAACTCTCTCCAAGATGAAAATCATTTGAAAATCAAGTAAATCGCTGAAATAACAAAATAATTCATAAGTTTTTAATGATGACTTACTAACAATAACAGGACAAGAACCTGTCAAAACAGTCCTAGAATCCAAAAATATGATAAAAATCATACCATCCAATTTAAAATAAGCAAGAAAATCGATGTTCTATACTATATTTTTTTTATTTGATGATCAATTGTTTTGCTGATAAGAGTGATAAGATACATGAACGAACCATAAAAATCCCCCAAACTTTCATATTTAACATTTTTTCCCATCTTTCAAAATAAAAAAATTTATAAGGTGTCTTCACTTTTGGATATCCCTGTACAAGGGAAAGTTGCTTGTTTTTCTTATAGGAAATAACAGCAATGTTAAGAAAAAAAGAAAATACTAAACACTTGGAACTTGTGTACCTACTTGGTCTGTATATGGAACAGTAAACGACATACAGATTTCTAATAAAAACGTTACTCTATGGGCCGATTTTACTTAATCGCAAAAAGCTCAATCACGAAATCACCATGTGTGACAATCCCTTTCGCCCTTTTCGCATTAATCAGGTACGACAGGCAGTCGACATCGATATTTTTGTTATTCGAATAAATTTTATACAAACAAGATTCCATCAGTTAAAAAGAGGACAAAGCGCTAGCGATAGCTACTGACGCCTTGCGACCTAATTGGGCATGTGTCAATAAAAAGGGGTTAACTTCATCATCAGATACGGGGCTATGATGGATGAACTATGTAAATCGGTACAGTTCGTGAGAATACTTTTTACTTTCGTACATTGACGTGCCATAAAATATGTAATAGTGTATTATATAGGTATCAAGGGACTAAAGTCTACCTTATAATTAGGAAGTTTCCATTTTTTTTCATTTTCTCTTAATAAATAGTCCTAAAAAGGTAAAAAATGTTTGTATTTTCTTTTTTAATTTATTTGTAGAAATAAAAATGTTATCGTCCTCTAAAGTTTGAGATGCCACGCTCACGTTGGCTGAGGCTCGATGACGTCACAACACACGACTCGGTCAACAGCGGAATAGGCGCCCGTTTAATGTTTAGTATTATTTTTACCGGACAGGACACTGCGTAACTTCGTTGTGGTTTTTGCTTGTTTAACATTTTAATCATCTGAAAAACAAAGTTTTGCCTAAGATAACAGGTTCGTATAAGTACTGTATTGTCCCAAAATGCACCAATACCAGTGTAACTAGTACCAATAAACATTTTTGATAAATCTGATATATTTTCGAATATAATTAAACGTGAGGATATGTTAGAAGAATTTTATAACAGATATGCAACACAAAAAGTGTATCATAACATCTAATTTTCCATTATTTACTTTATCTATGGGTTACACGCTGTACGGGGTGCGCTGAAGAACTAACTTATTTTTTGAAATATTTAAGAAAAGAATTAAATCTATATTCTTCAAATAAGTTGCTGGCCCGTTGGTTTAAACCAGAGCCATAAAACTTAATCACACACACAATCAATCAATCAATATAATTAACTTAATTTTTAGCGATTTAAAACAGACTTCACATTTAAACTTTGGAAATAAATCCAGACATTCTAAATTCCAACGGAATTAAAAGATTTTTATATTCAGTTGCAATATTCAATCCGCTATTTTGAATGTTTTAGAAAGCGTAATGTTAATGGTAAACTCATAAAAACTCTCCAACAACATTTTAATAAAATGGAACTGTTTTTTGATTTTTTTTTTCAAAATTGGATCCCCTAAAAATTTAAAGCTCTACGACAATGAGTACCAAAAATCAAAAACTAGTTAGAGACAGACATGTATCCCGACAAATCTTTCTAAAAGTTTACTGAAAATTGAACGGTTTTTTTAAATTTTGAGAATATTTTTTAACATTTGACCCTCTTAGAAACACTCAAGCCCTACGCCAATGAGTACCAAAAACTAATCAGCTCCATGCTCCATACATGTACACCAACTAATATTCCTGAAAGTTAAGTGAAAATAATTGTTTATGAGGGTCATTATTCATACAACACAACCAACAATAATAAACAAATAAATTAATTAATAAATTGAAAGAATTAACAGATTTTCCTAGTGTGAAAAGAGGGTATACGAACGGCTACAACATAGGTCAAACATACTTTGGAGGCTTAGCTCCTTGGATCCCGGTACTACTATATGACGGATTATTCGCAAAAATAATCCATTATCATATTAATGTCAACTTTGGGTAGGTTTGTTGAATCCCCACGAACAAAACTTCTTCCATTTTCACAATATCATGTTGCAAAAAAACAAGAAATGTAAACCTCACTCAATAAATATCAGAATGAACCTAAATGTAAAGTAAACACGCGAAAGCAGCCGCAGGCAGCCAGCCCGGCGACAGTGTTGTGTATTCTGACGTCACGAGTCGACACAAGCCGGGAGCGTACTAATTAAAAATTTAACATAGAAGAACTTGAATAAGTTCGTCAATTTTGAAGATATCGAGATGATTTTTTTTTGTTTGACTAGTTAAGTGAAAGACTATTAAATGATGTTGAAGCAACTCGATATTTTTGAAACAGGAAGCTTCCCAATCCTTCAAGAATAAAAAACGTCTTTGAAAATGAAGATTAAAGCGGGGTATGGGTTTTGATAATATTTCTAAACTAATCGAAATATGTTCAGGATATTGTGGATTCTCTGACAAAAATATATCCCAAAAGAAAAAAATCGATCAAGTACAAGCTATACTTGCAAAATAATTAGTGTTCCGTGCCAGCAGCCCCCCACTTAACCTGAGCAAACCTCGGCCGCCCGATCTCCGCCCATCTACCGTGCTACCCGCCGCCGATGGCACCAACGCCGTATCACATCGCGTATGCGCGGAGCTGAGTGGAGAGCGTTTCGATTGAGTCAAGTTAAAATTTTTCAAAAACGTGTAAGGATAAAAGTTTTTCCTTATAACGTGAGAAATATTTTTTACCAAAAAACTTTTTCTCTAAAACCAATGGTTCAGCAGTTATAAGGAAATAAACAATTAGATTGCTTATTGATCGCGCTAGAATTTTTCAATATTGATAATTTTGACTCGATCTACACCTAATTTTCAATGTTCATGATTTTTTCAGATTTTTCTTAGCGATCCTTTTGGTGATATGGGTGGGGGACAGCAATTCTTTTCCCGAAAAAAACGATTAAAAAAAATGAATAAGAAATACGTCATATATATTGTTGAATTCGTGCTTCAATAAGCTTTCATTTGACACCCAACATGATACCCTTGAAATTTTGTTTCCCCTTTCCCAAGTTACCCCCTGACATTAACCCCCAGAATCAAAATTCAACTTTTTATACTTTACATCTATAATTGGGCTACCACACTCTATCTCTGTGCTAAGTATCAAATTTTTACGACGAATAGTTTCAGAGAAAATCGCCTGTGACAGACGGACGGACGCCGACTTGATTCCATAAGTATTCCGTTTAGCTATTTTAGGCCGCAACACTAAAAATTGATTTTTTTATGTTCCCTAATCCTCTTTTCGGATAAAAATAGTGTTGATGCACATTTAAAATTGTAACAAAGAAAACTTAGATAAGGATAAATAGTTATTTATTATACAAGGGAAAAAGTATTAGATTTTAGCTCGAGGTTGGGTTGTCTCCCGACGCGAAGCGGAGGGAGACAAAAAACCGAGAGCTAAAATCTAATATTTTTCCCGTGTATAATACACTATTTTTTTGTGACGGGAAAAACGACGATTTAATATTGAAAAACCATATTATTACAATATATTAAAGTCAGAAAATTATCGATGTGAAATTTGAATTTTTAAACTGGTAGGCTGTTGTACTTATAGCGACAGTTAGACCTGCGTTGCTAAGGAAACCTTTAAAGTAATCAAAAATCTGTCATTTTAATTCTGTTATTTCATTTAAAAGTTGCGAACTTAGTGGTTGTTTAGTAGTTATTTTGAATAATATAAAGTTAAAAAATGTCTGATTCCGAGTTTTCTCTGACGCACACATTTAATAATTCTACTTTTGATATAAAGGAAATGTAACTTTTGTATAATAAAACATTCTAAAATTAAATATCTACCTTTACTTACGTGTATATACAGTGTCCGGCAAAAAGTTGACCACATACGGAAAACTTGTTTATTATTGATTTATCACAAAATTTTATTCATGATAGAAGTTGGTGCATTAAAAAAAAAATTTTGACAACTTAAAATTTTAGGTAGAGTATACAGGGTGCTCAAAAAATACAAATATCTTGGTTTAGAAAAACAAAAATCTAGGAATTTCAAAAAAATTTCTACAAAAAAAATAAAGCTCCTGTCAAGAGAAGAATAGAAGTCAAATAACATTTTTTCCGAAAGAGAACCGCTGTGGAGAAAATTAAGGACGAAACTTAGAAAAATCCCCTTTTTCACCGAATTTAGACTGAAATTCCCCTGCAATGACACATTTTTGGTGAAAGTGCTATTTGACTTTTGTTGTTCTCTTGACAGGAGCTTTACTTTCTTTCTAGAAATTTTTTTGAAATTCCTAGATTTTTGTTTTTCCAAACCAAGATGTTTGTATTTTTGAGCACCCTATATACTGTACCTAAAATTTAAAGTTGTCAAAATTAATTTTTCTTAATGCACCAACTTTTCTCATGAATAAAATTTTTTGAGAAATCAATAATAAAAAAGTTTCCATATGTGGCCAACTTTTTGCTGCGCATTGTATATTTCCGGAGAAAAAGTACTCACTTTTTTCCCGGCGGGGAAAAAAGTAATTTCATAAAAAGTGACATTTTGTTACCTGTCAACAGAGATAAAATGTCAAACGTTTTTCCCGTCACGGAAAAAAAATAAATAATATGGAATTCCGTTTCTATGGACACCATTTCTGTTTCATTAGTGATCCCTGTAATAGTTGTGATTATTCTATAAGTGACAATAGCGTACCTTACACGGTCAATATTATTGATATCAATCAATACTGACAATATTTCAACAATTAAGTTAAATCTCTGTATCGATATTTTTCAACCTTACACGATAAGTATTATTGTCAATATTTCCTCCAGTACATAACCTACTATTATCCGTGCCTGTTGAAAATGTATCCTCGACACAGGATAATTACGATAATTTTAAGTTTAGGCATAAAACGTACAGTAAAGCGTAAGCGCTCAATTAAAGATTGGTTAAAAAGGCATGCTTGCTGCTTTCATTGTTGACAGCAGCTGACGGTACACTAAGGATTGATTCAATATTGAGAGCGCACCCTAGACGATCAGTTATACTGACAGTATCACTCTACTCGCTGACATTAATGCCTGATATTCGGAAATTCTAATTCGCGTCAGTTCAATTCATCAGTCCACCAAATCATCAATATATCCACCCTAGACGGTCAATATTTTTGTCAATATAATAACATCTTGTCAGTATTATTGACCGTGTAAGGTACGCTAATATGAATAGACGTCATTCATCTGAAGACGAAGCAAATGAAGTCATTGGGTGAGTAGTTGTGGCAAGGTATGTCCTGCCGACACAAACCCCATTTTTACATGTAAATCTCCATAAGAAAATTTAAGGTTCGATTTGCATTTTTATAACCATTTTAAGGCGTGGCACTTTTCAGCCACCGTTCAGTCCACCGTCGTGTTAGATGAGTTGGGGTAGAATATTAAGGATATTTTTTAGCGGGGAAGGTGATTAGTAGATAAGAAATTACTATGAATTAATTAGCTGATTAAAAAAATGATAAGAGTTAATGGAATAATAGTATTAGATAATCAAAATGGTGTAGGAGAAGATACAAAAATTTAAATATACGAGGGTATTAGATTATTAAAGAGCTATATATTTTGCAGAACAGATTAATATTAGGGTGGTTAGGAACAGGGCGCTTTAGAACAGGGTGGTTAGGAACAGGGTGCTTTAGAACAGGGTGGTTAGGAACAGGGTGCTTTAGAACAGGATGGTTAGGAACAGGGTGCTTTAGAACAGGGTGGTTTGAACAGAGCTGTTTGTTGTTAAGTGGTTGGTAGTTGTTTTTAGCGGTTCAAGAGTTGTTTTTTAACTGTTTTTCAGAAATAGGGAGGCTCTTTTAGCTGTTGTCTAGTTGAGCGGTTAGACGTGTAAAAAGTTTGCTTGAACAGGACCTGTTTTTTTAGCCTTTAAGTGGTTGGTAGTTGTTTTTTAGCGGTTCAGTTGTCGAGTGGTTCAGTGGTTGGGTAGTTCATTGCTATGTATGTGATATGATAGGTGCAGCTTGTTATAGAAGAATAGTTAATAAATGGAAGCTTATTAAAAAGAGCATGATTATACCAGCAGATAAGAAGTTATGTTATTCAAAAACGATCATATCCATAGATGGGCATATATAATAAGCATTCAAAGAGATCCAAAAGATTAAGTTATAAAACAATCCCAGATAAAATTTTAAAAAAATTTAACTTTTAAGAAACTATAATAACTCCCACAACAGCAACGAAGCTCCGGCTTAGCAAACCCAAGCAAACTTAATGCTTAGGTAGAACGCAATTACGGCGATATCAAAATCTATAAATAAAAAACTGATAAGACGTCCTAAAAAATTCCAAGTGTAATAAATATACCCATATTAATCAAAGAAATTTTTACAAAGTCGCTAGATATTCCACGCGGTCAGCCGCACATTTATATGCAAAAATTAGGAAATGCGCTTTAGAAATAATAGATTATAAAACCTCATGCAGAAAGCAAAAACCGCCAATTTCCTTCCAAAAAAAAACCACATAAAATATTGAATGCGATAATTATTCTGCACCGGAAACGTGTTGGTTTACCGCAAAACGAGTTTATATTCAAATTATGTCAAACACCCGAATTATAAAAAAAATCTAGTCCTAATACCTGCAAAAAATATGTAATATTATATACTTAACATAAATTTTAAAGCATACCAACTCTAAAAAATAACTAGAAAGATATTAAAATTTAAGCAAAAAATTATATTTTTAATAAAAATTTAGTTAATATACGGTACAACATAGAGAAAAAAAGTTATATGCAACCATTTTATAACCTCAAAACCCAAGCTTCTTATGGTAAAGGCGTATTCAAAGCCCGATAAGGCACGCTTAATATCTCAACTTTTTATGAAATTTACTCGCCCTCTCCCCAGAAGCAAAGAGAGGTTATGTTATTTGCCTAATAGTACATAGGAGGTTTTAGAGCACGAATTAAACTTGATACAGTTACATCAATTCAAAATATTTTAATAAAAAACTAGTAATAAATAGTAAAAAAATTAGCTCAAAAAATGTTTTTATTCGAGGAAAAAAGTTGAAGTATAAGATTTGTATGCTACACTATTTACCCCCACCACACATGACTCGTGCTTCAGAATCAATCACCCACAATATTTCAATATAAACAATTTTATTTTATCAATAGATCAATAAATAATTGCTGCAGAGTGTTTCTGCCCAAAAAAGAGCATAAGCAGCCATAACTTTACATTAATGACGTGTTATTATATTAAATTAATTAATACAAAATTTTGAAAAATTTTATCAGAGTGGGGTAGTTTTAACCCCGATCATCCCCTCACCTCCCCATAAAATAGCGAGTAGGGTATTAAAGTTAACGAAAAACAAACGGCTATTTTACTAAAAACATCTAGTTAATATACAGGATGTTCATCGAAAAGCAATACAAATATATAATTAACAGTTTAGAAGTAATAATAATAACGTATAACATACCTAATTTTCAGCAAAAAACGACGGCAGCCATGACGACTTCAGCACCAGAATTCGCAATGATAAGTTTTCGAGCTCTACTGTGCAGGTATGTAGCAGAGGACTAATAATTTTTAGGAACACATTAAAACCTAGGTAGAGATAAAAAATAATTAGAAATAGTAAAAAATAACCAGTAAACGTATAAATTCAAGCTAAAAAAAATACTAATATATACAGTTCCTCCGGTTTTTCACATGTACTAGATGAACAGATGTATTTCAATAGCAAAAAACTTAGAAGTCTCAATGTAAATTGATATCAAAATCACAAATTACGTCAAGACTACTCAAATCGCTGCTATTGGTCCTGGTGGCAGTCGGGATGGCACGTTCAAAACCTATTTTTGAGAGAGCTATAAAATACTTAGCGTTATAAGGGAAAAACATATACACTACAAAACAGATTAGTTAAAAAGTTAATTAGGATAAACCTGAAAGAATATTTGATTAGATTGAAGTCATAGCACATAGAAAAAATATTATAAGATAAAAAATGCTGCAGCTTCTTTCTTCTCAGACAGGTAAATAGTGGTGAAATCCAACAGCTTTTAATCTCGAATAGTAAATTTATATTGATATAAGCACAATATAGCAGATACCACCCGAGATAAAAAACAATTAGATATAGTGATCGCTGCATATTTTCATCAGGAATGGCACCTATAAACTTTTAAAACAGAAAAGTATTATAAGATAAAAAATGTTGCAGCTTCTTTCTTCTCACACGGGTAATAGCTGAAATCAAACAGCTTTTAATCTTGAATAGTAGTTATATATTGATATAAGCACAATATAGCAGCTACCGTCCAAAATAAAAAACAATTAGATATAGCGATCGCAGTATATTTTAATCCTCTGGAATGGTACCTGTAAACTTTTAAACCTATTTTTTAGGAGTAAAAATAATAAATTAGGTAAATAACGGTTCAACATATAAATAATAGCTGAAAAAAATGTACAGTGGGGGAGGTAAAGTAGTTAAAAAACGAGGTAGGTAGAATCTAACCAAGGGTAAAATACAGGTACATACTTTTTATCAGACAGATAAATACACATACACAGCAGGTAAAAAGTTCAACTTTGTAGCAAATCCTATGGCTATAATTCGAGATTCTTGTGCCATACCGATATCAAAATCACGACATATCACAAGGATCTGCGACTATGGACATAGGTACAACATTTTATGAAGTAAAAAATAATAAATTACGCAAATAACAGTTCAGCAGGTAAAAACGTAGCTGACAGAATCTAACCAAGGGTAAAATATGGGTACATACACATTTAGCAATTAAAAACAATTATATATTGTAAGCGTTCAGTTCAACTTTGTAGAAAATCCCAGGGCTTTATTTCATAGATTCTTGTGCAATATTGATTTCAAAATCACAATATAAACACTAAGATCTACGAATAAGACAGAGGAAGTAAAAGGTGTTCTTCTTCTAATAACATGTGTAAAAACCAATCAGATATAGTCGTGACTACCGCAAAATATCGCTAAAAAATACAATATTTGCACAATAGTTACCACTACAGCTGCAGTTGTCCTAGCGTCCATGGAAATAGTAATCCGTAGAAAATTCCTCCCCCCAGAAGGGGGTGGTAAAAATATTAAATCAGATAAATAATCGATCAGTCAGTTAAAAATGTGATAAAACAGTAGTTTTCCTAAACCTAGAACGAAATATACGGTAAAATGATTGTATGTAATATGCAGCTGACATAATTTTCTCTCCCACTTTTCCACATGGCTTGAGACATGTCAAAATATTAGATTTACGGGTCAGGATGCACCCTTTTCTTTTAATTTAATATTTTGGCTGGTTAAAAATTTGTGTCAGCCGATAACAGACTACGTTGTCTTAAAAAAGACAATACATACAGACTAACTTAAAAATCCTACATTAATAAAAAAGTTACAATGAAAACTCTAACTCGTCATATAATACTAGATTTAAAAATTAAATAGTATTAAGGTAATATTTTTTAAAAAATAGTTGGACGACTTTAAACTTGTCCAGAGGTCGAAAAATAGATTAATAACGAGCCACCAAAAATATGTATAGCGTCCCAGAAGGCGTTACTAATTGTTATTAGTTATAGGTGTTGGTAAAAAGATTGTGTTATCGGTAACAATACAGTTATCAAGAATATAATAAAAAAAAAACAACAGAAAAACTTGAAAAATATAGAATATAAGTTTTAAAACAGCGGTACCGCAACGCTAAAAGTTATAGATTTACGTAATGATAATCGATAAGAAAAAGGATTACTTAAACTATGAAAAAATATAAATTACGGAAATATAGCACAAGTAAAACAAGGCTTCTACTTACAAGAGTCTTTCGAAAACGAACAAAGCTAAAAAACATCGAATTTTAAAAATGTCACTGTTTTTTCCCATTTTAATATAAGCCTTTAAAAAATTTACACTTATGTTTTCTATAGGTAATAATGAATGCATAATGTTAACTAAAGGGTATGAGCATAAAATTAGTTGCATATAACGTTATCAAATCCAGAAAAACCGCAAAGATTTATACACAGTTGCGCGCTTGCAACTACCATGCTACAGGCCCTATGGTAATTGAGACAAACTGGTAACATTTAAAAAAGTGTTATTATCACTCTGTAATTAAAATGGGAGAATAAGTAGGGGTAGGTATATATTCCAGAACGCAATATTTATAGCCGTTTTATATCTTGTTAAAATTTTTTAAAGGTTTGTGTGTGCATAGAGTTGTTTTAAAATGCCTGATGGTGAGTTTTTGCATATAATATAGTATTTTTTCTAATAAAATTTTTCTTCTAAAGAATTTTATATGATGATATTCGCAGAGGATCTGGTCGAATCGACCTTCCCAAATCAAAATGTAAGTTTTTTAGAGTTTTTTAATTTTTCCGATTCTAATTCCAATTTAATTTTTCCAGTTTACTTATTTTTATCACGACGGCCCACCGCCGAGTATGTTGCCATCGACGGCAGTAATATTATATAATGGAGGGCTATTCAACAAAACCGTCTTAGTTTGGGTGGAACCCATTACCAAATATGTTTATGTAAATTGGTATTAATGGGGTAAAAAATAAAAAAATTTAAAGTGCAACTTTTTTATTTATAACCCCCTTTTTATAAAAAATGATTAAATATAGCATCATAAAATAGGGTAAAATAGCTAAAATTGCTGGCTCTCCAATCTGAAAAGAAAACACGTATTTAGTATTTTTAGAGAATTCAATGCTTTTTTTAATTTAAATCGAAATTTTTAAGCTAACGAACGCACACATTTTATGTTGAATTGAAAATATGTAAATAGTATGTCAATTTTCTTACCCCTGACACCCCTGACTCCAGTTCTCTTGAATTTCCAACATTGGGGATTCTTTTTTATAATCTTCAAAGTATTTCATCCCGCGAAATACAAGAGACAGCTGCTTATTATTTAAGCTGTCAATGGCTTCATCAGTCAATGTCATACGCTTAGGCAGATATACTATATGATTTTGTAACTCAACTTTAGTTTGCATACCGAATCTTCCATCATGTTTTTCAATGTGAACAATAGGGTAATATTTATCAACAACCATTTCCTTACAAGGTAGTATTGGCTTATGAGCAGCAAATACCCCAATTTTATTAATTTCACTGAGACTCATCGTGGTCATTCAACACACTTTTTAAATTTAAAAAAATACTGAAAAACTGATTAATTATTTAACAAAACGATGTATTTTATGGTGTTTAAGCGCCCCCTCCCCATTTTTTCAAAACACTCCCTCTGTTTAAGTATTTTATCGAAAACGTAATTACCAATCATTTTTCAGAAAAAAACTTTTAAGTTATGCATTCCAATTAAAAGTAGTATTTCTTTAACCCCGCCCCCTAAATTCCCCACCACCCCAAAAACGTTTTCAAGACCCGGGCAGGTAGGTCTGTAGTATAAAAAGATTTTTTATTTAAACTTTTATACCATAATGTTTTCAAAACTTAGACATCTTCGGCAGCATAAGTATTTGCAGTTACTTAATCTTTTTTAAAAATTTTGGTATTTTTAGTGCTATTACATCTGATAGTGGTAAGTCAGTATTTCTAATGTTTTTTTATTTTAAAAAAAGGTTTATTTTATTTACTAAAAAATCAAACGTTTATAGTAGATATTTTTGCTGAATTAGAACAGAATTTCTTCTGCATAAACTTTTCTTTTCAGGTATCGCATTTTATAAAAATAAAATCATACAATGTATAAATGCTTTAAGTGTAGACAATTATTTAAGTTTAAGAATGTTGACATATGTGAATTTGATTTATGGTTCGAAATTTACGGTTTTTCTTATATATACAACGATTCATTACTAGATGGAATAAATAAAAGAACTTTGGGGATCAGTACTGACAATGCAGTGATATGCATAATTTTTTTAAGAAATTTAAATATAACACTAGAGAAAGTACACGCTTCAGGAATAGACCCCTTTCAGCTGGATTATTTATGTTTTATATGTAAAAATTGCATTCAAGCATTATCAGAAGTTTAGGTAGAAATTACTTATTTAAATACTAGCGTACAAGGACAACGATAAAACTTTTATAAATTAACTAGAGTTAAATAAAAATAAAAATGACAATATTATTATATTTTATTCAATATCTATGGAGGGCGTAGTAATTTGGAAAATATATAAGTTTATTATCTGGTATAGGTTTATAGGAGCGTAAACTAAAAGCTGATGATATTGTTCATAATTTTTATTTTAAAAAACACATATTTTACATTAAGAAACATGTCATATAATACTTTTCTAGATTTAACACAATTATTCCTATTTATAAAATTCTATAATGCCGAGTCTTTGTAGCTCCATCAGTATGGCCATTATTTCACTATGATTGCATTTATCAACATTATTTTCTTCTAAATATTTGATCCTATCAACTAGTTCATTAACATCATCATAATGTGATACAATGCCGTATTCTCTTTCAGCTGTAGGACTTTTGTAATCCACTTGTTTCATCGGCTTTGAAGATTTTAAAGTGTAAATTCTTTTAGGCGGAAATAACTTTGCTATAATATTTTTATACTTCCAATTAGAGCTAGAAAGAATGCGCTCATCTCGGTTAAAATTCCTCCTATGAACGTTGGTGAGAAGTAGAATTTCTTTGTAGTCATTTAAGTCCTTGGTCGTGTATCCTTTTGAACGCATACTCGTAAGTAAACTTAATAGCCCAGTCGTTAAAGTATACGTATCGTTGTTAATCAATAACTTATTATTTTGAATCTCTACTGGAACATTTCCAATAAAGTATTGGCCACCATCAGTTCTAAATCCCATGACGTTTTTATCTGCCATTTCCAGGAGCATCATTTTAATTTTTCTTTCAGCCATCATGTCTTTATGACGCCTTGTAAACTAATGAGTACGCAAACAGAGTGTTTCGCTATTTATTAAACCTAACACTATCGTAACACTAACCTAACACTATCGTAACACTATGCTAACACACCCATAACAACCACCTAACCCTACCCAAAACAACTCCCCAACATTATCTAACATCCCTATCAACTACCTAACAAACACTTAACTAGTAGAAATGCTGTTCATAAAACCCCTGCGGGGGAGCAGTTTTTAACATTAATCAAACCAATCAGAGGGTATGTGTTTTCCTTATAGAACATAACAGCTAAATGAGTACTATAAACAGCTGATATAAGCTCATCTTTTTTATATTTTTAGAGACCCGGTATATACTATTTAATATACAGACCCTAGTGGGTAGTTTTATAAACTAAATGGTTTAAAAATCGCTTGTGCCAAACCCAAAAATTGTGAAATATAAATCATTTTTATTTCAACTTAGCTCTTTTTTTAAACAAGATTAAATAAATAACCTATGTAAAGCGTGGGATTGATATAATAACTGAAATGTTATAATTTACATTCTTACACGCAGGTTTTTTTCTCTAAGAATGTGCTTATTAATTAAAAAATAATTTATCAGTATAAGCCTTATCTTTTTGAATCCTGTAATTTTCTATGTATTTTCATATCCCACGTGCTATGGGTAGGGGTTGATTGGGGTAACTACCCCCCCCATATATTTTTAAAGCATCTCACCGATTGCTATTAACACTAGGATATATTGTAAAAATTCTTGCAGATTCGATTGATGTTAAGAACGTGTTTTGAGAAGTTGGATCTTTTTTCTTTGGATGTTTGATTATAAAGAGTTCAAGGAACCCTTAAAACTATATAGCTGCTATGTGGACACGATTTTGATTTTAAACAGCACAGTTTAATATCTACAACTCTGAGCGACATTTTTAAAACTTAAGTGCCTTGGCTATCGGCCTTAAACAATAGATTAGATATAGGTGTGATGGTATAGACCTAATCGATAAATTAATTGTATTGATTATTAGTTATAACCAATATCTATCGCAGTTTTTAATTAATTTATAGTTGTGAGTTTAATGTGCGAATATCAAAATATTTTTTGATTATAAAGAGTTCAAGGAACCCTTAAAACTACATAGCTGTTATCTGGACGCAATTTCGATTTTAAACACCGTAGTTTAATAGGAGAAAGTTTGAGCTACATTTTTAAAACTTAAGTGCTTTGGCTATCAGCCTTAACCAATAGATTAGATATAGGTATGATGATATAGACCTAATCGATAATTATTGCATTTCGATTTTAAACACCGTAGTTTAATAGGAGAAAGTTTGAGCTACATTTTTAAAACTTAAGTGCTTTGGCTATCAGCCTTAACCAATAGATTAGATATAGGTATGATGATATAGACCTAATCGATAATTATTGCATGGATTATTAACCATAACCAATAACTATTTTATTTTTTAATTAATTTATAGTTTATGTGTGAATTTTTAAAAACTAAATAGTATTAAGTAAGCATTTGACACTTGTCCTCCTTATCTCTCGGGGGGATTGATGCATTTAATTATCAGTTTAAATTTAATTTTATTATTTTATACTATTAAGGATCAAAAAAAATTGTTACGCCTCTGAGCACCGAGGTTATAAATAGGGGTAAATTTTCTTCTCTCCATCATTCTACTTGAGGCTGTTCGAGAGTACAGACGTGTTTAGTTTTGTTCCAGAGCATAAAAAATGTCATTTCCAAGCGATTACGTAAAATCCATAAGGGGTAAGATTCAGAACTCCAATCTAACTAGAGAGAAGTGTGGTATGGTTTTAAGGGAATGCACTCGTGCATTGTACAACTTAACTCGCAACTTAAAACGCGCTAAAACAGTGCCGGAAAAGACACATATAACATCATGTATGGCTCAGATCAAAGGATTCCAACATGTACTAAAGAATAAAAAGGTTGGTGGGGGAACAGGTGTCAGGAGAACTGAAACTGCGACCCACCGTGTTAAATGGGTAGATCTTCATTCCGCTTTTCAATCGAGAATTAGAACGGGTGTTATAGTCAATCTTAAACATACCGATGTAGGCACATTTTTAGATGATTTTGCCGCATTGTTTAGAAGAAGAATCCAAAACGCTTTAAAAAAAGACGACGCTCTCAAGGTCAACACCGTTTTGAGTGGGGAATTCGAAATTGCAAAGGCTGATGAAATTTTAGAAGAAAATAAATATTTCAACACGTTAAGTTTTTCCATACATCAAGGAGCTGATTTAGATGAATTGTTTCGAGAAAAAATTAGAGGTCCCCTTTTAGCTGATTTAGACGACTTTGCAGGTAAAAATTCAGGCTGGGCGTTAAGCCGGGTTGTGAACTTAATGATTAATATCAATAAGTATAATCCTCTGCGTGCGGGAAGCTATCTAGAGCTCCCCACCCCCATTGCTAAGAGAAAGGCTTGTATTAATGTTCAAAACCAGGATAATATGTGTTTTGCTTGGTCAATAGTCTCCGCTTTACATCAGGTTGCTAGAAGTAGCCGACAAAATAAAACTTCTTCATATCCGGATCCTAAGACTATATTTAACTTGAAAGGAATTCAGTTTCCGATAACACAAGGTCAAATTCCCCGTTTTGAGCGGCAAAATAACTTATCAATTAATGTGTATAGACTACAAAAAGACGGTAAAATTTTTAAAGTTCTTCCATATTTTATAACCAATGATAAAAAAGATCGACATGTTAATTTACTGCTCATTCAAGACGGTTACATTTCCGAAGACGATTTTGATAATTTATATCCGGTTAAATTCCACTATGTTTGGATAAAAAATCTATCGCGACTCATATCACCCCAACTTAGTAAAAAAACGAAACAAAAATTTATTTGCGATCGGTGTTTGCACTATTTTGGATCATCTGAAAAATTAGCTTCCCATACTAAAGAATGTATTAAAATTAATGATAAATTAGTACCCAAAGTCCCTACACAAGATAACGCAATTGTAGAGTTTAAAAATCATCATTTCAAGGAGAAGGTACCATTTGTAATTTATGCCGACTCAGAATGTTTGCTTTTACCTGTTGAGGACGATTCATCTAAAAAAACCGAAAAATATCAAAAACATGTTGCATTTTCCGTGGGGTATTACGTAAAGTGTTCTTACGACGATAGCCTTTCATTTTATCGATCATATACAGGGCCGGACTGTATGAAATGGTTCATGGGCGAGCTACAACAATTTGCTGAAGATGTTGAAACAGTATTTTGGTGTCCTTTACCCATGGAACCATTAACGGAAAAACAGCGGGAAGAATTTCAAACTGCCACTCATTGTCATATCTGTTCACAACCTTTTTCTGAAGGAGATAAGCGTGTGCGAGATCACAGCCATCTCGATTCCACCTATAGAGGCGTTACTCATCAAAGCTGTAATTTAAATTTTCAAGATTCCAAAGTAGTTCCCGTTATATTCCATAACCTCAGTTCTTATGATGGTCACATGATTATAAAAGCCTTGTCTGAAATAGATGGACGTATCGATATATTGCCGGTCAACAAGGAAAAATACATATCATTTACAAAACATATTGCCAACAGCGCTATACAATTTAGATTTCTCGATAGTTTTAGATTTTTATCTGATGGACTAGATAAGCTAGTATCATATTTGAAAGAGTATCCGATACTTAAATCAGAATTTGGGGAGCTAAGCGATGAACACTTTAAATTATTAACCCGTAAAGGCGTTTTCCCATACGATTACATGGATAGTTGGGAAAGATTACAAGAACAAAAATTACCTCCAAAAATATCCTTTTATAACAGCTTAGAAGACAAGTATATATCCCGAGATGCTTATATGCATGCCAACAATGTATGGGAAAAATTTGCATGTAAAAATATGCGGGATTATTCGGAGCTATACATGAAAACCGATGTTTTGCTCTTAGCTGATGTTTTCGAAAAATTTCGTAGTATCAGCTTAAAAACTTATAGTATTGATCCCGCACATGCGTATACCTTGCCTGGATATGCATGGCAGTGTATGTTGCTCATGACTAAACAGAAACTTGAGTTGCTGACGGACCTAGATATGATATTATTTATAGAAAAGGGAATTCGTGGTGGTTTGAGCCAATGTTCAAAAAGATATGCTGAAGCCAACAATAAATATATGCCAAATTACGATTCTAATAAGGAAACAAATTATTTATTATATACGGATGTTAATAATCAATACGGGTGGGCAATGTCACAATATTTACCATACGGGGGATTTAACTGGTTATCCGACAGTGAAATTTCGCAACTGAATATTCTTGATGTTGCCGATAAGACAGATATTGGATATATCTTGGAAGTAGATTTGGAAATACCCGAAGCACTTCATGATATATTTTCAGATTTACCACCATGTCCGAACCATGAACCACCGCCGGAAGGTTCTAAAATCAATAAACTAATGGCTACTTTAAAAATCAAAAAAGAGTATGTCATACATTACAGAAATTTAAAACAAGTGATAAAACTCGGTGTAAAAGTTACTAAATTACACCGAGTTTTATCATTCAAGCAATCTGATTGGCTGAAACAATATATCGACTTTAATACTCTGCTAAGACAACAAGCAACAAATGAATTTGAGAAAAACTTCTTTAAACTGTTAATCAACGCTGTATTCGGCAAATCTATGGAAAATATTCGACGTCATTGCAATGTTAAATTAATAACCAAATGGGATGGGCGATATGGAGCTGAAGCGCTTATCGCCAGGCCCGAATTTAAAAGTAGTACCATTATTGATGAAAACATGATTATCGTTGAGCTCGCAAAAACCAATGTTTATTTTAACAAACCTATATACGTAGGAATGTGTATACTAGACATTGCTAAAACTACCATATATGATTTTCATTATAATTACATGTTAAAAACGTTCTCTAAATGTAATGTTTTATATACTGACACTGATAGTCTTATCTATGAAATTAAAAACCAAGATGTATATGAGATAATTAAAAGAGACTGTAACAAATATTTTGATACTAGCGATTATCCCGATGACAATGTTTATAATATACCTAGGGTAAACAAAAAGGTGTTGGGAATGATGAAAGATGAGAATAACGGCAGAATAATGACACATTTTATTGGCCTTCGCTCTAAAATGTATGCTACTAAAGTTCTTTATACGCCCGAGGAGATGCATATTGAACAGTTAAAATTGGAAGAGGCGGCTAAAGAACGTGTGGAAATTGATCAAGCGCTGTCGAACTTGGGAGTTACTAAAAAGATAAAGGGGATTAATAAATCTGTAATTAAAAATAAAATAACGTTTGAAGACTTTGTTGAATGTTTGGAATCTTTTACTGAGAAAACCATATCACAAAATTTAATTAGATCTCAAAAGCACGAATTGCATACCTTAAAACAAACCAAAATTGGTCTGAGTCCCTACGATGACAAACGGAAAATATCACAGTCTTCGCCATTGACATTACCTTGGGGACATTGTTCTCTGATGGAGGAAGATTAGTATAGGGAATGCATTATCTAAGTATATATTAATATTGTATTATATATATATATATATATATAGTTAAGTATGTTTGGAATTATCTGGAGAACTACTGTTTCGTCTTCCTCGGTGTCTAAGTTGTTAAAAGACACCACATCGACTCATCAGAGGCCTTACAGTAGCATGAGCATTTCTGCTCCCATATAATTCCACAGTTCTTGCCTATAAAAGACAAACTGAAAGTTTTGAAAGGTAGAAGTTCTTGAGATTGCTCTCTGAGATATATATATATATATATATATATATATATATATATATATATATATATATATATATATATATATATATATATATATATATATATATATATATATATATATATATGTTTGTAATATTTAAGTTACCTTTGTAAAGTAAAATATATAATTTTTATATATCACCATAATATACAATCATCATATCATAATATTTAAGTTGCCTTTGTAAAGTAAAATATGCAATTTTTATATATCACCAAACTGAATAAATAAAATAATTTGTCTTGCAATTTCTTGTCTTTTTTTGAAACCTTTTTACCAACACCTATAACTAATAACAATTAGTAACGCCTTCTGGGGCACTATATATTTTTTTGGTGGCTCGTTATTAATCTATTTTTCGACCTCTGGACAAGTTTAAAGTCGTCCAACTATTTTTTAAAAAATATTACCTTAATACTATTTAATTTTTAAATCTAGTATTATATGACGAGTTAGAGTTTTCATTGTAACTTTTTTATTAATGTAGGATTTTTAAGTTAGTCTGTATGTATTGTCTTTTTAAGACAACGTAGTCTGTTATCGGCTGACACAAATTTTTAACCAGCCAAAATATTAAATTAAAAGAAAAGGGTGCATCCTGACCCGTAAATCTAATATTTTGACATGTCTCAAGCCATGTGGAAAAGTGGGAGAGAAAATTATGTCAGCTGCATATTACATACAATCATTTTACCGTATATTTCGTTCTAGGTTTAGGAAAACTACTGTTTTATCACATTTTTAACTGACTGATCGATTATTTATCTGATTTAATATTTTTACCACCCCCTTCTGGGGGGAGGAATTTTCTACGGATTACTATTTCCATGGACGCTAGGACAACTGCAGCTGTAGTGGTAACTATTGTGCAAATATTGTATTTTTAGCGATATTTTGCGGTAGTCACGACTATATCTGATTGGTTTTTACACATGTTATTAGAAGAAGAACACCTTTTACTTCCTCTGTCTTATTCGTAGATCTTAGTGTTTATATTGTGATTTTGAAATCAATATTGCACAAGAATCTATGAAATAAAGCCCTGGGATTTTCTACAAAGTTGAACTGAACGCTTACAATATATAATTGTTTTTAATTGCTAAATGTGTATGTACCCATATTTTACCCTTGGTTAGATTCTGTCAGCTACGTTTTTACCTGCTGAACTGTTATTTGCGTAATTTATTATTTTTTACTTCATAAAATGTTGTACCTATGTCCATAGTCGCAGATCCTTGTGATATGTCGTGATTTTGATATCGGTATGGCACAAGAATCTCGAATTATAGCCATAGGATTTGCTACAAAGTTGAACTTTTTACCTGCTGTGTATGTGTATTTATCTGTCTGATAAAAAGTATGTACCTGTATTTTACCCTTGGTTAGATTCTACCTACCTCGTTTTTTAACTACTTTACCTCCCCCACTGTACATTTTTTTCAGCTATTATTTATATGTTGAACCGTTATTTACCTAATTTATTATTTTTACTCCTAAAAAATAGGTTTAAAAGTTTACAGGTACCATTCCAGAGGATTAAAATATACTGCGATCGCTATATCTAATTGTTTTTTATTTTGGACGGTAGCTGCTATATTGTGCTTATATCAATATATAACTACTATTCAAGATTAAAAGCTGTTTGATTTCAGCTATTACCCGTGTGAGAAGAAAGAAGCTGCAACATTTTTTATCTTATAATACTTTTCTGTTTTAAAAGTTTATAGGTGCCATTCCTGATGAAAATATGCAGCGATCACTATATCTAATTGTTTTTTATCTCGGGTGGTATCTGCTATATTGTGCTTATATCAATATAAATTTACTATTCGAGATTAAAAGCTGTTGGATTTCACCACTATTTACCTGTCTGAGAAGAAAGAAGCTGCAGCATTTTTTATCTTATAATATTTTTTCTATGTGTTATGACTTCAATCTAATCAAATATTCTTTCAGGTTTTTCCTAATTAACTTTTTAACTAATCTGTTTTGTAGTGTATATGTTTTTCCCTTATAACGCTAAGTATTTTATAGCTCTCTCAAAAATAGGTTTTGAACGTGCCATCCCGACTGCCACCAGGACCAATAGCAGCGATTTGAGTAGTCTTGACGTAATTTGTGATTTTGATATCAATTTACATTGAGACTTCTAAGTTTTTTGCTATTGAAATACATCTGTTCATCTAGTACATGTGAAAAACCGGAGGAACTGTATATATTAGTATTTTTTTTAGCTTGAATTTATACGTTTACTGGTTATTTTTTACTATTTCTAATTATTTTTTATCTCTACCTAGGTTTTAATGTGTTCCTAAAAATTATTAGTCCTCTGCTACATACCTGCACAGTAGAGCTCGAAAACTTATCATTGCGAATTCTGGTGCTGAAGTCGTCATGGCTGCCGTCGTTTTTTGCTGAAAATTAGGTATGTTATACGTTATTATTATTACTTCTAAACTGTTAATTATATATTTGTATTGCTTTTCGATGAACATCCTGTATATTAACTAGATGTTTTTAGTAAAATAGCCGTTTGTTTTTCGTTAACTTTAATACCCTACTCGCTATTTTATGGGGAGGTGAGGGGATGATCGGGGTTAAAACTACCCCACTCTGATAAAATTTTTCAAAATTTTGTATTAATTAATTTAATATAATAACACGTCATTAATGTAAAGTTATGGCTGCTTATGCTCTTTTTTGGGCAGAAACACTCTGCAGCAATTATTTATTGATCTATTGATAAAATAAAATTGTTTATATTGAAATATTGTGGGTGATTGATTCTGAAGCACGAGTCATGTGTGGTGGGGGTAAATAGTGTAGCATACAAATCTTATACTTCAACTTTTTTCCTCGAATAAAAACATTTTTTGAGCTAATTTTTTTACTATTTATTACTAGTTTTTTATTAAAATATTTTGAATTGATGTAACTGTATCAAGTTTAATTCGTGCTCTAAAACCTCCTATGTACTATTAGGCAAATAACATAACCTCTCTTTGCTTCTGGGGAGAGGGCGAGTAAATTTCATAAAAAGTTGAGATATTAAGCGTGCCTTATCGGGCTTTGAATACGCCTTTACCATAAGAAGCTTGGGTTTTGAGGTTATAAAATGGTTGCATATAACTTTTTTTCTCTATGTTGTACCGTATATTAACTAAATTTTTATTAAAAATATAATTTTTTGCTTAAATTTTAATATCTTTCTAGTTATTTTTTAGAGTTGGTATGCTTTAAAATTTATGTTAAGTATATAATATTACATATTTTTTGCAGGTATTAGGACTAGATTTTTTTTATAATTCGGGTGTTTGACATAATTTGAATATAAACTCGTTTTGCGGTAAACCAACACGTTTCCGGTGCAGAATAATTATCGCATTCAATATTTTATGTGGTTTTTTTTTGGAAGGAAATTGGCGGTTTTTGCTTTCTGCATGAGGTTTTATAATCTATTATTTCTAAAGCGCATTTCCTAATTTTTGCATATAAATGTGCGGCTGACCGCGTGGAATATCTAGCGACTTTGTAAAAATTTCTTTGATTAATATGGGTATATTTATTACACTTGGAATTTTTTAGGACGTCTTATCAGTTTTTTATTTATAGATTTTGATATCGCCGTAATTGCGTTCTACCTAAGCATTAAGTTTGCTTGGGTTTGCTAAGCCGGAGCTTCGTTGCTGTTGTGGGAGTTATTATAGTTTCTTAAAAGTTAAATTTTTTAAAATTTTATCTGGGATTGTTTTATAACTTAATCTTTTGGATCTCTTTGAATGCTTATTATATATGCACATCTATGGATATGATCGTTTTTGAATAACATAACTTCTTATCTGCTGGTATAATCATGCTCTTTTTAATAAGCTTCCATTTATTAACTATTCTTCTATAACAAGCTGCACCTATCATATCACATACATAGCAATGAACTACCCAACCACTGAACCACTCGACAACTGAACCGCTAAAAAACAACTACCAACCACTTAAAGGCTAAAAAAACAGGTCCTGTTCAAGCAAACTTTTTACACGTCTAACCGCTCAACTAGACAACAGCTAAAAGAGAGCCTCCCTATTCTGAAAAACAGTTAAAAAACAACTCTTGAACCGCTAAAAACAACTACCAACCACTTAACAACAAACAGCTCTGTTCAAACCACCCTGTTCTAAAGCACCCTGTTCCTACCCATCCTGTTCTAAAGCACCCTGTTCCTAACCACCCTGTTCTAAAGCACCCTGTTCCTAACCACCCTGTTCTAAGCGCCCTGTTCCTAACCACCCTAATATTAATCTGTTCTGCAAAATATATAGCTCTTTAATAATCTAATACCCTCGTATATTTAAATTTTTGTATCTTCTCCTACACCATTTTGATTATCTAATACTATTATTCCATTAACTCTTATCATTTTTTAATCAGCTAATTAAATTCATAGTAATTTCTTATCTACTAATCCACTTCCCCCGCTAAAAAATATCCTTTAATATTCTACCCCAACTCATCTAACACGACGGTGGACTGAACGGTGGCTGAAAAGTGCCACGCCTTAAAATGGTTATAAAAATGCAAATCGAACCTTAATTTTCTTATGGAGATTTACATGTAAAAATGGGGTTTGTGTCCGGCAGGACATACCTTGCCACAACTACTTGGGTGGCTACTTGGAGGGTGCGCGACAAAATTGATGTAGCTAATCGGTTTAATGTTTCTCAGGGTGAGTGTGAGTTCCAGTCTGAACAACCGATTTAATGAGGACTGAGGCAACTGTCAGGAAAAGGCCCAGAAAAGGGAGGGCCAAAGTCAACGAATGCCAAGGAAGACAGATTAATAGTCAAAGGAGCTAGGATAGAGCCTTCAAGGAATGAACGTTGTTGAGTAAATACCATTTTCGCTGCCAGCAGAGTTCGTATAACCCCGCGAACTGTCCTTAAATCGTTTAAATGAGGCAAGTCTACATTACTTTAGGCCCATAGGGCGTCCTCCTTTGACTGCAGATCACAGACCTGAAACGCTTGCTTTGTTGCAATGAACTAGTAAAGTGCGTGATGAGTGGAACTAGTGGAAGACCGTGATGTTTACAGACTGAGAGCCGCTTTTGTCTTCGTGATGATAGACGTACAGTTCCTGTCTGAAGACCGCCCAATTCACGAGTTAATGCCCGATATCTCCAAGAAGTACTTCCGTTCGGAGGTGCTATGCTATGGGGTAGAATATTTTACGAAAGCCAAACGGAGTTGCATGTTTGTGAACGTACAATGACAGGTAAAATTTATGCCCGAGACATCGTTAACAACATAGTAAAATATTACCGTTGGATTGGAGCCCGAGTTTAGATTTCTAGATGATAACGCTCGCCCACATAGAGCCAGGTTAGTTTTAGAACAGCTGAGCATTGACTAAAACGAATCATTTGCGTTACCCTCCGCTCTCTCCAGATCTAAACTGTATTGAATATGTCTGGGACAAACTTGGACGAGCAGTAATTGATCGTCAACCACCTGTTCTAACGTAAGGACACTAAGGCAAGTTTTTCGGATTTATGGGATGCCCTGGATCAAGATGAGTTAAATCCCTTAATTCTAGGGATGCTTCGACAAGTCTAAGCTGTTATAGACAACCAGAGGTGGAATTACTCGCAATTAAATAATTTCAAAAATATTTTCTGTTTTGTTACATATTAGAAAAAACATATTGTTCAATTCTGAAACTAAACATTTTAAAGATAAATAAATGTGTTTTATTTCTAGAAATGATGTGGGAACATGACGTATGTCAACTTTTTTCCTGAACTTTTTTTCGAAAAAAAAAACACAATATCCTTAACTTATTTCGATCACTTTATTAATTTTCATGTCCTCATCGTACGCACCGGAGATCGACGATTCTGGTAGGTCCAACGCAACTAGCAAAAAATGCTAAGTTCTAAATATGTGCGATGCGTGCCGATAACGTACCTGTTAACAGTTAACACGCCCTTCGCAGTCGTACCGCGCAAAAGTCCGAGTCTTGTTGTCAGAACAAAAAATTACAAAATTAAAAAAATATGTCAGGAAAGGGGACAGGGGACAAGCTGAAACTGATCTGCCTGCGAATAGCCGCCTTTAAGATAGTTTATATAAATATACGTGACTGGTGCGTATGTTTATATGGATAACGATATTGACGATGAGGAACAAATTAGATGGTTAAGGAGTTAGCGTTCTTGAGACTTTCTTAATAAGTTGTTACTTTTACTTACTGTTCCGGTGTGAAATGGAGTTTTACGGCCTATAAAACCTCTTTTATTTAAAACTGCTGACAAAGTCCGAAGTGGGATACTGTATAACTACCCTGTGTTGTGTTTTTTGCCTGGTGTTTAGTGTTTATGCCCCTAGTGATCAAAAATGGATTCCGAAAGATCCTACATACCACTCACCCTTCCCATCTTCGGACCTCTCTGGACGAGAACTCTTGTTGCCGGAGTGCGGTACAAGAGCAATTAAAAGTTTTCAGAAATGAAATAGACAAAAACAAGACTATGGTAAGGTAAGAGCGGAACCTTCTTTTTCGTGGGAAAATATTCCCAACTTTGACCCCGCTGATTTGACATTACCCATCAATAAATGGATTCGCTTAGTGGACCAAAAAGCTTATTTTGAACGTTTGACGATGTCGCGATAAAAATTAAAACTGCTGACAAATAATTATGTTTGAAGTAAAAACCGAAAAAAATCAAAAGCTGGTCTCATAACTTATGGTAGATGACGATATTTGTTCATTATCGATCGAACAATACAAGATTTGTTAATAGATTTTAATATTTTTCTAAAAGGGTATGACGCCATGACATGCGAAAATTTTAGAACAAAGCAGCGATGTTCCCGTTAAACAAAATTCTAAAATAATAATACTGCAGATAACCGATTGGAATTTGGAACAAAAAATTAAATTTGAAATCGCCTAGATTAAAATCAGCTGATAGTACGATATTACCCAGTTGTTCGGTTTCGTCAACGAAGTTCGAAAGATCATTAAACGTGAGTATCGCCAAATTTAAGTAAGCATATTTTACTAAAGTATAGACATTTCCAAGATAGACCGATGTAAATATTAACCCTACACGTCATAGTCAGACGATCTCGTCGAGCCTCCACCAGCTTCCTACTCGCATTGGCCTACCGGACATTAATTGACAGAGGCGTGCCAGACAGCTATCGGCGGTATTTCGCAGGATTGTAATTAGGCTGTATAGTGAAAAAGGCTATTCGACTTTCTTTCGAGTTTTGACTTGTTTTGTAGTTTTAATTTTTTGCGTCGATTTTTAATCGCTGTTTTGTTTGTTCGGTTGTCAAGGCTGGCAATTATTGTATTTTTTATTTAGTTGTAAACAGTTTTGCAGTTTAAAGTTTTCCTTCTCATTCTCAATGCGGCCCTGTTCAATTTCACCGTTTGAACCGATCACTGGTAGTCAGCGTGCATCTGTTTATATTCGGTCTGTCTTCGAAATAATAGACTTTATACATTTATTTTTATAGTATAATAAATCCTATCAACGATATATGTACACCTAGATGTTTCACTGGAGCGGTTTTATGGGATACCTTTTGCTATTGGTCAGTTTAAATGGTCTTTTCCTACGACATGAAACGCCGCGCTTCGAATACATCGAGTCTCATTCCATTCTATATTTTAAAAAGAGAGAGAAGTAATATCGTAACACTTTTACTCCGTCGGGACATTAGACCCGAGACGTGGCGGCCTCACAGTATTTTAATATTGCAATCCAGTGAAATATGAAATCTTCTATCGGCTTGGCTAGCACAAAATACGAATTGGCTAGCCGACCTAAAGCTTCAGTGGCGGGCGGCTGAATCGAGTTGTTGCGTTCGGCAGCAGCAGGAACGGATTTAGAATTTCGTCTACCACCTCAAGCTACACAAAAGTACAGAACAAAAAAAAACGGGCAATCTCAAGTGCGACATTACTTCTTTATTGTTTAGGGTTCTAAGAAATGTACACTATTTCATAATGGACGAAATATCCAAACCTGTTCTTTCGAAAACAGAACGGTTTTTTATGCTACTTACCAATATTGTAGCATTTTTTAAATTTACTTATACCTTCTGTCCATTTGGGCTAATATACGAAATTTTTCGGAAATACGTTTTTCAAAAAATATGTTTTCTCGAAAACAGAACTTTTTCAATAATACATATTGAAAAACTAGTGATGTTTTAAAATTTTGTTTTTCTGAAACCAAACTTCGAATTGTTTTTAACCACCTTTTGAAACTAAATTTTTTCAAGAAAACTCGCGCTTAGAATAGTATATTGTACAACGAGCATGGAATGACATGCATTTCCTACGAGTATGACGTTTGCAGCACGATGCCGCAGGCGAGTGCTGCAAATCATACGAGTAGGAAATGGTCATTCCATGCGAGTTTTACACTATACTTTTTCTACGAATATTACCGTTAATAAAATGGGATTAGTAATATTTTTCTTTTTAAGATGTCAAAAAATGTCAATGAAATTATAAAATTTTGACGCGGCACCTGTCAACGCCACCTTTGTAAAAAATACACGTGCACAAAGTGAACTTTGTAGTTCAATCACCATGGTGATTGAAGCACAATGAAAAGGTGTAAACCACAATGTACCTTGTTCTGAATCTATTATTGAACATACAATACAGGTTTTTATTGACATGAGTAGAAAATAGTTATTTTTGTATTAAGTGCGTGAAGTGAGTGTTTTTTTAATGGCATATGAGAGTGTCAATTTTTTGCCGAGACCGCAGGTCGAGGCGAAAAATTCTCTCGAATGTGCCATTAAAACACGAATTTCACAAACGAAATACAAACAACATTTTTTGTACAACTGAAAGTTTGAATTAATCGGTAAAATTGTATATTATAATAAAAATTTTACCATATAATTTCACATAATCAAGTTAACAGCCCTGTCGTTACTATAGAAATGGTTTGTTGGCACGTTGCTTGTTTTGTTGTCATACGTTGATAGCTGTTCATATTTATTGCAATTTTTTAAATAAATAGTATAAGTACTTAAAATGGATGTAGATTACGATAGTGATAGCGAGATTCCTTCAGATATAGCCGATATAGCAAATTCGGCTATAGCTAACATGTTACCGGCGAAATCAAAATTTATATACGAGAAAAATTATAACCAATTCCGTGAATGGTGCGGCAAGAAAAATATACAAAAAGTGTCTGAAAAGTAAATTTGTACAAAAAAATTCAATACATTTTTTAAAAAGTAATGTTTTATCGTTTTTTTTGTAAATCATTTTTCTAGTTAAAAAAAGTCTTTTTTTCACCGTGAAAAAAAGTCTTTTTTTCACTGTTAAAAAAACAAAAGGTTTACGTATCGATAGCGATGAAAAAATGTCAACTTTTTTTGACAGTTGTACAAAAAGAATATTTTTTAAACATTGTTTCCAAAAAGACTTGGAATATTCATATTAAAAAAAAAACAACCCTTTTTTGAAAGTAATCTATTACAGAGTAACATAGCAAATGCAAGGAAACGTAAACCTGACCAAACACAAAAAAGGTTAGTTTAGGATCTTTTTGTCATTTTTTTTAATGACATTTTCTAAGTCATTAGCGTTCATTATTTAAATTTAGAATCCCTATGTTTTCTAAAAAATATATTTGTGGGAAATGTAATTTGTGTTTAAAAGGTTCTTTTTAAAAATACATATTTTCGAAGAAGCTGTTTTTCGAAACAATTTACTTATTTAACATGAAAAAAGAAACAGCTAGAAGAGTAGGTCATCTTAGCTTACACGCGACTAGACAAATTGTTTGATTAATATGAACATGTAAATATTGTAGAATTTTTTTTTATTTATGCATGATACATTTTTACAAAGAACACCTTTTTCCATTTTTCCTGATAGTATTAAATTTTTCAAGCAAGGGCTTTTTGAAAAAGTAATTTTCGAGAAAGTAACGTACCAAACATAAGGAAACCTGATCAAACCCAAAAAAGGTTCGTTTGGGTGTGTTCAGTATCTTTTTTTCTTTAAGATTTTTCAAGCTACTAGAGTGCCTAATTTAATTTTCTAAATATTGTTTTCGAAAGAGGTACCTGTTTTAAAAATTACTTGTTAGGAGACATTTTCAAAAAAAAAGTACTTTCGAAATACGGGATTTTGGAAAAAAATCAAAATATTTCATAAATCCGTTTTCTAAAAAGCATCTTTGAAAAGAGGTCAGGACTTTTTCAAAAAATTTAGGTTCGAAATATGTTTTCGAGAAAATATTTTTGAAAAATTTCGTCAATCCGTTTTCAAAAAAGCTGTTTTTTTTTTAAAAATTACTTTGCTTTGTTTTCTCAAAAAAAAATTGGACTATATTTGTTTCGTTTAGAAGCTAAAACTATCAGTAATCAGTAAGATGTGTAAGAAATGTTTTCAGAAACAATCTAAGAGCACGTAAATCAAAAATGCCAAAAAAGGCTTGCATTTTTTATATTACATATTACTTAGTATTGATCTGTTATTCATATTTTTTTGGTACAATTAATTTCAAAGACCTTACATAGACGGCAAAATATTTGTTTTTGTTTATAATTTTTTTGTGGAACATGTAGAAATGGTTAATGTTTATGTTACAGTATTCATTTTTATATTTTGAAATTTTTTTTCTACAATATCCGCCACTCAGCAGGTGTAAAAAATAAGTATTTTTGCAAATTCGGTTTACAAAAACTGCATTTAGTTAGTATATGAGTTTGACTGTATACGCAATAAGTGGAAAGTTAAAGGACTATTAATTTGAAATTAACAAAAAATTCGTCTTTATAACACGCTTTTATTAGCCTGACTTGTAACATTGTAATGGAATCTTACAACTCACTTTTCACCCACTTGGAATTGTCGTATCGATTTGAAACTTTGCAAAACTTATGCAATTCCGGTGACAATACAATAATATTTTTTTATTATTAAAAAATAATATACAGCATGTCTTCGAAATGGAAAATTTTTTATTATTGAATTTACGAAAAAAAGTGTCTCTTTATAAAAACATCGTGAGAAAAAAGCATTGCCATTAAAAAATTTGATCTGGTACATACAGGGTGGCTCAAAAATGTAAAAGTTTTAATCCACGTGAATCTAAAATGACAGAATCTTCATTTAAAGGGAACCTGCCATTGCAAATGTACCTACTAGAGTTAATTTTTTTATGTTAGTGAATTAGGTTTGGAACATATAGCCCCAAGTCCCAAAAATAAAATTGTTTTTTTAATAGCGCCTTTATAAAAAAAGTATATCTTCATAAAAAGTTCTGCATTATGAAAAAAGAACATGGTTATCCAAAAATTTTATCTAGAGCATACAGGGTTACTAAAGAATTTAAATTTAAGTTGTGAATTTTAGCTTTTTGAGCCATCCTGTATTGTCCTACATCAAGTGTTTGAATAACCATGCCTTTTTACAATGTAGAACTTTTTATGAAGATATAGGAACTTTTTTGTAAAGTCGATAATAAAAAAAATATTTTATTTTTGGGACCTCGTGTATGTTCCAGGCCCAATTCACTAAAAAACACGCTTTTATGAGTAGCGCACTAAAAAGGTAAAAATAAATATTTTCCTTTTATAGGTAGGTAACAGAAAACCGGGGTGTACAGTGCGCGCATCGTGCGGAAAGTAAAGCTGCTTACAAATTGCGCCTCCCTTTACTCCTCACACATGCATACCACGGTTTTCTGTTAACTTGTAGAGCTATAAAACATTTGATCTTTAATTAGGTAATTAACTTTAAAAGCGTAGGCTGCAGTTATATAGCGGTCTAGGCATAATAAACACAATGTAGTGTGTGCCTAGACCGCTATACCGTTTGCAGTAATATAAAGACGCCCGAATTGGTATTTTGAAAACAGGGCTTGTTTATATGTCGCCAACTGCTATTTTTTGATGACCGGTGGGAAATGAAACAAATTATTTTGAAATGTACCCACCTGACGGCACCGGACCTTCTTAACTACTAGGACTAAATCGTTGAAATTTGGCATGATGTTTGGGTCCAAAGAAGGGGGTAAGGCGGGGCTTTTAAAAATTTGAACCCAAATGGTGGGGATATATTTTCAAGGAATTTTTAATTGTAACTTTGTCAAATATCGTATAAGTACGTACTTGATTTTCGGCATCGACGCCTCTGCTAACAGACCCAGCTGGCCAAGTCTACTCATTACTTTGCAGACAGAACTAAATTATACCGTTGAAACAACCTATATTTTTAAACATTTTACAGGTACATTTGTATTACAAAGACAGAAATTACTGATTTAAAGTATATGTTCCGGATAGTAAACATTGGGACATTAATCCGTCATAAAAATTTACTTACGCGTTTTAAATAATATTAATGCTTATTTGTTTGTACTAATTTTAAAGAAAGTTAACTGTGTTGATAACACGGCCACCAGTTAAAAACAGATTCAAGTGACCGTAGATTGTCAAAAAAGTTCAAGAAATCTGTCAAGCAATTTGCGTAATAAAAAATAGTCAAGTACATTTACAAGTCAAGTTAATTTATTCTCAAGTCAAGAAATACAGTCCACAGTCCCCAACAGTATAAATTAGAAAAAAAATTATAATATATTGTTATTAAATATTATAGTGATAGTATGTAAATGCATCATATTATGTACATAACATACACATGCATAGATATATACTTACCACCACTCATTTTCTTTTAAATGTCGAAACGTTAAAAAGAATCACTTTAACCCTGCATAACAAAAAAATCACGCAAATCTTTTAGCGAGAAATAAAATGACAAGATACGTAGTCAACCAGTGCAAGTGCAGCTGTAACCAAGTACAGCAACGCTAAAACTTAAAACACCTTTAACAATTTTATTATTATTTTGTGTTTTAATTAATACGTATTAATAAAAAATTTACGTATTTAGTAAAAATGATTGTTATTTTTTTTGGAACCGAGGAGGTTAAGGCAGAAAGCAGTTAATGTACTGCACAATTCGGATTAAATATCATATAACAGTAAGATTAGAGAAGATCTGCAAGTCAACTTTCAGATGCAAGATGCAAGTATTTTAGTCCATTGCTTATTTAGCTCATTCAGAATTACTATGGAAACATCTAACCTTCTGCTATCTGCAAGTTCACTTAAGTGGGTTTCTGTAATCGCACCAAGTCAATTTCTTGTTCCGTCGACTCTCACAGTCGCTGATTTATGAACACATTGAACTCCGTGGGATAACCCGCCACTGCTGGCGTGTTAGGACCATCTATTAAAAAGCGTTCGCACTATTGCGTCCCTACTAGCTGCTGGCGCCTTCTATCAGTGTTCGCAGATACTTGCTACAAATCGATTGGGCCAGTGTCGTTATATCGCCATCTACCAGTGATACATACAAGCCAAATACCGATCCCGCGCCATCTACTATAGATCACACAAAGCTTATTTATTAAGGGGTCTACGACGTTGTCCTCTGGTAAATTATCTAGGTGTACATATATCGTTGATCCTATCGAAAGATTAAACACAAATGTTGAGGTTATGATTTACCACTGTCAAAATATAGTGTAGAATAAATGAAAAAAATGTATTGGAGCTTATTAGCACATAACAGTTAATAAACAAAAATATTGTGACTTTTACTCCTTTAATTTTTGTAGACGTATGTATGTGGTGAGTCATTCTTTTACAAATCGTTCGCTTAAAAATCTTCATGATTTTCAGTTGGTTGGAAATTTTTTTTACAAATAATATACATAAAATTAGCCAACGCTTGTATCGGGATTTAAAAAAATATTTCTTCCGGGATATGTTATTTATGAATTTAATAGGTTGCTTGTTTCTGTCACATTGCAAATTCATTATATCCGGTTCCAAACGTCGGATTAATACCGTTGTCTCACCGTTGTATTTATTGTTGTATTAGCTTTCTAATTGCATGCTACAAATAATTTTATAACATTATTTAATAAATAATATTAATAACAAATTAATTGTTTAAATAATTTTTTGATGCCGCCCCCACAGCAGTAAATGGTGCCACTTAGATACCGTTATCGAACATTTACCAAAGTGCATGGTAATTTTTGTTTTTATTTTTTCTCTGTGTAATCGAAAAATAAGAAATCATCTAAAATTTTATCGTAAAATTTCATTTTTCACTAAAAACTTGTTTTTAAATTATCACTAAATTGAAACACTACCTATTAGCACAGATCCATATATTGCGTAGCTATATGGATCTGTGCTATTAGGTATTTATAATTTTTATTATTAACTTTTTTATTTGCAATAAATACTATCGCAATTCCTACGTTAAAAGAGTTTGAAAAAAAGCAATGAACATGAATATAATTTAATGTTTATGATAATAAAATTTATATAATTATAAATAGGTATAAATTTATTTCAAATTTTATATATTAATGAAACTAAAATCAGAGCAATAAACTACTAATGATTTAAGAAATGAGTAGGGATGATGAACAATTCAAAAAAATTTATTCATTTTTGATAATAATGTAATCAGAAAAAATGTGCAGAAAGTCGTGCGGTTATACCTGCTACTTGTTTGACTGGAAATTATCGTTGTTTTTGTCTTTTAATAATTTGACTAGTCGAAGTGCATTTTTTCAAGCAACTCTTGTTTTGCTTTGAAACTTTCCTTAAACTTCCTGTATTTCAGGTTATCGGATGAAGAATCAATTCGAAGAGATTAAAACATCTTGTTTCGTACAGGCTAATGCCTATTTAAGCTCAGACTGCCAAAACAAACGAGGGTAAAACACAAATCTTATTGGCTGTTAACAAAGACTGTAACATAGGGAGATAAACTAGTTTTTTTTTTATTTTTTATTATTTATTGAACTATCAAATTGCCATATAATAACATTCATTACACATGAAATAACATTTAAGTCATCATACATATATCAAAAACAAAACCTAATTATTATTATAAATTGTCAGATTTATTTACCAAAATACATAATTTTAAAACTAAGTTTGATTAACATTCAACGGACTGATATTTGTCTAAATGGTTATAATTTCTGGTAAACCAGTCATTACCTTTAAGGTATATTTCTGTTAAGAAAATTAAACCATTAAATAACATTACAAGAAACTGTGTTACCTTTGTTGTCAAGTGTTGTGTAGTACTCCACCTTTCCTTTAGTTTGTTTATACTGAATTTACATTTGTTGATAGTAACATTAGTCACATTTGTTGAACATCAAGAATCTTGCAGCAATTACCACATTGGCAAAGAAACCATAGAATAATTTTACCATTATCCACATTCTGTGTAGATAACTTAGAAACAGATTAAATTTAGCGTTTACTTTAAAGTAAGAACATTGACGACAAAGTTGTCCTTGGAGAGAGCGACACCGTTGCATCCTCTGCATACCGTCACAAAGCACTTTACTACTCATCAAGACCCAACTGATTAATCATTAAGGCACGAACTGACGAAAAAATTCCTAATACACTTGCCGACTCAAATAATGAAAAGATGCTAAACATTTTTTTGTGACATTTTAAAAATAAAATTGCAAATTTGTTTCCGCCCAAATCCGTACGATTTGTAAAAGAATGACTTAAAGTCAGGATTTGTAAAAAAAGTTAGCAGTAATCATAAATGCATCAGCTGTCGGCAACAATAATTAAAATAAAATAGGTTCGTCAGTCGGTAAATTACCCGATTGTCCTCGTGGTCATTCGTGAACAGTCTTTTCGATCAAATGTTATGTTTCTTACCCACGAAATCTCCTAATCGGAGAGAAATAATCAAGAAAATAAATTAACACTCGAATTTACAGTAGGTACACCAGCCATAATATAGAGGAATTTTTGTATCAACTCGTTTTTGACAGATGACAGAAGGCTGAGTGCCATTGATCATGTGATATTGTAACTTTAAAATTCCCCCATCTTTGAAATTCCATTTGTTTACCTTCTGATATTGCTATTTTTAACGTATTTTGCTGTTCGTTTCCGAGTAGCGTTTTATTAAATCATCTTTGGATAGTATAATCTTGGCTCGGATAATGTTTGATGTGTATATGCTGCAATATTCGTTAGACAGTATTTAAAATTTCCGCTAACCTTCAAAAACTGAAACAAACTAGAGTAAGACAGATCTGACATTAATGACAAATGATTTGTCAACAATGTCGCGAGATCATTAGTAAATTTTACTATAGCATTTTATTTACATATAATGTGACGTCACAACCAATAAAGTCACGTCTTGCAAGTTTTCAATTTTCTATGGAAATTTGTAACAGAAAATCTTTTTATTTCTTAATAAAAACCGAAATAAATGGATAAAAGCAGCCGCTATAAATATTTAATTTATGTAGAGAATTCGAAAGAAGAAATTTCAGATGTATTGGAATTTACATATTTATTTATTTATTTAGCATTTAGGATGCAAGCAGAACAATTTAGTTCCAAAGACTGTATCCACCATTTACAATTTATGTACATATTTATATTATGATAACTTAGAGGAAAGATTACTATTATGCTACTTAATGGTAAAAAGTATACATACAAAATAACAATAATATTAAAATTAAATTAACACACAAGTAAGTAATAATGTAAGATAACACAAAGGACCCAATCAAACCCAATCAAACCCAAGAAATGTTTTTTTTAGTGCGGATTTGAATCTCATAAAGCTTGTATTAAAAATATCAAAATTTAAAGAGCGAGACAAATCATTAAAGAGCTTCTGCAGTCTGGTAAGAGGCGTATTTAAGCCCAAATTAGTATGTTCAAAGGGTGCCCTGAACAATTCGTGGCTCCTCGCTCTCCTCAGGCTTCTGATCGGTGTATTAAAGTCAATTTGGGCCAGTAGATTAGGAAAGTCATACTTAGAATTTAGTAACTTATATAAAAACAAAGATCGGTTATTTTTCTTCCATCAGAGAGTGGAATTAATTTATGAGTTTTGATGCAGTTTCAGGTGAGCAGTTACTTTTGCGTAATATCGCTTTAATAAATTTGTGCTGAATTTGAACTGCATAGCAAGGGCTCGAGACAGCAGAAGAAAAGGATAGCTTGCTATGGACAAATGCATAATATGATGAAACCCATCATTTTATTAGATTAATGATTTTTTCAAAGTGGCTATGGAAGGTCCACTTGGTATCCAGAATAACCCCCAGACCTGTAATACCTCGCTCGCGTTTTTTAGAGCTGAATTATTGTTAGTATACTTATTTTGGATCACATTTATATTTCGTGTAAGGGAAATAGAGAAACATTTCTCAATATTTAAGAAGCAGTTTATTTTGATTGCACTAATCGTAAAGTCTATTTGATTCCTCTTATAGTAGAAGACTGTCGTCACGAGCACGAATTACGTGCATATTGCCTATTACGAGAAGTTTGCTACTGTGCCTATTGTAATAACTAATAACAAGAATATCTTCGAATGGGGTTTAGAAGAGGAAAAATGGACCAAATTTTGCAAGATACGTAAAAATGTCACTCCTAATAAAAGTTTTTGCTTGTAAAATAAAATAAGATTCGCATTATGAAAAATTTTATTTTTATACAGGGAGCATATAAATATGAAAACGTTATTTTGCGTAACAGTAAACATACCTTGTTGATCGTTTTCTACCAAAAGAACAAATCGTCATATTAATGCCAAAACTCACTGACATTTTTGTGAAAACCAAGATTAATAAGTCATTAGGTATGTTTCGACCACCCAATAAATAAGTGTAAAGAAGTCATTAACTGTTAAAACTTTTTTAAACAGCATTTCTGACAAATAAATACCTTTAACAGTAAGTTTTTATTTTGTTGTGTTTGTAAAAATCACCAACCACAACCATTTTTTTTTATTTCTTTAGTATAAAACTTACATAGCATCAAAAACCCTTAAATCACTGCAGAGTTACAAGGTGGTTAACTACCTATAAGCTAAAACAAAATGTTTATACAGGTATTAATAATAATAATACATTCCAGGGCCGTGTCTACCGGCCGGCAATTTCGTGCCCCGCACGAAGGCGACATATCACAGGGGCGCCAAAATCCAAAATCACCAAGTTAAAAAATAATCAGTCAGGAAATAAACATTACACTTACTCAAAAATCAAACATAACAGTACATTATTTCTCAATGTTTGGTTTATTTGTTCATCTGTATCCCTTGACTCCTATATTTATCAGCAAAACAAAGTTTTTTTGTTTCTGTTTATTTTTTTTGTTTAGTCAATTGTTAATTTAGGTTTCGATTAATGTTTGTTCTTTGTAATTAATTAGACTTATGTTATTTGGAGTTCTTAAAAGCTCTTTTTGCCATTATGTTTGTGTGTTCTAATATTTCTTTGTTTTTGTATTTTTTTATTTTTATTTGTTCCTGCGTCCCTTGCTTCCTACATATATCAACAAAACCAAAAAAAGTTTGTTTTTTTTTATATGTATGTTTTTGTTCAGTATGAGTGTTTGTTTATTTTTGTTTATTGTTTGTTCCTTCGTAATGGTGATACTTATGTTACTTAGAGTTTTTAAAAGCGTGGTTTACTATTATTATGTTTGTTTATTCAAATATATTTTTCTTTACATTAGTGCATTTTTTCTGCAAATAGTAGGGGCGCAAAAAAGGGTTTTGCACGAAGGCGCCTGCACCCCTAGAAACGGCCCTGATATATTCAACCTTTAAATATAATTTTCTCGAAGTAACAATATATCAGTTAGTGAGTTTTGGCACTAATCGGACAAAACTTTGAATAGTGTCGGCATTTACTTGATGGAAATCCATTATAAACATAATGATAGACAATTCTAGCCAATTTTTCACTTTTATTTAATACAAGTACTTTATAACATGAGGCGTTTCTCTACACTATAGCTTCACTCAGTCTGTAACAAACATCCGATAAAGCTATAGTGTAGGGAAACGCATCATGTTATAAAGTATTAAATAAAAGTAGAAATTTGGCTAAACTTGTCTATCACTATGTTTAATAGAACGAAATATGAAATATATTTTAAATTAAACCCTAAGCCAAACTATAAGATTTCATTAAAAACGTTAAATAACAAAAGTACCTAACGAGTTTTATCACATTATTTTTTTAAAGTCTCAACTATTCTTTCTCACACCTTTAACCAGAGTACTAATTTCTACATATTAAATAATATTGACACCTATGGACATGTTTGTCAATGTCTTTATTAAATGAAGCAATTATTTAATTTAAAATACTTCTCATCAAATTCTATCTACTGAACATAGGATTTTTATAGTCCAATGTTATGGGGATGGCCAAGTATCATATCGCTACATCATGAATCGATTTAGCGAGAAATTTGTGGGAATCCCAATAACTGAAATGACAATCTACAACATAATAAAAAAAGTTCCAAAGAACCGATGCTGGATCACGATGCATAAAATTCTACGCGATTTTGACACTAATGACAGTGGCCATGTGATGGATCGTTTGTAGAATAGAATTCTATGTGGCGTGATCCGAGACCAGGTTCGATTTTGAATCTTAAAAAGAATAATAAGAAATATGACAAAAACGATGCTGCAACAGTCTTAGTTCTTCAGTCGGTTAGAAAAACTCCTGTGATGTCCCTTAGAAATCGTGCTAAACACCTTCCAGAAGTTGTGAAAAAAACTCATATTCAGATGATCTTAAAAGAAAATAAATTATTTTCGTTCAAACCCCACTTTAACCAAACCTGGGAAGATGAAGCGAAAAGATAAGATTTTTATTTATGGATGGAAGACCAAATTTTAAGTGAAAATATCCATTTTAATAAATGTATTATGTTTTCTGATAATGGAACACATTTTCTACTAATGGAACTGTAGCATCCCAGCATGTCTCAAGAAAACCCCAAATTTAGAGTAATGAGGCGAAGACAATATTTTACAAAAGTGAACGTGTGGTGCGCGATATCTGTCCATGGCATGGCATTATAGGCCCATATTTTTTTAATAAGACTTGCAATAGAGTATCTGACTTAGAAATGCTGGATACATTTTTTAGCGATGAACTCGAAAACTTCCCATTAAATTTTCGCCAACAAAATTTATTTTCAACAAGATGGTTGTCCAGCATATTGCGCTCGAGAGGTATTAGAATGACTTCACCTCAGATTTGGTCCAACGTGGATTGGTAGAAATGTCCCAATTTTGTGGCCCCCAAGGAACTCCGACTTATCGTTGGCTGATATGTTTCTATGGTGCGGTTTAAAACAAATTGTTTATGCCACTCCAATACCAAATAATATTGAGGTGCTAAAAGGCATAATTACCCAGACTGTTCATTCAATATCCCAGGAAGAAATCAGAAATTCCTTCAGATAAAGATGCAATTAAAAAAATGTGTTGAATATTGGGGTGGAGTTTTTGAACTTTGATTTATTGTATTTCTTTGTGTATATCATATTATTCTTTGGAGTTTAATTATTAATTAAATGTTCGTATTAATTAAAAATTGCACTTGAATAAAAAGTATTTTAAATTAAATAATTGTTTAATTTAATAAAGACACTGACAAACATGTCCTTAGGTGTCATTATTGTTTAATATGTGGAAACTAGGTGTCTGGATAAAGGTGTGAGAAAGAATAGTTTTGGGACTTTAAAAAAATAATGTGACAAAACGAGTACGTATATTAAAAGATTACTAATAGCATTTAATTTAGCTACATAACATAATCTCTATTATGCCATATGTTATTTTAAACCACTTTTAGAGAGATTAAGGGCTAGTTGTACATCTGTTTTTAATTTTATGAAAAGCCATAAGTAAGTTTATGGCAAAAGGTTTACTTCAAAGTCATTTTTGGGATCAAAATGCTCTTTCTCACAGTCCCAGACCTATGTCGAACCTCTTGAGGTTTTAATCCTGTCGTAAATGTCTAAGGGATTGTAATCTAAACTTGGCAGTATTAAATATTTATATTTTCCTATTTTAAAAAGTATTAGAAGTTTACGAGAAGACAGAAACGAGGAATAAACCCTCGTTTCTCGACATTTAGTTAAAGGAATATTCCAGTATAACAGGGACGTATCTAAATATCTTTTGGCGATTTGCTAATTATCGCGATATAACGAATGTTCTTCTTTATAGAAAGGATGGAATGACAATACAGATATATGTAAGTAACTGCCAGAGTTACAAATTCAAATTCCATATGTAAAGGCTTTTGAATGTGATTGTTTTTACCTTTGGAAAGTAACCAATAAAGGTCTTTTTTCGATTACGTAAGACCGTAAAAAATAATTTAGATAATTTCGTTTTATATAAAATTCGACGTTACTCCGTCTCTGTATCATGCGAAGGGATAGACAATACATGACTTCGAGCGGAGAGTCGGGGAAGATTCCAAGGTACTGGGTGAATTTTGAGGGAGAGTCCCAGATAAAACCAGACCAGATGTGTAAGACTGTCAAATATCGTGTTCAATCTCAATGACCTTGAGGCGCGGCACTTAGGCTGCCTGCACCATCGCTTTGCGATACTGCAGGCCTCTGTACTACACGGCAGTTACGTTACATTTGAAGAAGACACGGCAGTGGCTGTGATTTAAATTTATAACCTCGGTCCCCGTACTTGATGCCACACGGCCGGCCGATCGTCTCATCAATCCTCGGCTCGCCGTCGCATGAAGTACAGGCGACATTGGAGCTGACGCATCTGGTCTGGTTTTATCTGGGTGAGAGTTCTAATCCGGTTTTCGAGGGGAGTGCTTGGACGGATCGTAGGCCGTACCAAAGAAAATAATAGCTACGCACTTTTCTTTGGCCGTACTGAAGGTGGCGGCGTCGCGACGCCACCGTCGCACATCGTGTTTGAATTACCTAATTAGTATGTAGTCAGTGCTCCTATGTAACTTAACGGAGTGAACCGATGTAAGGGTAGATGTTTAACGATATTTTTATAAGTAGTTGTGCAGTTTATAGATTATAAAGCAATGATCTTTTCTTTTTTCATCTTTTTGATTCGAGTTCTCTTGTGTAGTAAACGCTTGTCAAGATCATTGATCAGTTCTTTCTTTTACACCTTCCTCAGATTGTTCTTTGTTATTTTATATCTTTAATTTTTTTGTCTATTGTTATATCATGGTTTGTATAGCATATTTTAATTTATTTCGTAAATATACATATAATTGTTATACAAAAGTCAGGGGTTTTATTTAATGGCAAGATAGACATATTAATTTAAGTTCGAACTTCCTTGGCCCGTCGTTAACAAGAGAGAGACGACGCGGCAGGAGAGTTTTGCAAATGGCGACGACTACCAGTTATTCGATCTTCAAGATCTTCACACGAGACTTCCAGATTGGCTGCAAGATTGAGGTTTGGGTAACATAGAGCTTGGTACTGATATTCACTAAATTTGGCTTCCTTTCATTTGAATATTCATGTTACAACAAGAAGGCGTCTTTGTCAAATATATAGTTTAATCTAGATAGTTTATAAGAGCCCGAAAGTGGAATATTGTTACAGGTTCGTTTGGCTTAACCTTACATATAAAAAAAATGATTCAATCTGTGACAATAATATGACAAAACTGATTACTTTTAATATTTAAATTTTGTAATGAAATATTGTACTTCGGCTTAGGGTTTAATTTAAAACATATTTCATATTTGTTCTTTTGGCAGAAAATGATAAACAAGGTATGTTTACTCTTATGCAAAATAATATTTTCGTATTTTTTATGCTCCTTGTATCAAAAAATTTAATTTTTCATAACGCGAAACTCATTTATTTTACAAACAAACACTTTTATTAGGAGTGGCATTTTTATGTATCTTGCAAAATTAGGTCCATTTGTCCTTGTATAGTTTTGCCTTTTGTTGTTCGAATGAGGTATCTTTTTTTTTAGTAACCTCATTTCGCGAAAAGAGTTTAGTGAAAAAGCTTTTGCAAAATCTTTTAGGTCGACCAAACAGTTTAGTTGTTGAATCTCGATTTGTTTAGACACTCTGTAGCAACATCGTGTTATAAAACGCCACTAACAGACTATTCCGTAAGGGGAGACAAGCTCGAAAAAAATCTTGACACAACCTCATTTGCCAATTTGTTATTCAGAGCTTTTACGGTCGCTTCACAGCTTTAGGAAGGAGCAACGTGAAAAGTTGCTTTTTAGGCATGGAAATTTATTCAGAAAATTTCGGATAAACTTTCCACTAAGGGTACACTCTATTTTTATCTTTATATACGGTTTTATTTGCCTATATCAAAACAGAATTTGGCGAAGTTTTTATGTTTCCTCTGAAATATTATTAAAATTTAGATCGAAATATTAATTTACTTTTACTTCGGAACAATAGGTCTGGTTCACTCATTGACACCCAACAAGAGAGTTTTTTGAAATCTTATGTCTATAGCAAACCTGCAGCAATTCCGGACTTAAAAAAATTCGACGCATCGCACAGTCGTTGCGATAACTAATCTGACTTGACAAAATTATTTCTATGCTTTTTCTGGGAAAATAAAAATAAAAAATGGCTTGTATTTGTATATTTCCTCGTAAATATTTAGTGCAAACGATTATTTGTTTTTTACAAAATTCGTCACTCTTTTTTCGCACTAGTTCGCGAATGTTTCCATCAGGATCCTCCACACCACTTTTAGTCATTATGTTATAATCACGCACTCACACTCTAGTCTTCGTGAAATGTTAGGGGCATTTCGCCAAACCTCAAACAATTCTCTTCTTGGAATCACTGAAAAAATTATTACAAAAAAATATGCTTAAACATGGTTATAAAATAGTTAAAATTAAACACCCAAAGAAGTAAACTAAATGCTGAATATATTTTTACAAGGGCCTTCGACGGCCTTTGCAATTGCGGGCCTGCTATTTCAATTAGAAATTGAACAATTTAAAGAAATTTGGCTCTATAAATACGTCGACCAAAGAAGACAACAATAATAATAAAATACATAAAAATATATTAAAAACAACGAAAATACCTGTAATTTACTCTGTCAAACTCACTTATTTATTAGATAAAATTTTACCCGTACAGCGACTGTAGTTCCGAACATAAATGAAGACTAATGCCAATGGGATACAAAGGATCACGATAACAGAGACTTCTTCCTGATTTCGCGTAAACTCTATTATGTTATTCCTAGAACGGGTTGTACTTCATATATACACAACTATTTATGACCATAATAAGATAAAATATATGTTGTTTTAAAGTTCAAGAAATTTTACCTTTTGTCAAGCTAGATTTTTAATAGGAACGCCTGTGCGTCGTTGGTGAAATTCCGCCGCAATTATGAGAAAATGTTATCGAAAACTTCGTTAAAAGAGCAAGAGCATGTCAGCAAAGCCGCGGTGGACATTTGTCCGATTGTATTTTACACTTAATTGTGATATGTGTACTCTGTTCTAATAGTAGAGTATTAGCAGTTTTAAAAAAAGGAATGTGTTTTGTCTTACGAATTAAAAGGTGCGTACATTTTGAAACACCCATCACAGTGTTAAACGCTCCTTAAAAACGGTAATGCGGTTCTGGTGTCCGTAATCGGGGCTGCTATCGAGCGAATAGCTTTCTCAAATCTAAAATTTCACGTAAAATACGGTGCATCCGATCTTTCGATATGCCAATTACAATCTGGTGCAATTTTTTTCAAATTTTATTGTTTAAAAGGAAAAAATTGGAAGTGCGTTTAAACTTTTCTTTACATTTTCCGGCTTTTCCAGAATGCTTTCAGATTTTTGTATGGGGCGGAGCAAAGCTATTTAGGGATACAAATATCGTACTCTCATTTTAAGAAAATAAATCTATTAACAACACAAGAGGCATTAATAACCAGCAATGATAACCAGCAGCGGGTCTACCTCGAATTTCGATTACCGAACGTCATATATGCGACATTACTATAATTTCACTTAACAATACACCTATAAAAATTTATTGTTCTCCGACTTTTACCAAACTGTAAAAAATGCCGATTCAGAGAAAATTGAAAAATGCAATATGTTCTATGAGAAATAACATCAATGTCGCATGCATCATTCGGCAATCGCGAGTCGAGAATAAATGACCAGTGCTGTTCATAAGCCAAATCTTCACGTAACTTTATTTAGCTTTTTTATGTTCAAAACTTTTACCGACTGCTCGCGACTAACAAATAACCCAAAGGAATTCTCTTTCGTGAAGCGAAATTTATTCAACAACTTAGAATAAGCCTACTACGGCTTTTCCTGATATTAAACCAGACTGTTATATCAGAGTAAAATGTGTTTATAGGTTTTACGAAAAAATCCCTATACCTACATTGTTTAAAAAGAAAAAGAGAATCACAATAAAATCGTGGAGTTATTAATGTTAAAATAAAAGGCAGCTATCAACTCCTCAGCTATAAAGACAATACCTCCTGTAAATAAGACTACTATTTTCAGACTATACTTCTTTTAAATCATGCTTAACCTACCTATCATTAAAACCCAACCCCTGTGATTTCCTCAAGAGGAGTAACCACACTGATAAAACAGGACTACTTGTGGGAAAAGAATTGCTTCTTTTGCCAATTTTGTTCTTAGGACAAAGGAAATTTATCGGACAGAAAGATACCACTCTTCGGCCAAACACACATCGGTATTTAAAACCAGTCCCAAGTTCTCTTGGGATTTAATTCTATCAAGCTGAAAGAAATTCATTTAAACTAAAAACTTTCCCACCATAGTTACTCTATGATCTTCTATCAAATTCAAAATGCTCTTCTTAAAGAACCCAAGTATTTGGCAACCAACATAACCCACGAGGCCTAGTGCCCTAAGCCATCGTGCAAACTCGTTTTTAACGAATCGCGCGAACGTCATTCATGGTAAGAATCCCGGAATATTAGTGGTTGAAACCTGTTATATTTTCTTTGATCAGTTAGTTGGAACTGGAAGCATTTGAGTATTGGGTTAAATAGTTGGTGTTTAGACCATGTGTGGCCATAATTTGACGGTAAGTAAATGCAAGAATATTCTTTGATATTTTAGTAGACTAGTTAATTAAGAATTGAGAGGTTTATGCGATGCACATGTTAGACTATACAGAATTTACAAAACCTGGACATTTATTTTAACCTTACACATTATTTATGACTAATTATTTCCAAAAAGCTCATTCGGTACTTGCGATAAAACAACTCCTATAATTTCAAAAAAAAATTACCATAATTATTGAACTTCTTTGTAAATACTTCAGGGTAGGAAATAAAAATGGCGATATCTTTCTGCAAAACCGCGGCACTTGTTACCAAAGAATACAACCTTCTTACAAGATATTATGTCTTAAACTGAAAACCCACGGGTTGGTTGATAAAATATTAAGATTTTCTATTGATGCGTATTTCCTTTGGGTTAAGACACACTGCAAATCTGCCAAGATTCTCTTTTTCACCACTCAAGAAAATTTTCCGTCTGTCCCTTATAGTTTTCGGAATACTTTCATCACCAATTTAGGACACACTGTTAGCTATACAATTCTTACCTACAGCTTCGCTCGTATGAAATACGAATGTGGACGAAATTACGGTCTCTATATAGTTTTTCAAAAGTTATTAATTTATTTTTTTCTTATTTTCTGACAAGATTAGAACAAAGAATTAATGAAGTTGAGATATTGAAATGTCCCACTGAAGAGCAGATCAATTCAATAATACAAAACATAGGCTTCCGGCTTCAGCGAGGCATCAAAAGTTTGGATGAGTGCAGCTCAGGTGAAAATGTAAGCAAATTAATGTTAAATACCAGACAGGTGCGAGTATTTTAACTTATTTTATTCTTATTATCTTCCGACACGTTTTTATAATGTTGCTGTCTTTTGCTACGTTACCTACTTTATCGTAAATAATAATAAATAATAATTATAAATGGTTAGTTTTTGGGATATATTAGTTTTAAAATATTTTGTTTGTTTTGCGATTTGTTAGTTCTCATAAGTAAATATCATTTGTTGTAATAGCGTCAGCAAAAAACACAGGTGTTTCTGTTTTAAATATATTTAATATTAAAATAATTCATTGTTTTCTTGTTCCCTGTACGACATTTTATTTAATACATACGTTTTAGGTAACTAATAAAATAAAAAAAACTACTGAGTTTAAATTAATGTTCCTATATTTTGCAAGTTAATTGAAGTTAAACATAATATCATTAAAATGCTATTCAAATTAGGAAAACTCCAGGAAAAGGCATACATCCTTCTAGTATACACTTCTGATTTTAATTTAGTCTATAACTACACTTTTGAAACATCCCTTATTATAGGATTTTAAACGAGATAATTATTCTCTTTACCCAAAGTAACAGTTTATAGACAAGTCTTACGAAACTTCTAACAAATGACTTAATTTTTAGAGCTAAAGTTATGGAGATCTTAAAATGAAAAATTGATTTTATATTAAAAGAATTTCTTTTGACTCAAATGTACGATAATCTTAAGATAAGAAATTGAATTTGCAACAAAAGGCTTAGTCTCTTTACTTAAGTTCAAGATGATCTTAAAATAAGGGACAGAATTTGTAACAATTAAATCAAGTTTGTGGCTCAAATCTACGATTATTTTAAAACAAAGAACGGAATTTGCACCAATTAGCTCGATGTTATGCGTTCATGTGCCCGGAGTGCATCATATTTTGGCATAAATCCCTATTCTCTTACTTGACAGTTTACTACTTTCCTAGATAAAGGATTGTAAATTCATATTCTTCTGGGTCAAAGAAATAAATTGAATCTGAACCAAAGAAATGTATTTCTTATTTTAAATTCCTCATTCATTTGGCATATATCAAAAGAATCATTCGTTTGAGGAAATGTCATATTCTATTAAAACAAATGATCCTTTTTATCAGTGCAGGTTCCTTTCCCATAAGCGAAACTAGAGGGTGCTTACCCTAATAACACAGTACGTTCTGTGGATGTACTTTTTAGGTCCTAAATAGGTCTGAACGTCCAGTACCCACCGAAGTCGTTCCAAAGACGTTTAATTTGTAACGTTACAGGTACGTTAGAACGTACATGAAACGATTCTCTAGGACAAAGGAACTGAATGATTATTACTTGCGTTTATATAATATAATTGATAAAAATTTAATACATTATACAAAGATTTTATTTACATTTAAGATTTTGGTTCTCATGATGCTATCTAAATTATTTGTGAATACCCCCTGCGGTATATGGCAATTTTAAATTTGGCGCTTTTTACCGATTGTGAACAGAAACATGATTGGTTGCTGTTTTCTGCCGGAAAACGATGCCAGCCTATGCGCAGTGATTTAGCATACGATAGTGATGACAACTGTAACGATAACAGGCGGATAAGAAATCTGATATAAATCATAGTTAAAAAGTCATTAGAAATTTGCTAATTTAATTAGAATAATAAAACTAACCTAATACTTTTTTTAACCTTTAATGCCTATGAGTTTCACGATCAAGAAAACAAAAAGAATAATTGTCGTCACTCTTGTAGTACAGTTATTGCCACAACTGTCCTTGTCTCCATATATCTATTACTACTATATTGTTAGCATCCAATCTACCCCTTGTTAAAATTTGAAGCAAAGATAAATCTTTTGTTTTGTACCACGTGATGTTCAGCCCTTTTGACGGACTGTCACTTGCTGTCACTGTCAGTTCAGATTCAGACATAGTTCTGACAGCGGTTTAAAACGTGAGCTTCTTGTCGGTTACCTTTTCGTCTTTTTACCTTTGAAAAGTAAACATAAATGTGTTTTTATTTGTGAAAAGTGGATTAAAAGTTAATTATTATCCTATTTACGATATTGACATAGCTAATGTACCGATAATGCCAGTTTTAAGCAGCAAGAAGTGAAGAAATTACTTGTAGTTTTAGCGGTGGATATTCTTCACAAGAATGTAAACTGAAGAGTGAATACATCATTTTTAATTTGAGATTTTGGGGCAAAACGGGTAAGAACATTATATTTAGAATCAAAATCTTCTTTAATAATTAATTACCTACCTGGCTTGTCAGATTCAAATTTGGACTTTTAAATATGACAGGCGTGAGCGGCCATGTTATCATCTTTGGTGTTTTGATTGGCGGACGGTACGTAGTATTGAGTTCACTTGTTTGGCAAATCACGTGGTGATTTATGAGGGATGTTCAGGACGTCACGTGACTTTTTACATGTGGTTTCCAAAGGCTACGTCTTTGCTTCAACATTTTTTCGTCGTTCACTATATAGTTAGTAATAAATATATGCTTTTCTCCGTAACGTAACCTTACTTTTTTCATGACGCCATCTTTGATATCAGCAGCTGTGTTTGTAATTCGTTTAATAAATAAATTATGTGTAAGGTAGGAGCGTGAATTTTGATTTGTGATAAAATATCAACAAATAAGTATATGTATATTTTAAACGATTTATTTATTTTTATTTACTTATTGTTTTACAATGGATTCTTAAGATAATACAAGAAGACTTTAGGGAAAAGGCTAGATCACGATTGGAAGCCAGAAAAAACTGGATAAAACCCGGAGCAATAAATGTCTTTTAAACAATATTAGTGTTTACTTTTAGTACCCAAAGCCCCAAATGACAAGTTTGTAATGTAGCGTTGATGCTTAGTTTGTAAAAAGTATTTGCGAAATCATATATATATGTGTTCATAATTCCTGGTATATCCGGTGGTCTCTATAAAACGTTCTGTAAACGTTTTAAGTACATTATTGTGTTATTAGGGTAGGGGGCTTAGCCCCGCAAAACCAAAATTATTCCCCTCCCCCCAACTTTCAGACACTTTTCGATAATATTAACATACATTTAATTTAATCTACAATAACTACTATTATGTCTATTAATAACACAATTATTACTGTTCGCGAGGAGGGTGCGGCGCGGCGACTGCTCTCTGTGGATCAAAAATTGGCCCCGATATAAATTTTTCGTGAGTGTCCGGAACGTTTTCCAAAGAACAAAGTGAATTTTATGCGCTGACAAAACAACAATAGCAGTTTGGCGAGCGTTTCAAAGATACCGAATCCATGGAGGAGCCGCGTATCGTAACGGGGGGCGCAGTGGGCGAGGCACAGCGCAGTGATGGAGGCAGAAAAAAAGTCCGACAGCAAGACCAGTACGCTAAATATACTGTACCCTTAATGCCACCTACACAGGTCATCAGAACAGGTCACTCCGAGCAGCTAATAGGTATAGTAATTTCCACATCCGCTGTTCGGAGGAGATTACACAAACGAGGGATACGTGCCAAAAGACGCGCGTCCTTTTGCTTGCTATCTGTGTGCATGTTTACGGATGAAAGTAGGTTTAATTTTAATCACTCTGATGGGCGAATCTTAATTTCGAGAGAGAGAAATTAAAGATACCGAGAAGAAAATATAGACGCGAGGGTAGAGCATTTGGGGGTGTTGGAGTGACTATATGAGGTGGTGTTATAGCGAATGGTAAAAGTGATTTGATTGTTCTAATTTGGGAAACTATTAATGCGGTTAGGTACAGCGGCATGTGTATAAATAAGATTGTTATTCCCTTTCTAAAACTTTGCGAATGATTTTATATTAATAGACGATAATACTCTACCACATAGAACGACAATTGTTCAAGAAGTTTTGAGGGAGGATAACATTGAGCCAATGGAGTGGCCTGCTAGATCTCCTGATATGAATGGTATAGAGCATGAATAAAAGTAAAGTTGAATCAAGGGGAGTACGAGTTTGATAATGTATTGTGGATGATTTTAGCGAATGCACTTAGGGCAGAGTGGAAAGCTATTCCCCAAGACTTTGTTGCGAATTTGATGAGCGGAATGCCAAGAAGGGTAGCAAATGTGCAACGAGCCGGAGGTGGACTAACGAAGTATTAATGAAGAAGGGTATGTAAGTAAAAACACTAAATTTATTTTCAAATTTAAATTATTTTTTGCCCTGCATTATGGGAAATTGGAAATGCGGACATTCGGTATACATTTGCCGACTGGCTAAATGAAAAGTTGTTTGATTATCGATGAAACTGTAGCGGAATTTTAGAATTTGTTTCATAAAAAAGACCGTTTTTGGAAAAAATCGACATTTTCGGTTAGAAAGCCGTAATAAAAAAACTGACAAAAATCGTCCCGAGATATTGACTTCAAATCCTGCCTAGTATGCAATACGAGAAACAAGTACTAGTGCAAATATAAGAACTTGACTTTTAAAATTTTTGCACTACTTTCTTCTCCCCTCTGTATAATGTCCAGATAGACTGGCGCAAAAGGGCTTCCTGAAACGAAATGTTAACAAAACGGCCTTTCAGAATCTGAAAAGCTTATTAAAATCCGTCGATTCGTTTTCAAACTACAGCAATTTAAATCTAGTGCTGAAACTTTGTTTTTTCGTTTCTTTTTTGACGAGCAGTGTATTTACAACTTGCTATTTTACTTGGGACAGAGAAATAGCTTTTTTCATGGGCATGAAACCCATCGAAAAAAATTGGCCAAACAAATCCCTTAACATTTAGACCCAAATAAACCCTTAAACCTTAAATAAATACATAAGTCGACCTTCTGGAAATTAAATCTTCTGTAATTCAATTTTCCGTTTCTGGTGGCTGACCCCTAAGAACGTTCTTGACGACTTGTTTTAGACGGAACGTCGTCCAAGATTTGCTTCCTGATAAATGAATGTAACCCGAACAAAAGGCCATTTTCTTTTCCTCTAATACATTATTAAGAACTATTCTCATAGCAAAAACAACAAGAAAAAATCTAGCTATTTGCTTGTTTAGATTCGTATTCGAAAATCATAACATGACCCTATCATTAGCCAGTTTCATATTAGGATTGGGTATTGTCTATGGCAAGGCATGGGATACAACTAGGGATGGCATTTCATATCGATATCGGTGTAAATCCATGCCTGTTAATATCGAGTGTTCAGGTAGGTACTTCGGGATTTATTTTTTAAATTAAACCAACAATTTTAGAAAAATGGCATGCTTGTTTATTTTGCCAATAAGTAAAAACATGGCAGTTATGTTTTAAAAATAACATTCTCCAAATGTCCCCTTCGGCTGTTTCTGTACATGACCATTCTTTGAGTAAAATTGTCAATAACATTTTGGCACAGTTCAGTTTCACCAATAACTAGACGAATGTTTTGCTTTAGGTCATTCATTGTTAGAATAGACTTTGTCCTTGAGAAAATCCCACAAAAAAAAATCGAGGGGAGTTAGATCGCATGATCTTGCACGCCACTGAATATCACCATATCGAAAAATAACGTTTCTACGAAAAAGTGTCCGTAACAAATACAAAGTTTCCCTCAACGTATGACACGTGGCGTCATCTTGTTAAAAAAAACATATCGTTAAGGTGCATATTATCTAATTGGAGCCATAAAAAGTTTTATTTACCAAATTGCGGCAGAGTTCGCCATTAACATTAGCCGTTTCACTGTCGTCATTTTCATGAAAAAATGGCCCTGTAACACCCAGTGGCGGCTCGTGTACCTAATAACAGGTGAAGCGGACGCAAAAAATACTAACCGGCAAATTCGCCATTTTATAACTAAAAAGAATTTTGGATTACTTACCAAAGCCCGCCTTCTTTTCTCCGAACCCGAAATACAATCTATTAACTCATTTTGAATTGGCTTAGAGTTTGATTGAACTTCTTTCTACAGGGTCTATCGATATAAACGCATTAAAAAGTTCTTTAAATTTGCCACGATTGTCCGAACAATCCGATTCATTGTGGCCTCAAAAGGCTAACTCTTGCTTGCCAAAATAAACGGCTACACGAATCGAATAGGTAATTGCATTAATCTTCTATTTAGAAGGACGTTGAAGTTTTTCATACATAATCTAGAATTTTCCCTCAAAGTGTCTTCAATTGTACTGAGGTTTTTCTTTAATTCTGCAAACATTAATGCACACCGTATATGTTCCGAAGAAGCTTCGTGCTTATGACAGCCTCGCGTGACATTGTCAAAATTGTTAAACCCATTGTTATTCCACGCACCCGATTTTATACCTACAGCTAAACAGGGCATACAAATGAGTTTTTTAAATAAAGACTTCCACACAGCCACTTATATATTCCGAATACCACTCATCCCGAAACTTTCGAACAAACACTTTATCTTCTGATTTTCCTTTTTTGTCTACTTCAAAAGGAGGCAGAGGTCTTCTGAATTTAAAAAATCCTTTTTATCCTCATTTTTCCATCTAGAAAATGGACTTTCTAGCAAAACGCACACCGGATCATATAACGGAAACATTTCTACGATTTTAAATTTTAACACTTAATTCGCAAAAAAAAAACAATAAGGAAATGAACATAAGAATATAACAATTTTCCGATTGATAAAAAACTATTGTTGAGTTGTACGAAGCGGCTTTTAAGCTCCGCGACACCCGCAAGTATTTAAATAGTCACCTATTGGCCATCCCGTTGTCAAAGCAACCGCCGTAAATAACGTTGGTAAAGTTCAGCGGGTTAATTTGACTCAGAATCCGCGGCACTTGCTTATTTGTTGTGAATGTGCTAGGCTTATAGTCGCGCTCAGCCAGTTCAGCAAAGGCATTTTTTTTTTGAAAATGCGTGCGGCGCACTACGTTTTATAATACACACCTCCAGCCCACAATGTACACCCCATAGTTACTCGAAGAGGATGTAAAGGGTTTTCTTCAATCACTCGAGAATTACTTCACTCACTCACTTTCCCAAATCCTACACTGGAAAAAAGGATACCTTGGTTGAAACGCATTTGCATTTTACTCAATGACGCCGCGACTTTGAATCTTAAAAAATGTATTTATTCTCTTATTATCAAATCATTATATGATTCTGAATATATGAAATATGCCTTTGGCCTAAGAGTAATGGTCTGTTTCCAAAATACAAGGTTTCTCAATTTTCTTAGCCTAAGGAATAAATAGACATAATTGAAAATAATAATATATTATCTTAAGAGTTTAGGTTCTTAATTAAAGAGTACATTTTTTGAGTATCTTCAATTTCTAATACAGAAATTTAAATGAAATGATTTCTTTCTTAATTGAAGTTCCCCTATTTTTTATGAAAATCGTGGTTTCTTGCTTTAAAAGCATTATGCTTCAATTCTTTTCAAGCAAAATTGTAAAGTTCATAATAGAAACTAAATTATATTTGTGATAGATCGTCGGTTTCTTCGTTGAAGACGTTCTCAGATTTGATTCAAACAGTTGGTACTTTGGTCCGATTGTAGAAATTTTCAGACGTTTCGCCTTGAGTTGCACGAGTCACCTTCAAGTAGGTTCACCAGTGGACAAAAAAATCGCACATATGAATAATTCGCAGTCTAAGTTCCAGCCCCCTAAAAATTATAAACTGTTAATTATTTGAAGTATAAGAATTTATTGTAAAAATCTGAAAATGTTATTACTATAACTAAGTATTACGTGACCAAATAACCAATTTAAAAAAAAGAACATTATTTGTATGCATACTTACATCTTTTTCCAAATTATCGATACCAATCTTTAATCTAATGATATCTCCAAAATTCCCAGATCTTAGCGAAGTAATCTGCCCCTCTGTTAAATAGACAAACAACTTTGGCTCGTTTTGTTCTAAAAATATTAATTAGTTGTTACACGATAATTTTATACGAACCACTGTGCAATTTTTGGCTTAACTTAATATCTGGCGCAAGTAAAATAACTGGGATCTTGATAAAAATACTCCGATGTAATAATTAAATCATGATGTAAATAACTAATCAAATAATTTAATATAGTATTTATAATAGCAATTATTTATTACTATTAAATGACGTTGATTACTTAATTGATTTTTGTTAATTACACTCCTAATTGTATGCAAGCAGACTCTGACAGCTTGTTTAGAAAGATTAGTATCTTTAACAAAAATCACGGTCTTTATTAAAAAAGAGGGAGAGCCTCAAACAAAAATTTATAAACTTAAACTAAGAAATAAGTCTTTTATTTTAGGCACAAGGCGGATCTGCAAACAAGTAACTGGTTTTAGTTTTAAGGACAACAGAACTTTTTATAACACGATGGATCCTAAAAGACGGACGCCATTTTTACAACCTCGTGCTTTATACAGGAGAGTGATAAACGCTTAAACAAAAATATTATACTGCCTAATAAAAACCATAGCAACATGTTTTGAGCCCAGTTTTTAATTTTTGTGTCCTACGTGCTTAAAAGGGCTAAAATAACCCGTAATTGGGTCGATGAATAATTTTTGATTTTACTGACCGTATACTAATTTAAGCTCCATCACAAATAATACGAGCTGAAATAATGCAGAAATAAGTCATACGTACCTTCGAATTTCGCCACTAAGTGGCCCAAATTCCAATCTTTCAATAACTGGTGAATTGCCATAATAACCGCCAAGAGCACAATACAGATCTGCCCTCATCAAAGGTTTATTGCGCGACTAAATTTTGGTCGGTGTGCGCGGCTTTGTTAAAAACCATTCGGGAATTATCCAGCACGCAAGCGATATGTAGGTAGAGCGTAGAGCACAGTATCTTGTTTATTAGCTGAGTCTTTGTAAACAGATATCTGATAAAAGGGTGCATGTTGTGTGCACATTATTGTCTTAAAGTAATCTTTTTTCAAAAGAATTTGTAAAATACTTCAATAACCTTCGTGTTCTTATGGGAAAATCAATTCTGTTAACTCAATGTCTTCGCTTTTATTATTATAAGCCTCAATTCTTCTTCTAAATTTTTCTTGAAAGCAAGTTGTTCATTGTGAGTAGTAAATACATTTACTTATTCACCCTGACGGGTTGGGTTTTCTTAAATTTTCTGATTGTTATGAAAAAAAAGCGCCCATGTTTCGCGGAACCCTTAAGTGGTCTCCACGTATCCTCAGGGTACCGCGAAACACAGTTTGAGAAATGCTGCGTTAGTTAATTTCATTTTAGAGGAAGTTAGAAGTAATGCAGAATTTTGCAATAAAATTATCTTTTCCGACAGCTCATTTCCACCTCGGAGATTATGCGAACAAGCAAAATTGTACACTAAAAAAGAGTTCCACTTGTGTCAAGATATTCAGTGATCTTGTCAAGATCACTGAATATCTTGACACAAGTGGAACTCTTTTTTAGTGTACAATTTTGCTTGTTCGCATAATCTCCGAGGTGGAAATGAGCTGTCGGAAAAGATAATTTTATTGCAAAATTCTGCCTTCAAGATCACTGAATATCTTGACACAAGTGGAACTCTTTTTTAGTGTACAATTTTGCTTGTTCGCATAATCTCCGAGGTGGAAATGAGCTGTCGGAAAAGATAATTTTATTGCAAAATTCTGCATTACTTCTAACTTCCTCTAAAATGAAATTAACTAACGCAGCATTTCTCAAACTGTGTTTCGCGGTACCCTGAGGATACGTGGAGACCACTTAAGGGTTCCGCGAAACATGGGCGCTTTTTTTTCATAACAATCAGAAAATTTAAGAAAACCCAACCCGTCAGGGTCAATAAGTAAATATATTTACTACTCACAATGAACAACTTGCTTTCAAGAAAAATTTAGAATTTTGAACAAGTTGTATGAGCTTCAACGAGTTTGACTGCTTCTCAACTATAAAAGGCTTTTTGGAAGAAGAAGGGGTTGAAATGGAAGACATATATATTGATGAAATTATTCACCACCTGACATGTTTGAGTGAAGCTTTTGTTCAGTACTTTCCAAATGAACAGCATATTGAATATCAAAATTAATTCTGGATTAAAACCCCATTTATTGTGCATGAATGTCATGCACAACAAATCATGTGCATGTGCATCATGTCAGCTAAAGAACAAGAAACTTTTATTGAAATGACATCTGATTCTTCGTTGCAAGAAAAATTTGAATCAATGCAGTTATTAGAATCCTGGTGCAGTTTAAAAGATGAATTTTACTCGATTGTCGTAAACGGCGGTGTTGGCGCTTCTACCATTTGCAACTACATATATGTATGAAACGGGGTTCTCAGCTTATGTGTCGACAAGAAATAAATACTGCAATAGACTTGATGCCGAACCTGACATGAGAATTCAACGTTCCTCCATAGTATTACGCCTCTCTGCGAAAATAAAAAGCAGTGCCACTTATCGCATTACCATTAAAAATTTTAATGCTTTTTGAACAGAAACCTTTCTTTTGTTTTATTTTTAGATCTTAGAAATGCAGTTATTTTATGAAACTTTTGGTTATTTATTATTTTTATTATTATTATTTATTTATTTACGGGACTAAGCCCAGTAAAATGCAATATAAGCACAGGATTAGTTATACAAAATATAAATCCTTAAATCTACAATTAGTAGCATAAATAAATGAAGTATACAGCGCAGTACAGACAAAATAATACATACATATGAATCTAGACTCTAGACAAACACTAGACAGTAAGATGTGCCAATAAATTTAGCAACAATACGCTATTTTTGAAGTTAATAAATATGATTTGACATAATTATCGTTTTTGTTGCAAATGGTCGCAAATAATCCAATTACAGACGATACTCGGTTGCATTAAAACCATATTTTCTGTTGAGACAGACCAGTGGTTCCACGTTAAAAGTGGGCACTAAAAAGGTTTCCACTTAACAAAAAGATTGAAAAACTCTGAACTAACGGAGATGCTCACGGTCTAGGGGCTTTGACTCTTGAGTTCGTTGAATTTTATTCGCGTGCAAGGCCAGACCTTTGGTCAAAATTGGATGCAGAGAGCTCTCCGTTACAAGAGTCTAGAGGTTGGGGGGAACTGTTTTATCCCGGGGTTGCGCATGCCCAGAGGAAAACAATAGTGGATTTTTTCGCACCGATCCCTCTTCGCTTGCGAGGAAAGAGACTGGTCAGGGCCCCTAACCAGGTGCTAACCCTGTTCCGACCTTAGGGTGCCCTCCGATCCACCGTTCTGGACAACAAACAAAACATAATTTTGAGGTTAAGGTACCTAGACACGATAAATTGTTTGCTCCGAACATTTAAAAAGAACCAAAAAAAAACTTAGCAACCCTAGAACTGAGCAAACCTGTCCAAGAACCTTTTAGAGCCGATTTCCTAATTTTTTATAAAATTTTAAATGACAAAAATTAAAAAAAAGATGCGACCGAGCACGGGATTCGAACCAAGACGTCAGGGTTAATAAGCTTCTTTTCTTTTTAAAGACTTTTATTAATTAACAATATAAAACTATCTACAGGGTGCGCATAAGTATATAGAAACAAAATGTATAAAGGGCGCGCTGGAGTCTGCGACCATGGACGGCGCTTGCCTCTCAGCGGAGAGAACCGGCGCAGCCGGCGAGCTGATGTCGGCTCTGGGGGCACCACAAGTAGACGCAGAAGGTGATCAGTGGACCATCGTCCGAGCGAGTGAGCTCCTACAAGGCACGAAGGTTAAGCACTGAGCGAATGCTCTTGGAAGTAGTAAATGTCTTGTCGGCGAGAATTAGTTGCAGTGATGTTTGTTAGTGCTGTTTCAGTAGTGGAAAAAGTTTGTCAAAAAACCCCTTCGAAAAGATATGCTTGGAACTTACAGACTACTATTTACAATATATACAGGGGGGAAGTGGCTTTAAAGAAAGGTTAGTGATCAGGTCTAGTTACTGGTGTTTGGTGTGTTATGCATGGTTGTTATGCATGTTGGTTCGTCCATGAGTTTATATGTGGTAATTGTCTAAAGACTGTACGAAGTTGATGGTTTCCGTCAGTCTCTGTTGTGCGTCTGTGATTCGTAGGATGTTCACTAGGTCTTTGAGCATTCGATTCAGCTCTGTTAAGTCAAATGTTTTCAGTTCCTTCATAGTGTGCAGAAGCTCACTCACCTGCGGCCCCCGCTCACCTCCTGCGCCCCCAAGTGGTCCTCGGGCTGCGCCGATTCCCCGCAGAGGGGGAAATTCTTCATTGAAGGTCGTGGATGGTCTCTGCTGCTGACGCTGGCTGCTGCTGGTCGCGGCACTTGCTCTGCCGGGGTGCTGCTGCTGCCATGCATTCGTCAATGGGAGGGGGGCTGGCTGGTACCTGGCCGCTGGTCTTTGCTGTGCTTGCAGCTTTTCTATTTTGAACTTGTATGCAGGGCACGCCGTGCTGTTAGCTTTGTGGCCTTCATTGCAGTTGGCACATTTTTCATTGCCACCGGGACACTGCTGGGTTAGGTGGGCTTCTGCGCATTTCAGGCACTTGGGTGCCCGGTGGCAGTAGGTGGTGGCGTGACCCCACGCTTGACATCGCTTACATTGGATAACGTCATGGGATTGCCTACGTCTTAGGGTTAATAAGCGGTTGCTTTACCCACTGGACTACGTGGCTCATGCTAGGAAATCGGTAAACTTATTAACAAGTGCATCATTTATATTTTTGAGGTTATTACGCATGCGGAAGCCCGGGATAAAAATGTTACCTCCCAACCTGTAGACTCTATACCCTCCGTTGTGTTCAAGTGTTGGAATCAACGACGAACTGGGGTTCAAGGATTTTCGGGAACATGTTCACGTACTCTAGCGACATTTTCATTAACTCGAGCACTACACGAATGCACTGGCACCTTTAAATCAACAACGACAACAAACGATTCGGAAACCTCAACTTTTTGAATAAGATTGCGAATTGCGTTGTCACTAGATCAGTGTTTCCCTATTAAAATTGGCGACGGAACACTTTTTAATTAGCATAAAAGTAGAGGAACCCCTGGGTACCTTATCGACAAATATAATTTTAAGATAATGACTAGAGTTACAACGCGGCGAGTGACGCAAATGGCGGCGACACTGGGAATTCTGTACCGGCGCGTGCCAGCGCAGCGCCTCGACTTCAACGCGACCTATTCAGAGACCAGCCGCCCTTCTTGGATTTAACCACCTGCTTTAAAGTGTGTACTCTACGCTGCTAGCAGGGACGTAATCGAAATAAAGTACCTTTATTTTAAAGATTTTTAAATATCGACCTACCCACACCTATGCTCTCACTCGCAACATTGTAACTCTAATAATGACTTGTTTATAGAATTTTATGTTCCATTTTTTACTTAACAAAAGCTAAATTCAGATATTTTATAGGTATGTTAAGTAAAAATTAAAAATAAAACTTCGAAGAGATAATTTGAATTTTTTTAATTAACATCAGGATACTAATTAAAAATAAAATAAGAATAATAGAAACAAAAACATGCATGCAACAAGAAAATAAGTCAGATAATTAGAATAATTCTGACAAACTAGTGGGACGCGTGCATGCGATTTCACTCTATTTTGGGAAATTCTTTTGATATCCGACTTGATACTGGACAGCTGTATGCGCAAGTCGGGTGCTGCATTTAGTATATTTCTATATTTTGTTTTTATTGGAACGTACAAGGAAATCCAGTTTCACACAAATAAGTTGTAAAGAAGGGCAACAGTACCTACCAAGGTACGCCTTCATACTTCTTTAAATTTTTCTGGTAGTTCGCTATCAGATGTAATTTCAATAAGCTTCTCGAAATCCAAACTCGAGAAATCAGCAGGCTTTTCTCTAATTTGAAACGGATGCTGAATCCACGAGCTAAGGTCTCCAATATCATTTAAAAAAGGGAAATACTCTTTAATAGATGTAGTTAAATTCTGTAAGTGCTTCATAATATCATAACGAACATCATCTTCCAATATAAATTTACTCTCATGAAGAAAATTTGTCAATGGTGGAAACCTATTAAAGTCATTTTGATCCGCAGCCGATCGCCAATGTTGCAACTTTCGTGACAGTGATATTATTTTATCTTTGGCCCAAAACACATATATATCTTTTCCTTGTAATCCCAAACACATCTTCATTTTTGAAAACATATCGGCAAGATATGCAACCCTTGATAACCATGAATATGATTTAAGTTTATCTGATAAACAAAGTTTATGGCCAAGGAAAAATACTAAGAGTTCTTGGCGTAATTCAAAAAGTCTAACAAGAATTTTACCACGTGACAATCATCGGACTTTAGTATGTAGAAGAAGAGATGTGTGGTAGCTACCTATGTCACTGCACAAAATTTTCAATAACCTAAACTGTAATGGAAGGCTTTTAACAACACCCTTTATTTAAATGTATAGGTAATGTTCAAATTTTCTCCCGATTTACTAAACGTAGACTTGACCGATTGTGTGATTTTTTTATTTAAAGCTCTTCACCCCCCAACGTATTACAACTAATTTTTAATATAATTTTCATACCATAAAATCTGAAAAACTCTTTACGCAGGCTCTCCCTCGTGAGGTAGTTTTATGAAATAAAATTTAAAAATGCACACTATTTTGTCTGGCGTCAACAGTAACACAGAAGTTACATTAACTAATGAAACACATTTTATAGTAGAAAACCCTAGGTAAAAATTTAGAAGTTTTTTTCCATCCTCAACTCAAAATAAAATATTATTAGAACTGGGTAATCTTATTTTTATATTTCTCTAGGTTTCTTTACACACGTCAGTCAGGTCACAGGTCAGATATTTAGTCTCAGCCATGAAAAATATCGTTTCATTGAATTTGTACGACGGCACTTATACACGTCCATCACCATCCCGATGTCGGTGATGGATTTGCACAAATATTTGAAACTATATTTTTCGTAACTGAGACTAAACGACTTACCTGTAACGTGACTTATGTACGTAGATTAACCTTTTTACATATAACATATCACATGTTAACTTTATTTCCAAGCCAAACAAGTTTTCTTGCAACGAGTATCTATCTGGATAAAATAAAAGCGAACGGTTTCTTACTGATAACCAGAAATCATCCGTCCGTGAACTGCCACCGCTTATCGATCACTAGAAACTCATATCGCCCATCCCTATCCACAATTCCACATAAAAAAGAGCCTTCTTTGTGCAGTGAAATTTATTCAAAAACTTAGGATAAGCCTGCTAGGGTTTTTCCAGATATTAAGAGAGACATTGTTGTATTAGGGCAAAATGTGTTTTTCAATAGGAGTCGTCTTTTGTTTGGGGGATTTTACATCAGACTTGCATTTATTTTTTAAAAAGTTTTTCGCATATGCTTTCATACTTGCGTTCTTATCTCATTGTGAAAAATATTTATTTATGGTTTATTGTTACTGCTGCGCACTTTTTAACAAAAGAAAAAAACAATTATCACGCGTATTTAATGCATAAATTTAGGTTTAAATCTGATCTAGATTTTCAAAGGCTCTAAATGTTATTCCATTATTAAACGATTTCAAAAAGGAAGGTTTACATTTCGTCTTGTATGTATGTTTTTTATGTATGTTCGCGCATAATTCTTGAACAGCGTGGCCCACCAGAAACTTTCCACCCAGGATTTCTCCTTTTTGACGTAATAAACAGAAAAAAAATTAACTATCCGACGTTAATAAAAAGTGAAGAGGTGGGAGTGATAGTGAATAAAATAGCGTGGCGGGAATTTATGTTTAAATGTTGAACAGTATGTCATGTCATATGTCATTGTATCATCTCAAACCTGAGATCAGAGATCCAGTTTTGCCTAATGACTGTGTCAAGAGCTTTGTGTGACATGTTGTTGACTTTTTAGTTTTATATACATAAGTAAAGAAAAATCAAGATGTCAATCTGAAGGGTGTCTAAATAGGTACTTGAGGATTAAAATTTGGAGCTATTTTTTACAAGCTTTTATTTATCTTCACCTATTAGTTTGTTAGTTACTACGTTTAAGTCAAATATTGCAATAAAAATTTCGACTAGTTTTAATTAAGCTTTGAAATTTTATACACGTGTTTAAGTCCGGTGACAATGCAATGTAGTATATCTAATATTATTCTAAATCCAATATGGCGGACGCCCCAAGATGGAGTATTACCTTTTTCTTCACAATCCCCTTGATATGGGTATCAAATGAAAGGGTTTGACGAATAGAATACTATAAGCTATGTCACGTCATTCTAAGCACAAAATGGCGAACGTCACAAGATTGCAGATTACCTTTTTCTTCACAACCCCCTTGACATGAGTATCAAATCAAAGATTTTAACGAGTAGAATACTCTAAGTTTTGTGATATCATTCAACCCCCTTGACGTTGAATGAAAGGGTTTGACGATTATAATACATAATACGATAAGCTATGCTACGTCATTCTAAACCCAATGTGGTGGACGTTACAAGATGGCGCATTACCTTTTTCTTCACAAACCCTTTGACATGAGTTTCAAATGAAAGAGTTTGACGAGTAGAATACTATAAGCTATGTGACGTCATTCTAAACCCAAAATGGCGGACTTTACAAAGTGACGGATTACCTTTTTCTTCACAACCCCCTTGACATGGATATCAAATGAAAGGGTTTGACTAGTAGAATACGATAAACTATGTGACGTCATTCTAAAATCCAATATGACGGACGTCACAAGATGGCGGATTACCTTTTTATTCACGAAAAGAATACGATAAGCTATGTGACCCAATATGGCGGACACCACAACATGGCGGATTACCTTTTCCTTTATAATCCCCTTGATATGGGTACCAAATGAAAGGGTTTGACGAGTAAACTACGATATCGGGTAAAATGGTGCATTATCAGAAATGCATAGGTTAGGACGTAACTAAAAATTTGAAAATAAAATCTTATGTAAAAAACACTTTTTAAAAACAAGCTTTTATTATTTACATGTACTAAAACGGAAAAAAATAAGTATATTTTTTTTATTAGGGCAATGCTGAATACTATTTATAAATTAACATAGTTCGCATCGGTAGATCCTAATAAAAGTAGTATCAAAGTTATCATCACTGAAACAGATATAATATATTATGTTAAATTTATTGTCTTAAAAGCTTGTCGCGTGAATAAAAAAGAAAAAATACTTCAAGTGCTTACAATTTCTGCCAAATAAAATTAATGCCTCTATGAACTTTCGCTGTTTCGACACACAATCGAAACTTTTATCGAAAATGTTTCCGAAATGTTTCGAAGATGTTACATCAAATGTGTTTATTCGAGAGTGAGAAGTGACAGTTCAACATCTTATAGAGGGCGCTGTACAGTTGGAACATGGGCAAAACCAGCGCAAACATTTTAGTAAAATTATTTGCAAGTGTGGCTGATATTTGTATATGAATATATCAAAATGGACAAAATATGGAAACAAATAATTAGAAATACCTGCACGTTGTGAAGTAAAAGAAAAACCATATAAAGACAAAATAATTTCGCCATCATGAATTTGTCACAAGTGTGTTTTCTATAAGTAGATTTATTTCATATAGTTATTGCAAAAGAGCACCAAAAATCATTGTCGAAAAAAAATGTATTTTGCAATTTACTAATTTAGCTTTATATATTTAACGCGCTCCCAATTTATTTGCATTTACAGAAAAAATAATAGGTATACTTTGTAAAAAAAATTAATTTAAAATATTTTTTAAATTTTCCTTGTTCCTTTTTTAAATTGAATTAGCTAGTAAAATAGAACTAACGTAAGAGCTTTTTGGCTTTTCGAAAGATGCAGTAATTTAATTAAAACCAATTTTAACAAGACAAACATTCATTTGTCAAAATGGCCGCCAGAAAGCGAGAAATTAGTCTGGCCTAAAATGGAGTCAACACACAATTTCTAGTATTTTGATTCTATAATGTTTTATACATCATGTAGCTATAATTAGTAGAAAATGTCTCGAAACAGAAACACTGTTTCGATAATGTGTCGAAAACCCAAGCAAACCCAAACAAACACAGCTAAAGTAAAATCGACTAATTGTTACGGTACGGGTAACTTCACGTTAGATACTGCCAAATCATAACCTAAAACCAAAACCTACAGAAATAGTTCAGATCATTAATATTTTCTTTTAAAGAAAAAGAACGGAAAATAAAAATGTACTCTGTAATTGAAACCAAGGAAAAACATCGATTGGTCGTTACAAATGTCGATGGGACATCACTAATAATAAGACAATCAGGCTGTGGTTTTAGTTTTTTCTTTTCAGTTTCAAATTCTTTCTTTTTTCTATGGTTGCCACCTTTTTAGAATTGGAAAAAGAACACTGAAAAAGCTGGAAAAATGCACTTTCACCATTAACTGTATTCAGAAAACTGATGTATTTTTGAGATTGCTTTTGGAAAAAGTAATATGTGTACATATATTTTTTATCATAAATATCGATTTTCGAACTTAAATCTATATTTTTCATTTGATTTTGCTGCTTATAACATTTTTTTGTCATTCTTTATCGCATGATACCTTAGGATTAATGGTAAAATCAAAAATCCAGCTTTATTTAAATCAACTATGCACCTGTTTCTTTCACCTCGCCATTTAATGCCAAAAATATAAAAATTCGCTCTTCGCTTATAGGTTGTGGTTATATCTGTTTTGTTTCATCTCTCTTCTTTTTGATGATGGGTTTGGTGGACTTCAGGCGAAACGCACGCAATGTTCATCGACGCGACCGACGAATAGTGCTCTCAGCAGTCTCAGGATATCATGTAAAGATTTGAATCGACTTTTCCAAATTTTTAAAATTATTTTAACTGCGAAAATGCGCCAGCAAGGTCGTCTGAAAATCACTTTGGGCTTTGGGAAGGACATTTTAAGCTAAACAAGATGAAAGGACAAAACTCCTTAAAAAAGGACTGTCCTTCCCAGAAGAGGACAGGTGGCAACCCTCATCTAGAGTATCGACACAATTTTATAATTTGAATCGAAAATGTTTGGAAACGTTGCGCAGCAAAGAATTTGTGTCCAATTTGTGTCTAAATATGCTAATTGGGCAGTCTAAAATGATTTGGAAATCTTGCGGAAAGACCTGCGTCGATATTATCCAGCTCTTGATTCGAGACGTGTCTGGAAAAAGAATGGAGTGAAGAGTACTATCGTGAACTTAACTGTGAATGGGATTGGCAGCAGTGTTGCCACAGACCTATATTTCTTCGAGCGAGCCGTCCTGCCAAAAAACGAGCGAGATTTTAATTAAAAGAGCGAGATTTTTTTTGTTCAAATCAATAACTCTACATTAACGTACGTTAATAAGAGGTCGAAATATTTGAAAAAATCACATGGAGTTATCCATTAATTACGTCACACGCAAAGGAGGAGGGAGGTGGTCCACTAAGTGCGACAAGACGTGACGGGGAGGTCAAAAGCTTCGTGACGTTACATCTAATCTAAAATATTAAAACAACTAAAAAGGGCATATGGCCACGGGCGCAATGAACTTTATATAAGTATGTTATTTTGAAGTTCAAAATTGTTTGCCTTTGATAACATACACCGAAAGACAGATACCGCCTTTGAATAAATCAACGTAACGGAATTTATTGTTTTATTATTTGTTTCGCAGTGTTACCAGGTCTACCGTTTAAATGGTAGATCTACCGTTTTCGGCCTCGGCCTGCCGCTTTCGAACCTGATTCTACCGTAATTTTTAATCTGAAAAGGGCCTTTGTACACACACGGATATTTATCGGATGTCGGAGTCGGACACTTAAAAATTACATTATTTTAAATTGGTAGCTTGCATACGGTAGCCCGATATTATCGGATTTGACAAGAATGCCCTCCGACATTTTGAATAGTCGGACGGTCCGCTAATAGCTAAACCGGCCCGACGAATATCGTTTACAAACGAAAATGACGCAGGTAGATATCTAATTGGACGCAATGTACAACAGACGGTTGCCTAAACACCTACATCGACTCCAACATCCGAAAATTATTAGCGGTGTGTGTACAAACGCCCTAACTTGTTTTGCTTGCTCGAACGGAAACACCACCCGAACTGTACCAAAATAGCCAAACTAGAAAATCCGTCGCGTCAACTGTGAAGTGATATTCTGCGTAGCCGTGGTGATAGGCATTAAAACGAGCGAGATTTAACAAAGAGGAGCGAGAGAGTGAATCAGAAAAAAAAGAGCGAGATCTCGCTCGATCGAGCGGTGGCAACGCTGATTGGCAGTTGAATAGAGCAGGTCATTAATGTAAAGAAAAAATAGGGTTGGTGCTCTAAAACTAAACCTTGGGGTATGCCAGCATTGATAGGATGGAAACTAGTGATGTAAGGATACGTATCCAAAAATCCGTTGGATCCGAATATTAAAAGAATCCGGATTATCCGGAACCGGCCGAGAACTTGAATACGGATTCGGAATCAAAATAAATTCGCATCGGGTGGTTACTAATGCAAAGTGCAAAGAGAAAACGGAATCGGAATCGAGTGTAAGCGAACAACACGGTCTGCGATTTGGCATATTTGATATTGTGCTTGCTCTTTCTAATGACATTTCCTAAAAAAAGATGGCATAGTTATCGGGGTAACGGGTATCATATGAGATGAGACCCATTGGTTAAACTAGTCCCGCCTCACCCGAACCGAATTCAAACGAGAACGGCGCGACGCGGTGCCTTCTTATACCTAAACTTCGACTTCGAATGATATGATACCGATACCGCATCGACCTACCTAGCCGTGTATCCGAATAGAAAATGTTTTAGTCTGTTGCATGCATACGTATACATGATCTGTAACCGCTTTCGCGCGGGTCAAGAAATGGATTCGTATTCGGATAATGGATACGGATATTAGCTGATTCCGATTCCGTATGATTCGGATATCTAATGAATACGGATATTTACAACACTAATGGAAACTAGCTGAATTACCGTTCACCACGATAGATATGCGCCGATAAGAGAGAAGTTACCGATCCAGGTACATAGTTAAAATATAATAATAATAATAATAATAATAATAATAATAATAATAATAATAATAATAAAATATACAATAAGTGACTTAGGAAAGAATGCCACTGATAATATCTGTAATATGAAATTATAATTTCCATAAAAACAAAGGTCGTATTTTATAAAAAAAAACAATCCATTTTTTTAAGTCTCAACCTTACCTCCACGTTCGCAGATAATAAATACCCATAATAATCTGTTTTCTCCAAAAAGTGCCATAAAACATTACGTCACATTTTTGTCTTGCCAATTTGCTTAAAAGCACAGGTGTTTGAGGATGGAGGGTGGCTGGAAAGACAAATCGCTGGATCTTACCTAGAAAGAAAGTAAATTTGTATAAGTTTAAGGAGTTCTCGTTACGAATGTTTTGAATTAACTTTTTGTGAAAAGTAACTTTTCCTGATTAAAGTGCCGATATTGGCCTCAAATATTTTTTTATTTGGAACACTACATTTTACCTTACGTCTTTATTTATCTCTTTATAAGTTACTTAGATATACAAGTACTTAGATGTTACAATTTGCAGAAAAACGTAGTGTTTCACTTTTTTTACACGCTAAAAATGCAGGATATTGCTCGTAACGGGTGACTCAAAATGAACGCACATTTTAAATTTCGCGGTATTTTCGGTTCGGTTATGCGGAAACATTCCGTCAATACAGTGCGAGCACATTTTGTGCGTGCCATTTTCGGTCGAAATAATAATACGACAGTGCAAAGATTTATTATGAAATTTGAGCAAAGTGGTTTAGTTGGAAACGTGAAACCACGGAAGGACCATCAACGAGAAGCAACAATCGCGTTCCCGCAAAAAAAATGTAGTTGGGGTAAGACCTGATTACTGTCAAAAGTTCGACTGGCCAGGTTAGTCTGGTAGTCGATGACTAGCTTGTGTTGACAGTGCTATTGTCTGTGTTATTAAAATTTTTAAGTGTTTATTTTGCTTGGGTCGTGCAAAAATATGCCCCAAGAACAAGAAGAACAAGAAATAAGTATGGTTGCGTTGCCCAAGCATCTTGAACGGTGAGTACATATGCATCTTTTCAATATAAGTAGTGTCTACGTATTTTGAATTTGTAACAGTGTAACATAAATTTAATTATTATTAAATTTATGTTACACTGTATAATACTACTACCAGTTGTAATCAAAAATAATTGTCATTGTCAGAATAGAGAAATAGAATTGTTAATGTACTAATAGTTTGCTTACTACAAATAACATAATAAAACACTTATGTCCAGATTCACTAAGAAAGTTTAAGATTTAGTACTGGTTTAAATTAAGATCTTATAGTTGATCAGTTATGTTCTGACAGGTTTTTGTCCTGTCCTTGTCATTAAAAGCTTATGAATTATATTGTGATATTTCAGCGATTTACTTGGTTTCCAAATGATTTTCATCTTGGAAGGAGTTGCTGTAATGAATTTAGTTCGATTATTGTTGAAAGTACGTATTAAAATTATCCTTTTCCTGATAAAATTGCGAAAAGCTCGGAAATAAGTTCATAGAATAAAACTTAGTTGTCTTATTCTTACACTTGTCAGTTTAAAACTTTTGATTGTCAAATTAGACCGGACTAGCATTGGAGAATCTGGCTGTTAGTATTTTATTTGAGTAATAGTACTATAAAGCAACATGTTATATTTAACATCTTCTCTTTTTTACAAAACGAAGTGTTTGACAAATATTATACAACGTAACAAAAATTAATTATATAACATTTCCTTTTTTATACAACAAAGTCTTTGAATTTGTCTGGCAGTCTTATTTTTCTTTGACACCTGCTTGTGGATGGTTTTGGTTCATTTGTGTTGTTTGCAAATTGATCCTGTTCTCGCTCTTCCACTTCACGGCCGGATTCTACTTCATGTTTTGATTTGTTGTTAACCTTTTCAGTCATTTGATCTTCCTGTATGTCTTGTTCGTTATCATTCTCAAACTTGTTTGTTTCTCTGTCTGTGTCACTATCAATATATTTGTAGTCAAACGTATTGGTTTGTTCTTTAATATTTTCTTTATCTGGACTTTTTATTTGAGTGTTATACAGTTTGATGTGTACTCTACTTCTTCTGTACTCCATGTCGTTACTTTTATTTTTTACGATATATGATCTAGTATCATATTTTTTTACTATTGTTCAGGGTATCCATTTATCAGATGTTGCATTCTTCTTGAAATAAATAAAATCGTCTTCTTTTAATTCTTGAATTTGTGTGCTTTTTCTATCATAATATTCTTTTGAAATGTTTCTTCTTTCTGATATTTTCTCATGGACATTTTTTATTACATTTGGTTCATATAAATAGGGTATCATAGGTTGGTTGTTCCGTGTTCTTCTTGAAAATAGTCTCTGTGTAGGGCTTGATTCTATTTTATTTGGTGTGTTTCTCCAAATTAGAAGTTTCCTGTACAAATATGTTCCGTCTTCTTCAGATTTTTTTATTAACTGTTTTGCAATCTTTACAGAAGCCTCGGCTTTACCATTTCCTTGTTGATGGTGGGGACTTGAAGTTTTGTGTATCAAATTCCATTCTTTAGCGAATTTCGTAAATTCTTTATTTTGAAAATTTGTTCCATTGTCAGTCACACATATTTTTGGTATACCATGTCTAGCAAAATTCTTTCTGCATATATCAATTATTGATTTTGCAGTTAAGTCTTTAATTCTGTCTATTTCAAAAAATCTGAATATTGATCAACTGTTATTAAATATTTTGCCCTCGTATTTCTTTTATCTATTTCCATGACATCCATATTTATTACTTCAAATGGGAGTCTAGGTACAGTATGTGATATCATTTCAGGATTTTGTTGATTATTTGAATATTTCATACATGTATGACAGTTTGGTATTGTTTCTTTAATATCATTTGTAATATTCGGCCAAAAGACTGAATCTCGTGATAGTTTAATTGTGGCTTCTATACCTTGATGACTTGAATGTAGTTTTCTTAAAATATTTTTTCTTAGTTCAAATGGTACCAAAATTCTATTTTGTTTTATTATTATGCCTTCAAATATAGTTAATTCTTCTCTATACTTCCAGTATCTATGTAAGTTTTGTTTCATAGTCTGTTTATTTTCTGGCCACCCTTTAATAATAACTTCCTTGAGATCATGCATCTCATAGTCCCTTTCAGTTTCATTTTGTAGTTCTATAATAGTCTTATCAGAAATTTTTAAATATTCTAACGGATTAATATCTGATATTTCTTTAATATTTTCAAACGAGTATATTTCATAGGCTGTTGTGTCTTCTTTGGTTAATCTTGATAATGTATCTGCAATATACATTTCTTTTCCTTTTTTGTATTTTAGTTTAATATTATATCTTTGTAGAGTCATTAACATTTTCTGTATTCTTCTAGGAGCATTGCATAATGGTTTTTTAAATATTGTTAACAAAGGCTGATGGTCTGTCTCTATGATTACTTCATTCATTCCTACTATGTATTGATCGAACTTATTACAAGCGAACAATATTGCTAGTGTTTCTTTTTCTATCTGAGCATAATTTATTTCTGTTTTCGTTAGTACTCTTGATCCATAACATACTGGTAGTCCTTCTTGCATTAACGTGCATCCTATGGCAAAAGAAGATGCATCTGTTTGTATAGTGACTTGTTTTGATGAGTCAAAATATTTGAGAACATTTTCCCTGCTTATATCTTGCTTCAATTTTTTTAATTCTTCTTCGTGGATTTTTTTCCACTCGAACTTTTCACTATTTGACAATTTTCTTAAACTTTGTACTTTCTTCGAAAATTCTGGCAAAAATTTGCTTAAATATGATACCATTCCTAGCAAACGTTTTAATTCGTCAAGATTAGTTGGTGCTGCTAACTTCTTTATCGCTTCAACTTTGGATGGATCTGGTTTTACCCCATTTTCTGTTAGTAAATGTCCGAAATATTTAACTTCACTTTTACATAATTTGGTTTTGTCTTTATTTAGTTTCATGTTTACATTTCTAAGTGTTTTTAGCAATTCTTCTTTTCTATTGTGGTCCGCTAATGCTTCTTCTTTTATTTTCCCTTTTCCGAATAGTATAATATCGTCGGCCATAACTTCTACTCCTTTGAGCCCTTGAAGTACTTCATGTTGTCTTTTTTGGTATATTTCCATAGCTGGTTTTATTCCAAATGGTAACCTAAGCCATCTGTATCTACCGAATGGAGTCCAAAAAGTTGTCATTTTACTGCTATTTTCGTCTAAAACTAACTGCCAAAATCCATTTTTGCAGTCAAATGTAGAGAATACTTTTGCGTCTTGAAGTTCTGGTAAAATTTCTTCAATTTTTGGCATTTGGTATTTAATATCTTTTAAAGCTTTATTCAATTCTAATGGATCTATGCATACTCTTAGTTTGTCATTCCTTTTTACTAATGCAATATTACTTGTCCATTCTGTGTGTTCTTCTACTTTCGAAATAATTTTATTAATTTCCATTTCCCCTAGTGTTTGTTTCAGTTCATCTCTTAATTTTATTGGAATTCTTCTTGATGTCTGAATTTTTGGTGTAACTTTTTTGTCAATCTCTAATGTTATTTCGCCTTCCAGTTTTCCAATTCCAGAAAATACATCTTCATATTTCTTTAGAATCTCTTTACTTTTCTGTTGTAATCTTATTTCTTGTTGAGATTTGTTTACATCTGTGCTAATTTCTTTACAAATCTGAATAAGTCCTAGCTCACGACATGTCTTTTCAGATAAAAGCGGAATGTGTGGATTTGATACTACTTGAAACTCTAGTGTTTTTATGTTTCCATTATGTAGACATTGAACGTTGATTTTTCCTATTGGTTTTACTATAAAGCCACCAAAACACTTAAGTTTTGTATTAGTTTGTAATAATTTCGGGCTGATCATGTTTAAAATGTCGCAGTAATTTTGAATCCCAATTACATTACATGATGCACCAGTATCCATTTGACATTCTACCAACTTAATATCATTATTTTCTTTATCTGTTATAAAGTATATATCACATTTTAAAATATTTTCTCCAATTTTCAAAATTTCATCGACTTCACTGTCGCTTGTGTCATATATTTCCTTTAACTCTTGTCGTCTTTTTTTTTCTGCACGTTCTTTCAAAATGGTTTCTATTATTACATTTTCTGCATATCTGACCTAATGCTGGACATTTCCCTTTGCTAAACTCATGTGAGTATCCACAGAAATTGCACTTCGTTTTTTCATAATATGTTCTTGTTCTATTTCCTATTTCTTTTCTGTTTTCATAACTTGGTTTGTTGTTTCTTAGATATGATTGACTTTCACCTCTTATTTTCTTAACTTGAGCATCTTCTTTATTTAGATTATTTAAGTGTCTCAATTGCTTTTCAGTTAATTCTGCAGCTCTGCATATGTTGATTGCTTTTTCTAAAGTAACATCTTTTTCTTCCCATAGTCTATGTCTTAACTTTATATCTTTAATTGAAACAATTATTCTGTCTAATAATAACTCATTTTGCATATCACCATATTGGCAGTTTTTAATCAAACCTCTTAATCTGTTGATATATTCATCGATACTTTCATTTTCCTCTTGTATTGCAGTGTTAAAAATAGCTCTTTGATATTTTTTATTTACTTGAGGTGTTAAATTTCTTTCAATGGCTTTTAATAATGTCTCACAGTTTTGCTTTTCATCACTTTGAATCGGAAAATTTTGGTATAATCTAAAACAGTCTTCTCCAATAGCTATTAGGAGTACAGCAATCTTTTCTTCTTCACACTGTCTGTGTAATCCACTTGCTATTAAGTAGTTGTTCCACATTTGTTTAAAATGTTCAACATTTTTTACTAAATCCCCGGTTTTTACATCGATTCCTCGTGGCAGTGGAACATTATTTGTGGTAACAACGATATTTTTGTTGGTTCTAGTTTTAAGGTCGTAATCATCTGCTCCATCTCTTTTAATTTTATTCTGAACTCTTCTTCCATTATTTCTGCGCTCTTCTGTCTTCTAACACTGCTTTAATTAGTGGTCCCTCTCGCCTGACACCATGTTTTATTATGTTATTTGTAGTAAGCAAACTATTAGTACATTAACAATTCTATTCTGACAATGACAATTATTTTTGATTACAACTGGTAGTAGTATTATACAGTGTAACATAAATTTAATAATATAACGCTAAGTTTACATGAAATTCTTAATTAATTAATTTTTTCATAGAAAATTTGTTGTATTGCGATATTAATAAAATTTCGGGACCATTTTCGGGATTTTCGGGACCAGCGCCGGGGCTTGAAATTTAGTCCCGAAGACCTTTTTGTTCCCGGTATCTGGAAACCCTAGTCATAGCTCTATTAACATAAACTTTACTTTTAAGGTATCCCCATAAAAAAAAGTCCAGTGGGGTGAGGTCGAGAAACCTATCCGGCCAGTTTAGATCTCCAAAGAGGGAGATGACCTTTTCCAGGAATACTTCTCTCATAGACGCTCGGACTCTATTTGCGGTGGTCCCTCCCAGTTAATCTGGGATATTTCCGCCATCGAGGGACATCCCGTGATATCTCATAAAATCTACAGGACATCTCTGGAATGTACTTTTGGAACAGTTCGGGAGGTATCTGGGATCATTCCATAAAGGTTACACAGGACGTATATAGGATCATTGTTGGACATTCCCTACGCCTTAAACGGTCTGGATATAGGTTATAACATTGTCAATTTACTGCACTTGAGCCGTTTTTAGACTTTTGATATTTCCTATATACCTACTATAGGATATGTGCCTGGGATATTCCAAAGACGAAATTTTGGGATTTCTCACATCAATCAAATCAAATTTGTCATAGTTTGTTCTAACACGGTTACGTAACTTACTTACAAATCATGATACAAATAAAAGAAGGTATGATACCAAACCGTGTCAAATTCGTCCGGGTTCGCGCATGACGTTACGCCGTGACTTATTTTTGAAATTTATAACGCGCAATATAGAGTTTACGTTAGTTAAAGGCGATTTTATATAAATTCTATACTTTGCCTCCTGCTTATAATACAAATTTTAAATAATCATATAAATAAAGGGATAAATACGTACATTGATTACATTGATTGATTGATTGTCCACGCCACAACCATACACAGCACATCTCATTTTTACTTTTAAACTCCTAAAAACTCCAAAAAATAGTTGAAACCACAACGTGATCTTAAAAGAGACGTGTTTCGTTTACAAAATATCGCGGAATTGGTCACGGCGTGACGTAAATGGCCACGCCTACCTGTGCGGTATCATATCTTCTTTTATTTGTATCATGCTTACAAATCTTTATTCATTATTATATATTTTCACATGTCACCCTATGCTAACTATGTACATTATTATATTTATACGTGCGGAACATTGTTTCGCGCGACGCGACCAACAAGTCAATGCAGCCAGGGAAATGGCTGGGGTTAGTGAAAGCCCTGGATAGCAGAATAGTAACTTTGGTAATTATGATGCACGGTTTTACATGGTGTTTGAAGTGATTTGACGGATATAATGTTGTTATCTAGTAATTTACACATAATTTTTTACTGGAAAAAATCGAGGGAAAAAAACAGATAGATTTAATCAGGTACATGGTAGACGTAATGATCATGGATCCAAATTTAGTGTTTTAAGTATTTACAATAGTTAATATTTACAGTATTTACATTCATTCGTGCTATTCCATTCATTCTTTCTTTCATACTGCTCCAGTATGATATATATAATGAATGCAGTATTACTGCATTCATTCCTATGTAAAACTCATTTTATTCTATTTTTTATATTATGTGATATTTACAGTAACCAATCACCGTTGTCGAACGGGATTTACGGCTGCTTGGAATGTGGGCAGGGCTCGTTAGGGATACCGGCCGTTGTTCTTTGGTTTCCTTAAAATTTTTCGGAAATAGCAAGTTTGAGTTTTAATCTGTAACTGCGTTTTGATTGATTGGGGCGGGGCTTATGAAGGGAGTTGAATTCAGTTTAATTATGCAAAGTAGAACATTGAGGTTTAGTGTGCAATAACGTTTTTAATTATGTCCTCGAAATAAATGGGTAGACGATGATAAATACGCTTATGCACTGGAGCGTCGGCATAACGTACTCGAGTCAGATCTCTTGTTAACGGTGAGAGCTGCACCTTGTTTCTAAAGAAATTTTCTGCAATGTTGGAAATATGTTGATTAATTTTTATCGTATTCGTTTCCTGATGCAAGTCCTCAATTCTTTCGTAACGTCCCGCTGAACTTACGCATCGCTAGAATTTGTTTTGCCGACGCTGCAGCTTTGCCATCTAACTGTCTGATATGCCTCTCCAGACGGGGCCAGCAGATGTTATTGCCGGCTTTAGGATTTGTTTATAAATAATTAATTTATTTCGAGGGGAAAGTTGGGATCTTGAGGAAAGGATTGAATATAGGCTTTGCATAATAAGGAAGGATTTTTGTAGAATAAATGATATATGGGGAAGAAAGGAAAGTCGTTGATGAGAACGACACCCAAATATTTCATCTTTTTGGCTGGTAATATTGGGGTGTCTTTGATCTTTAACGGGATGTGAATAACATTATTTGTACATTTTCTAGTAATAACCACACACTCGCATTTGCTTTCATTGATCTCCATCTTCCACTTCTCATACCACAAAATGAGGAGGAGGAGATGGTTACTTCTATGAGCCCTGACTTCATCTGCGTAAAACGAGCTGGCATAGGTAAACCAGCACGTCGTCCTCAAACATAGCCAGGTTTGTGGAAGGATAGACAGGTGTATATCTGCAGTATACAGACTGAATATACCTTGCGGGACTCCCGCGTGTATGACCCATTGCAGAGAGAATGAGATTTCCACCCTGACTCTAAACGTTCTCCCAGTTACGAATACAGTAGTGTGACTATGAACAGTGGAAATTCATGAAATTTTATTAGTTTGTAAATAAGTCCGTTTAGCCACACGCACCGTGTCGAATGCACGCCTAGTGTCCAGAGCGAGCAACACCGTATTTTGTTTTATGTTAATTTTATTTAAAGCCTCCTGCACCACTTTTGCTGCAAGAAGGGTGGTGCTATGCCCGCTCCGGAAACCAAACTGCGCACCCGGCACCCTGGCCTCCAAATTTAAATTATTTAATTTTATCATAATTATTTTTTCTACTACTTTTGATAGTCCACTTAGTAGGGCGATCGATCTATAGGCGTCTGCCTTCGTAGCATCCTTAAATTTCCAGGTATAACGGCTTTTTTACACTGTGTAGGAAAGTGTTGTAGTAGTAGCACTGAATTCGTTATGTAAGCCAGCTGAACTACCACTTTCCTGAGCATGTTCTTGATCAGTGCGTATGAAACCTCATCCTCTTTAATAATAATAATAATAATAATAATAATAATAATAATAAAGATGTTTATTTATGACAATAAAAATAATTTAAATATAAATATAAAATTGCTAAAAGTAAAAAAGAAAACCAAAAAATGACGGTAGTATACTAGTTGGCATAAAAAGGTAGGATTTTGATTTATAAGAAATCATTCTTCCAATCCTACCCCTACTAAATAATTTTTTATATTATTTTTAAAAGTTATATAGCTTAAGCCCCTTAGACTAGAAGGAATATTATTAAAAATTACAGAAGATGCATATTTAAACGAAGACTTATATTTTTCAGTATGATGTTGAGGTATTTCTATTGCGTTCTGATTTCTAGTATTAACATTATGAATATTATTCCTGAATTCAATTTTTTCAAATAAATATCTAGGTTTCTGAGTTAAAATTATTTTATATATAAAACAGGATAAGTGGATTTCGCGTCTTTTTTCTAATTTAATTATATTATGTTTGTTAAAGGTAGGTGATATGTGATCATATTTTTTTAGTCCTATCGAAAAACGAACACAGTTATTTTGAAGAATTTGTAATTTCTGTTTATCTTCGTTACTGATATTTTTGTGATAAATTATATCACAATAATCTAATCCACTTAGAATAATTGAATCAACCAGCCTAAGTTTAGTATCGGTATTTAAGTAGTCCTTTTTATATAAAATTCTTAGTTTGCAATATGCTTTTTTAATTATATTTTTTATATGTTCATTAAAATTTAGATACTGATCAAAAATTACTCCAAGATTTTTACCATATTCGATTGAAGTAATCTTAAAATTATTGAAATCAGAATTATTTTTTATTTTAGTGATTAGTGTTTTAGGACCAGTTAAAATTAAGTTAGTTTTATTTTCATTTATTTTTAATCCATGATCAGTTATAGTTTTTGAAATATTTAAAAGATCCTTATTGATTAAAGAAATACTATTTTTTAAATCTGTGTATTTGATTGAGTGGTATATTTGAGTATCATCTGCAAAAGCTAAAAGATTGCCATGTTTAATTGATAAATGAAAATCAAAAGTGTATAATAATAAACAATAAAGGGCCTAATACTGATCCTTGTGGAACACCTCTAGAAATCGGCAGTGAATTTGAAATGTCACAAATGTATTCGTTTTCAATTTTTGTTACTTGTTTTCTGTCAGATAAATAATGTTTGAACCACTCACAAGATTTTTGACTTTAAGCTTTGCTAATAACATTTCATGATTTAGAGAATCGAAGGCTTTAGCCACATCGAGAAAGACTATATTAGTAGCAAAACCTAAATCCCAATTTTCTAAAATATCATCTTTAAGATTACACAGTAAAGTAGATGTACTAAAATTTTCTCTAAAACCTGATTGGTTCTCTGGTAAAATATCATATTTTTTTAAATACTCTATTACTTGGTCAAAAACTATACGTTCTAAAATTTTAGATATTATAGAAAGTAGAGAAATGGGTCTAAAATCATCTACATTTTCTGCGTTGTGCATTTTAGGAATCGGTATAACTAAACTAGTTTTCCAGATATTAGAAAAATAATTATTTAAAATAGAACAATTTATTATATGTTTTAAGAGTATTTAAAAAATTATTACTTATACACAGATTTAACATGCGTAAAGTAATACCATCTGTTCCACATGATTCTGTTTTAATTTTTGATAATATTTTAACAATATCATAAATCGTAATTGGTTTTAAATTTAGAAACACATCTTTATCAATTTTAGAAAACTTATGATTCAAATAAAAAGATAGTAAATTTTGATTTGGTGATCCATTTTTTACATAATTTATAAAATGATTATTTAGTACCTGTGCACAAGGATATTCATTTACTGATTTAGATTCTTTTAAATTAATATTAAATTTTTTCAAGTTTTTCCAAAAAAGTGTCGGATTATTTGGATTTATATTATTCTTTATAAATGTTTGCTTTTCTTTCTTTATAAATTTAGATAGAAAGTTTCTTATTTCTACATAATCTTTCCAATTTGATTCAGATTTATTTTTACAATATTTATTGAAAGCTTTTTTTTTAATTTTACAAAATTTTTTATATTTGAATTAATCCATGAATTTGTTTTTTATTTTTATTTATTTGAACTGGTGCATGTGTATTAAATAAATTTAGGATATTATTGTTAAATATTTCAATTTTAGTATCAAAATTATTAATGTTTTCAATTGCATTCCAATCAATTTGCGCTAAATCTTCATTAAATAAATCAAAATTAATATTTTTAAAATTTCAGTAGTACCTTAATGAACTAGGAGATTTATTTTCTAATAAAAGTTTACAAAACACCATTGAATGATCAGTTAGAGAAATTCCCGAAGAAGTTTTTATTAATTGTGTTTTGAATATACCAGAATCTGTGATATTGATATTTTCATCTATACAGGGTGACGCGGATCTAAATGAACATACTTCAACACAAGACAAAGAATACCTTGGGGGTTCTTAATCACCCATCTTTGATAGTTCAATTGTCGATAGTTAATAAGATACAGGGTGTTTTATGAACTTCAGCAATTTTTTGTTCTTGTCATATTTTTTAATGCACTCCGTATAAAATTTTCATATTGGGTCAACATCTGTAACCTATCTGTCGCTTAAAATTGCAGTATCAGAAAATTTTAAATTCCAGGCCCGTATTAAAAAAAGTTGACATTTTCAATTTTTACATTTTTAACACCCTGTATATCAATTTTTTCAAAATATTATTTTTTTATTGGAAAGAGCATAAAGAATTGACCCTAACGGCATAATTTTCAAAGTTCCCGCACCCATCACTTGATTAGAATAAATGGTTGTTTTGTAAAAAATTTCAAAATGGAGCATATTTGGAAATTAGAAATTAAGAAAATAACAATAAAAAAGCAAAAACTGCTCTCGAAGTAAAAAAATAAATGTACTAAACGTTTAATAGTTTTAACGAGACTAAATTTTAGGGAACAACACAACAACAAATAACAAAGTAATAATAATAATAACAAAACTGCAAGTTAAAATCGACTGCTTAAAATATAATACATAGAAAAAGTTTTAGCAAGAATTAATTTTAAGAGCACTTTAGCAGAACACTGTTATTTAAGAAGCTGTTCAAAATGCCCTCCATTGGCTTGTTCACATCTTCGTCTTCTGATGTTTAAATTTGACACTGCTTTTCTAATTGCGTCTGGGTTATTTTTTATTTCCTGAAAAGCATTAATAATTCGTTGCAAAAGCTGCTCCCGCGTGTTGATTTCTTCTGAATAAACCAAATTTTTCATATTCCCCCAGAAAAAAAAGTCCATAGGATTAAAGTCCGGCGACCTGGCTGGCCATAAATGGGGCCCTCCACGGCCTATCCATCTGTTAGGAAACGTAATATTTAAAAATTCAGATACAACCCTTGCAAAATGTGGTGGGGCCCCATCATGTTGAAAAAAGAGCCCTCTCACGTTAGCATTTTCATTCTGCATAAGTCCTGGCAAAATGTTTTGTAAAAAATTTAAATATTGATTTCCATCTAATCTTTCAGCAAAAAAGTGCGGCCCAATTAATTTATTATTTATTATACCTGCCCAAACGTTTATGGAAAATTTGTGCTGCGAATGCGATTGTCTGATGGCATGTGGATTTTCTAACGACCATACATGGGAATTCCTTGAATTATTTACACCATCTCTGGTAAATTGTGCTTCATCGGTCCAGAGGATTCGATAAAGACTCCTTTGGTGTCTACTGAGCCACTGGCAAAAGAGTAACCGGTTTGCATAATCGCCAGGTTCCAATCTTTGAACTTCTTGAACATGAAACGGATGCAAGCCTTCCTTTTGCAGTGTTACATTAACTCTTTTTTGCGGGATTCCTAGACGTGTCGCAATTTTTCGAGTAGATGTTTTGGGATTATCTTCAACAAGATTTAAGATATCTTCTTCCTCCTGAACTGGATGTCGTATTGGTTGATCAATATTATTGTCGGTGGGAAAATGTCCATGTTCTCCAGCAAATAAAAATACATTTGCAAATGTTTTGTGATATGGACATCTTCTACCCGGAAATCGCCTACGATATTCCCGAACAGCAGCTCTTCCATTACCGTTACAAAAACCGTATACAAAAATAATGTCGGCATATTCGGCATTTGAAAATTGGTAAGGCATCTTCAACAGAAAATTGCAATAATTGTTAACCGAATACTAACAAAGGTCAGACAACTGTCACATATCTGATAGTGACTTGAATTGTTGCTATGGAACAGTAACTCGATAGTCTTTGGTTTGTTTTTAAATGAGGCAAAGCCTACTTCACAAAGTTTGAAATTTCTGACTGTAATTTACGATTTTTTGTCGATGTCTAGAAAGCAATCATTATCTTGCAGTTTTGTTATTATTATTATTACTTTGTTATTTGTTGTTGTGTTGTTCCCTAAAATTTAGTCTCGTTAAAACTATTAAACGTTTAGTACATTTATTTTTTTACTTCGAAAGCAGTTTTTGCTTTTTTATTGTTATTTTCTTAATTTCTAATTTCCAAATATGCACCATTTTGAAATTTTTTACAAAACAACCATTTATTCTAATCAAGTGATGGGTGCGGGAACTTTGAAAATTATGCCGTTAGGGTCAATTCTTTATGCTCTTTCCAATAAAAAAATAATATTTTGAAAAAATTGATATACAGGGGGTTAAAAATGTAAAAATTGAAAATGTCAACTTTTTTTAATACGGGCCTGGAATTTAAAATTTTCTGATACTGCAATTTTAAGCGACAGATAGGTTACAGATGTTGACCCAATATGAAAATTTTATACGGAGTGCATTAAAAAATATGACAAGAACAAAAAATTGCTGAAGTTCATAAAACACCCTGTATCTTATTAACTATCGACAATTGAACCATCAAAGATGGGTGATTAAGAACCCCCAAGGTATTCTTTGTCTTGTGTTGAAGTATGTTCATTTAGATCCGCGTCACCCTGTATAAAGATGATCAATTATTTTTGGTGACGTTTCTATTCTTGTAGGCTCTGAAATAATTTGTTTCAAACTGAAAGTGGCAAATAAATTTTTAAGAAGATAACCATCTTGATTTTTATTGTACAGATCAACATTAAAATCACCTGTTATGATCAGTCTATCAACCCAATCAAAACTTGTGGAATTACCTGGTTAAGAATAAGAAATGAATTGAAACTAACGTTGGGTGGTTTATAAATGATTCCAAAACCTACTTTTTTCTTATTAATTAGAATATTAAGCCAAAATGTTTCCAAAGGTCTAGTGTCAAGAACATTTATTACTTTGACTTGTAATAGTATATTTCATTACCAGTCCGGAAAAAAGGATTTTTCTGTGCGCGCTTGACAAATTCTCGTGTGAGGCGCAGCCGAACACGGGAAGTCAAGCAAGCACGGAAAATCCATTTCTGGACGTGTAATGAACGATATTTTTTATTATACTTCTTTGAAAACGATAACATAAAACAAAATATAACATAAAAAAATACATACATACAAAATAAACTTGGAATATTTTTATTTTCACAACTGTTATCGGAATTTAAAAAAAAAACTACTAGAGTAATTAAAAATTAACTATTAATAATGAAAGATGCCACTTTTTCAGGTTGAGAGAACATTTTATTAGAATGAATTTAATTGACAGAAAATTAACAACGCTGACAATATGGTCTTTGGCAGGTATGATGCGTTTTCATGGTAACTTTCAAATCATTTAAAAGGTGATTTAAATTTGTCTATGTCAGATAAGATTGACAAAACGTCAAAAAATATTTCAGAAATTCATCTAAATATTCAAATATTTACGAAATAAAATACAAAATAGGTACATATTAAATATCAGATAGCATATAGACTTTCTTGAGTTTAGTTTATTTTCCTATACCTATATTTCTATTTTAAAGCCAAAAAATAGTCGGTATCTTCATTCAGCACACTGAAAGAACTGGAGACCAGGAAAATTTTTTCCGTGCGCTCTTTCCGTGCGCTAGCCCGAAAAAGCCCATCTTACATTATTACTAAAACAGATGAAAATAAGGTGTTTTCAAAGAAGTATAATAAAAATAATTTTTAACGTACACGCTAATTCCACCACCTTTAGTATTCCTATCCAATCTATAAAACTTATAGCCAAAAATCTCAAAATAAGTAGATGAATCATTATGATTTTACCAAGATTCAGTTACAGCTAAAATATCAGGATTTATATCTAAAACAAATTTTTTAATTCAAAAAAAGAAGATTTTAATGATCGTATATAACGTGTGCCACTAGTATACTACCGTCATTATTTAGTTTTTTGTACACTCTTTCCAGGTACTTTGTTGTTAGGCAACCGGCGGATGACACTAAGAAGCTCCCTTGGTGTTGTAAAAAGTCTCTGGATCATTGGCGGCGGCACTGGGTGTTTTCTATTTACTGTTTTATTAACTAACTGGTCTTGGTCTTGGCCTTGTTCTATAGTTGTGTTTGGTTTTCCACTGCAGATGTTGGCTAGAAAGTCCGCTACTACTTCTGCTTTTCCCAGTATCGTGACTTTTTCAGTATATATTTGCGGTGTCTGCGAGTCTAGCGTTGGTATTTTAATATATTTTTTTTGAGCCGCCTGGTCAGTTTCCACAAAGAATTGTCAACTACTGACAAAACATAATACTTATTCAGAGTGCAAGAAACTACCAGAAAAAAGTATGCTTTTTCGTTTGATAGAATATTACGGCAAAAAGTACTGAAGCAGCATGACACAGGCAGCGCAATCTTCTAGCGATTTTAACAGTCCTAGTACTGACACAGAAAAACGCATTTAACCGGTGATATAAAGTCATTATAATATAGAGTCATCAAAACAATAAGATTCCAACAGTATATTGTTTTCACACTTTATAAAAAATATACCAATTTCATTTGTTTTAATACAATTGCTGACGTCCTTGGGACAGCAACATAAGACGTCCGTAGGACGTCACACTATGGTATCTATTTGAGATATTTCAAACGACCAGGGGATGTCCCAGGGATGTTTTAGCTGAGACCATCCCTACTAGGATGTTGCGGATCAAAATGGGACGTCCTGAAGTATGCCTTAATAAGGATCCACTACAGAACGCCGCTAACCGGGCCACGCTACGTTACACGGTTGCCAAGTTATGGGAGTTTCAAAAGGGAAATCCATTCCTGGACACCCTGTAATATCATTCCAGATTTCTAGTATACTTTTACATTGCGCCGACTTCAAAATTTAGAAGTTTTGTGTACAAGTTACCTAAATTTAAATAAAATTAAGCTTACCATTAATTTAAAACTATTATTTAATATTTTTCAGTGTATTTCTTTTTGTGAAGTCGGTTCATTTAAGGGGTTACATACAGTTAGAATTTTCAAAAAATTGTTTTTTTTAATTTCATTTTCGTAATGTACATATATTCCAGTACACACACAGAAAATTTCAAGGCAATCCGGCGATTATTTTCGAAGTTACACGCATATTTGTAAAGATGTGTCAGAGCGATTGCACACTATGTAACGTGCTTTTGAAACTTTAAACGCGTTTTTCTCAAAACTGTGCTTTTAAAGTCGGTGACCAAGATTCCTCGGAAACGGCTAAACCGATCTGTCTCAAATTTTAACAGTATTTTTTAGTAATTAATCGAAGGTTTTTTTCTCACCGATAAATATTTTTTTTTTATATAAACACTTTAAGGCCAAAATTTTGGCCAAAAATCGATTTTTTTTTTCTGAGAAGCCGCCATTTTGTCAAAAAAATTATTTTGCTTATTCCTTCGATTAATTAGAAAATTATACTTTACTTTAATGAAATCCGTTTGGTTTTTTCATTTTCGATGATCCAGTCCAGAGATATCGTGGTCACCACAAGATGCCTTTTTTGAGAGGAACTCCTGGAAATCAGCTATAGCAGCTTTCAAAATTATTATTTTTACAAATACAAAAATCTTAAAATACACTTAAAAGATACCATAATATGTGTACAAATTAGGCCTCCTAACTGTACTCATATAACCCCTTAAAAAAATATCAGCTTTTGTAAATGCTGATAGTGACAAAATACCGTGGATTATTGTGTTCAATTTGTTAATGGAACTTGTGGTACTGTTGATTATAAGTAGGTCGAGCGTTTGCTTCTTTGCACTACTGACTGTATTGTGTTATTAGTGCTGTTTGGTATATTAGTTATTAGTATTAGTTAACCTAAAACCCTCTCAAAGGAAATATACTTTAAAAGGATTTTACTTTAAAGTAACAAAAACATTATTTCTTCTGCTGACTTGTTGCATATAAAATAGTATTGATAGAAATTGCAATTTTTTTGGTGTCATGTGTTTCTTGTCAATAGCGGGTACCCTTCTCTAGCAAAAGTTTAAGAGGCGATTACTAGCTTATTATCGCGCACTGCCATTTCGTCATATTAATGTCAAAACTCACTAACTGACATTTTTGCCAAAACCAAGATAAATAAGTCATTAGGTATGTTTCAACCCGATAAATAAGTTCAAGAAGTCATTAACTGTTAAAACTTTTTTAAACAGATTTTCTGACAATTAAAAACGTTTGACTGTAACTTTTTTTTGTTTGTAAAAAATCACTAACTACAAACAACTTTTTTGATTTTTTAGTATAAAACTTATAAAGCATCAAAAACCCTAGAATCCCTATACAGGGTGGTGCATGGGCTGTCGCAACATAGGAAACCCCATGCAAATTTTAAAGTGGTCATATATTGGCTCCCTTATTTATTTTAGATGAAGAGTGTATTTAAACTTTTTGACGAATTCAGTAAGCCAAATTCACGTGCAAAAGTTTAATAATTTTTATGAAGTCTATCCAAAGTTATTTAACGAATATTATCTTTCATGACCCTAAAATAAATAATACGGGTCTGACTTATTTAAATGAAGATACCAGCAAAAATTTTGATTAATTTTGTCAGTGTCACCTTCAAAGTTTGATCAATATTTTTATTTTTAACACTATTTTGTTATGAACTATTTTACGTCTGAAAAGATGGCCATAGTTGTGGTATTGTGCAGGAAATAGCAGCCGAAACGTATCCGATATGTTTGCAGTACCTACATTATCCAGAGAGGTCAATTTCACCAATATCGACCATACAGAATCATAAAAAATTTGAAAGTAATGGAACTCTTATTAACAAATGTCATTGCGAAACAGGACGAAGGCAATAATCCTGCAAATAAGGATGATAAGGATTTAAATACTAACTTAAACGCTACGTGTAGAAGAAAATAATACTCGGCATATTGGAGACGAAGTGGAGAAACATCATACAACCGTTTTGCAAATCATGCAAACATAAATATTATCCTTATAAATACCATAGACTTCAAGAACTAAGTGATAGGGACATGACTCAAAGTGCGGATTTTCTTTTAATATGACGGGGAGGGCAAATAATGACAGGAAATTTTTGCAAAATATTATTTATTTTACCGACAAATGTACTTTTACCGAATAATGAACCTAATGTATAAAACTTTCGGTACTGGAGTCAAAAAAATGAATTTAGGTTTATTGAAACAAGGACACGGTATCCCCAGAAAGTCAACATTTGGGCTAGCATTTTGGGACATCACATTATTGGACGACTTCTTTTAAATCACAATGTGACCGCAGAATATTTTCTTGAACTACTTCAAAATAAAACTACGCCTCCGGAAGTTGTTCAGGAAATTTGTTTTCAGATGGACGGCTGCCCAGGTCATAACTGCGCAGCAGTTAGGAAGTATTTACAAAATATTTTTACGGGTAACGTTATTGGACTAAATCACACAATTAATTGGCTAGCACGTCTCCCGATCTTTCGCCGAATGACTAATTCTTGTGGGGACACCTAGAAACGACGCTCTTGGAAGGTTTACAAAATGCTATTACTGCAGGGTATTGCCTAGCAGCAAATTGGGGAAACATTTAATTAAATAGAAACATTTAATTCAATAATTAGTTTTGTTAATTTATTTCTTTTATTATGCATTATAAAGTACAATTTTCGAAAAATAAAGTATCTGTTGTTTACCAAATTTTTTTATTGATGTATGTCCTACCCTCTATTTTCGTTTGGTTGTATCACAGACAGACAAAACTAGTTGCATTAAATAATTTAAACCTTTTAAAAGCTTTTAACTATTTTATCTAAAACATAATTCTACTATCATGTCATAAACATCCCCCTGTCAGTTATTGACATTTACTAGTGCCTTTATTACAAAGCTTCAGAACAGTATTCTTGAATTTCCACAATTTTAAATTTATATTTTTCTAAATAATACATAAATCAGGTCAAAAATTCGCAAGATAGTTAATAAAATTATTTCTTTTAGTAAATTAAAATAAATTATCGGTCTAAAATAAGTAAGGGAGCCAATATTTGACCACCTTAAAATTTGCATAGGATTTCCTATGTTGCGTGGATCGATGCACCACCCTGTATAGGGGTACAAGGTATCTAACTAACTATAAGCCAAAACAAAATGTTTATACAAGTATTGATAATAATTATAGATTAAATCTTTAAATGTAATTTTCTCTAAAGTAATAATATGTTAGTTAGTGAGTTTTGGCATTAATATGACGATTTATGACTATTTATCTTCAATCTAAATTAATACCTACAAGGACTTAGTAGTTTCAGTATATTAAGTAAAATTGGTAATACCCTGTATTTATGGGTTTAATCGGCACCCAACAGAAGGAGAGTTTATTTATTTTTTAGTTGGCTATTTTCTTTTTAAAATCTCCTCAGAGTAAATTACTTTCATAAAATTTTTACCGCCACTATGACCAAAGACTTTTACTAAGTAGTTTGAAGAAATGACCAATTGACATACCCTTATAAATGGACACATATACCTAAATAATTAATTAATCTTTATCCAAGTTAATTTATCTTTTTAGATAAATGCATTTCCGTTGAACCTTGTTTGATTATATTATTATGAAGATATAATTTGTCAAGAATTTGTTTTGGTTTCTTTTTAGTGGTACTTTTGTTTTACAACCTCTCAATCTACACGTGGACCTTTATACAGGGTATCCGAAAAATTTTAGTATGGGCAAATATCTTTGCTATTAGCATAGACTAAATAATACCTAGACGAACACTGCCGTGCAACGAAAAGCGGGTCTCCCTTGAGACATTTGATGGGTTTACTGGCTTATGGTTTAAGTTTCTTTGTCTACCATTATATAAATATGTATACTATGTATCTACATGTATCTATAATGGTGGACAAACAAACTTTTAAACCACAAACCAGTAAACCCACCAAATGTCTCAAGGGAGACCGGCTTTTCGGTATATTCGAGTGTCTGTCTATATTATCTGCTATTAGTAAAGACAGAGATTGAGACGCCAAATTTTAGATGACTGTTATTGGATAATAAATCTACTTTTTTATGTAATTTAACTTTTTCCGCCCCCTTGAGGGGTGACGCTAGGAAGTTGTAGCATTTGAAATGCTACATTGCTTTTGAAATCACTTTTTAGTGCATATATTTTTTTTTGACAAGTTGGTGAAGGAGTTTTGTTAGAAAATTTTGACATTACTCTAAAAATAAACAAACACTAAAAATCTCATAAAGTCTTATTTTATTAAGTTATTAATTCTTTACACAGATAACCAGCATTCATGTATACAAGGATGTAGGTTATGCATTTTGGCATTCCATTTTTTTATTCTATACAGTTAAACCCTATGGTACACCATATTGTGCGGGTTCAGAATGTCTTAATTATATTTCTGCACTTGAGTTAATTCACCCTAAAAGAAAAATTGACCGTAATATATTCAAAGTTTAATTTAGCATTTCCTAAGAATATTACCAATAGCATTGCGTATACTTTAAGAACTACGTAACAACTGCCCCTAGAAAAAAATCCTTTTCTTGCAGCACGTTTCTCCCATTTTAATTGTATATGGTAGATTTTGATTAATTGTAAACTAAAATAAAATACTAATTAATAACTGATTACTAATTCTAATTAACGAAGCGAATACGTTGTTTTTCTAAGGCTACAGTGTCTGCAAGTCCAGAGAATCTTCCGTTTCTTTTCTTCTTATTTCCTAATATGATTGCCATTTCAAAACATCGTGTTTACATTTGGGAACAACCAAAATATAATTATGTAGAGGCCGAGTTTTGAACGGCGCACATTCGGGCTGACGTCGAATGCTTTGATTAGTCCAATGTGACACATGGAGTTCCAATTGTGAGGGGCAAGAAATTGATGTCGTGGGAGGTTTTTGGGGTGAATTTAAGAAAGGACAAGGTGGTTGTGGAGGAGAGTCTTGGCCAAACAGTCTTGGCAAGAGAAGGCCGTTAGTTATAACCCTCGTTTTATAGATTGAAGTTAGTTATAGTTTGTGATTGTGACAAGAGTCACAATGAGGCCGATGGTCGTTTTTTCATTTTGGTAACCCTCCAATGGGGATGAGGTAAGCAAAGCTCTTATTGTCCCCGAATTTCTTAGAGTGATTTGTACTGTTGTATTACAGGGTTTTTTCCGGGTAAAGGAATAATTTTCGACAGTTGAAAGGATGTTTCATGGTGGATGCAACCCCCGGTCAATGGTTTTCTGCCCCTCCTTTTAAGAAATGTTGTGAGACAGATGCAATTCCCCGTACCTGTTTTTCCCGCTACTCCTTGCGAAGAGATGTCCCGAGACGGATGCAACCCTATGTATGTGGCTTCCACCACGCCTTCTCATGAGTTTCTATCGTCAACACCATAGAGTTTGAAGGGGTACTTCATCCAGGTGGTCCAGCCGCATCACCTCGATACAACCTTGGGACCATGCCGATCCACGTCTAGAAAGGTAGCTTTTCAGAGCTTTCCTCCTCCGTCAGGATAGTCACCCTAAGCACTCAGTTCCGCGTGCTATGGTGGATTGTACTCCATTTTGTCTCTGGGTAAGGCCTGTACTGCCGATTTTTGGTTATAATTGCATATATAAAATGTTAATTTATGAATTTATTATTAGATATTACATAATCCCTTTTATTTAAAGCTTCGCAGTATAAAGTCTCCTGTGGACTAATGTAAATTTTGTAAAAATAAGTATTTAGAGGTAATATTATTACGTAATTACCCCTATTTTAAATCTGCCGTATTATGTTTTTTGATTACTAATGAATATAAAATTGTATATATATTTTTTTTGGTACCATGCGGCTTATCAAGTGAATATTGCTTAATAGAGTGTATAAAACTATTTTGGTAAGTTTTGTATCATTTTCTTTAGGGCGTAGCGAAAAGAATCATGATTTTTTTTTGGTATCTACCCTCGTTGCGTTACCTGATGGTTTACCTTATCTGTTTTATTAGGCTGCTTGTAGCAGGGTGTATATTTTATATTTACTAAACTGTACTTGCCAAAATGGTACTAAAAATATTTGATAACCTTTCATACTGTAATTTAATTTAAGTGTCTACTACCCAAATGTTCAAGTAAGTATTATTTTATAAATAACCAAATCCTTTTGGCTGTCGACAAGCTTTTCTTAAATAAGAATAAATATATTTTATTTTGGGGAATGGTTTGTTTTATTGCCTGCTAAAACACATGCAAAGAATTTTATAACATTTTTTTAAAATCAAATATCAGCTTAAGTTCTGAGTTTATTAAGCTGTAAGGGTATTTTTCTTTAACAAAAACTCAGTGGCGCCCTAGTGCCTTGGAAAACCTAAACAAAGAAGAGGAAAAGGGAAAATTAAAAAACCTACGGCCCATAAATGCTCCTGGCGAAAAGCTGCCGAGCACTTGTAGTTAAATTTATCAATTTAACCCCAGAACGCTGCAAAGTTGAGGTCAAAAATTTTAAATGCATCCCCGTGTGTTGCCTCATTTTAACAGCCTTCAAAAACGAAACATTTTACCGTAAACCCGAGGTCCGTATCTTAATTCATTTTTAAAGCCTATAAAAATTAAAAATCGTAAAAAAAATCAAATTCAAGTACCTCTATTTTTCTTATTACTTTAATAGTTGTTCAAAATGACCACCATGAACTTCTTGGCAGTGATAAAGTCGATTTTAGAACTCTGCCAAGAAGTAACACCGGCTATTCTCGCAGATGTGAGAAGTGAGTTCCAAAATCGACTTTATCACTGTCAAGAAGTTCATGTTGGTCATATAAAACAACTTCTAAAGTAAGAAATAAAGGTACTTAAATTTCTAATTTTTTGTTTGATTTTTCATTTTTATAGGCTTTCTATTTTAAAACGAATTAGGTTTGCGGTAAAATGTTTCTTTTTTGAAGACTTTTAGAATGAGGTTCCACACGGAACAGAGTTACACTTAAAAATTTTGACCTCAACTCCTTGGCAAAAGGGGTAGAAAAAATTAAATTACACGAGAAAATAGATTTATTAACCAATAAGATACACCTAGAATTTGGTGTCTATCTTTACTAATATACCAGAAATATTTACCCATAATTAGACTTTTCGGACACCCTGTATAATAGGTAAATAAGTAAACAATATTTTTACTAACAATTTATAAAAGAGTGCAATTCTTAAAGACCGAAATCAATCACCATGTCTTATGCTACTCAAATATAACCCTGCTATAAAAACTCGTTATTAACAATAACAATAAATTAGTCTTATCTCTCTTCTCTCTATTGTTACCAAAGTTATGGAGAAAATCAATTTGCAAATTTTAAAATATCTAGAAAAGAACAAACCCATCCACGACAGACGGTACGGATTTCGTCACCGAAGATCCACAGCTGATCTCCTTACCATTGTCACGCATAACTGAGACAAGTCTCTTGAATTTTATGACCGATCCCAGATTGTAGCCCTTGACATTTCCAAGGCCTTTGACAAAGTATATGCTGTACTCGTCAACAAACAACTTTCGTACGGTCTTCCTTCCAAACGATGTACCTGGATCGATCGCTTTCTCTCTAATCGGCTCATGTCTGTCGTGATGGACGGTCACTCATCTAACTTCCATTCTATTAATACCTGCTATTACGGTTTAGTCCTTGGACCAACACTATTTCTTCTTGGCATTAATGACCTAGGCCCTATTTCGTGAAAAAGCTCTGAAAGTCTTCACTCTGCACTTTCTACTCTGCTAAAATTGAAGATTGTAGAGTTAATGATGTGTTTCATCAACGTATTTACTAACTCGTTACAAAATACTTGCAACTCCGTACTTTACAGTTTGCATTTTGAATTTCTGGGTTTGTTTTATGTACACATGTTTTGCCGAGTACAGAGAAATAGACTGAAGAGTGAAAACTGAAGGTAAGTAGAGGAATTTAGCCAAACGCTGTATCATGAAAGATTTTGATCGAAAAGTTTGCAGTAAAAAGTCTACGATTCCCCCCCCCCCCCTCTTAATTTTTGAATCGTTACCTTTAAAAACTTGAAACTTGGCACACGGTTATTAGTACAATAATACTAAGTATGTTTTGGTGCACAAGTGACTCTCGGAAAAATCCAGATGGCGGCTGGACGCCATTTTGCAAAAAAAATAAATGGAAAGAGGGATCTTGCGATACATCGTTTTAAAGTTCTCATTGAGGACTTTATGATCCTGGAATATTACGTGCCCTGAGAACAAAATGGCAGCTTGTTGAAACAAGTATTTTAAAAATAAAATGTAATGATAAATTACTAAAATGGCATTGAGAAAATACCAGGATGGCTTAATAATACTTTTTTAACTTCTTGCTATCATCGAAAGCGTATTTTCAAATCGTCAGTTAAAAAACTTCAGCAATATTTGCGAATATTGGCGAATAATGAAGTAATGTTCTAGGAACATAAAGTACTTAATAAGACCGTTAAAATGGTGTATCGCAAGACCCCTCTTTCTATTTAATTTTTTTCCAAGATTGCGTCCAGCAGCCATCCTGATTTTTCCGAGAGTCAATTGTGCACCAAAACATAGTCTTTTTCTAGTAATTATCGTTTGCCAACTTTCAATTTTGTAAATGTAACGGTTCAAGAATTAGGAGAGGGAAGGCATTAAAGAGCCGCACTGTATTATTTTACATTATTATATTCGATACATCGCTGAAATGAGCAACTTTAGTATGTTCAAGCATAGCAACATAATTTGATCTTATAGGAACGATATAAAGCTAATTCCGAAATGCTAGTTTCTTTCTAAAATATGTAGATCGGAATTGACGTTTTTAACAATTATTTATATATGAAAACTAGGAATAAATATTGATATCTATAAATATTTACAGCCAGATTCTCCAACGCTAGTACGGTCTAATTTGACAATCAAAAGTTTTAAACTGACAAGTGTAAGATTAAGACTACTAAATTTTATACTGTGGATTTATTTCTAAGCTTTTTCGCAAATTTATAAAGGAAAGGCCAATGTTAATTCGTACTTTCGATAATAATAGAACTAAATTCATTACAGCAACTCGTTCCAAGATTAAAATCATTTGGAAACCTAGCAAATTGCTGAAATATTAGAATAATTCATAAGTTTTTAATGACTACTTATTAACAATGACAATGACAGCAGAAAAGCCCGTCAAGACATAACTGATCAACTATAAGATCTTAATTTAAACCGGTACTAAATCTTAAACCTTCTTAGTGAATCTGAACGTTAATTTCTAGCCGATTGAAAGTACTTGCTCTTTTGATAACATGATCGTGTCTTTTTGAGCCGTAAATATTTTGTAAACGATATTTATCATTCTGTAATAATAAGCATGAGTAGTAAAACATTATACCTTACGATATGGTGGAGAGGATTCACACAGTTTTTTACACACTTGAACGCAATAGCCAGACAAACAATAAGAATAGCAATAGAACCGATCACGCCGCGACAATAAACTTTAGTATTTCAGGCATTATGTGGGGAAGAGGGAAATTCGCAGGTGGGATAAGGATTAAATTAGCAGTGAATTGTTTGGAAAATAGTTCCGCTTTCCTTTTAGATGTTCAGATAATTTCGTTAATAAAGGTCAGAGGAGGAAAAGCTGCTTCTATAGATGTTTTGGCTAATGCTTTTTCAAGGATTTAAAAATTTTAGGAAAGAAGCCACTCTCGCTTATGGCTTAAAGTTCCACCGAAGAAATATCAATGCATCCAGGTAACAAAAACTGGCGTGTCTGAGCATTTTTTTTTTGAAGTTTTAAAGGAAAAGGCATAAAAAAGGTTTGACTCTTTTCGGTGGCCCACCCTATATGGGTACAAAAGTTTTAACTTTCTCTTTCGTTGCCAGTAAAGTATTTCCTGATAAACTTCATAGGTCACCATAACTCTTCGTGTAATACCGCTATTGTATGCAATAGTTGACACTGACCTGTTTATGTAGCGATTGATTTGATACTCCACAAATCACGTATTCCAATCGAGTTGGAAATAACAACAATTTATGATAATTATTCAAAGTAAGTTTTACCCTGAAAGACGCTCATTGGTATGAGGAAAAGCAACGTCGTTCTGCGGAAAGAATATCAATGCACTTTTGTACACTTTTTTAATTAGATGTGTTGGAGTTGAAAAAGTAACGAAAACTAGTACGTATTGAAATTTTGATATACAATTAAATTAACGCTGTGACTAGAGTCCCGACTCGAGACCCAACTCCAGTCCCGAATAACGTCATCAAATGACGTCATTAGTGGTTTTGTAGGGACTGGTGTTCCGCCCCGACTCGGGACCCACGTTCAGTCCCGAACAGCGTCGTCAAATGACGTCATTAGTAGTTTTGTCGCGACTGGGATTCCGCCCCCTGACTCGGGGTCCCGAATTTATAAGACGAATAGTACATTCACCTAAATCACCAGTTACAAACATGATATACACAGTCACAGTATCTATGTCTACTTAAGTTGGCTACATAGGAAAATCTTTTCTATTAGTAATTTTTCGGAAAAAAACTTGCTCCCTATAAAAAGTCCTGCATGGTTTAATAAAATCATCAGACATCAAAATTTATCAGTCATATACGGGGTGTGTAATAAAATATGAATTTGACGAAAGAGCAAACCACCTCGTTTTTAAAATTTAAAAAACTTTTACGAAAGAAAATTGTTTGGAATTAGAAACTATGTTCAAATATGCAGTCAAGTTTATCTATTGATTTTTTAAGTTTTTATTTTGTTATTTTTTTATTTATTTGTTTATTATTTAGCTTTTAATTGGGCTTTTGGTGTAACCCGACGAAATAGGTTTAGCTCCACGTTTCCAAAACTTAGTATATACATATACTGTTTTCATATTGATGGATGCAATTCTTTACATCAGTATCCGATAAGAGCTAAAGTTTTTTTCCAAGTTCTCACCTATAAATTAGCATTAGCAGAAATTAAAGACATACTTGCGTGTACATTTCTAGTTGTGTCATCTAAACGTCCTACTACTAATTTATCGAGTAAAGTAAACCCCATACAACTTTCTAATAAATAACAATAACATTATTCGAACATAACCCCAAAAGCCTTCTATTAAACTATTAAGTCGGGACCGGATGCGGGTATCGAGTCGGGGCGGAACACCAGTCCCGACAAAACTACTAATGACGTAATTTGATGACGGTATTCGGGACTGAAGTTGGGTCCCGAGTCGGGACTCTAGTCACAGAGTTAAATTAATACAAAAAACTGCTTAAAACGCAGTTCGCTCGTAATAAATATTAATAAAGATATAAGGAAGTTCACTAAAATTTAAATCGATCTATTTTAACAAAATTTTGGATATTTGACACTAAACAATTTTTAGTCGAAAAATAAAACATTGTTACAATTTGCGGAGCAAGGTATCGAAATTAAATGCAAAAAAAATAAGAAAATAAGTTCCTATAAACAAACTTTAAAACAAGCTTTCGGATATACAGAGTAAAGGAAAATTTTTGGGTTTTAGTTTTTATATTTTCCTTCACTTCTGATTAGAGCTAGAGTAAAACGAAGAACACATTTTCAATGCAACTTTTAATGGGCTTTAATATGGTTTTAATTATTTAATCCGAGGTTTCGTCTTCGAGAAGCCATCATCAACCTATTTTTTTTTTAAACTTATTGGCTCCTGATACCGCCATGTATAACAATTGATATTTTAGTATAGAGTCTAACAAATTTCCATAAGACACAATAAGTAAGAGAAAGAGAGATATGGTTATAACGATTTCATAATGTAAAACCCATTAGCTGTCATTTTGAGCAAGTGTGGTACACAACTGAAAAGACTGAAATAAAAAATAAGTTTAAAATAACTAAAACAAAACTACACTAAATATCAACTGAAAAGTTAAAAACAAGTGTCGTGTCTGTAAATGGGATCCCACCAAAAACATACATGTAAAAGAACAGGTCAAGTTCTCGCCAGGACTGTGTGTTTTGTTATCTGAAAAAATATCTGAAATGTAAAAATTATGCCAAATTCCTTGCCTACACGTTATTAGCAGTATTTTGATAAGCACGGAAAAATATTGTGTGAACCGATAAATTTACAGACCAAACTTGGCAAGTTTTCAAGGGTCCCAATATTGCTGAGTTCTAAAATACTGCTAATAACGTGTAGGCAAGGTAGGCATACTTTTTACATTTCAGATATTTTTTTCAGATACCATAACACACAGTCCTGACGAGAACATGGCCTGTTTTTTAGCATGCGTGCTTTTGGTGGACTTTCATAACTTTTTGTTCAGATACCAAATGATATTTATTTATTAGTATATGTATATTCACACGAACGGTACTCTTTCTCAGCAAAAATTTTTAATAACGGCTTTTTGTCGATAAGGTTGCATGCATTCCTGGTTTTTCTATTTATTGCGATTATCATAAAATACTTTACTTTAAAATCTCTTTATTCATTACATATATGTATTTACATTTCACCACTACATTGACATCTAAAATATCTATTTACAATAGTTACATTGCTATGTAAAATATTGACACAATATTGCCGAGCAAGACAACGCGGCCAGGCCATGACCGGGCTGGTGTTGACCCTAGGTGAATGGTGATGAGGTAGATACAGCTGTTGGGCCTTTCCGATAATCTTTTATTGTCATTTGGGATTTGCTTTAGAGAGGTCTTTGAAAGATTTTAGAAACGCAATTAAATGAAGATTTCTTTGTCCTTGTTTTACTGGAAAAAGCATTAGAAAAAACAGTTTGAATCATAAAATAGAGGTATTTGAAAGTAAACCAGAAATTAAAAAAAAGTTTAGTTTCTGCCCGGGATCGAACCAGGGACCCACCATTTCAAACATATTTATTAATTTCATAATATTATTTACATTTCACTATTTCTTTCTATTTCTTTCCATTTATAACTTTTGCCAGTCCTAACTGAATCTCATAAATATAAATTCTTAAGTATAAAAAGCCAGACAAAGGCCTGCCGCTTATACCGGGACCGCTCGATACCGCACAGCAGATAACCAGATTGCATGCAAATTTCTTAGTGATCGATTCCGGTATACTGTTCAAACAGCACCTGCTTGTTGGCCATCCGCGACGACGACTTTTATCTCTTTTTCACTAAGGGTAATATTATATTATCGCATGCAGTGGGCGGAGTCATTTCCATTTAATTGAGTCATTACGTCTAGACAGATGCTTTTTTAAAATATGGTTTATTTAAAACAGTTAAGTTTTAGGTTTTGACCAGTGAAGTGCGTATTATAAGTGTTTTTGATTTTAGATACGTGGTTTATGTAAGTAAATTTTTATTATAATAATGACTTTTTGGCGACCTTTTGAGGTAGATGAAAGCGAATTATTACATGTTGAATTACCTTCGGTACCGACCGTGGCATCGCCAGTCGAAACATGTCCGGAGTTTAATAAAGATTTACATGTTCAAAGTCAACGAATAATTCTAAATATTTACGGCTGTTTCGGTGATGTAAAATACCTGGAAATCCTTCATGATCCCTCGTGGGCTGTCGATCATCCAAGGTACCGGTCAAGTGTGCAGCTAGCCTCGACTCTGTAAATATCGAGTGAAAAGACAAAGAAAAATAAAGAAACAAGAAGAGATAAATTCTCGGTCGCGTTTCAATCTAGGTCACGCACCCAAAACGCTCGTAAAGCCGTCAACCCGGGCTATTGTGGAAGGCTAGGTAAGGGTTGCTAGCCAAAATAGCCATAAGTCGCCCAATACCAAAGCAGCATTGTCCTCGAACTGGAGGCGGTGTGTCGGCTGCGGTGGGATTAAAAAGTTCTTGTTCTATAAAAAATCGTTGTCAAAAAATTCTTTGCGCAACAGTTCAGTCAAATCCGTTGACAAGATAAATTTCGTGTCTTATTTACTAAGAACGGGATTCTTGCTCCATACACTGACAAACCATGTGCTCCCAGAGACCATTCGGGACCTGGAAAGCTAACAAAAAATAAATATTGCAGTTAAAGGACCTCTACGGACCTTGCAGAATAAAATTCAACTTGTAATTGGAGATTAATGTCGTCGCACAACTCAGCGATTTGAACGAGCGGCTGGTCCTTGCTACGCGCATCTTGGGACGACCATCGTCCTCCCGCCTTAGCAATGACACTTACGTCCATCGGTGGCATGGTTGTTGTCTTCAGGAAATCTAAACTCCGTCAAAAAACTACAACGTTGAAATGGAAAGTTATGAGTGGGATTCACGAAAAGTTCGTGGCAGTTAAGGACTAAGCAACTGTCCTTAATCAGTTATTAGTTATAATAACTCCACATGCTTAGTGAGGAGCGTCACTCCGCTACATAAATTTTGAAAAAAGACGTGTTAGGTAAGATGTCCTTTGTTTAGAAAATTCGCGTCTTGGGACGGGACGCAGTTCACCCCTCCGACACTAGTAAAGGGACAGGCCGAATTGCTTGACCTTGCTAGCTGTAACGCGTAAGGCGATTTAACCTGAATACTACATGTCTTGGGGAAGATGGTTTGAAGGAGGAAAATTATTCCAAAATGCTGCTGAGAAATGGACAACTTTAATCGGACAATTAAGCGAATTGGGCCTAGCGGCGGGTTTCTTGCTATGAGTGTCTGGCAGGACAATTCATGAATATAATCTATATACAGGAAAGAGGACGAAAGTCTTCCGCCGGAGTAATTAAATTCAGTGTGGCGGTCTCCGCGGTTGTCGTTACGATTGAGTGAAACGCATGGAAGACATGCACTCCGCTTCTCGAAAGACGACTCGACGTAGGCTTTTGGACTCAGATGTAGGAAGTCTATAACTTGGTACTTGTTAATTTGGGATAAATCAACGTTCTTGGTCTAGGTAGTCTTGCACCGACTAGAGGGACCAGAACGGTATTCACGAAACGGTAAAAATGGTTTCTTAGACAAGTAGTGGTCTAAGTTATAATTCCAGGAAAAAACTTAGGAAAAATAATTATAGTCAAGAGGCGTGGCACTGGCTAATAACGACAAGAAAGTAACATGGAAAATGCGTCCTAGCCATTATGTGTGTCCTTGATTCTCAGCTGAATAGCTGATCTCGATCATGACAAATCGCGCGTCGCAAAGGTACGCCCATTCGTGCGCGCCTGGGGAGTGGACGACGGTTTAAATATAATATCGTTACACTTACTACAAAACTATCATAAAAATAACAACGTATTTATGACATTAGTTTAAAGTCTTAATTATCGGTCGACGGTACGCCCATGAATACAATTATTTCTATGGTTAAACATCGTTTTTGCAGATTCAGTTAGGTTTTGATATACTTATAAATAATATTTGGTTAAAACGTTAAAACTTTTTATTGTGTCCCATCTTAAATTGGTTAGAATATTTTGGGACGCCTATGGCTAGACCATATCGGCACTGTTGCCTCAAAGGTGTCGGCTGCGTTACTTTTTTTTTTTGCGGTTTCACTTTCCATTGGAAGCACTATACAATAATGATTTCCTAGTACAACATTTACAATTAAGGGCATATTCACCAGGAAGAAGCAACCAGTGGGCTGGTTGGGTCGGTTGCTAGCCCTGGGGGAAGAATTAAAATGCGTGACGGTTGATTCCGGCTCCATCCGAAGAGATCTTTTAGAGCCATTAGTATGTGTGGCCTCAGAAGGAGAAAAGGAAATTTACAAGTTGTTAATAATAAAATTGACAATCGTTTTGCTGGAAAAACGTTCAAAAAACCAGCTTCAAAGGGACCTACCGCATGTTAGGCGGATGTGATAACCACTACACTACGTAACCATATAATTAACTAAAGCAGAAGTCCTACCTATTTCGTGTCAGATTGGATTTTCCATGTTGGATTTTCCGCGTTGGGTTTTTATTGATTTTTGATTTTTCTCGTAATTATCACCTTAAACACTATTTATATTCCAAATTTCAAAGCTCTAGCTCGATTGGAAGTACCCTAGATTTATGATGATCTATCAGTCAGCCAGTCAATGAGTGCCCGAAATTGTGATTTTTGGACAGTCGTATCTTGAAAAATATTCCACCTAGACGTACGAAATTTGGAATACTGCTTCTTTTTGATAACCTTAACACCCCAGAAAAAAATTCAGTCTTGTAACGCAACTAGCCTCGAAGATAGAGGGGGGGTCGAAAAGTGCTCGAAATGGTTCGTGTAAATAGTGCACAGAGCGCGCGAGTACTTGGCCTCTGTGCGCTTTGATTTATATTGATAGTTGTTACAAATTTGTTTGTATTACAAATTTTTATATACTACAAAATGTCTGTCATACCTATTTATGAGAAAGAATACGTTTAACGGAACATTCTTAAACGATTTCATGTGAATTTGAAAGTAAACCTGATATATTTTAATACACTTTTTACCTTAGTATTTACTTTAGCGAAGTAAATAGTATGTGCTTTCACTGTGATCCTTTAAATTCTTTAAAAATGTATAGAAAATTCGGTATATTTCTTATGATATCAGTCAAGCGTAAGAGGCACGAAGAGGATTATTATAAAACGAAATAGGAGGAAAATATAGCTTACCACCAGGAGCAGATAGGATAGCAACTCTTATCGCAGGAATTGCTTTCAAAAACACTTAAAACTTTATACTAACAATCTCTTAAAACGCAGAAATCTCACCACTGACTACTTGGTTTTCATAATAGCACTCTCAGCTAGCTTGTAAGAGCATAATATATTTTTGATGATCATACATTTTTATGTTTATTATTCTACATTGAGGTCTTCCAATTGCTGCTGTTTATTATGTATTCTAACATCTTTTTCCTCGCCATTAAGGCCACTGAAGTAAAAGAAATACAGGATTGGCCAATGAACACGAGACAAGCCCGATTTTTCATATTTATCGCCCCTTAAGAAAAAACGCTTTGACAGGTGTATCTTGTGTGGAAGGGGGAAACATTTGGCTTATAATTTCAACCCTCTAACTTCAACCCCCTAGCAGGGGTGAGCTTCACCCCTAAACTTTTAAATGGGGATAGGGGTCAAGTGATTGCTCATTTCAAAGGTCATTAAATTCTCTTTTTAATGCTGCTAAATTTTTTAAATTTGACTTAGTTGTTTTTAAGAAAATGCCCTTTAAACATGCTGACCCGCCAAAATTGAAATAGTGGTTTTATGATTTTTCTCACATTCTTGTAATGGCCATTTACAACCCTAAACCTGGATAAATCTTAAACTTTTTTTACCCTTTATGAATTTAAATATAAATCTGAAAATTATTCGTTTTTTCAAGGACTGTTATGATGGTTTAAAACAACAAAAAGTACTGTCTGCGCGTTGTTTACAATATTAATCAGTTAAATTTTAGTTCTTATTCAGACTATTTTTTGTTCATTAAGAATGTTTTAAAAAAAAATGCATTTTATCTTATCTCGATTTCTTACTAAATGATTTAGTAGTTTGATCTTGACAATAGCAGCTAAAAATCTTAGGTATCGTTTTGAAACAAAATGGTTTATTCTACTGCGAATAGGGTCTCAATAATTGAACTTTATTATGAAAACGGTAGATGCGCTAATATTGCGGCCGCGTTATTTCATAAACAAAATCCAGCTAAGCATGTTAACCGAAAGTACATTATTGAGCTAGTAGCCTAGTTTCGGGAGACGGGATCGGTGACACATCGAACACAGCGAACAGAATAGTGGGAAATGAGGCAATGGAAGTTGCTCTTTTGGGCCATGTTCATTTCGATCCTACTTTCAGTACTATGCAGTTGCCTATAGTTTCTGGCATGTGCCGTACTAGCATTCGAAGAATTTTAAAAGCCTATAAATTCCACCCTTATAAAATACAATTTGTTCAAGAATTAAATGAAGATGATTTCGATCAACGTTTACAATTTTGCGAGGTTATTAGTAAACGCTTAATTAATAATCCAAATTTGCTTTTTAACATTTGTTTTTCGGATGAGTGTTCGTTTTTTGTAAACGGAACTGTTAATCGTCATAATTTTTAGTTGTCGATATTGGATAGACCAAAACCCACACATAATATATTCCATGAAGTTCACACCCAAAATCCTGAAAAAATAAATGTCTGGGCTGGAATTTATGGCAAGTGTGTTGTTGGTCCATTTTTTCTACCGGGAGATTTAACAGGTGACATGTATTTGCAATTGTTAGAAAATACTGTCTATTCAGCAATAACAGAAAGTATTGAACAAAGTGACCGTTACAATGAAAACTAAATAGTTGACATTTCAACATGGTAGAACGCCACCACACTATGCCTTAGCTGTTCATCAATATCTGGATAAAACATATCCTGGTAGATGGACTGGCCGAAGAGGGCCAATAGAATGGCCAGCAAGGTCACCAGATCTAAGTTCATTAGACTTTGTTGTGGGGTTAGCTAAAAAGTAAAATTTATAGTGCCCAGCCAGAATCCCTGAATGATTTACGTCAACGAATCATCAACGAATGTCGGAAAATTACCCCAGAAAAGCTTCAAAACGTCAGAAACCGATTTGAATAGAATCTGTCCTATTATATGCGAAGCGGAAGGTCGACATTTTGAACATTTAATAAAGTAAGGAAGGTAAATTATTTTTAAAATTCTTATTTTATTTTGATAAAATTGCCTAGAATATAAAATACAATTTTTAACAGAGAATTAAAATTGCTCCATTGAGGTTATAAAATCCACCCCTAATGGAGATATTATTGTTAGAGACTTTTTGGGAATCATCTTTTAGCTGAAAGCCATGCCAAAATTAAGCTAAAAATGAAAGCATGAGTTTTGAAAGGTTACCATGTTTAAAAGGCATTTTCTTAAAAACTACTAAACCAAATTTAAAAAAACTGAACAGCGTTAAAAAGAGAATTTAATGACCTTTGAAATGAGCTATCACTTGACCAATTTTCCCATTCAAAATTTTAGCTCACCCCTGCTCGGGGGTTGAAGTTAGAGGGTTGAAAATATAAGTAAATGGTTTCCTCTTCCACACGTATCAAAGCGTTTTTTTCTTAAGGGGCGATAAATATAAAAAATCGAGCTTGTTTCGTTTTCAACCTTCAATTTGTTTATAAAATTTGTTTTCATACAAAAAATAGGTGGAATTTAATGTTAATTCAACAGCATGTAGAAATTCATTTAATGGAATATCAGTGAATTTCTTAATTTCATCCCACTTTTTATGACTATTTCTTCCGCTAACGCAGTGGGTATGTTTGTGTATAAAGATATGATATCTAATGATATTAGGGTATAGTCATTTAATAAATTTATATTTTTTATTTTGTCTTTAAAAGCTACGGAATCTTTTATGTAGTAATTATTTTGATTTCTCATATGTTGCAGGATTTTTTTTTAGGAATTTTGAGGGTTTTTCAAAAGGTGACTGGATACACGATACTATCGGTCTAAGAGGGATTCCCTGTTTGTGAAGTTTTGATAACCCGTAAAGTCTACGTGGCTGCGCATTTTCAATTTTCAGTTATTTGGCGGTATCGGTATTTGTTTTTCCCATCGAGTGATTTGTTGTTTTTTTGACATGTATTGGTGGGGTCATTTTTTAATTCTTTATATGTGGGATTATCTTGTAAGAGGTCGTTCATTTTGTTATCATAATCTATGGTTCGAACCCCTTGACCCTTAAAATCTTAAATGGGGAGGGGGTCGAGTGATACCCTATTTTAAAGGGAATTGTATTGCCTTTTCAACGGGACCTTGCTCGTTGAAATCGGGTGAGTAGATTTCGAGAATTTAAATGTTAAAGAAATTGTGGTTTAAATGTAAGCAAAATGCTAAATACCAATAAACATGGCAATACTGTGACAATAGGTCTTTGGAATTCCACTTGTTCTGTCAAGGGCTATCATTAGTTTGTTGTTGATATCGGTTAATTCATAGTAAAACTAAGAATGTTCCTATAAATTTCGTTTCATTCAATTGCGTATTAAAATGACGATACTTTTTGAAGAAAGAGTTAAAATTATTTCACTTTTCTTTAGAAATATCGATTGTGCTAGCGCTGCCGCATTATCTTATAATTACTTACACCCAAATGGACACCTGTCTCATACTTACGTCCAAAAATTAGTGGCGAAATTTCGTGAAACAGGATCAGTGCTAAACAAAGTAAAATCTTATGTAAAAAATACTTTTTAAGAGCTTTTATTATTTAGATGTACTTAAACGAAAAAAAATAAGTATTATTTTTTCATTGGGGTAATGCTGCTATTTATAATTGGACGTAGTTCGCATGGGTGGATCCTAATAAAAGTAGTATCGAAGTTGTCACTGAAACAGATATTATGTTAAATTTATTGTCTTAAAAGCTTGTCGTGCGCGAAAAGTTCATACAGGCATTAATTTTGTTTAACAGAAATTGTATGTTTTCTTTTCTATTGCTAATTAACATACAATTTAAACTGTGTTAAATATTAGATCTGAAATTATTGAAATGATTTTGAGAAAATACCAATTTTTTGTTGGTATTTGTATGGGTTAGTAGGGGTGAAGAAGAGCTCAATAATATTTTTTAAAGCAAAAAGTTTCCCCCTTCCACTCAAGATGTCAAAGCGTTTTTTCTTAAGGGACAATAAATATGGAAAATCGAGCTTGCTTTGTTTTCATTGGACAATCCTGTATGTATATAAGAGAAGACACTGGCTGACTGGCATAGCAACGCATAGGCTAAACCGATGGGTTTAGAAACTTGAAATTTTGGACAGAGGTTTCTTACATAACGTTGGCATCTAGGTACTAAGAAAGAGTTTTTCAAAATTCAAGCCCTAAGGGGTGAAACAGGGGTTCAAACTTTGTATGGAGAAAAAATATTAGATAGTCCTATTAACACGTGTTTTACAATTTTTAATAAATCAACCCCTTAGGGGATGAAATGGGCGTTCAAAGTTTGTAATGTAGTAAAATTATTATGCCGCGGACGAAGTCGCGGGCGAAAGCTAGTAACATATAAGTAGGGTTCGTAAACAGGGTGCCTGGCCATGGGCGGGACCGTAAATAAACTGTTTAAAAATATAGGAGAATTTATATAATACTAAAAACACTCAGTAAATATTCTGCGATAGCAGGTGACTTCTACGAACGTTTGGAAATCCGTTTCCACCGCCAAGCATGTCGGTGACTTGACATGTATTGACACGGTGCAGCCGGCAGTCGCGACGCATCGCGGTAGTTATATTTCCGGCGCCTATGGTCAGGCACTTTAATTTACGAACCTTATAAGTTTTCAGTAACGACTTATTAACGATAACACGGAAAAAACTTGTCATAGCGTAATTGGTCAACTAGAAGATCCAGTTTTAAGACTAAGTCTAACACCTTTTTAGTGCAGGGTATGTTCTTATTTCTTCTTCTTCTTTCGAATTTCTTATTAACTAATATCCTGTAGATTAGTTTGGTCAAAACTTATTTCTGTAAAAGGTACATAATTATTAGTAATTTTAAGTCAGGGTAATATAAATCTTAGGTGCAAAAATTCTTATAATTACTTTTCTCTGGTAAAGATTATCATTAATCATTAACAATTCGAATGATGATTCTCTTCCTCGACGTTTAGGAATGTTGAGCCAATAAAACGCAACCCGCACTTTTAAACAATATGTAATTGCTTGAATAATTACCTTGTTAGCATACATGATATTATTGTAATTATAGTCTTTGGGTTTATAAATGGATCCAAACTACAGAGTGTCTCACTTAACATAAAAACGAATTAATATATTATCTTATTTTTTCAGCATTTCGACCGATTTTTAGATTCATAATGTAGGCCGACTAGGTTACCATTTTTTCTCCGAGCAAATGTATCAACAGTGTGTAACTAAAATATATAAACCTCGAAATATCTTGCAAACCGTTCATCCGATTTTTATGAACTTTTGTACACTTAGGTACGAAATTACGCCCGATCAAGTGGTGAGTTCCGCATTGTTGTCAAGTTTACCGTTTTCCTGAAATCAACAAGAACTGTTTTTAAATGGAACACTCTATATTTTATTCGATTTTCTAATTCAGCTTAAAATTCTGAATACCTCGTATTGGGAAGATTGTATCCTAAAGTTAACAGTTTTTAAGAAAATGGTGGTCAAAACTTGTTATTCTATTGTATTTTACCTTAGAATACCTGCACACGAAAGTTTACCTGAAATGTCTGACATTGTCAGTTTCGATTATTTACAAGAAATGGATCATTTAACAGAAACCCAAAGAAGGCAAATTTTAATAATAGTGGGTTATGGGGACAGAATGCGAACGCAACAAGAAATTTGTAGTATTTTTAACGACAAATATCCTGACAGAAATCCCTGGGCTACGTCTACTCTAAGTAAAGTTTTAAAAAAATTCGTCAAACTGGAAACGTAAAAAACGCTATACTATTGGGATATTTAGTACAAGAATAAACAATACAGGAGGAAATAACTTAAATACTGACGAAGAAAACTAAATCAAATGTTTAAAAGGTTGTCCATTAACTTCTTGGCAGTAAGCCAAATATTGCGGAAAAACATGCAAAACGTTTAGAAGAATGTCAGTTTCTTCGATTCTTCTACAATCTGTTTCTATCCTTAACTTTAAATTATCGAGGTCATCTGGCTTACTCTTCAAAACAACATTTTTGAGGTGGCTCCACAAAAAGTAGGCGAGGGGCGTCAAGTACGGAGACCGAACTGGCCACTCGATTGTACCCCTACGTCCAATACAACGTCTAAAAAAACATCGAAATATTGCTTAACATTCTGGATATAGTGCGGTAGGGCACCATCCTACTGAAATCATATTTCATCATTTGGTGCTTAATTATTGCTTAAAATATTATATTCAAATAATAAATACAACAGGTAAAATAAAGCAACAACACTTACTTACGATTATTTGGGAATAGTTGTGCAAGTTGTGCAAGCGCCGGGACAATTTCATTTCTTATAAGATCCAAATATCTTTCTCCATTTAATGTCTCTTGCATGAAGAAGAGAAGAAGGTGCCAATTATTCTCCGACCTATTATACCAGCCCAAGCATTTACCTTTTAGGGCAACTTGGTATGACTTTCGCATATCCCGTGAGCCCAATATCGACAATTATGCCTATTAACTTTTCCATTTAAAATAAAATCGATCAAGTGCAAGATATACTTACACAATTAGTGTTCCATGCCATCAACCTCCCACTTAACCTGATCAAACCTCGGCCGCCCGATCTCCGTCCATCTACCGCGTTACACGCCGCCGACGGCACTAACGCCGTATCACATTCCGTATGCGCGGAGCTGAGTGGGCCAAATTAAAAATTTTGAATAACGTGTAAGTGTTCCTTACATCGTGCGAAATATTTTTTGTCGAAAAACTTTTTCTCTAAAACCAGTGGTTCAGCAGTTATAAGGAAATAAACAATTTAATTGTTTATGACAATTGACCACGTTAGAATTTTTCAATCCTGATTATTTTTACTCAATCTACACCTAATTTTCAATGTTCATGATTATTTTCAGATTTTTCTGAGCGATAATTCTGGTGATAAGGGTGGGGGACATCAATTTTTAAGCGTTTTTCCCGAAAAATGTTTTAAAAAATGTAATAAAAAATACATCATATACATCGTTGAATTCGTCGGTCCGGTCCACGGACATGTGTGAAACGTTGTTTTCTTTTGTCAGTGTTCTGGTGGAAAGATGGAGATTTTTCTCTAAACTGATTAAAACATTCAGAGCCATATCAGCATCTGTTGCACTTTTACGTCGACCAGAGCGTACAGCGTTTTTCACGTTTCCAGTTTAACGAATTTTTTTTAAAGCTTTTCTTACACTGGAGTTGGTTAATGGATTTCTGTCAGGATATTAGTCACTAAAAATAGTACAAGCTTCTTGTTGCGTTCGCATTTTGTCCCCATAACCCAGTATTATTAAAATTTCAATTCTTTGGGTTTCTGGTAAGTGATCCATTTTTGTAAATAAACGAAACTAACAATGTCTCACATTTTAGGTAAACTTTCGTGTAAAGGTATTTTAACGTAAAATACAATAAAATATCGATTTTTGACCACCATTTTCTAAAAAACTGGTAACTTTAGAATAAAATATTCCCAACAAGAAGGATTCAGAATTTTAAGCTGAATTCACAAATCGAACAAAATATAGAGCGTTTTATTTTTAAAAAAAGTTTCTGCCGATTTCAGGAAAACGGTAAACTTGACCACAATGTGAAACCCACCATTGGATCGGGCGTAATTTTATAACTAAGTGCTCAAAAGTTCATAAAAATCTGATGAACGGTTTGCAAGATATTCCGAGGTTTCCATATTTTTGTTACACACTGTATAATATTTACAATTCTCCTTTAAATCCGCCAATCTATGCAAAACTGCGCATACTTAACAATTTTTTACTTATCTATTAAAAAGCTGCTAGTACAACGATAGTACTCAGTTGTTCGGTTTTCGGTTTCGTTGAACGGAGTTTGAAAGTGTACGAAATATGGCTAATCCACGTCCCCTTGAACCAAACATTGAAGCAATTTTAATTTACGATGGAAACAGGAATTTACATGAAACGGAAAGAATTTTTAATTGGGCGCTTTTCTGACCGTTTGATATGTACGAAAATCTTCGCGAACTAGTGGAGAATTTTTTTCCGACAGGTAGTGTTAAGAGTGTAAAAAATCCAGGACGACCTCCTATTGAGGAGTTAAAACAAACGAAATAATTGATCAAATGATGGTAGATCCTCTACAGTCAACTTCTCGTGTTGCAGACAATATACTTTTTTGTAGTAATATATTAAGGGAAGGTAAAATTATCGAAAAACATCCCTGAAGATTTGTTGCCCTAGGAAACATCTGCAATTTAGAGAATCTCATTTATTTATTTTTAGTGTAACTTTTGTCTTGCATAGTCGGTTTTTTTTTGGTGAACTGTTTATTACAGAAATGTGTTTGTGGATATTACGTATTTACATTCAAAAGAAATAGCTATTTACCTAACAAATGCATAAAGTGATACTTTTCCGCGCGTGACTACAACGCGAAGAAGTCGAGTGCGAAAAACACTCTTTCCGCACGTGTTGGGTACAATGTTTTTCTACAGCGTGAGGAAAATTATTTAGTTTTAGTTTTTGTTTAAATACTTTATTTCAGTATAGACGTCAAAGTGAAAATTCAATTCAAAATTCAAACTTATATTATTTTCATTTGTTATTATTAACAGCATTAATGGTAAAAGATCAGTTACTTGCATTTTGGTAAACTTATGGGCGAAGCTAACTGGTTTTTAACTGATATTAAAAGATTTCTGGTCATTCCAGAATTATTTATGTCTTGTGTATGTTCAACATGGGGTGGTTGAAGGTCAATTGGACCCCGTTATGCAACACGGAACCAAACAACACTTTTCATATTTTAAGTAAATAAAGGAAATAAGATTTTATTTTTATCTCAAATATTTATTATTAAGAAAACTTCTAACATAAAAAATATAAACATAACATAAATATATTTAGAGAACACATACATTATGTCTATAAAGCAGATTTCTAGAAGTTCCCAAACATGAGAAAAAAGAGCAGGTTCCGTATTGCTTAACACAAATTTGAAGAATAATAATTTGCCAAAAGGAAACAAAGTAGACAGTATAAAAATATAGATACAAATAAGCATATTTTACGTAAGTATGTTTACAATAGTAACCTGAAAGAGGTAAATCCAAAATACAGGGTTTTTCAGATATCGGGCTGAAAGTCTAACACACCATTGTAGCCATCAATATCTTCTTCTATAGACTCATCTCCAGTAAGGTTTTTATAAAAAGGTTGATCTGCTGGAGGAATAAGATGGAGATAACTACGGATGTCTTTTAGTTTCGGTTCAGCCACTGGCTTTCCATTTGGCCATAACGGTTCTAAAAATGTAGAAAAACTTGGTTGAGAATGTTGTCTTCCCTTCCTTGTCTTTTTTATATTGATCTCTTTGTAATCTTCCTCTTCCTTGTAATGCGTCTTTATAAAAATGCTATAGATTTTGTCTTTAACAAGCTTTATTTCCTTAATCTTTAACCAATTTATTTTTTCGGCTTCGCAACTCTTTTTTCTATTAACGATTTCTTTTTCCAAGTTCTTGGTACTAACAAAATCATTTTTCTCCATTCTGTTTATGTTAATGGGCCGCTTTCTTCTGCAAGTTCTCATAATGTTGGTGTAATCCTCGGGGGAAAAAATTTTAGTTTGTTTTTTAATCGCGCATTCGAGATCGCCAAAATCGCTGTCGTTATGTAAAAAGCTATGTCCCGAAACTAGGAATCTTAAACGTACACTTTGTAAATTTGGCGATTCTTCTAATACACATTTCAACAAAAGGACCATCTTAATATTTCTATTTTGCCCTCCACAGGAGTCGCTCCATAGAATAACATGCTCCACATTGTCGGGCGTCCTATTTAAAATATATTTTCTTAGGCATGAGCCCACTTCTTGTGCTCCCCGACCTGCTTCCCCCTCCACCCAAATGTTAAATGTGGACTTTTTTTCCTTGGAAGCATAAATGACACAGTTATACAGCCAGAGCTGTCTTTTATAAAATATTATGTTTGTAGTTAAACGGGGAAGAGGTAGAGTCTTTTCCATGTCAAACGTAATCGTGTCTGTCTTTTCATCGCTTTCTGCCTTTAACATGTCTATGTTCATTTTATTTCTAGCCGTTTCGGCTTCTCCCAAATGAAGGCTATGTTCATTTTCAGCTCTATTTTTTTCTTCTCCTTCTGGTAAACTTTCTAATTTTGTACTTAAGGCGTCGCACTTATTGCAAGTGTCTTTTTTGGGCTGCTTGTGTTTTACATTGAACTCTGTCAGGAAAACCTTTTTGTAGGAGGAGAAGCTTACTGGTTTGGATTGAGTCACAATTTTGTACAATTTATACATAAGCGGCAACGTAGTGCCTTCCTTTAAATATTCCTGATCTAGGCTTTTAGCTCGGCAGTAGTGGGACTTATACCGAGGAAATTGATTAATATGATTTACCACTTCAGCCTTCTGAGCTTCAGTCATTTTATTGTTTCCTCCTCTTACTCCACGCTCATCCAAAGAGTTTAAAGTTCGTGTTTTTTTAAGCGCTGTATTAATTCTTTTTGTGGACATCCTTAAAGTTTTAGTAAACATATTTCTTCAAACTGCTTTCTTGTTTATCATGTAATTCCGAGAAAACTGTCGCAAGTTGGGATTTTTCGCATTTACAAGCTTTCGTTTTACTGGTTCTTCCCTTACACAGGACGATAGAAATGCTGTTTGGACATTATAGTTTGCTAAATTTCAAAAATGGTTAAAAAATAAACGTCTTTCATCAATCGAAATTTTTTCATGACATTTCGTGGAACATGTACACACGAACTCTAAAAACTCTTTAGGTTTTATGAGCTTTCCTCTTGCACTATAATGTTCTTGATTGCTATTCTTTTTTAATTTTCGTATCGCCCCATCCTGTTCCGGAAATTTTCTTTTTCTCCCTTTCTTTGGCCGTCCAGGCGAAGATCTGTTATGAGGTAATACAGCTGGGTTATCACTATGGCTCATAGTTATATCATCTTCATTTTCTGATGACACTTCATCTGAATCGGGTTCATAAGTTTTATCTTTAATGGAGTCATCAGAGTCTTCAAGAAATGTGTCATGATTCTCACCTACTTCTTGCAAATCATTCTGAGACTCGCTGACTTTCTTCTGCAAAAAAAGTTATACATATTAGATGAAAATATTATTGAAATCTAATGACATATTTTATTAGGTATTTTTGTAGAATTCTTAGGCTCATGTTGAATATTGATTATATTATTTTGCAAAAACGTATATATTTACAGCTGTATTCACTAAAGGTAAAACTGGTCTGGCTTAACAATTTAGGTATTTAAACTGACAAGTATTAGAATAGGACAACTACGTTTTGTATTGTAAATAAATTAGGTTTTTCGCCAAATATTTCAAGCAAAAGGTATTTTAATATAAAAATCGTTGGCTTGATTAGAACAAAACCTATTTCCTTAACAGAAACTGAAAAGTTTTAACACATGTAATATAAAGTTACCTGGAACTTTTCACTAGCAACTTCTGCTGGTCTCAAAAAACAAGAACTAGTTGACGGATATAAGTCACCACTTTTAGGTAAATTTTGTGTTCCGCTCATATATTTCTGTAAAAAAACGGATGTATAGGAACTGAAAGGCTTTCAAGTGTTTAGTAAAATTACCTGACACGGTTCATACGGAACTTCTGTAACTGAATCCAAAAAACATTTACTATCTGAGATATTTAGGTAATTCTCACTAATGTGAGCCAGATCTTCATTCCCAGTGTTGTTTAAATATATCGTTGTGTTGTCTTCAGAAATAGGTATTTCTTCCAGCTGCACATTTTCAGAACGCATATTCTTTGTGAAATTATTAAAGCGATGATCAGTATCAACACATTGAGGCATCTGCTTAGCAGTCACATTTCCAGAAAACTTCGGTAAACAGATTTGCAATAAGGAACCAACTGTCTTATATAAAATTTCAAGCCTAAATATGATTATTATATTTGCTACACCATATAGATATATTTGAAAATACCTAATAAGCACGAAATACGAGAATGTCTGCAAACATATTTATACAAATAAAAACAAAACAAATATTATATTTCTGTGAATTAATGGATTTTGAGGTTAGGTTTTTAAAAATACCTTAAAATATATTTAAAACCTTACCTGCTCATAACCTTCTTGCTCAGAAGAAATCTCTACAGTGTCTAACATTTTTTTAACTCTTTGAGATATTACTGGGTTAAACATTTTTTACAAATACTATTTTTCGCTTAACCACATCACGACACTACACAGTGCACGAACTGTATGACAAACCTGCTAAACTGATCCAAGTAACACAAGATCGCATTTTGTAAAATTGAGTAAATAGGCAAAAGAGAATCATTTAACACTGGTTCTCATATGCCTTAAAAGTAATTACTGGACTTGTGCAATAAGGAACAATTTGCCATTGGATCTGTACAAAAAACTTTCGTCAAAGATATTTATTTTTGCAACACAGGTCTATAGGTTTTCAGGTGGCGCTGAAGCTTAAGCTTGTTGGTTCTTTGTTACATATCGAATAATATGCATATTTTAATGTACGTGAGGGTAATATCTCGATTTTTTAAAAATTGTCGTGTGGTTCCTTGTTGCATAACGGGGTCCAATTGCTGCTGGTTGCTGCGATTTGGAAGTGGTAGCCTGGTTTTGGAGGATCCGATGTGCATTTTGCTTTTTGTTTTGTAAAGACTCGTCCACATATCCTTCAGCAACTTTTGTGGACTTTCATCCACCACGGCGCGGCGCTTAAGATTCGTGATGTCTACTCCACAGTCTACTAGCAGAGTGGTTGATTTCAGGTATCCAACCACGTCCGTGGGCATCTTGCAGATTTTGTTAATTCCAATACATTGGACAGAAAATTTTTCGCTTTTGTTATTTAGGAAAAATCTTCTATGGGGCGTACTTGGTCACAGTAATGCATTTTTTTTATTAAGTTTAAATTTCGTTCCCCGCTTACTACAAAGCATCTGCATTCATGGATTTTATTATCAGAATTCATAATATCATCACGGATTCTTGGTCTTCAACGTTATCTACGGTCAAACAAGTTGGCGCCTGCCACCCCAATTAATGTGACAACTTTAGTCAAAAGGTATACACTGCAAAAAATGATGTAAACTTACAGTTTGGTTCCATAAGATTGTTTATTTTTCCATAATAAATTGTGCTATTTTATTACCAGAAAATAAGTTATGCAAATTTAATTCCTAAAAGAAAATAATTTATAAAATATTTAATTCCACAAAGTAAAGTAAAATTACAAATTAAAAATACAGTTTACATTCCGAAATATTATACTTCGCCAATTTTTACGTTATATGTTCTGTAAATCTGTCACGCCCGGCTATACAAGTCAATTGTTAATGGAATCGCATAACTTGTTAGGTACTAAAAACGCGGAAAGTATAAACGGAAGTTTTCCAACATTGGTATCTTTTCTTTTGTTACCTACAGATTTCCTGTTTTGTAAATAGTTTTTATGGCCAATTTTTCTAGTAAAAGGTTATAAAATGCATCAGTGAAACTATCTACGTAAATTTACTTTATATTTCTGTTTTCTAATTTCTTATTCTGTAAAGACTTGCCTTATTCGCAATTATTGTCGATCCTAAATTGAACAAAAAAAGAAATTAGAAAGAAGAAAGAAATACAATTCTTACCAGCAGCTATAAATTTTTTAAATATGTGCAACAAAATTGGATAGTAAACTTAAATATTACATTACGCAATTTTAAATGGTAATATAATCAATTTATATTCCAATTACGGAAATTAACGTATTTCGGTAATATGTAAAGCAATTTTAAAAGGGAAATTTTAGGTCTACGCTATTGATATTAAAAAATAATGAATATATTGGGTACAAATTTACTTAATTTATTAGTGAATTTTACCAAAAATATATAGGGAAATAAAATCAGGATGTTTCTGTAAATTTACGGTACTTTACGTGGGTCCATTTGTGACCAAGGTGAACTAACTGAAATTTGCCAAGTTATTTTTTGTAGTGCACAGAGCCTCGTTCAGAAATTGCTCTATATTGTTTCTTGTTAGAGTTTTGAATTTTTTTGGTTGAAATTCAACATTTTTTTTCTTGCGAATAGCAATCACTTTATAATACTGGCTTATATCCAAATTATGTTTTAATTTTAACATTGAGCATCTTGACCATAACGTGGATATTTGCAAGTTTTTGAAATATCGTAAAAGTATACTAGAAATACCTCTTCTTTCTTGAATTTTCTTTTTTGCACACCATTTACTAAATATGTTTCCCATCCTTTGGTAAAACGGTATTTCGGTAAAACGGTATTTTTCTGGTATCAGTTCGACGTTCACATTCTTGACTTCTTCAAGAATGTCTTCCGGTACTCCATCAATCATATTCTCTTCAATTTCTTTTTCGATCTCCATTTTCTACTCAAAAGTTGGATAAAAGTCGAATATCCTTTGTATTTTCACTTTGACGTCTATACTGACAATCAACTAATGGGTAAATAACACAAACCTAATTGCATAGTAACGATTAGAGTAGAAAGGACCTGTAATTCGGTGGATTTATAATTTTTGGATGGTTAGTTTTTTGATATTTCCCATCAATATTTTACTAAATATGTTAAATTGGACCTTTTCGGTCCGGGTCCAGTGACGTTTATTAGCACATGAAGTGTTGTTGATGTATTGTTTTCCTCGTTAGTGCTGAAAAACTCTTATCACTAGTGCTGAAAATATTTTTAGCATTAGTGCAACTATCAGCACACATATAAGTAGTTGGTTTCCGCATGCTCGTAGAAAAAATAAAAGGTTACACCATTGTTAGCGTTATTATCTGAAAAATTGTAATGTCTAACTTCTGTTGTATAAGTTATTTAAATTTGAACATATTCAAGCTTTTCGTTAAGCTTAGAAATCAAGTCAGGAAAATATTACTTGATAATTGAAGTGCCTTATTAAGGTCTGTTCATTTTATATTTAATCTTTATTTTTATAACTTTTTGTTGCCAAAAGCGACTGTATAGATACCTATTTTTCCTTTCTCCCTTGAGTGCATCTAAGCTCGTCTAATTCCCAAATTAGGAACGATGCAAACGATTTAACAATAAACTTTTCAAATTACGAGACTCATAAACTTCAAAATAACCCATAAACTCTCGTCTTTGCCTTTTAATTTAACAAAATATTAAAGTTAAGTGTTGAGTAATGTAGAAGAGCGGAGGCAAGCAAAAGGCTGAAAATGGCTGAATTGTGTAATATAGCGACTGGTGATGTTGCTCCTTCAAACAGATCCACTTTGAACGTTGGAAAGATTAATGAGGAGGTTAAAAGGTGCCGTTAAATCATGTTAAGGAGTAACGAAAGGTGTATTTAGGACGGGAATATTAGAATTGTTAAATATTTTAGGTACGGTTATTAAATCATTAGTTTTTACGATAGGGAAATATATACATATATATATATATATATATATATATATATATATATATATATATATATATATATATATACATATACATGTATTTTTTCTTTGCATAGATTACCCCAGCAAGTAATAACAAACTCTAAAGTATTATTTTTGCACAATCACTATCATTATTGAGAGAAACAGTAAGTTCATTTTACTGAACGATTATTGTTTTTCCTAGCAACCAACAATCTCTAGGCTGGTAAGTGCAATTTACCGGACTAGTGCAGTAAGCGAATTTATGCTTAAAGGTAAGCGCATGCTATTCACACTGCAAGGAACAGACGGAACGGATGGATGGCATTTTTGTTTGCCGTCCTACATAATAATATAGGGTATCGCATACTATTCTCACCGGAAGGATCGCATCAGCGGAATTGCGACAGAACATCGTCAATAGACCAACAAATCCGTCCGAATCGTGTGTGTTGATGACTCATTTGCATTTCCGCAAACTATGCGACCAACACGAAAAGCCCCTGCTAAGTTTTGAGTGCTAATTTCGACTGCAATTTTCATTTTTATTTATCAAGCAGCTTAGTACTTAGTTATTAATATTTATTAGCAAAATAGACGATGCTATCCTAACTTTTGTCATACAGCATTAAGAAGAATTACACAATTTAAAACATCCTCATTATCCTCATTCTGTAGAGTCAAACTTAAATTATCTAGTAAATAGCAGAACTTTTCATAGGTTATTCTAAAATACTTAAAAAACTTCGCATCATCTTCTGCAATGTGATTAAATAAGGTATGAATTTCAGCATGTAACTGTCTACCCATATTTATAGGGTGGACAGAAAAACGCCTTTTACGTTTTCTGCGCTGCTCTTCTCTTTCTTCTTCTTCCAGCAGAGCTGCTATTAAAAACAATTTTTCTTCTGAAGTCATTGCGATACTTAATTTTATTTACTAAAAAAACTGCGGATGCATTAACGTGACTGTGTGAATAGTTGGTTTCGTACTGAAATCAATCGGTTCCGGTACGAAATTTTGCGAATAGTATGCGATGTAGCCAAATAAAATCCGTTCCGTCCGCTCCGTGCAGTGTGAATAGTATGCGCCTACTTTAAATCTGCAGCTAAAAATTAACTAAAATAAATTTTTTTCACTTCACAAAAAAAAGCACTGAAAAATAATATTTCGAAGAAATTCCTAGTCACTCCTTGTTATCACATCCCCCCTCCCGTTATTTTTTTTAACATATCTTAGAAAAAAGCAAATTTTCTGATCTCAATAATCCTGAAAATGCCACATTTGTAAACATTTCTGAACAATTTCCCTGTCTTTTCTTTTCATCCCCCCCCCCCCGATAATTTTTTACTTTCTGCTAGACAAAATTAACCCCGAAAAGGAGATATTAGTCAACATTCTCGGAAAAATTCTATGCCGCTCCACTTTTACCCCTCCAACCCCCCCCCCCCTTGATATCTTTTAAAGTTGAATACCGACAGGACCACCATGCTAAACACAACGGAGAAAAATATATTGAAATCGGTGCTACCATTCCGAAGTACACACGCAAAAATTTTCGATTTCAAAGTTTTTTTTAGCTTTTTCAGTTTTTTTTAGGTTCCCACTCACTTGAAAACTTAAAAAACCCTTGAAATGGGACCATCGGGGAACTTATCTACAATACAAAAAAAATTATAGAAATCGGTTAATCCGTTCAAGAATTATGAGTGAACATACATCAACAAAAAATAAAACAGAATAATAATGACACCTACGCGTCGAATTGATAACCTCCTCGTAAAGCCGGTTAAATACATCAGACTATCTATGTTCTTTTAGGATTTCCAATATCATTTTGGTTAAAAGATGCTTAAAAAATATTCAAAACTTTTTATTGTAACCCATCTTAAATTTGTTGGAATATTTTGGGACGCCTATGGCAACAGCTTATCGGCACTGCCTCGTCAAAGGTGTTAGCTGCGTCACTTTTTTTTGCTATTTCACTTACTATTGGAAACACTTTAAGTGTCAAATTTGTTTCATCTTCCATCCTGTACCCATACAAGCCAAAAGTAGACCGTTTTGCAAAGAAGCAGATCCTATATTTTGAGTGAAATAAATATACGAAGTTTACCGTGTTCGCGTCAAAAACTGGTCTTGATAAAATGTTGTTCTTTTATACATAAATGTTTACAGAATGTCTAAACAATGTATGTTTAATAATACTAAATAAATTTAAAAAAAATAATAAAACGTGTTTCATTTGTTTAAAATTTTAGTATAATTGATGCAATAGAAATTATTCATTATATTAAATATTGTTTTTCAAAACACATACATAATATGATTAAATTTAAACAATTTTTTTTCTATTAATATTTTTTATATTAAATTAATTACTGTTGCAATTGAAACAATAATAATAATAATAGTAATAATAATAGGTATTTCCATAAAATGAGGTGCATATTCTTACAAATAAACTTTTATTGACACCAATGATGGATTTTGAATTGAATTTAGAATAGGGTATTGCCAGAGACTATAAGAATATAGACAAATTCTCGAATACACCGAAAAGCGGGTCTCCTTTGAGACATTTGGTGGGATTACTGGTATGTGGTTTAAGAGTTTGGTTGTGCACAATTATATGTGGATAATAATATATTATTAGTTTTCTTCTTTTCTTAAACCATAAGCTATATTTTTTCTCTTAATTCTAGGTGGTTTATTTCTAGATCCAAGAATTAAAAGAAAATATATATATATATATATATATATATATATATATATATATATATATATATATATATATATATATATATATATATATATATATATATATATATATAGCGCCAATATAATTCTAATCCACAAGAAAGGCAGTAAAGAATACATAAGAAACTATCGACCAATCAGTCTTCTACCAATTATATACAAGGTATTCACAAAGATCATAAATACCAGAATACAGAATACGCTAGATGCTGCACAACCACGGGAACAAGCTGGCTTTAGAAGTGGCTTCAGCACAATTGACCACATACATACATTAAGGGAGGTCATCAGTCGAACAAAAGAATATGAAATACCACTGGCACTAGCCTTCATAGACTTCGAGAAGGCGTTCGACTCGATATATCCCAAAGCTATAATAGAAGCCCTAAGTAGTCAGGGTGTCGACAAACCGTATATAGAAACTCTGGCAAACATATACAAAGAAGCCAAAGCCAGAGTCATGATATACGAAGGATCTCCGGAATTTCCCACAACTAAAGGAGTACGTCAAGGAGGCGCAATATCTCCAAAGCTCTTCACGGCAACACTTGAAGAAATCTTCCGTCAGTTGGACTGGGACAACAAAGGTCTATGGATAGACGGAGAACACCTCAATCACCTAAGATTCGCTGATGACATTATGCTAATCGCCAAGAACCCTGATGAACTTCAACAGCAAATTGACGAACTAAATACAGCATGCAATAAAGTAGGTCTGAAGATGAACCTAGCCAAAACAAAGATAATGTACAACGAACTGGTAGACAAACAAGACATACAAGTAAACAACACCACACTGGAAATAGTAGAAGAATATATATACCTGTGTCAACTAATACACATCTCGGGATCTCTACTACCAGAAATCAACAGAAGAATAAAACTAGCATGGAGAGCATTCGGTAGAAACTCCATCATATTCAAATCTAGAATGCCACTCCACCTAAAGAAGCGAACGTTTGATCAATGTATACTACCAGTCATGACATACGGATGTGAAACCTGGATACTAAAAACAGACATAACAAGAAAACTCCAGGTAGCACAAAGGGCTATGGAACGATGCATGCTAGGAATAACTAGGAGGGACCGCAAGAGAATAGAGTGGATAAGACAGAAAACCCAGGTAATAGACGTCGTCCACAGAATCACGTCCCTAAAATGGCAATGGGCAGGACACTTGGCGAGAAGAACTGACAATAGATGGACCACAAGAATTACACAATGGTACTCCAGAGGCGTGAAAAGACCAAGAAGACGCCCAAATTTGAGATGGGACCATGATATAAAGAAATTATCAGGATTAACCTGGGCCCGCATAGCCAACAATAGACAACAATGGGCCGAAATGAAAAATCAATATGTAAGGGAGGCTACACCATAATTGGAAATGGTTGAAACAGCTGAAAATGATGATGACGACGATGATGATGATGATGATGATGATGATGATGATGATGATGATGATGATGATATATATATATATATATATATATATATATATATATATATATATATATATTATAAACGTATATTATAATAATAATAATAATAATAATAATAATAATAATAATAATAATAATGGTGCACAACCAAACCCTGAAACCATAAATCAGTAATCCCATCAAACGTCTCAAAGGAGACTCGTGTAATAACTGTTATTTTTAAACGATCTATGAAAAACCAAGCAAACCTTATATTTCAAGCAATCTTATAAGCTATTGGTTAACAGTGACAAACTAATCATTGAAATAAACCGAATTTGTATTGTGCAATACGGAATAGAGCGTGTGTCATTGAGTAAATTGGTATCCAAATAAATATACGATAGTGGTTTTTCTGTGTGACTGTGTCTTACAATTTTTTGACCATAACTTATTAATGAATAAACCGAATTCGATTTTTATATCAGGATATTTTCGGCCTTTAAGAAGGTATATCGACGATCATTTAAAATTTCAAAGTAGGGTTAGCTGGGGGTAAGGGAGTAAAACGTAAAATTTAATATGTATTGGTTTTAAATTTCCCCTTCGATGTCTACATTTTTTTGTTAATGACTTAATGAAGGTGACTAGTTTTGAATTTAAAGCCCTGTTTGTCTTTTCGGCACTCAATAGTTTATATCTCGCGTCCAAATTCTTTATCTCTATATATAAAAGAAGAAACTGACTGACTGACTGACATATAAACGCATAGCCCACACCACTGGGTCTAAAAACTTTAAATTTTGCATAGAGGTTTCTTATATGACCTAGGAGTAAGGAAGGGTTTTTTTAAAATTCAACCATCAAGGGAGTGAAAAAGTATTAGATGGTCCTATTAACTCGAAACTTCATAGAAGTAATAAATTAACCCCTAAGGGGGCGAAATGGGGGTTCAGAATTTGCAATGGATGAAAATCGTTATACCGCGGACGAAGTCGCGGGCAAAAGCTAGTCGTATAATATAAAATTGTTTAAAATAAAATTTATTAGGTATTTCAGTTATAAATCTGTTTATGTAGTGTTGAAATTTGCAAATATGATATCACAATTCTTCTGTTCTTAATTTTTATTATACCCAATTAGAGATCGAACTAAAGAGGTGCTTGTCATAAAACATGGTGTTTTAACTACCTTTGATAAAAGCGTTTCATTAAGTATGATAATCTTATCGTAGTAAATATGCCTTTTATCAGTTTTATACTATTTAATGGCCCGTTTTAACTTCCTCATTAATCTTTTCGGCCATCAACGTAGATCTTTTTTAAGGAGAATGACAAGTAAAATATTTTGTTACAGTTGAAGCTGTTGATGTCGGCGGACTTTTTACCAGACTGCGAAACGCTAAGAAGCTAATATTTTTAGCAAGCGATGTATGTATATACATATGCACGTTTGTGCCCTTCTACAATCCCAATGGCTCAACCATGGACTTATCAGCAATGGGAGACGAAATCATTCTTCATAACTAGTCTTTTATTTTGTTTCATTCACCACGCGTGTGTAGGACAAAGATAGAGGACCATTTATTTGCTACAGCACGAGAACTGTTGATTTAGTTCCTAAAAGCTAACAGTTTGAGTAGTGGTCGCGCGTTGTACTCCGCCGTCCAGAAGTTGCGCCCTGCAGCATCGAAATACCGTAGATACATTTCACCCAACACGGTCAACAATTTCTCGGACCGAGAACCCAGCTTCCAGTAGCCTCACAGTACGACGTCGTGTCTGAATTCGGGTCGTCTTCTTATTGGTGGCATGTTGACATCAAAAACACAACAAACTGAACAAACTATTTTCCAGTCCGCTATATCAAGTTAAAAAATCAGGCTGATATCAAACCAAACAACCGACGCGCGACGGGATTAAGAACAAACTGAACAAAAAATGCACAATATTTGCACGACTGTCTTTAAATTCTCATCAGTAACAGTCAGAAATATGCATGTATTTTTTATTGCATAAATCGTTTGAGGAAGTCATTACAAACCCAAAAAAATATATTTTGAAGAAATTTACTAGGATAATTTAGCTACAAAAAATGTTTACTTTTCGGTATAATTTATTAGAATTTAAAAAGCAGCCATTTGCCCTTAGTGCCAAGTGTCAGGAGATAAGTAAAAATAAGTGTCGATCTACATGTTACGGTGAAGCTTAATCTAAGGCTAAGCAGGTTTGTTATGATTATGAAACACAAAAATCATCCAATTTTTCTAGCATCGTCCGTTTTAGTTCGCTTCCGAACTCGTGGTTTCGTCTTCAGACTGCCAATAGTACGACTTCTGGTTTCCAGCCTTTTAAATGCTATGTGAGATTATTAGGAAACCTTTCCGCCCACACCATTGCAGCTTCTCTATAAATTTTTCTGCACTCCCTCAAAATTAACAAAAATAACAACTTGCTAATTAAAATTCGCCTAAGTGTTTAATCAAGCGATAAATTGAGAAATAATCGTTAAAACGTCAAAATTCTCAGCTAACCCAAGTGAAAATATCGTATTTCCATGGATACGAATAACATTTCTAAAATAAGTGAACTTGATTTATTGGTAAAATTTATTTATTTTTTAAAGTCAATCAAAATTTAGTTACCGTTACCGAAAGATCAAATTAAAAAAAGTTTGTACTTATACGGAGTTTTTTACGTAGATTCGAATTTTATCAACAAAAGTACATCATCCTATTTAAAATTTCAAAGTTACCCCTCACCCCTCAAAGTAGGGAGAGGGGCTAAATGTCAAAAACATGTTCTCGCATCTCCCTCTAATCTCGCCAAAATGCATCAGTTCCTCTATCCGATTTATTTTTCCTCTTCGCATCAACACACCAACCAATCAGACGAGGAATTTAACTGCGGCGCGTTAGACGAGTAGCATGTGGAGAGCCGCCTTATTTGCCAAGACAGCAATAGTTCTTTAAGATACAGTTAGTTTTTTTTTATTACAATGTAATTTATGTATAATAATTTTTATTAAACAATCAAATCTATATTTTAAAAAACTACCCTATAAACATTATATTGTGCCAATGTGCAAAAATACCGCTGCAAGTGCCCTGAAAACCTCATTTTTCACGTGCCCAAAATAGACGATGTTGGAAGAAAGTACATACCTAGTGCAAAGTTAATCAAAAATTTTCTATAAATAGGTAGGTATTATTAAAGGACAGTATCATCAAATTTAAGTAAGCATATTTAGCTGTGCACTTATTTTTGTTACAATAAATAACAAGAAGCATTTATAAAGAAATGTTAAAGACTTGCCATCCATCATGCAAGCATAGGGGTACCATCCGTCCCGATATCCCGATATAACTGTCACCGTTATTGGAGTTCTTGTCCCGAAGTACCGACAAAGTTATCAAAAGCCCCGATCGACGTTATCAAGGTTTTTTAAATTAAATTTTAAAAGGTACACACACCAACAAACGTGATTTTGAAAAGTTTTTAAAAAGAAAGATTTTGCGCATACCGCACTACGATGGCGTGGTGCAGTAGACCTCTGTCTTGCGGAAATGTGCGGAGCGTCGCATCGCTGTTCTTGGGAAACCAGTTCACTTAACATCTAGCGGTTAATATTAAAGGTCCAAGTCGTTCCTTCAACGTTTTCGACTGGATGTCGCTGTCTGAAGTCCCAGAATGGCAAAAGTTGAAAGAAACAATTAACCTATATCTTAAATCGAACAGTTTGATAATTTTAGATCACTGTTTTCAACAGTATTTATACCTTAAAAATTTTATGGAAGAAAATAACTCTTTAGAAGAGTGGAAAAACAGTTCGATTGAAGGAAGATGGTTAAATTCCTTCCTGTCATTAAAGTCATCCATCGAGAAATCCATTAACTAGTAACCGATATCACGTGATCTTTTGAAGGAGTTGTGGAACACAATTTTTGCAAAACACTTCAAAGATACATTTTTTCGAAAGGCATCTTTTACAAAAGTCACTGTTTTCGATTTTTTTTCAAAAATGTGTCTTTTATATTATTTAAATAAGCAACTTAACACGAAAATCCCGGAATTCCGGGAGGGTTGGCAACCCTTCACTGGACCCGGACCGAAGAGGTCTAATTTAACATATTATTTAGTAAAATATTAGTTGGAAATATCCACAAAAAACATCCAAAAATTATGAATCCACCGAATAATTACAGGGCCTTTCTACTTATTTCGTTGCTATCCAATTAAGTCTGTGTCTACTTATTTGTTGATTGGGTAATTATTCGGATTAATGGAAGCACCGAATTTTTTCATGAAATTTTGCACAGACCCTAATTTTGGGTCGTAGAACATGAATCCGAAGTCAGATTTTATCGGTCTCGTATGGTTTTTCCAAAAAAAACAAAAATGTTTAACTTTTAGGTGAGCTTTTTCAATGACTTTCTTTAAATTTCGGCACTTTTACTTAAACACATCTATACAAGTCATTACACACTATTATTCTGAACTATATTTAGGAAAATTTATGTAAAAACACATTAAAAAACAGAGAAAATATCAAAAAGCTATAAGACAATAAACACGGAACCCGTGGTACACATACTCGAAATTTCGGATGGAAAGACCAAATTTAAAAATCGTTTTTCCCACAAAGTTTAACAGTTTCCGGCCATAAATAAATTTTTCTGTTTCGCGTTCCCGTGGCCCCTCCCGGACTGCAACATTTTTCAAACCAATACACAAGCAACTTACGGTCGTGGTCAATTTTTGTCAGCTCTATAAAGCTCGCACTGAAAAGTCAGCGGAAATTAAAAAACACGAGAATTTGTTGCTAATTTGTAGCCAAAGAATCAGTTTTGTTGCTCAAACCGATCTCTGAAAATCGTGAACACTGCTAGCTTTACATAAAGGTAGCGGGAAAATGCGAAAATGAACCAAATCTGAGCAAAAAGGTGTAAGCAAACCTGAGCAAAACAAAGTTGTTCAGGTTTGCTCAGTTTTCCAACGCTAGTCCGGTCTAATTTGACAACCAGAAGTTTTAAACTGACAAGTGTAAGAATAAGACAACTAAGTATTATACTGTGCATTTATTTCTGAGCTTTCTTGCAAATTTTAAAAAGAAAAGGGCAATTTTAGTACGTACTTTCGACAATAATAGAAATAAATTCATTCTAGCAACCCGCTCCAATATAAAAATCATTTCGAAACCAAGCAAATCTCTAAAATATCAGAATAATTCATGCTTTTAATGACGACTTATTGACAATGGCAGGACGAAAACCTTCCAAAACATAACTGATCAACTAGAAGATCTTAATTTAAACCAATACCAAATCTTCTTAGTGAATCTGAACGTAAAAGGTTACAGATATGTTTAAGTGAAAGTGTCTAAACTTAAAGGAATCTATAGAAAAAGCTAACCTAAAAGCTAATTTTTTTTTGGAAAAGACCATACAAGACCGCCAAAAACTGACTTCGGATTCGCGTTCTACGACCCAAAATTAGGGTCTGTACAAAATTTCATGAAAAAATTCGGTGCTTATCCCATTAATGCGAATAATTATTAGCGTTGATTGTCAGTATAGACGTCAAAGTGAAAATACAAAGGTTATTCGACTTTTAAGTAGAAAAGGAGATCGAGAAAGAAATTGGAGAGAGCATGATTGATGGAGTACAGGAAGACATTCTCAAAGAAGCCAAGAATCTGAACGTCGAACTCTTACCAGAAAAATCTAAATACCGTTATGCCAAGGAATTGGAAACATTATTTATTCAATAATGCGCAAGAAAGAAAAACAATTTCAAGAAACAACTGGAAATTCTAGTATACTTTTTTAACTTTTCAGAAACTTGCAAACCATCCACGTTATGATCCCGTCCACGTCATATCTCAATGTTAAAATTAGAACATAGTTTAGATATAAGCAAATATTATAAAGTGATCGCCTTTAGAAGAATATTGGATTTCAGCCAAAAAAAAACCAAAACTCTAACAAGAAATAATATAGAGCAATTTCTGAACGAGGCTCCAGATATATACACAGAAAAAACTGCTGTACTATTTTCATAATAGTACTGTTTTTGACCACTGTCGCATTAGTTATATTAAAGTTAATATTGTCTCAACAAAACATCATTGAAATACCAAAAAAATATATTGCTTTAAATATAGACTTATTATTGGACTTCAAAAGAATACCTACTTCTTTGAAAACTATATTACCATTATTTCAATGACCGAAATACTATTGGAATTCAATAAATTTCTAATATTCCTAGGAGTGTAGAATTGTTAGAGCCAAAATATTAAACTATTTGACTGGAATGCTTAAATATAATTGGGCGAAAAATAGCTATTTGTAGGCGGTGTGATTCAAATTACAATATATTTTATTAAACGAACAAGAGCTACGGTTTAAATAAAAAATGTAAAAATTAAGTCAATAATAATCCTTATATCATTTCACTTAAAATAAACACTCCTTTAAAACATATAAGGTATTGGAGAAATAACAAAAAATTGTATTTCAATGGGTCCTATTGTTGGCTGAAACATTATTTCTATTGCTTGCGGACACCCTTGGAGAGATTAGAATTTTTCTTTTTTCTTTGAGTAGTCGTACGCCAAAAATAATAGATCTTTTGCAAGAGTGGAGACTGGAGCAACTTATTTCAGTGTTTTATGGTAAGTAAAACAAATCTAAAAAGCTTTGCAGTAATAAAAGTGTTTTTTTATTTGTAAATCTCTCTTGGTTAGTCTATTTTATATGACTGTTTACTCAGCCGATATGTAATGTTAAAAAACTATTAACATTAAATATGATCGCAAGTTTATTGTTGAATTTGTATTTTTTAGGCATGGTTTCCACAAAAACTAGCTGTAAATTTCGGAGATACGAATGCAGTGTCCAATTTGTTCCATCTAGCATCCTGTATCCATAGAAGCCAAATGAGACAGATTTACAAAGAAGCTGATCCTATATTTGGAGTGAAATAAATATAAAAAGTTTACGGTGTTCGCGTCAGTGTGGTGAAATAAAATATGTTTTTTATATTTAAATGTTTACAGGATGTCTAAACAATGTATGTTTAATAATACTAAATAAAAATTATTTTAAAATAATAAAGCGTGTTTCATTTGTTTGACATATAAGCCGCATATAAGTATAATTGATGTAATAGAAATTTTTCATTATATTAAATAAGAGTAATTGTTCTTCAAAACACGAATATGATTGAATTTAAACAAAAATGTTTTCTTTCTATTGGAAGTTACACTAAATTAATTACTGTTGTGATTGAAACAATAATAGCTATTTTGCATCAAATTAGGTGCATATTCTTACAAATAAACTTCTAGTGAAACCAATGATAGTTTGCGTTGAATTTAGAACAGGGCAGGGAACTGGCATCACATAATTGTTATAGTTGAACGATACATTAAAAATCAATGAAACCATATATTTCAAGCAATCTTATAACCTATTGGTTGACAATGATAAACTAATGATTGAAATAAACCGAATTTGTATTGTGTAATACGGAATAGAATGTGTCATTGAGTGAATGGGTATCCATTTCAATATACGATAGTGTTTTTTCTGTGTACCTTTTGACTAAAGTTGTCACATTAATTGGGGTGGCAGGCGCCTGCCGCCGTGAATAATAAGCTTATTTGGCCCTAGATAACATTGAAGGCAAAGAATCCTTGATGCATATTACGATTCCTGATAATAAAATCCATCAACGCAGAAGCTTTGTAGTGAGCGGGGAGCGAAATTTAAACTTAATAAAAAAATATGCATTACTGCGACCACAAAATACGCCTCATAGAAGATTTTACTTAAATAACCAAAACGGAAAATGTTCTGTTCAATGTGTTGGAATTAACAAAATCAGCAAAATGCCCATTGACGTGGCTGGATACCTGAAGATGCCAAATCTCAAGCTCTACACTGGGCATTGTTTTAGGTGGTCTTCAGCCACTCCGCTAGTAGACGATGTAGTAGATATCACGAATCTTAAGCGCCATGGTGGACGGGAGTCCACAAAAGATGCTGAAGGATAATTATGTGGACGAGTCTTTACAAAACAAAATGTCCATCGGATCCTCCAAAACCAGGATACCACTTCCAAATGGCAGCAACCAGCAGCCTTCATCAGCCACCTCATGTTGAATATACACAAAACCTAACTAATTCTGGAATGGCAAGAACTTTTTCTATATCAATTTAAAACCAGTTAGCTTCGGCCATAGAATTAACAAATGCAAGTTACTGTTATTTTACCATTAATATTGTTAATAACAGATACAAATAATATAAGTTTGAATTTGACGTCTCTACTGAAATAAAATAATTTAAAAATATATATACCAAAACTAGATAATTTTGCTTGAGCTCGTAGAAAAAAAAGAAATATTGTATCCAACACATGCGGAAAGAATCTTTTTCGCCCTCTACTGCTGACCGAACTCCACTTCGTGTTGTTCAGTTAACTGCAGTCGCGTGCGGAAAAGTATCACTTTCCGCATTTGTTAACTAAATAGCTATTGCCCTCTAAATATATTTATTCTTTCTGTTAATAGTACGTAGTAAAAGAATAGCCGCAGTTTCATTTTATAATGAAACATTATACTTTACATTATTTCCAGGTGTTTTAATAACAAATGGTATAATTTAACTAGCTTTTCTTATAATTCGATTAATTTAATGTTAAAAGATTAAATCTCGTTGCAGATATTGCACTGTTTTATTTCAGACCTAATTCTAATGTTCTTAAAGCCAACAGATTTACCCTAATCGCAAAACGTAATAATTTAATTATAACAGATCAAATCTACCTCTTATCTCGTTTATATGATTTAACGGCTCCTTTCAGCCTCCCCATTAATCTTTCTAAGGTTCAAACCGGAAGAGAATGAGTTGCTATTTCACATAATTTAGTCTTTTCGCGGTGTTTGCTTTGATACATTTCTTACACCTAATGCTAATATTGTACTAAATTAAAAGGTATAAATAGTACAAGTTATACATCACCCGAAAGTTTATACATGATACAGGATGTAACATTATACATTGTGGACATTTTCCTTTTTCACTTAACGAAAATATTTTTACCACAATAATAGCGACATAATCCCAAGGATTTATTAAGAAACTTTAAGGCTTAGAACAACTACTGCTTTACATTGAGATATGTTGATTGGTTAGGCTTTGTCAAGTTCTTGTCTAATCATTGTTACTAAGTCATCATTAAAGGCTCATGATGAGTCTAACCGATCAACATTAATCGACTTCAAAAAAATAGGTTGTCAGGTCATCCTGTATATACTTGTTTATTATTTGTAAGAGAGAATGTGTGTATACGTCACTTTGGGGGTTATTGAGGTCAGAAAATCTAAAGGACCCCGCACAAACCTTACGGAAAATGGATCCAAGTCGAATGGGCTGAAATCTTAAAATAACCTAGTTTTTTATGAATTCCTAATCAAAAGTCCTCTTGGGCTCAAAATCCTGTTACGGTTAGTTTTTGAGATATGGAAGGACAAAATGTGGGATATTGGCTGCATTGCAATAATTCGCGTCACGCACTTTGAGGCCGCATTAAGTGTTTAGGGTGTGTGATTTTAGGGTTTGGGGTTTGCTTGGGTATTATTAACACGTACCCAGCTAGCAGACTGCCGTCTTTTTGACGTCAAAAATAGGTCATTTGTGACCTAAGACGTCATTCGACCAAAAAATAACGCCCCTGGTACGTCCTTGCAGGGACGTCGTAATAACGTACTATGTATGACGTCTGATATACGTCATTTTATGGTCACAAGTCATAATATGGCAAAACTCTAAACAGTTATCTTACTTCAGCCTTCAAGGCAAATAAGCCTAATTAGTTCAAAAATAGCCGAGATATGTTGTGCTAAACATGTCAGATATTTTTTAACCCTTCACCGCTACTTGCCTACCTTAGGATTAAAGCACAGATCGAATATACGCATGACTGTGGTCAATACGGTCCGCCAAAAATAGCAGAACTCCGCTATCTGTAGTTTTAGAGCATGAGGATGTGAATTTAAAACGGAAGACTTCCTGCGTTCCTTCCGATACGGCTTCGGTATTGGCGGAGTTCGACGCAAGCTACGACGTACTTTGGACGTTTTGTCCGATTTTGTCTTTATCTCTCTCGTACTAGTATTGTAAATACATAAGTCTAACATAGCCAAGCCAAGTCACCCTACTTCTTGACGGTCAAAATTCGCGCCAACGCTCTGCAGCGGCGTTGCCACTTTACGGGTCTTTTCAGAAATTATGGCTCGGCACAATATAAAAAAAAGAATTAAGGAAACAAATAGGGTTTAAATTTTTCTTATCCTAATATTAAAAATTGTTTAGCTTTTTTCTTGAAAAAAAAACACTTTAACTGATTTGTTTTATTTATTTGAGAACATTTTTTTTCTCGTTTTTTCCATTGATATATTTTTTTGGCAATTTTGAAGAAGTGTTGGCTTTTTATTAATTACATCAATTTCTGTTTAATCAAATAATACAATTATTTATATCGTATCTGGGAAACAATATTTAGAACTTTTACGATCGAAGAATTACAAGAACAAAAGCTGGCAACCCTGCAACGAATCCTCCCTTGCTTGCTTGTCACTTGTCAAACTTAAATAATATGGCGTATGGTGGCGTCGTCTCGACCTGTTGTTAGACCCTTTTATTTTCTTTGCCTGTTGGCGGTTCCCTTTTCCGTTTTGTAAAGTAAACTTTAGTTTAGTTAGTAAATTTTAGTGAATTGTGTTTCCCAAACAAGTACAGTAAGTTCTGTTTATGTTTATGATTCGGTTTATGATTTAGGTATATTTTTTTAAAGGAGTCATGAAAATTAAAGGAGTGTTTTAGACAAATAAGTGTAATGAACCCATAGTGCAAAATCTTGTTGCTTTACCATGTAATAAAATATGTCTATTGTTTTTATTGCCTGTATTAACCCCTTTTGATTTTTTAATTGCCTGTGTAAATGAACACGAAGCAAAATGAAAGTCCCAAAAATGCAAAGCAAATGCTGGGTTTATATGCACAATAATTTTCTTTAATTTATCTTGCACCCCTAATTAAAAACCGATTTTTTTTGTAAATATCTTGCTGACAAGTAATTTTGTGCATAATCTTGTAGTTGAAGACAGGGCTTCCTAACATTTCTAATACGAAATTATAACCACAATTACTATATTGTTTTCAAAAAAGTTTTAACGATAATAGGTAGATACTTAGTGCTCTGTATATTTGATTTTACCTTTTTTGGATTTGCTATTTGTTAAAGTTGATAACACATTTGCCACATCATAGAAATAAAACTTAAAATTCATATTTTTGGCACCTAGCTCAGTGATGTAACTATCATGGAACAAAACCGTGTGATGCACCAGGCAGGACCATAGCTATAGGCGTCTAGGGGCCCCATAACTGATTGAAGTGTGACTGAAATGAACTATTCTCCGTGACTTAAAAAAATCTTAGTACTTGTTTAGTTATACATACATATACGTAAGTGTTGTTTAGTTGGTAGAGAATATATAGTATATGAATCATTATATTAATATCCATTTGAATCAACTTCCCTACTACAAATAAGTATAGTTTGTAATTTAACAGAACTTAAATCCTATAATTTAGAAGATATTGTTGCCAAATGTATGTGATTTCCCTATAATACTGATTCTGTACCTAATAAGTTTCTTTGTTTTCCACTTCTTCACAATTTAGATTAATAAATATGTATGATATACATGTAAAGAAAAACCCTATTTATTTAGTTCCTATTTTTTACGAGTTTTTTCTTGTGTAGGTTTGTTATTAATAAATAACAGTATTTCTTTTCTAAATGTTTTATTTTATATCTATTTCTATTTTTAATATAATATATACTTAAGAACATTCTTAAGTTTATTCACGATAAAATTATAGCAATTACACAATATCCAACTGTTATAGGTATGGGTAAACTTTTGGTAGGTCCTGCTACTTTTTCACATAGTTATTGCAATTTTATCACCGACACATTTACTTGCGATAAGGGTAAGAATATTTCTCTCAAAAAACTAGGATGTTTAATTTCGCCTACCAAAATATCACTGTACAGTATATAAAACAAACTTTGGGTGCCGCTTGCCAGTGTAAAGAAGTAAATATAAGCAATGGGCTCACTGGATATCATAGAGACAGGAGAATGTACCGCGTTGCCGGCCGCATACGTGCTATTCTCTGCTGCGGCATCGATACTTCGTCGTGGCCAAGCAGCAATGCTGTCTCATCTATCTTGCTTCGATATCAGAATAGCTCATTGCTTATTCACTTCTTTACACTGGCCAGAGCACCCCAAGTTTGATTTATTATTATTATATACTGTACACGCGCAGTTAACCGATTTATGAATATGGGGCTTCATATAAAAAGATCCGAATTAGGTCAATATTTGGTCAGTTAAAGCCCAAAAGGAAACATCATAGAGACGTCATTATTGGGTCAGAATAGGGTTTATTAAAGGTGACATATCGACGTAAAAATGACGTCATCAGTTGACGTCATTTTACCTGTGACATATATACGTCATTAGTACGTCATATATACGTCATTCGAAAGGTCATACTGGTCATGAATATTACCAAAAAATGACGTGAAATTGACGTCAGTCTGCTACCTGGGTATGTACCGATATTTTATTTTATCTAATGAAATATGTGGTCAAATAGAGATTTTTCCATTAAATCTGCGATCTAATATCCCACACTTCCTTCCATATCTCAAAAACAAGCCATAGCCGGATTTTGGGCCCATGAGGACTTTTGATTAGGAAGACATAAACTAGGCCATATTAAAATTTCAGCCCATTCGACTGGGATCCATTTTCCGTAAGGTTTGTGCCGGGTCCTTTGTCTAACAAAATATGGTAACAAATGTTAAATACGTGGCGACAGGAAAAAAATTGTAGCAAGTATATTATTCTCAGAGTAATTTTGGTCAAGATATCCAATTTTGCATAACAGATCTAAATAAAAATATCGGTGTGGAGGTGAGAGTGAATAGAATGACGCGGTGGAATTTTTTTCAAAAATATTAAGTAGTATGCCATTTCCGGTGTTACTGAGATCGAAGAATCTCGTTTTGTCTAATAGGTGGTAAAAGAGTTCTATTGGATATTGAATCAAAGAAATTAATATTAAATGAATAATTAGGAGGAAATAGGGGAAAAAGCGAAAGAAATTAGGGGCACTGAAAATGTAAAAATATATCCGGAAAAAAAATTCTTTGTATGGGAAGGTGTTTTTTGTCTGTAGGCGATTTTTCGAAAAATAACATTTGTAATAATGTTCTTACCGCGACCTTCACTTGGATAGGATTCTATAAAACATCTATTTTTGAAAGCAATCATGTGTTTCGTCTTTGGAAAGGTTTTTTTAAAAAGATTAATCTTCACAATTTTTCTATTGAAAATAACAAAGTTGCCCTATTTCTGAAAATTAACCAATTTTAGCAAAACTGCAGTAAATCAACGTGAAACGGAACACTTTTGGAATTACTTCGGTGTCCGTTCGTCCGTCTACCACAGGCGTTTTTCTATGAGTTTATTTGTGTCTATTCCGATTGTTATTGGCTTTCTGGCCAGTTTTAGTCTTACGCGTTTTGTGTTAAGGATAACTCTTGCTTTGATTAGTCTGTGGTCGCTACCTATCCGGAATTTGTTAGGAACGCTGACATCTTTTATCGTGTTCATCTTGTTGGTTAGAATGAAGTCTATTTCGTTATTAATAGTTCCATTTGGGCCTTGCCATGTCCATTTTCTATTTGCGCTTTTCTTGAAGAACTTCTTTGCTATGGACATATTCTGATAATGTGCGTATTGTATAAGTCTATCTCCTCGTTCATTCCTTTCACCAAATCCAAAGTTTCCCATTTGTTGTTCTTGGTTCTTTAGCTTTCCCACCTTTACATTGAAGTCGCCTATCAGATATTTGAATTTCCTTTTTTTACGGTTTAGTGCTTGAATAACTTCAGTGTAGAATTATTGCTGGAGAGTATGCTTGGGGAGTATGCTTTGACAATCTGTATGGTGTATCTCGCTGATAGCCGTAGGGTTAAACTGGCTACCTGGTCATAGATACTTGTAACATCTACTATTCTGTCTTTTCAACTTTTATTGATTAGAAATCCCAAGCGCCGCTTGTTTTGCCAGTTGGTGGTCCTCGGTAGTCGGAGAATTGCCCAATTCAAGTTCTATTAGCTCTTCCTCTTTGCGCCTTACTTCGCTGACGCCTATGATGTCTCACTTAATGTTTTCTTCCTCTTTTTCCAGCTCCACGATTCTGGTCTGGTTTGAGAGTATTTGGCAGTTGTGGGTTGCTATAAATAGCGATGTTGTTTTGAGTGGGTATAGTGATTTAGACTCCGCAGATTTTTAGCACCATCTGCATGCCTGCACTGAAAAAAGCTATACTAGAGTCAAGAGTAATAGTCTTCAGTGAAGGATATCTTGTATATCCGCAAGAGCAAGTATAGTCCTTCCAAAAGGCATGTTATTCTTAAAACAATACGCACATCTATACTTCTTTCAATACTAAATAAGAGTAAAATAAGTATTGTAATTTTTGAAACAAGAACTTTCTTAGCTTGAGAGAAAAGCAAATAAACTTGAAATAAGTATAGCAATTCTTAAACGAACTGCAATACGGTCGTAAGGTAAAAGTAGGTAACCTCAACCCAAGTATAGTAATCCTTATTTCAACTTTTTCTTAACTTAAAAGAAAAGTAAGTAAATTTAAAACAAAAACAGCAATCCTTAAAGAACGTACTAGTTAAACTTGAATTGCCCTAAAATAAACTTGAAATAAGTATAGTAATATGCAAAAATTGAGAATCATTCTCCAAACCACCTGAAAATTCCTTATAGAATAAGGATCTCAACAAATGATGGTAAAACAGCTATTCTCCGGGCTATATGTCCCTCCGAGCGCTGAATTACTTACCAAAATTTGCCGTATTTTCTTCTGACACAGTTAGATAATAAAATACGTGTTTTGAATGCAAGACACTACTAGGAAGACTTACTTTTCTTTAGTTAGGATGTCGTTACCTGCATACCGGTTTCGAACTCTTTAGTTGTCGCCTGTACAGGATAAACCACGATACACTTACAACGGTATGCTACGTTATGACGTCACTTCGAGGGAAAATCTTAAATTGACTCGACACACTACCCGACAATAAACTGACCTGTAATAATATTTTAATAAACGTCAACTCAACACACTACCCGACAATAAACTGACCTGTACTTATGTACAAGGAGTGCAAGCATCTAGTCAATTTAGGATTTTCCCTCGAAGTGACGTCATAGCGTAGCATACCGTTGTAAGTGTATCGTGGGATAAACGAACATACCTACCTTCCTAAACAGCAATCGTTAAAGCTAACCCTGTCGTACTGCATAAGCAGTGAGACACAGGCAGCGCCATCAATTAGCAGTTTCAAGCAGTCGGAGGAGAGTTTAATGATTCTCAATTTTTGCATATTTATATGTACCCCTGACAGGTAGACTTCATTCAAGTATAGTAATTCTCAAATCAACCGCTTCTTGCCCTTGACTTAGGAATAGATAAACTTAAAGTAAATTTACTAGTCTTTAAACCAATTGCTGGCTTTAATTGACTTTAGAGGAAGTAAACTTAAAATAAGGATAGCAAGTCTTTGAAACAATAGTATCTGTAAGATAAGCCACGAATAAAAGACATTTATTATTACAAAATAAAGTACAATTTCACAACAGCTTATATATTGCATAAGGGTGAGTGAGTGTCCAAAAGGCATATTTGCGCTTTCGCCAAAGGGGCACTAAAAATACTAGTGGATTAGGGTAGAGGGGAGTATTTTAAAAGGGATGGCGAAAGAAAAAAGCGCTTTCGCCAAAGGATCGCTAAGATATCGGTGGATTAGAAGGGTGAGTGTCCAAAAGGCATATTTGCGCTTTCGTCAAAGGGGCACTAAAAATACTATAGTGGATTAGGGTAGAGGGGAGTATTGTAAAAGGGATGGCGAAAGAAAAAAGCGCTTTCGCCAAAGGATCGCTAAGATATCAGTGGATTACGTATTTCCACGAAGACTAACTTCTTTTGCTAGAAAAGTGAATCGCTTTGTTCAAGATTAAGCAATATTTATGTCAATGTATATAAACTGTTTGCCATAACTTTAGTTATTCTTGAGACAATGTAAATTACCAATTAAAATAACTGTACTCCTATTCTTCATCTTAAACTAACCCTTCTTCTTGAATGAACAGTAGCAGTCCTTAAACCAATATTACTATTGTCTTGGATGGCAAGAATAGAACGTTTGTAGATTCAAGATTAGCCTTTACTTGCACTAAGAATTTTCGCTTGACACAAGAATAGTAGCGCTTCATGTAAGGCTAATTTTCCAAGAATGATTCCCGGGACTACCCGCCCTGGGCCATTTTGGGCCTACGGAGAATGAGGGCCGCGGCCAAGGTTTATCGTCCGCTGGATTTTGCCATTTACTATCGAACCATGCCCCCCCCCGGATTTTGACGGACGTTTTTATTAATGAAAAAAGCCTGGGCCTGGAGTGGGGGTCGAACTTGTGCCTTGTTGGGTGATAATATTTTTTTAAGTTTACAAGTCTGGCGCCTTCAATTCATATACGTTTGTATATAGCACCCCTAGGTTAAGCTTTACGGTAACATGTAGATTGACACTTATTTTTGCTTATCTCCTGACGTCACTTGGCAGTGAGGGCAAATGGCTGCTTTGTAAAAATTTATACCGAAAAGTAAAACTTTTTTTAGTTAAATTATCCTGTAATTTTCTTCCAAATAATATTTTTGGGTCTGTAATAACGTAATAACATCCTTAAATAATATATACAATAAAGAAATCATGCATCATTCCTTATTTTCAATTAATTTTTTATGAATTTGTTCGAGCTTTAGCATATTCAGCAAATTAACATAAATTTTGAGTAGGTATGTCAAGCTTTATCTTCATGCTTCTAACAAAACGGGGTCTAATACGAAGTTAAAAATACTAGATTGCGTAGACCGCCAAATCGCCCCCCGAGGGGCTCTGTAATGTCGGTAATATCATCATTGTCACGCCCTGAAAGTTTCGTGTTTCTAGAGCATGTATTAAGGAAGACATCACACTCCTTCGGACTGATAATGTAGAATAGACCGCCCTTGGTAACCGTGTAGCTACACACATACAAACACCACACGTAGAAACTATTTTTGCCAACAAAAGCTTTTCGGACACCCTGTATACATACATACAAACATAAACACATATTAATACAAATGTATTCGATTTGCGTGAAATCCGACCTAATAAAGTTTATCTAAGTAATAATAGGAGTATTTGCCCATACCAAGACTTTTTGGACACCCTGTATACATTCAAACTAACACCCACACGTTTAAATAGGAATATAGTCGATTTACTTAAAATCCGAATTAAGTAGGTTTATCTCGGTACTAGTAGAAGTATTTGCCCATACCAAGACTTTTCGGACGCCCTGTATATATACATACAAACATAAACACATATTAATACAAATATATTCGATTTGCTTGAAATTCGACCTAATAAAGTTTATCTAAGTACTAATAGGAGTATTTGCCCATTCCAAGACTTTTTGGACACCCTGTATACATTCACATTAACACTAACACGTTTAAATAGGAATATAGTCGATGTACTTAAAATATTAATTAGTTAAGTTTATCTTGGTACTAGTAGAAGTATTTGCCGATACTAAGACTTTTAGGACATCCTGTATACAAACATATAAATCCGTACACATAGAAATTCAAATATATACCTACGATTTGCTTTAAATCCGACAATTGAGTTACTATTTGTACAAAAGCCAAAGGTATTTGCCCATTCAAAGACTTTTCGGACACCCTGTATACATATATAAAAACACAACAGAACACGACACATAGTAATTTAAATATTTTCGATTTTCTTGAAAACCGGCTCAATTAATTTAATCTTCGTACTAATGGCAAAGATATTTCCGCATACAAAGACTTTTTGGACACCCTGTAGACATATATACAATCATGCACATGCCGCAAGGTATAAAATGTAATTTCGAATCGTTCTGGTTACTTTAAAACGATCCGAATCAAGTCATTTCCCTAAAATTAAATTAAAATTATTCAATAATAATTAATTATATTTCAGGTCCATTCCTCAATATTACATAATTGTAGTACGTGTTCTCTCCTGCTTTCGAGCACAAGGTTTAAAGTAAAATTTAGAAAATCCGGCCCTGTTCACCCAGCTGGGACCCCCGTCGCGTCGGGCCCATGTTACATCTCACATTGTGTTTTTTGTGCTTCGAGCGAGAGGTTCGTTGCTGTCTTGCGCGTTCTCGCACGTGAATCGCTGTTCGCTAGTTTGTCGTTTTCGCTACGAAAACGGTAAGTAAGGTGTGATATTTTAATCAACCTAAACATTTTCAGCCTTCTCTTGCAGTGTAGGTAATGGGGAAGTCGAAAAAAAATAAGAGGAGCTCCTCGTCAAGTAATTCTGATAAGGAAGGTAAGAAATTACTTCAAAGAATAATGAGATTAGAATCAGAATTACGCAGGCGACATTTTTCAAGGTCGAAATTTCCAGGCAGTTCCTCCCTCCCGCATCAATCCCGTCGACATTCACGCTCTCGCTCCCAATCGAGGTGTGCTACTTCGAGTAATCGAGTGGGAGCGGGCGCTACACACCCAAGTGAGTCGACAGACAAAGAATTTGCAACGTTGCCACGTGTAGTGGCGATGTCTCTAACAATGACGGCGGCGCGTGCAGCGCTGTTTTAGTCATTGAGGTGGATGCATGTAGCGACTACGAGTAAACAGTGATGGCGGCGCGTGTAGCGCTATTTTGGTCATTGAGATGGATGCATGTAGCGTCTACGAGTAATCGAGTAGAAGCGGGCGGTACACACCCAAGTGAGTCGACAGACAAAGAATTTGCAACGTTGCCACGTGTAGTGGCGATGTCTCTAACAATGACGGCGGCGCGTGCAGCGCTGTTTTGGTCATTGAGGTGGATGCATGTAGCGATTACGAGTAAACAGTGATGGCGGCGCGTGTAGCGCTGTTTTGGTCATTGAGATGGATGCATGTAGCGTCTACTAGTAATCGAGTAGAAGCGGGCGGAACACACCCAAGAGAATCAACAGACAGAAGTTGCAGCATTGCCACGTGCAGTGGCAGATGTCTGTAACAATTACGACGGCGCGTCCAATGCTGTTTCGGTCATTGAGGCGGATGCATGTAGCGCCTATAATGGCAGTCACGATCTAGATGAACTTCAAGTTCATAATGATAGTCATTCTGCCGCCATTGCCAGATGACTTTTTAAAAATTCTGGGTGATCCGGAAAAAGATCAAAATAACGGCTTCTCACTGCATGAGCAGCTAGTATCTAGGTGGCGAGACATTCTCGCGAATGGTTAAAAAAAGAATGGTTGTAAAAGCCTTTTAGCAAGATGATATTCCTTCCAATTTAACAAATTGAAGTCCTAAACTGAATCCGGAAGGCAAAGCGGCTTTGTTAAAACCGAGTCTTACTACGGACTAGTGATGTAAGGATACGTATCCAAATATCCGTTGGATACGGATATTAAAAGAATCCGGATTATCCGGAACCGGCCGAGAACTTGAATACGGATTCGGAATCAAAATAAATTCGCATCGGATGTATACTAATGCAAAGAGCAAAGAGAAAACGGAATCGGAATCGAGTGTAAGCGAACAACACGGTCTGCGATGTGGCATATTTGATCTTATGCTTTCTCTTTCTAATGACCTTTCCTAAAAAAAGATAGCATAGTTATCGGGGTAACGGGTATCATATGGGATGAGACCCATTGGTTAAACTAGGCCCGCCTCACCCGAACCGAATTCAAACGAGAACGAACGACGCCGACGGTGCCTTCCTATCCCTAACCTTCGACTTCGAATGATACCGATACCGCATCGACCTACCTAGCCGTGTATCCGGATAGAAAATATTTTAGTATTGCATGCATACGTATACATGATCTGTCGCGCGGTTCAAGAAATGGATTCGTATTCGGATAATGGATACGGATATTAGCTGATTCCGATTCCGTATTATCCGGATATCTAAAGAATACGGATATTTACAACACTACCACGGACTCGTCTTACGTGGAAGTTCAGAACCAGTTGAATGAAGGCTTAACTGCACTGGGTATAAGTATCACAACTGTCATAAATAACATAAAAAAATTTTAAAGGCATTAATAGTGGATTTTTAACCAGTTTATTGAATTCAGGTAGAATTTTTACAATCCTGTTCCACCGCGTGTCTGTAACACGAAAAAATTTGGGGGTCCCATATTCCAAAAAATATGAAAGACCTCGCAGACAAATGTATGCCAGGTGAGTTTTTGTTTGGAACTGACTTACATGAAAAATTAAACGCTGTTTAAACACTTGAGAGTGTTAGAAAAGAATTAAAGCTGACAAGTAGACAAGTTCAACTAAATATGTTTCCTCCTTAGACAAGGAAAGAGAGGGGACGCGTAACTATTTGACATGAAGTGTGACCATCCGACACCAGACCGATCCGCTCAATGGCGTAACTAGAGGTTTTGTAAATTAATTTAATTTTTTTCCTTCTTGCTGCAAAAACTGTATGAAATAGAATATTATTTAAAATAGTGCTATAAAATAAAACAATGTTATACTGGATTTTTTTAAAATTATGCATTTATTTTTGTAATTTCATAACAAAAACCATACTGATGTACCAAAGAAAAAATCGAAATACACTTACATATTATTATTAGCTTAGACGAGGAAAGAGAGAGGACGGGTAATACATCCTACGGATATGAAGCCATCTGACACCAGACCCCGGATCACGCCACATAGAATTCTATTCTACGTGTCAAAGTCACATGACTATTCAAACAAAACAAACAATCCATCACATGGCCACTGTCATTAGTATCAAAATCGCGTAGAACTCAATGCATCGTGATCCAGCACCAGGCTACGGCGGCGTATCATGAGAGGCGATTGTAGACTTTTACCAAAACGAATAAAACGACTTATAGTAATAATTTATTTTTGGTTTGTTAAATGTGGAGAAAATCAATAGATCCAATGTACTCCTTCAATTTTAATTGTTCTCAAGTATATTTAAAAAAATATATGTAATATAATAATAATAACAATTCTGAAAAGTTATTAAAACTAACTATACCTATAGGTACATAGGCAAACAAATTTAGAAACAATAAATATTAAGTACGCCTAATAAACTGATACAAAAATAAATATTTACATAATACAAAAGTTGTGTAAAGTTATTCTGCTTTTCAAATTCAAATTGAAATAAGCTTTATTGCCAGAAGACTTACATCTTATAGACAAAGCAAGAAGGTAGTTCCTATATGATACATGATCCTACATACTAGTATTTCATTACAAATAAATATATATAAAAAAATATCTAAATAAAGTATATAAGCAGACCAACACTAATAAAAGACAAACTCAACAAGGTATACAAACAATACACATAATTTTAAAACTCGATATAATCACATAGGTGTAAAAAAATTAAAATGAGTCATCATAAAATTCAGCAACAGAATAAGAAGTCCTGTCAGTCAGCAAATGTCTAACTATTCAAAGACTTTATATTACTTGGAAGGTAGTTGTACTGCTTGGAAAAACCGTCTTCTAAGCTGTTTTTTTCATGGTGTTTCATCTAAGTTTTGTTCCACATTACCGGCCTTACTATCCCTGGCTGGCACAACAGAAACAGAACAGGAACGCCTCCAATTTCTTGCCTACAACAATACATTTAATTAGCTTATTTCTAGCATATGATACCTACACTATAGGTACCTATATTACAAAATAATATTACAAAATGTTGTGTAAAGTCTGACTTACTTGGTTGTTTGTGACATTTCCTGGAGATATTTAGGCAGTTCCTCAAATACTGTAGGTACTGCATCATCTAATAGACAAGTTTTTTCACCAATACTATAAAATAAATTCCAGTCAAAGTGCTTTGAAGAAATTTTATCATTTTTCTAGGACTCCAGTCTGCAACATGCATTTTTTTAACCCAAAGAGCAAGTCTTCTGGGATCGTTCATGAGGAATCTACAACAAAACAAATAAATTATATATTTAAAAAAAAACCTGCTGTACTGACTAATTTACGCACACAAAGTTAATGAAATATTATAATATTTTTTCCGAATAAAAACATACCCGCCACTGGAAAAAATCTTGCCATTATCATAATTTATATCTTTAATGAGTTGATAATGAATGAAAACATTCAAGCACATTGTTCAAATAAACATACATAGTCAATTTTGAAAATGCCTAAATCATCATATTCGAATTGCGTTGATAAATTATCTCATAACAAAAATATTTCGAAAATTGTTTGTCTTGCAACTATGTAACATTTAACTTTTTACCTGTGAAAGGTAATTCCAGGCTCATTTCTCTCGTTTCGGCTTTTGCAGCCATAAGCAGTACAACCCACCATCATAAATTACTAAAATGTAGTCGTCTTTAATCAAAATTCTGTTCGAAACACCACAAAATATCTTTGATGTCACCGGCAATGTTTGGCACCAAAAAATGGCGTCGTCTCGAATTTTGGTCACACTTGCCATGCGTTAGCTTAAATGAGTGTTACCAGTCCCCTCTCTTTCCTTGTCTAAGGTTTCCTCTGTCAGGAGACAAAACAAGGGAGGGGGAGTCAGTCACTAACCCTCTCCAATAAAGTCGTTCCTGGTTCCAGTCGAGCGTTAAACTTTCATCGCCCGGTCCGTCGAGTGGGGGAGACCGGATTACCACATAGGCTACAAACCTCCAGCAGGTATCGTCGGGACAGTCACAAGGAAAATCATTGGGACAAATTTAAGGACAAAAGAAGGCGGAACTAGAAACTGTAAAAAAGTCGGTCATGCAGGTCGCTTACAATTTTTTTACTAACAATGGTTGGCCTTGACGGCAAACCTAGTTATATTAGGCTGGTTACAAGGATATTTTATAAATTTACCTACTAAGTTACACGCTCCTAATCTAAAAAATATTTCCTTTAGGGAAAAACAACAAATCTAAGTTGAAATGAACTTAAACAAAAAGTGCGATAGAACGATGTGACGCTCGCCCTGATCAGTCTATTTCTACAATTTTCTTAGCCGAAAACAGTAGAAGATCATTGTTAATTTTAAACCTAAAGAAGTTAAATAAATACATAAGTGCCCTTCATTTTAAAATGGAGGACGCTAGGACCGCAAGTAAACTAATTCAATGTGGCAACTACGCAGCAACAATAGATTTAACAGACGCATACTACTTAATACATTACGATATTTTTGTTAACCTGTTTAGGGTTTATTATAAACAAAGAAAAAAGCGTGCTAACTTCCAGAATTACATGCAAATTTCTAGGATTCATTTTTAATTCTATAGAGTCGACTATGGAATTACCATCCGCAAAATGGGAAAAAATTACGAAGTAGTTACAGAATTTTATGACTCGTAAAACTTGTAAGATTATAAAATTTGTTCAGTTTACTAGAGTTGGGAGATATATAGTGATTTTTCGATAACTGTTACAACAGCGTAAGTGATTTAAAAATAGTAATTTTAAAATCACCGTTAAAAATAACGGCTATTCTTCACTACAGCGATTTTTGTTTTTAAGGCGAGAAGGAGCAGCATAGTTGCTTTAACGAGACTGATATTCAGTATAAATATTGAATAATGCAGCTATAATTGGAAGTAAATTAAATTATAACTTGTTAACATTCGCCTGTCCACCTATCAGGTATGGTTGGTTATATACCAAAACTTTTGAGCGCGCTAAGTATTTGGCATTAAACTTAAATAACGGCAACTACAATGCTTCGATGCCAATTTCCAACAACGTGCTAACAGCTTTGGATTTGTGGTTGATAAAAGTCGTTACATCAAAAAATTATTTTGAGAAAGATTGTTTTCACTTAGAAATTTGCACTGATGCCAGCTTGTCGGGCTGGGGTGCCCTTTGTCAAGGCGAAAGTGCTTATGGTTGATGGAAAACATACTCCTTACATACGCTCAAATGAAAATTGGCAAAGCGGACCAAGCGTCTCGTGTACTACCCACTGAGACAGAATGGTCCTTAGATACTGATGCTTTTAATTGTATTACAAGGCAACTTGGAGAACCAGAAATAAATATTTTTGCTTCACTAAATAATCATAAATGTAAAAGATATTTCATTGTTAAATGACCATGGAATGGATGCATTTATCAACTTGCTCTTTTACGCAAACTCTTATATTTGGACCTAGTGATAACATTTTGTATTGCCCTTTTAGCAAGAAGATACACCCCTTATCCAAGAATCTTACCCTGGTAGCAGCCAGATTATCTGGGAGGCATTTAAAAGAAAGGGAATTCCCTCAAATGCCATCATAAATACAATGATAAGGTCTTTAAGTGAAAACACTATAAAACAATACAAGACAACCTTTAGGTTTTGGTGAAATTATTGCCAAGCTAAGGATTTTTCGCCTTTTGATTGCGAAATACCAGACGTTATATTATCAGTCTGTCAAGGCTTGTTGGAATCTAGCAATAATATTTTTGGCTCTTTTAATTCTCACCGCGCAGCCCTTTCTTACTTTTGTCCAAAAACTTAGGAGAGGATACTCAACTTAAGCGCTTTATCAAAGACATATTTAGACTAAGGCATCCGAAACCAAAATATAATTACACTTGGGACCCCGAAAAGGTATTGGAATTTTTACAGGAAACACCTGATCCTACCTTACAAATGCTCCCTTGCAAGCTAATAACTCTGTTAGCTCTTGCCACGGAGCAGCGAATACAAATGCTATCCCTTATTAAATGCTCAAATATAAAATTTTCTGATTCACTTTTGACCACATTCATTCCAGATTTAATGAAAACCTCAAGGCCGAATTTATGTCAGACTTGCCTAAAGTTACCATATTTCTCAGAAAATCCAAGGAGATGCGTGGCATCCTTTTTTTAAACAGTACCTACCTACTTAATTGCAACTAAAACATTAAGGCAACCAAGCTGCGATAATCTGTTAACACTTACAACAAGCCGCATGGGGTAGCCTGTAAACAGGCGCTGAGCCGTTGGGTCACAAAACACCCTTGCAGAAGTAGGTGCAGATACCGCGATGTTTCAGCTCACTCTACCAGGCATGCATCCACTTCATTGGCCTTAAGAGAGGGTGTCTCTGTGGACGTTATCCGGAATTCAGCAGGTTGGAGCGAAAGTTCTGATACCCTGGCCTTTATAACCGGCCTTTATTCAAATCAGATAACTCCGTTAAGCCGATTTTAAACTTAGACTGAGTTAATAGCTTTATCTGACTTTATTAGAATAGGCATTTTTGATGCATTAAATATATTTACTGGTACTTTTATTACATTAACGGTAAAAAATAAATAAACCTTTATTGGAGAATAATTTACTTGTTTTTACGTGACATAGTGACAACCTTATAAAAAGTGTACACACTTAAATGTTTTATAGCAACCATCAGTCTTTAAACATCTACAATTATGTAATATTGAGGACTGGACCTGAAATATAATTTACCGATCAAAGGAACTTACCTGTGACGTTCGATCGTAATTATATGAAGGTCCAGTCCGAAAATAATACAACCCGCCCGCCCGGAGCCCAGGGTTGCCAGTAAAGCATCCAACAGGTACTTTAAACCAATGAGATGTAACATGGGCGCGACGGAGGTCCCAGCTGGGTGAACAGGGCCGGATTTTCTAAATTTTACTTTAAACCTTGTGCTCGAAAGCAGGAGAGAACACGTACTACAATTATGTAATATTTTCGGATTGGACCTTCATATAATTACGATCGAACGTCACAGGTAAGTTCCTTTGATCGATAAATATATTGCCCCAAAGGTATACCTACACGCTCATGGTTAGAAAATAAAATGCATATTTTTGGATTTTTTCGATGCCACTGAGCGCAATATTAGAATCTTCAATGATGTCTTGTAGCGTCATCGGAAAGTCGATAAAATTGGTTTTTAAAGCCAAATGTATCAAATGAAATGTCTTTCTGCCGAAAGTATAAGGTCCCTAAATCCCTTGGCCGGTAAATTTGAAGCCGAAGTTGTTCCAGAGTCGTTCCTATTTCGCATCAAAATGCTGACATTTTAGCCAAATTGTGACATTTCATACATTATAATAATTAAATTAATACATTTTCCCGTATAGAAATTGATTTTTCTAATGCAATGTAGGGTCAACAAAAATTTCAAAAAAATGATATTTAATGCCCATCTCGTGCTACGAAATGGTCAGGAATAGATAAAAAAACGTCCATTCTATCACTTCCATGTATATTCCAAGCCGAAACTGGCTCAGGATCTTTAAAATATCGCTAGGAAAACTGGATATTTTGACAGCTCATATTTAACTTCGATCTAAAGCGTCACCAGTTCAATTGTTTTTTTTTTTAAGGCATGGTTTAACATTCGCAGTTTTTAAAATTTTTCCTGCGCCGAAGGAAGAACACCTATAGTTCATACAAAATAAAAACCGATGCACGTCACCGATGACGCTATTAAATGAGCGCAGTCATACCACCGCATAATTATTATAAAACGAAAACTGTAATGGGGTGTTTTATTGAATTTTAAATTTCGCGCCTGATATTCGTTGTTAGGCAGTTGGCAGCATATGCGACATTGCCGCGTTGCTCCGTTTAATTTCTTGACATTTCTAGTGTGTTGACAGCTGCTGCTGTGGTTGACAGTTTATCGGAGCTTCACATTGGTTTTATTTGTTTTGTGTCTTTTTGGAGCTTTAAACTTTTATCTTGCGTTTCAAAACTGTTCTTTTAGAACAATCATAGTGTTATAGTTGTCAGAGTCCTGTTTGCGAAATGCCGAAGCAGTTAAACAGCCGTTGCCAACAGTTAGTAGCATCTGTGATACGCTATTTTGAATAAGAACGAGACAAATGGCACATTGCTACCCTTAACTGTTAGAGAGGTAATTTTAATATTATTATAATGATAAAAAATTTAGGAAAAATTACCGTCAAATATATTGTTTTAGCGTGTAGCAGCAGCCCTAAACTTGAATGTTTCTACTGATCTCATATCAAAGAAAAAGAAGAAGCTGTGTACAAATTTGTTTTCTTAGATGAAACCTGGATTTTTCACAATGGTACCATAGATCATTCATGGCAAGATATTAATAAGAAAGTGTAAAAACTACTAAAGTTGATGGTAAAAGGTTAGTTACGCAAATGTATTTCAATATTTTCAATATTTCAATATCTTTATTTATGTCAATACACAAAAATAGTGTTCACACAAGTCATAGATGAAAATGTAGTATAGTAGTAGTGAAAATATAGTCTAGTATGAAAATGTTTTTAATCAGAATTATTTCAGATACATCGTACTTTATGCTGGTAATGAAGATGGATTTATCGAGGGTGTAGAGCTTATATTTTCCTCAAAAACCCAACTTGCGGATTACCATGGTGAAATGAACCAACAAAATTTCATGAAATGGTTTGAAAATCAATTATTAAAGAAATTGACTGAACCGTCTTTAATTTATTATTGCCAATGCCCCTTATCATAGCATGTTATTAACCAAAATACCAAACGGCTCATGGACCAAAGCTGCCATTCAAGACTGGTTAACAAATAATAACATAGAATTTGCAGCCCCGATGCTTAAAAGCGAGCTTTTAAGAACTGTAGCACAGTAAGTATCACATACAATTTATTATGTTAACATATTTGCTAACTAGATATTTTTTTAGAAATACACCAGCACGAAGATATTTAGTAAATAACTTAGCAGAACAATATGGACACTGAGTTTTACGTCTCCACCCATACCATTGCATTTTTAGGTTGAAATATTTACTTTAGGAAAGTACCTTTTGTAGCGGCTCTTGTTACGGCCATAGAACTAAGAAAGTTTTAGCCCTAATACAATGCATGTACATAGTTAGATTTAGGGGGCTCGGAGACATGACGTTACAAAAACAAGACTTTCCTTGATAAAAGTAAATTCCAACAACTGACAAAGACTAAGAAAGCAAAATTTGCCCACCATGCAAAATCTCAGTTTTGGGTAGTCACGACTACCCAAATTTAAGAAAATTGCTGGACATGCCCGTGCCAGCTTTCTCACTTCATAGAAGGTCTCCGGGACACTCCGGGCTTTGTCCCATCCTGGAGACACCTTCTGGAAAAACATTCTTTTTTGAATTTAAATATTATCGTCACCTCTTCCTTGGTGGATCGCTAGCAATTTCTGGCTAGCCGGGTAACAAGGTGGTGGGTCCACCCATGACAAAGACAGACGCGCTGTCTGTCTTTTGTCCAATCGGTACCTAGCGTACCAGGCATCCCTGACGAGACAATTGTGCGACAGTACAAAGAACTGCACTACAATATTTGTACATGTGTTAGGAAGGTGGTAGAGGATTTCTTCGTCGACCGAGGTAGTACCACCCCACACATCCTCTTAAAGGGCTGGTGAAGTCCGTACGGATGTTTCCACCTCTGGATGTGTGAGTGGGATTTCCCCAGTACACCCACGGTACATAGTACTTAGACTTCGGTCTTGTCAGAACATAAAAAAAACTGAATGGTGCTTGTGAAAAAGTTTTTTATTCTTTAATATATTTTAAAAAATTAATAAAATTCAGTGTACTTTTTTCCTACCATTTTCTTCTCCCATTAAAAGATATCTTTACTTAAGCTGGCCATAGACACACGGCACGCACGATAAAAAAGTTTGTCATTTCATACTTACACACGGGCATTGATGAACGTGTGTTGATGCACGCCTACATGTCCTTGGGTCTGTGACCAGTTTTACATATCATTTTTCGTACTCTTTTGTGCTTGCATATTTATACACTAATCAATGTCTTTTACAACGATATAAACTTTTTAAATTATTCTACATCTTTTTAATGTTAAAAGATGTCATTTAACAAAAAATAAATGAGTAAATAATTCAAAAAAAATCCATCCATTTGCTAGGTAAATTATTTCTCAATATTCCATAAATTTATAACAATCTGGCAACAGTGTCATCTTAAACTTAAACACGTGTTTGATGACGTGCATCGGTTTTTAATTTGTACGAACTATATTTATTTATAACTTTAACGCAAAAATATGGAGTTTTAATTAGTTAGCAGTGTTCTCAGATGATGACGGAAGAAAATAAACCAAAAAAGAATCGTTAAATAAGAGAAATAATACATAATAATGCCTTTTAAAGATGAATTTTGATGGAAAAAAACAGAAAGAATGAGTTTTTACCCCCTAAATCCGGCCCTGGATCACCCATTCGGGATTCATTTTAAAGCCTGATTATATCCCCAAGGGATAGCGTTGAAAATGTTGGAAGAAATTGGATAGGAAAAGATACAGACTGATTCGAATGTAGAGATGTCATGAAAAAAAATGGCTAAAAATCGAAATTTAATTATCGATTGCTCCTTTCCTATTAAGAATGAAGGAACCAAAAAATACGTTTATAACGTAGTTCGGCGAGGTCTTTACGATAAGGTACATGGGATTTCAATTTGAATCCATTTTGACCCCAAAAAAATTGACAACCGTCAAAGATTTGCATGAAAAATCGTAATTTCCAGTTTTTCCCAAATTTCTCCAATTTCCAGTCGTTTTAGGTATAGGTGAATGTATTGCAAAAAGAAAGTATTTGAGATTCTTTAGTTTTATGTTCAAATACGTTTTTCTGTACGACGTTTCGTTTTCGAGTTATTCAGTGCCAAAGTGGGGTCTGCAAACCGCATTTTTCGCCATAAAAAAATTCAAAAGAATTACTTCCCATTTTCCGAATACCGCCAGTTTCAATTGGGTTCTGAAGCTCCCGGTCCTCCACCACCTCCGAAAATTTAAATCGATTTAATTAGGTTTTGCGGCCTGTAATCGATATCATACGAAATCGCGGAAATTTCAACTTTGACATTTAATAACTCCGAAACGCGACACCCTGTATAACTGAATTTTTTATGGAAGCTAGATGCACTATCCCTCTATTAACCCAGAAAATTTGGTTGCTTCCACTCTAACCGTTTTCGAGAAAAAAAATCGAGAATGGGGAAATACCGGATTCGACGACACCCGGCGAACATTTTTTGACCAAGCAGGGGGTATAGAGACCGTCCCGGAAGCATTTTTCCGTTTCCTATAGTGCTAGCGCAACCGAGTGCGCTAATCCTGTAGGAAACGGATACGCGAGCCCTGTATTCCGTTCCCTAAGTGGTTAACGCACCTTATGCAAGTATTAGTCGCGCGCGCTACGGGCGGGGTTTGCTGGGGTTTGTTCAGGTTTTACCCACTTTTACTTAGCCTTTTTTTATATTGCATTGTTTTGGCAGTGCGATTGATTTCGATGTATTCTAAATTTATAATTTTGCGTTGCGATGATCGCGCCTAACCTAACCTAAAAACCTAAAAATAGTACGAAATATATATAAAATACATTAATTATTATTAATTTTTGTTAAAATATTTTAAAAAGACTAAGTAAAAGTGGGTAGAACCTGAATAAACCCCAGCAAACCTGAGCAAACACCTATTCGCTCCCAGGTCCCATAAGTTTGTTTCATTAAAAATTAATAAAAGCAACATAATTTTTTATCTGCGCAAGTATATTGGCAATCAGGAAAGACTGTAGAATGTGACCATAAAAGAATTTTTCCAAAAAACGCAAAAATAGCAGAAATTGGTATAGCAAACAATTACCTTATTATTATTAGTTTGTATGTAAATTTGAAAAAAATACACCTATAAATTAGATGGGATAGACGTATACGCACATATTTCTTTTTCGGGTAGGTAAAGGCATGCTTAATAAAACCGTGAGGTGCGTAAACCACTTAGGGAACGGAATTACAGGTCTCGCATCCGTTTCCTACACGATTAGCGCAACCGGTTGCGCTAGCCCAATAGGAAACGGAAAAATGCGTCCCAGAACGGGCGGTCTCAATAAGATTTAATGCCACAGAGAAAAGAATGCACTGAATACCTTGGTTATAAAAGTCTAATCTGATGGTGATCTCTGTGTATCGTGTTGATGTCCTATATTGCTTGATTATCCCCTAATGCTTTCCTTAATGAATAATAAATACCAGACTAATTAAAATAGAATTTTAATTTTATTATCCACTAGTCGATTAATTGGTGCATAATTAAAAAAAATCGTCAAATGTCGTCAATATGCTCTGGTAGGTATATTGAACATATGACAAAACTTGGGTCAAAAATGCAATATAATCCAATTTTCTATTTCAAATTAGCAAATTTTATTGTTCTGCTAAATTTCCTTGAGGATGTGACCCTGTTTAAATTTACCTACCTACGCCGTTGACATAGTGGAATGAAGGGTGAATTACCTAATAAAATTCCATTTAAAACATATCGTCTTGTTAGCATTTGAATTGTTATTTGCAGACAAAACATTGACTAATGTTAAATACACCTTATTCCTCTATCTATCCCTTTAATTTAATTTAATTTAAAAGCTCCCTTTATGCCTGCCGTTAATCTTCGTAACGTTCCAATTGAATCTGTTATAGCGCATTAACGGAAGTGGATATTACGCAATTCACCAGCTTTTACCTTTTGTTCTCCTATTATGTTTTATAGAAAGAAGGTCGTTGTACGCGCTCTAACTCTAATATTATCGATTTCAAACTTTATGAGCTGAAAATATCACTATTTTATTGTTATTAGAGAACATTACATGGGTAGGGGAGCAAGGTTTCTATGTAATGTAATGTTAATGAACCAAAATAAATATTTCACCTGAGGGAATCTTTTCATGTCGGGATTTTGAATAAAATTTATTACTTTCCTCGCTAGATGGATACTGCCTGTATTCGTAGAAAAATCACCTGTCGAGGGCTTTGCAGACCTTCAAGTGTTGGGATCTCCGATCCCTCAGAAAAGGGTAGACGACTTAAAAAATTTAAATTTTGTCTGTTTTTGCTCTAATAGGCATATAATCCCAATAAGGGAATAGGCCCAATAAACCTGAAATATTTTTTTGTATTCTCTACATAAATTAATTATTTATGGTTGTCGTTTTTATCCATTTATTTTGGTCTTTATTAACAAAAGAAAAAGATTTTCTACTACTTTCCCATACAAATTTCGAAACTTGCAAAATGTTATAATTGCTGGTATATGGTGAATTCCTGTATTAATTTATATTCTTAATTCTTTCCCAAAGGTTGGGAGATTTCGTGGATAAGAAACATTACATTTGAATAAAAGGAATCTTTAACAATGACCGAAACGAAATTTGTACAGAGACAATCGAATAATTTGCTTAAGATTGATGCTTGTATGATAGATGACTAACGTGGTCATATTTCCGCTATTTCCGTTGTAATCGGGAACAAGTCGCGAAAGTGAATCAAATCGACGTAAATTTTCGGAGGTTGTAGAGGACCAGGAGCTTCAGAACCCTATTAAAACTGGTGAGGATCGAAAAATGGCAGGTCATTCTTTTGAATTGTTTGAGGTCGAAGCCCCTCTATGGTACCTAATAACTCGACAACAAAACATCCAATCGAAAAACGGATTCATAAGTGAAATACTAAAGTCTCAAATATTTTCTTTTTGTAATACATTTACATAAACCTAAAATCACTGAAAAATTGATATATTTGGGAAAAACTGGACATTTCGATTTCTGACCCAAATATTTCACGGTTTTTAATTTTTTGTGAGGTCAAAATGGCTTAAATCAAAATCCTTTATACGTCATCGGAAAGAGCTCGTCGAAGTATGTTGTATCCATATTTTTTAGTTTTTTCATTCTCTATAGAAAGGGAGCAATCGCCGATTACATTTCGATTGTTTTACTTTTTTTGCCCTCGACAGTGGTACATTTGAATCACTCTGTATTTCTTCCTATCTAATTTTTTCCCAATTTTTCAACACTGTCTTATAAAGGGATAATCACACGTTAAAATGAATACCGAATGGATCATCCAGGAGCGTATTTAAGGGGTAAAATTCGGATTTTCTTGATTTTTTCCGACAAATCCTATTTTTAACCGACATTATTCCACACTATTTACCCTATTTAGTGATTCTTTTTGGGTTTATTTTATCGTTAAATATCTAAGAATACCTCCCACTAATTTAAATCGCCTATTTTTTCGTTGAAGTTTTAAATAAGTAATTAGTTGCATCGGGGCATGGAAAATTTGAAAATTTTTGAATTTTCGAAACATGAAAACAAAGAATTGCAGTTTATTTACTCGAAATTATCAAAGTATGATGTGTCAAAATTTCGCAAAAATGCCAATTTTTGTTGCAAAATTGAAAAGTTCCTAGACCGATTTCGGCTTGAAATATACATGAATGAAATTTCAGGATCCTTCTAATTTAAGTGCAGGGACATTTAATTGTTTGAGTTACGCATTAAATGCTATTTTATTGATTTTTCGATGACCCTACAACACTGGAATTTGCCACGTACTCATTATGAGTCATAAAATCCCTTTTGACGACACAGCCAATGGGTCACGTTAATAAAGACCAAAATAAATGGACAGCAACCGCCATAAACATTTAATTTATGTAGAGAATATAGATACAATATTTCAGATTTATTTGGGTTATATGCATATTCCCTATTTAACATATTTCGTAAAATGTTGGTGGAAAATAACCATCCAAAAATTATGAATCCACCAAATAATTACAGGGCCTTTCGACTTATATCGTTGCTATGCAGTTAAGTTTGTGTTATTTACCTATTTGTTGATTGTCAGTATAATAGACGTCAAAGTGAAAATAAAAAAGTTAAATATTTTTTGAGTAAAAAATAGAGATCGAGGAAAAAATTGAAAAGAATATGATTGATGGAGTACCGGAAGGCATTCTCGAAAACGCCATGAATGTAAACGTCGAACTGTTACCAGAAATATCGAAATACCGTTATGCCAAAAAATTGGAAACATTTAGCAAATTGCGTGCAAAAAAGAAAATAAACAATTTCAAGAAAGAAGAAGTAATTCTAGTTATACTTTTCCACTTTTCCGACATTTCAAAAACTTGCAAACCATTCACGTTATGGTCAAGGTACTCAATGTTAAAATCTATGGTAAAATTAAAACACAATTTGGATATAAGCAAGTAGTTAGCTACGGCCATAAATTTAAAAAATGCAAGTAACTCTTCTTTTAACATTAATATTGTTAATAACAAATGAAAATAGTATAAGTTTGAATTTTGCCTTCTATTTTCACTTTGACTTCTATACTGAAATAAAATATTTTTAAAAAATACCAACACTATACCGTATCCATTTAATTTTGGGAATGATGACAGAAACTCATTTTACAATGGAGAGATCAATTATGTCTCTCTCTCTCTCTCTCTCTCTCTCTCTCTCTCTCATATTCTTTCTCTCTCATTTTTTTCTCTCTCGTCTTCTTTCTCTCTCATACTCGTAAAATTTTTACATCTGGTAGAAAGTTAGGTTATGTGAAAGATAAACATGACATATTATTTGAAGCCTGTCTCCTAATATAACTTGTTGTTGCAGTGTAAAAATATTCTTAAAAGTTTATATAAAGTATTAGCAGCTTAAATTCCTGTGTTCTATGAATATGGGACTGACTAACAACTATTGAAATATTACGCAAGGTACATATTTGTTCTCCTTTACATTACTTGGACCGGGCGTTATGGGAATGAGTAACAGGAATGCCGACCCGATATAAAGTTGAGAAGAGTTGGCATTACAGAAGATTTCTTTAGTTATTGAGAACGTAGTGAAAATTGCGCCCTAGAAACGTTTGGTTTCAGTTTAAAGCTGAAGTCACAGTGCCATTACAAAGTGTCCTTCTGAAACTAAGACTCAACATTTACAGTTACAAATTGTGAAACTACTTGGTATATTCCATTAAACGATTTTTATCGCGTCTTTAACTTACACAAACGCCACTGTTCGCAGGTAGGCTGTATTATAGATCAATTTTCATTATATGTATATCGGAGAATAGGGAATATTTTTTAACCTTATTATAAATTGTTTATCTTAATAAACATATTTACTCATTTTTGCAATTTTTTCTTTATTTATTTAAAAACTTTTCCTCAGATCCTTTTATCGCAAATTATTGGTTAGAGGGAGTATTGTTACTTGGGTAGGAAACAATTTTAAGTAGTATAAAATAAGAAGGTTAATGTGACACTGTTTTTGCTTAATAAAAACGAGATATTTGCAAATGCTGTTTGCGTACAGTAAAAACAAGGATCTTTTGTTATAAAATCATAAAACCTACGTCAGTATTTTGTCAGGTTAGAAATTTATTTTTTATGCCAATTCCGATTAAACTTTCACAGTAGACAACCAGAAATACTTGCACAAACAAAGCCAACTGTGATCAAATTTTGATTATTCTTTTTTATTCGCAACAACATCGTTTTTATTTGTCTTTTACTAATGCCCCTTTTGCTAACAAGGATAGAAAGAAATCGGATTCCGTTGAGATTTTATCCGGAAAAAAAGAATATTGCGATGACTAATCTTTCGAAGTATATAACCAGCAATACCTCCACAAGCAAAGAAGGTACGATAAAAATTTGAACAAATTATTGTTTTATTTGTCTTTGTCTAATGCACTTTCGCCAACACGGATAGAAAGAAATCTGATTTCTCCGTGATTATCAGGAAAGAAAAGATTAATATTGTGAGCACTAAAATATGTTCTGATGTAAACTGTCCATGGAACTGACCAGTAGGGTGAATTATTGTTCAATTGTTTTTTCTGTCATCATTCTCACATAAAATTGGATACAATATAGATAATTTTCCTCACCCTCGTAGAAAAAAGATTGTACCCAACACGTGCGGAAAGTGTCTTTTTCACACTCGACTGCTGACCACTTCGCGTCGTTCGGTCAACTGCAGTCGCGTGCGGAAAAGTATCACTTTCCGCACTTGTTCGGGAAATAGCTATTTCAACACATGTGTTGAAAAGAACTTTTCATCATGACATTTAGACAGATGATTCCATTCCACTAGTGTTGAAATGTTTTTTCAGCACAACTCGGCGCAATTTGATATTTATGATTTTTCATGTATTAAACAATAATTTTTCTCAGGTAAGCAAAAGTATTCATGTGTTGTTTTTTAGTTTTGTTATTATGTCCAATAAGGAACATGCACATATTTTTCTATTGCATAAATCGTTTAAAGGAAGTCGTTACAAATCCAAAAAAAAATATTTTGAAGAAAATTACTAGGATAATTTGGCTACAAAAAATATTTACCTTTCGGTATAATTTATTACAATTTAAAAAGAAACCATTTGTCCTTAATGAAAAATGACGTCTGGAGATCAGCAAAAATAAATGTCAATCTACATGTTAACGTAAAGCTGAACCTAAAGTCGAACAGGTTTGTTTTTCTCGGAAACAGTCACAGGGAGAGAAATCGAATTTTTTGGGTTGACAGAGGAATAGTTCAACTAGCTTCGGTAAACAGTTCAGTTATACAGGATGCTTCGTTTCGGAGCTATTAAGCGTCAAAGTCGAAATTTCCGCGATTTCCATTGAAATCGGGTACAGCTCGCAAAAGTGAATTAAATCGATGTAAATTTGTGGAGGTTGTATGGGACTCGGAGCTTCAGAACTCTACTGAAGCTGGTGAGGATCAGAAAATGCGAAGTAATTCTTTTGAAATTTTTAGGTCGAAAAATGCCATTTGCCTATTTGGTACCTAATAACTCGAAAACACAACTTCAGATCGAAAAACGGATTCAAAAGTGGAACTTTAAAATCTCAAATACTTTTTTTTGCAATACATTTACCTATACCTGAAATCACTGGAAAATGGATATATTTAGAAAAAACTGGAAACTTAGATTTTTGACCCAAATATTTCACGGTTTTTAATTTTTTCTGGGGTCAAAATGGTTCAAATTAAAATCCCATATACGTCATCGGAAAGAGCTCGTCGAAGTATATGATCTCCATATTTTTTAGTTTCTTCATTCTCTATAGGAAAGGAGCAATCGCCGATTAAATTTCGCACTGCACTGTTCACCTCCCTAAACCTAAAACTAAAACGTTTCAAGTTAAGCTTAAAAAGTTTAATTTTTATTAAGAAGATAATTCAGCAAATTCGAGTAATACCAACATTCTCGCAATAAAAGTTTAAACCACTATTGCTGCGAGGCCCTGTTGTTAGAACTGGGCGATATTTCTTAATTCTATTGCATTTTACGGCCATTTAGAGAAACATTTTGTGGCTTAGCCGTTACTGCTTTATGAAACTGTTTGAGATACGATCCAAATGGTCCATAAAACATTAATGGGAGACTCTATTGTTATGAGTTTGCCTCTAAGACAATTTTAAATTAAAATCCATATAAAAGTTATGTCACCTAAATCACCAACATCTAGAATGTGAACTTAACCACCGTATATACATAAATTCAAGCAAAATTGAACATTAGGAGGAGACCCCATCGCTCCTATAATATGGTTAAAGTTGCTGTTGCTCAGATATTTACCATAAAAAGCAAATATCTTTCTGGTATAGACACGTGATTTATTAACGGTATGTTCCGATTACAGTGGCGTGCGGGGAGGTAAAGGGGGAAGCGATGCAATAAAAATAATTTTAAAAAACGTATCGACTAGAAACTCCCTTTTTTAATAAAATACATACGACGCAAACACCGTCTAAATTATTGTCTAAACTACATTGCAAGAAAAACTTAAATTTACCCCGAAAAATCCGTAAATACACTTAAAATATGCAAAACTTTCCAAGCAAACTAGTCAGAACAAACTAAAGCTCGCGGAAGGCAGCAGAGGAAGATCGCTTGCCTGGCTATTAAATTTGCCCGGTTTCTCACGTAACGCGTTACCTGTAAACAGTGCGAAACGCGGTTTCAGGCCCAGGCCCCGATGGCGATGCGAGAGAAACTGGTTGCGTGTAAACAATACAATTTTTTATGTTTACACGTTTACGTTTGGGTTTTAAAGAAGAAATTGAAAAGTAAAGTGCAGGCTACGGAAAGGAAATACTTGAGGAAGGTCATGGGAATTACGATGTTGGATAGAGTAAAAAAACACAGCAGTTAGGGAAGAATCGGGAACCGAAGCGATACAAACAAAAATAGAAAAATGCCAGCTAAGATCGTTTGGGCACCTGGTTCATATGGGAAATGACGAAAAAGTGAAAGAGGTATGGGAGGAAAAAATACAACAACTAAAATCAAGAGGTAGACCGACCATGACATGGAATGACAACAAGGAGAAAATACTAATGAGCAGAGGCATAAGATTTCGGATAAATTTCTTGTAAAAAATAATTTTTAAAAACAAGCTCATATTATTTAGATGTACTAAAACGAAAAAAATTACTGACTATGTATCGTTTTTTTTTATTGGGGCAATGCTGAATGCTATTTGTAAGTGGACATAGTTCGCGTGGTGGATCCTAATAAAAGTAGTATCAAAATTATATATGAAAGAAATTTAATATATCTATATTATGTTACATTTATTGTCTTAAAAGCTTGTCGCGCACGAAAAGTTCATACAGGCATTAAATTGCAAGTTTGCAGAAATTGTAAGTTGATACCCAAGTATGTATTTTTTCTTTTCTATTCACGCGACAAGCTTTTAAGGCAATAAATTTAACATAATATATTATATCTCTTTCAGTGATAACTTTGATACTACTTTTATTAGGATCCACCCACGCGAAGCACGTCCACTTACAAATAGCATTCAGCATTGCCCCAATAAAAAAAACTATACTAACTAATTTTGTTCGTTTTAGCACATGTGAATAATAAAAGTTTGTTTTTAAAAAGTATTTTTTACAAGATTTTATTTTTAAATTTTTAGTTACGTCTTAACCTATGCATTTCTGATAATGCATCATTATTACAAGACATTTTACTTGTTATCATATTCTACTCGTCAAACCCTTTCATTTGATACCCATATAAAGGGGATTGTGAAGAAAACGGTAATCTGCCATCTTGTGACGTCCGCCATATTGGGATTAAAATGACGTCACACAGCTTATCGTATTCTACTCGTCAACCCCTTTCATTTGACACAAATGTCAAGGGGGTTGTGAAGAAAGGTAATCCGCCATCTTGTGTCGTCCGCCATATTAGATTTAGAATGGCGTCACAAAGCCTATCGTATTTTACTCGTCAAACCCTTTTATTTGCGGCCCATATCAAGGGGATTGTGAAAAAAATGGTAATCCGCCACCTTGTGGCGTCCGCCAAATTGGGTTTAGAATGACATATCACAGCTTATTGTATTCTACTCGTCAAACCCTTTCATTAATACCCATGTCAAGGGAGTTGTGAAAAAAGGAATCCGCCATCTTGTGGCGTCCGCCATATTGGGTTTAGAATGACGCTACATAGCTTATCGTATTCTACTCGTCAATCGCTTTCATTTGATACCCATATCAAGGGGATCATAAAGAAAAAGGTAATCCGCCATCTTGGGGCGTCCGTCATATTGGATTTAGAACAATATTAAATATACTATATTGCATTGTCACCGGAGTTATACACGTGTGCAAAATTTCAAATTAATTATTACACCAACAAGCGGTTATGACTAATCTAATCATAAATATTTAAATAATGTCTGTTTGATTGTGGCGGATTCATATTACAAGATCTATTGTTTGGGTGTTACGCCACTCTACTGTTATTATTTTTAAAAATATTAATTTTCCTTAACAGTAGAGTGGCGTAACACCCAAACAATAGATCTTTTAATAAATATTTAATTTATGTAGAGAATGCAAAAAACAATATTTCAGATTTATATGAATATTACCTACTGTCAAATTAGACCGATTATAGCAATAACAAATCTGACACGGACCGAACAATGCAATCAGGAATATTCACATTTTTTATTGCAAAAATCGTTTAAGGAAGTCATTACAAACCCAAAAAAATTATTATGAAGAAAATTACTAGGATAACAGCTACAAAAAATGTTTACTTTTCGGCATAATTTATTACAATTTAAGAAGCAGTCATTTGTCCTTAATGGAAAATGACGTTACGAGATCAGCAAAAATAAGTGTCAATCTACATGTTAATGTAAAGCTGAACCTAAAGTCGAACAGGTTTGTTTTTCTGGGAAACAGTCAGAGGGAGAGAAATAGAATTTTTTGGGTTTGATTGGAGGTTGTAGGGGACCCGGAGCTTCAGAACTCTACTGACACTGATGAGGATCGGAAAATGGCAAGTAATTCTTTTGGATCTTTTTAAGTCGAAAAATGCCATTTGCAGACCCCTCTCTGGTACCTAATAACTCGAAAATAAAACCTCAGATCGAAAAACGGATTCATAAGTGAAACTTTAAAAACTCAAGACCTTTTTTTCCATACATTTACCTAAACCTTAAAGTAAATCACTGGAAAATGAAAATATTTGGAAAAACTGGAAATTTAGATTTTTGTGGGGTACCAAAATAGTTCAAATTAAAATTCCATATACGTCATCGGAAAGAGCTCGTCGAAATATATGATATCCATATTTTTTAGATTCTTCATTAGGAAGGGAGCAGTCGCAGATTAAATTTCGATTTTTTAACTTTTTTTGCCCTCGACATCGGTACATTTGAATCACTCTATATTTTCCTATTTAATTTTTCCCAATTTTTCAACACTATCTTATAAAGGGATAATCAGACTTTAAAATGAATACCGAATGGGGCATCCAGGAGCGTATTTAAGGGGAAAGAATCCAATTTTCTTGATTTTTTCCGACAAATCCTATTTTCAACCGACATTATTCCACACTATTTACCTTATTTAGTGACTCTTTTTGGATCTATTTTATCCGGTAATTATCTAAGACCACCTCCCACTAATTTAAATCGCTTATTTTTCCGTTAGAGTTGTAAATAAATAGGTTTATTTGCATCGGGGACATCTAAAATTTGAAAATTTTTGAATTTCCGAGGATTGGCATGAATACAAAGAATTGCAGTTTATTTATTCGACACTGTTAAGACGATATGTCAAAATTTCGCAGAAATGCCAATTTTTGTTGCAAAATTCAAAGGTTTCTGGACCGATTTCGGCTTGAAGTATATGTGAATAAGATTTTAGTAACCTTCTACTTTAAGTGCAGAGTTATTTCATTGGATGAGTTATGCATTAAATGCCATTTTTATTGAGTCTTCGATGACTCTACAATACACTGGAATTCGCCATGTACTCATGATGAGTCATACGTTCACTTTTGACGACACAGCCAATGGGATCACGTTTTAGAATCTTCGAAATTCCCGCGAAAATTTGCAGTATCAAATCCTTTTTTTTTTGTTAAGAAAGACCAAAATAAATGGATAACAGCTACCGCCATAAACATTTAATTTATGTAGAGAATATAAAAAAAATATTTCAGATTTATTTGGGTTATATACATATTCCCTATTATGGAAAAACTGTAGTATTGTCACGGGATCTTAACTAAAATACTAAAACCCTGGCTTCATTATTAATTCTGCAGCTATATTTATTAATTTAAAAAGAAATAATTTATATTTTACACATTTCTAAAATATCCCAAAATGAGTCCTACCTGTATACTGTCTAAAAGCGCGTGGGTGGCCGGAGGAAAATGGCTCGGGACATCGTAGACTCGCTTGCGTCGAGGTATTGACTGACGTCTCGCCTCTCATCCCACCTAGCAGGTAGAGCCCCTCTGCCCCGCTCCAGGCCGATAGGCCGACGCGAGTCGAAATGACCTGCGTCGTCGCTACCGGACTTCGACACTAAGCCGCAAGGGTGACCAGCCAGGGTGGACGAAAAAAACGATTGGTGACACTTTCCCCCTCCACGGAAAACAAAAATCTGAAAAATCTGTGTCTCAATTCCCTAATTCTATTCTCTATTACAATAAAAAAAACAATCTCCTTTTGGTTCAATAAAAAAAATAAGAATATACAATTTAAAAAGCTGCATTTTTTGCGTTTGTCTTTATTGTTTCTCTTCTTCCTCCCGGCAGGTCTTCCTCCCTCTTGTTTGATTTGTCCCTAGTGTGGTCCGCATGTGTTGTGGTCCCAGGGTGGGCTTGTCCCCCGCTGGCACCGTCGCGTCAGTGGTCCGCTGGCCTGGAAGGTAGTCGCCGTTCCCCAGGTTGCGGTCCCAAGGCGTTGTGGTCCCATGGTGTTGTGGTCCCAAGGTGTTGTGGTCCCAAGGTGTTGTGGTCCCAAGGTGGCCTTGTCACCCTCTGGCACCGTTAGGGGTCCGCTGGCCTGGCAGGTCGTCGCCGCCCCCTGGTTGGCTCGCTTCTTAGGACCCTCAGTGGTTTGTGTACATGAAAAATAAAGCAGGGAGTTAGACGCTACAAAAACTATTTACACAATTTATGTACAATTTTATATTTTACAGTGAAACAGTAATTTTTTCCCGTCCATCTTCTGTGTTTGGCCCCCGTGGCTACCCAGCACGACCGCGCTCGGAACAATTACCTTTCTTTAAATAATTTCATCGCTTAAAACTTTTTACTTTTTCCAAAAATTTCAATTTTCCATTTTCCAAAAATTTTCCGCAAATTACTTATTTCTCCCCCTCCCCTACCGGAAAAAAAACACGATTATTTAGAGGCTTTACTCATTACTCTTTATCCCTTAACAAACACAAAAACAAAAATAACGACACAGCATCATTAAACATTGCCAGATTATGCGTGTTGATCAGGCACGCTTTCAAGCAACGCTCAACTGCACAGAGCCCCGTGCAATCGTTCACGATCTCTTACTTTTTTCTCTTAACACAAACGTTTAATTTTTCACTCTCTATATTCCTTTAACACCTATATCCTCTATATACCTTATACCTCTTTAATTACTTGGGGGAAAAAATCAAAATACTTTTTATTTATTTTACTACCTATTTTCACTAGCGGCTTTCAAAAATAAAAAAATAACTATATGCATTGTTCCTACTACTCTTCAAAATTATATGGTTCGTGGTACGGGGCCAATCTATATACATGGACTGTTTCCTGTTTAGCTCTTGCTCCTTCACCTCTCTGGATAATGTAATTTACTGGCGATGCTTTTCTTACTATTACAAATGGTCCGTGATACTTGCACTGCAACTTGTCACTTTTTCCTTTCTTTCTAATGTAAACTCTAAGTTTGACTTTATCTCCAGTTTCATATATCACTTTTTTGTGGTTACTGTCATATCGGGTTTTGTCCTTTTTCTGTTTCATAGTAACATTTCTTTTTGCTTCCTGTCTATGTTTCTCTATATTCGGGTTCGGAATAAGCATAGTGGCTGATTTTAAAAACATGGCGTCCGGTATAAGCTGTGGGTTTCTTCCAAAAACTAAATAAAATGGCGAAAACTGCGTTGTGTCCTGTTTACTTGAATTATAGGCAAATGTTACCATTGGCAGGTCCCAGTCATCCTGTGACGTAGACACATACAGGCTGAGCATATCTGCTACGGTTTTGTTAAATCGCTCAGTTAGCCCATTAGTCTGCGGGTGGTATGACGTAGTGTATACATTTTCTGCGCCCATATTCTGCACCATTTTTCTTACCAATTCTGACCTAAAAACTTGACCTCTGTCGCTCAATATTTTTTTGGTACTCCATGTATGCTTATTACTTGGTCCACCAGAAGCGCTGCTATTTCTTCTGCTTTTGCACTTGGTATTGCTTTGGTTATTGCATAACGGGTCACATAATCTGTACAAACAACTATATTATTATTTTGACTTTTTGTTTTTGTTAGGGGTCCTAAAATATCTATGCCTATCATTTCGAAAGGCTGCAAATCATCAATCTTTATTGGTTGCAGATCACCTGCTGGTTTTTCATTGTTTGGCCCTTTTCTCGTCTGACAATCAGGACATCCCCTAATAAATTTCTTAACGTCAAAATGCATTTTATCCCAATAATAGCGTGTGTTTATTCTCTCGTAAGTTCTTGCATATCCTAGGTGTCCTGACAATGGCTCACAATGCAGTTGTTGCATCAGTTGTGCTTTCAGTCCTTGAGGGATTACCAACTTGTCCTCCTGGTTTGGGACAGCCGACTTTTTATATAGCACACCATCTTTCACTGTAAAATTTTTTGCACGACGCGACGTTGCAAATGTGAATTGCCATAATTCGAATCCTGGACAGCCTGTAGTAAGTCTGGCACGACTGTATCTTCTTCCTGGAACTCTGTGATGTCCACTACGGGTAGCAAAAATGTGGGAATTTCATTGGCATCATACTCGTCCTTTAGTGTTGCCTGTACACAGGGTTGTCTGGAAAGATAGTCTGCGTCTTGTTTGCATTTCCCTGATTTATGGATTATTTCGAAATCAAATTCTTGTAGTTTGCAGCTCCATCTAGCTCCCTGTGACATTTTTGAGACTTTTTAGATAACACAGTGGCTGGTGATCCGAAAAATTTTTTATATGTTCTCCCCAAATATAGCTTCTCATATACGTTAGAGTCCACACTATGGCTAGACCTTCTTTTTCTCCAACTCCATAATTTTTTTCGGCTTTTGTGAGCGTTCTAGACACATAGCAAATGGGATGCATTTCCTCGTTCATTTTTTGTAAGAGTGCTGCTGCTATCCCTTGGTCTGATGCGTTTACATGTAGCTCTTTTTCTGCGTTGGGAAGGTAGTGGGTTAACACTGGAGGCGATTCTAATTTTCTTTTTAATATCTGGAAAGCTTCTTCTTGAGCTGATGTCCACCAAAACGGTGTATCTTTCTTCAGCAAATCGTATAACGGCCTGGCAATGACACTAAATTTTTCTATAAATTTTCTATAGTAGTTGGCGAGTCCTAGAAAACTTTGAAGTGATTTTTTATTTCGTGGAGTTGCAAAATGGTGTACTGCTTCAAGTTTTGAAGAATCTGGAAGAATACCTCGCTCACTAATGGTGTGGCCTAGTACTGTTAGTTCTTTATACGCAAACTGGCACTTAGATGGTTTTAGCTTTAGACCAGTTGCTCTTAGCTTTGACAGTACTTTTCTTAGGTTCTCGTTATGTTCTTCCAAATTTTTTCCATAGACTAATATGTCATCTAAGTACGTCATTGCTCCATTCCACTTCATGTCTCCCAAAATTGCGTTTGCCAACTGCTGAAAAGTGCTTGGTGCTGTTGTAAGACCAAAACTTAGGCGGTTAAAATCGAACAAGCCATCAGTAGTGACGAATGCCGTTTTATGCCTGTCTTTCTCCTCAATTTCTACTTGCCAGTACCCTGAAAACATGTCCAACGTAGTAAAATATCTAGCTTCTTCCAGGTAGGTCAAAATGTCGTCTATAACTGGCAGAGGATACACATTCTTTATTGTTTTTGCGTTTAATTTTGTATAGTTTACGCAGAACCTCATATCTCCATCTTTTTTGGGAACTACTGGACTGGAATACGGACTTACAGATTTTCTTATCACCTCATTTTCCAACATTTCTTCTACTTGTTTATTAATAATTCTTCGCTCTGTGTGAGACACCCTGTATGGTCTGGAAACCACTGGAACGTCATCGGTCGTCTCAATTCGGTGCTTCACTAAATCCGTTTTTCCTAGGTCGCTGATGCTCCAAGCAAAAGTATCTTCAAAATCTCGAACTAACTTACTTACACTTTGAAAGTCATTTTTACACAAGTCCCTATTTACATTATAACTTTTTACTAGATTATCGTTCGGTAAAGTCACTAAAGATTCGCTTATATTTTTTATAGAGTCACTATCTGCTTTAAACGCGATGCAAAAAGTTTTTTTGTTTTTCTACCATAGTTTTTTATTTCGGCGTACCACGTCAAATTATCAATAAAAATTTTATTAATTTGGAGTCCATTTTTTATTAAAAAATCATAGTTCGGCTTAAAGTTTATTTTATTTTCACCGTTTTTTTTAAAGTTCACTTCGCATTTAATAATGTCTTTCGCAATTACCGTGTCACTACGCAACGTAATTTTCGCATTGTCCGTTCTGCAGTTTTCAATTTCAATAGGCAACTCTTCCCAAAAACAACCATTTACATTACTGATTTGATTACAATTTCTTTGTGACTACTACTATCTCCTAAATTCATTGCCAAGGTAACTATTTCATTTTCATCCGTTTTCAAACTAATCTCATTCGCTTTTAAATTTATCATAGCTTCGTGGGCCTTAAGAAATTCTAATCCTAATAACACGGGTTGGGGCAGATTTTCTATAACTAATACTTCCAAGGAAAAGGTACAACCAATAAAACAAACATTTATTTCTGCATAACCAATAATTTTTACCAGCGAACTATTCGCTACTTTAATAAAAGTTATGCCTGTGCCGGGCTTTATTTCATTTTTATTTACATATTTACTATCTACAATATTTTTAACTGACGCAGTGTCTATTATAACCTCAATATTTACATTATTTAAAATTCCTTTTACGGAGAGAACATCTGTTGCTGCTTCATGCTGATTCTGATTTTCTTTCTGTTTCTGGACAGTGCTTATGTGTGTTAACACTGTCCGTTGGAGTTTTCCGACTGCTGTTGTTGTTGCCAATTTTGATATCTACTAGTTTGCTGCTCTGGACGGCGGCCATTTTGTTCTCGACCATGTTGGTCTTTGATTTTCTAAATTTCGTTGACCCCTGTAGTTTTGGTTATTTCTGTTCTGCGGGTTGCTGAAACAAACTCTTGCCTTGTGACCTGGTTTTCCACACTGAAAACATACTGGCCGACTGTCGGTAGTACGTGGTTGCCAGTTTTTAAAATTTCGGTTTTCTCTTCTGTCTTGATTTTTATTTAGCATCGCTTTTCCAATTTCTTCTCTCACAACTTGTGTAATTTCATCTATTAAATTCGATCCTGCTTTTTCTGGCTGAACCTGCTGACTCGTCCCTGTTACTTTTTCTGACATTGACAGTTGTGCGAAAATTTCCGAAGCATGGCTAATTTCTTTTTCAGCGTCGTTTATGGTTTTAACGAGCTCTTGTACTTCTGCAAAATATTTTGGCTGCCTAAGCTTGATTTGGTAGGCATATGTGGGTAGTAGACCTTGTTCAAAATGTTCCCTTCTAATTTCGTCCTTCATTTTTGGATCTACTTTGTCGCATAAGTACACCATTTCCCGTAGATAATTCATTACGTTTTCACCTGGCTGCTGTCTTCTATAACGTAATTTTAGTTTTGTTTCGTTTACATACGTGCTAAACGAAAATTCTTTTTTCAGGTCTTCTACTGTCGCTTTCCAATCGGAACCTGGGTTTCGTATTGCATAAATTTGCAACCGAGTTTGAGCTTGACCCAATAAATACGACGAAAAATAACACAGCTTAAGGTTGTCATCCCAGTTATTAATCAAAGCTGTTTTTTCATAGTCTTCCAAAAATACACTTAAATTATCGCAATCCGGATTATACGAACGCGGCGCTACAAATTGTGGAACTGCCGGTGTTCTGGCTGGATTTATTAGATTTCCTAACGTGCAATTTAAGGTGTTCGGCATTTTTGAAAAAATATTTTTATCAGATTTTGGGGTTACCTGGTCGTTACTTGGCAATAAAGTTAGTGACTCGTTTAAAAAATTTTGAGAACTGGAGCTATTGCTACTGCTATTTTCCGCTAAAATTGACGACTGTATGCTTTCTGGCGAGTTATTAAATATTAATGACCTTCTAACACTGTCTTTACTTTTAGGGGTTGATGACGTTTCAACAACTTTGTCGTTTTCTTTAGTACCGCTTATTTCCTTGTTTTCCGCCTTATTTTTTATTTTCTGTTACTTTATTTCCTGCCTTCTTAGAATGACTTCTTAACACCATTAATTTTTCCATGTAGTAAGAAAAGTGCAAAATTTAAAAAATAACGCATCCTTAAATATTAAAACCGCGATCAAAAATTTATTTTTAAGTCTTTTTCCAAACTAGTAAAAAAAATACGTAGCAATTTTCATACTGTATAACTGGCATAATTTTAATTTTGCTTATTTTTAGAATTCAAACCCAAAAAGGCAGAATATATTCGTTAAATAAAAACAACTCAATAAAGTTAAAAACAAATTTTAAACAAGTTTTCTACCGGCATTAGTTACTAAAAAAACAATAATTAAAAAAAATTCAATATGTATTTAAAAATCATTTGAAAATAAACTAAGTTTTTCCAACGAAAACGTACCAAAATGTAACATAAGCCAATAAAATATTTGTTTAAAAACGCTCTAAATAAATTTCAACTATAAAATAATATCGTTAAAAGCATGAAAGATTGTTCACTTCACAGCAGGAATGTACGTAAAAAAACATTTGGTCAATCCGCAAAAAATAAAAAACGATAACCTTGATCATGACCTTTTTAAGAATTTTTACCAGCAAATATCATTTTAATAATTTTATATCTATTTCAAAAATACATTTTTCCCTGTAAAACAAAATATAAAATCGATACCTATAAGTAGTTTGCGAATTTTGCAAAAATTAATAACGAAACCAAAAAGGCAATTATTCAGAAAACACGGCCGTTCTGGCCGAAACACGGCGCCTCCACCAAAATTGTCACGGAATCTTAACTAAAATACTAAAACCCTGGCTTCATTATTAATTCTGCAGCTATATTTATTAATTTAAAAAGAAATAATTTATATTTTACACATTTCTAAAATAACCCAAAATGAGTCCTACCTGTATCCTGTCTAAAAGCGCGTGGCCGGAGGAAAATCGCTCGGGACGTCGTAGACTCGCTTGCGTCGAGGTATTGACTGACGTCTCGCCTCTCATCCCACCTAGCAGGTAGACCCCCTCTGCCCCGCTCCAGGCCGATAGGCCGACGCGAGTCGAAATGACCTGCGTCGTCGCTACCGGACTTCGACACTAAGCCGCAAGGGTGACCAGCCAGGGTGGACGAAAAAAACGATTGGTGACAGTATTTCAAAAAAAAGTATCTTTGAAAAATTGTACGGTCTAAGTCTTCATAGATTTATTGGAGATTTAAACCTTGCCGCATCGTCTTTAAAAACCCACGTGACCCCTTTACACTAAATTAGTAAAGGTGTATTATAGTTGTCTACATAAATTAACTACTGTAGGAAGAGCCCCGAAATAAGATGCAATATTTCCAAGATGGTATTTTTAATTTTACGCCTGTTAAATGTCATAACGCAACCGACAGGTGAGTATGCTTAAATGTTTACCTAGACTGTTATTCATTCCTAGTAATAAATGACTATACAGGGTGGCACGAATTTGTTCTTCTGTTGGTCCAGGGAATGATTCGTTACCGCTTGCTAACCCAGATACTGTCACATTTTCGATAAAAATAGAGGAAATGCAATGCCAGACAATCCTCGTGGTTACGTTATCTTCAATTTTCATCCTTTACGAACCGATGTATATAAGGTCTTATTTTGATTCTGGTAAAAATGATGTCTGTTCTTCAGACACCCTGGGTTTAAGCCTGATGAAGGGTAAGACCATAGAAATCGCGATAGCATACCTAAGGGCTTCCAGACCAGAATCAAAATAAAATCTTATGTAAAAAATACTTTTTGTAAACAACAAATTAATATTAAGATGTACTAAAACAAAAAAATTAGTATAGTTTTTCATTGGAGCAATACTGACTGCTATTCATAAGTAGACGTAGTTCACGCTGAAACAGATATAATATATTATGTTAAATGTATTGCCTTAAACGCTTGTAGCGCGCGAAAAGTTCGTACAGGTATTAATTTTGTTTGGCAGAAATTGTAAGTACCTAAGTAGGTATGTATTTTTGTTTTCTATTTACTCGACAAGGTTTTAAGACAATAAATTTAACATAGTAAGTATCTTATATCTGTTTCAGTGGTAACTTTCATACTACTTTTATTAGGATCCACCCACGCGAATTATGTCCACTTATAAATAGCATTCAGCATTGGCCCAATGAAAAAAACTATACTTTTTTCATTTTGTTTTATTACTTCTAAATATGTAATAAGATCTTGTTTTTAAAAGGTATTTTTACATAAGATTTTATTTTCAAATATTTAGTTACATCTTAACCTATGCATTTTTGATAATGCATCATTATTACAAGGCCTTTTACCTATTGTCGTATTCTATTCGTCAAACCCTTTCATTCGATATCCATATCAAGTAGAAGCTAATCCGCCATCTTCTGGTGTCCGCCATATTAGGTTTAAAATGACGTCTTATAGCTTATCGTATTCTACTAGTCCAGCACTTTCATTTGATATACATATCAAAGGGGTTGTGAAAAAAAGGTAATCCGCCATATTGTGGCGTCCGCCATATTGGGTTTAAAAGGACGTCACATAGCTTATCGTATTCTACTAGTCAAATCCTTTCATTTGATATCCATATCAAGGAGATTCTGAAGAAAAAAGTAATTCACGGCGTCCGCCATATTGGGTTTACAATGACGTCACATAGCTTATCGTATTCTACTAGTCAAACCCTTTCAGTTGGCACCCATGTCAAGGGGATCGTGAAGAAAAGATAATCCGTCATCTTGTGGCGTCCGCCATATTGGACGTAGAACAATATTAAATATACTACATTGCATTGTCGTATTCTACTCATCAAATCCTTTCATTTGATACCCATATAAAGGAGATTGTAAAGACAAAGGTAATTCACCATCTTGTGGCGTCTGCCATATTGGGTTTAGAATGACGCCGCATAGCTTATCGTATTCTGCTCGTCAAACCTTTTATTTGATATCCATATCAAGGGGATTGTGAAGAGAAAGGCAATCGGCCATCTTGGGGCGTCCGCCATATTGGATTTAGAACCATATTAGATATACTATATTGCATTGTCGCCGGACTTATACACGTATGCAAAATTTCAAAGCTCTGGCTTAATTAGAACTAGTCGAAATTTTGATTGCAATATTTGACCTAAATAAACTGCTGGCCAATTCAAGCGGGACAAACTAAATTTTTGATAAAATTTAGAGTGGAATATTTTCGAAACGAAAAAAAATTTTGATTTAACTTTTTCAGTATGTAATTGAATAGTTCTTCTAGTTTTTATACTTCAAGGCACTATTGCTAGCAGTCGCTGCAACTCTATTTTACAGGGTGTTAAGTGAAACCCTGACTTTTTTGGAAAAGTTTTCCAGTTCCGAGAATCTAGGAAGAATTTTTTTTGAATTTTCTTTTCATACTAAAATGATCCATGGTCAAATACAAAAAAACAATTTCTCCGGATTTTCTCTATTTTCATTTGTTTTCCGTATACAGGAGTTAGTCGAAATTATCGACTTCTTCTTACAAAGGAACCCCTAATTTGGCCGTTTATTCACAAAAAGCGAAAGACCAAGTAAATTTGTAGTTTGAAGTAGTCCAGCTAACAAAATTAATACAAATTTTTGTACAGGGTGTAGCAAGTTTGGATCACGGGCTAGTAAATTATTATTTTTTAATTTCTACTACTTTTTCCTAAGTTAACTATTAATTATCACGTGCTACGTTAAAGGGTTAAAATTTGTTAGGTCCGATAACAGTACTGGTTAGAAAGATCCTTTTTGCCCAAACGGGTTTTTCATTTTTTGTCTAGTCCCATTTTTAGTGATTAAACGGCTCGCATTTTGAACCTAACTTTTTGCAATTGCATCCATGAACGATTGAAGTGAGAGTGCTTTTTTGGTGGTACATAATGAATGTTTTATCCAACCAAAAAACATGTAGTGGCCAAACAGCTAATGATGCTTATTCGAAGAATTTTTTAGCATTATACAGGGTTGCAAAAAATATACCACCTATACTTTATATGGAAGTCATGTGATTTTCAAATTAATTGAATATAGTCCCAATTTTCTTGGAACTTTTTGCCGAAACTGTTTTTGAATTTTTTTGTCTGGTCCCATTTTTAGTGATACAAATGGCTTGCGTTTAAAACTTAACTTTTTGCGATTGCATTCATGAACTATTGAAGTGGACATCGTTTATTGGTTTAACCAACCAATAAAAAAGTGTCGTGGCCATAGAGCTAAAGATGCTTATTCGCTGTTTTTGTCCGCGTTTGCCCAAAACATATCACCTACATTTTATATGAAAATCATGTGATTTTAGAGTCCTTTAGGTATTCATAAAGTTCCTTTTTGCTATATTAATAATTATTAAAGAAAATGTCCTACTTATTATTAATAAAATCTAGTAACGATACAGATAAAAAGAATAATATTCATTCGGAACTTTTTCACATTATACAGGATTGTGCAGAAGTTACTACTTATAATAGAAGCCACGTGTTTCTCGATATCTTTGGATTTTCGTAAACTTCGATTATTCATTATAAAAGAAAAATATTTTACCACTGCTCTAAAAAGTCAGTACATGGCATTGAGAAATTTTAATTAATAAGAAGTGTCTTAAATTAATAGTCACGGAGTACATTTTTCTCGTCAAAAATTGGAGATGGATAGTGAATTCAACTGAACAAGTTATAAAATTCTGTATAGCGTAGTTTTTAGAAGGTATAGAAATTTCAGAAGATTTAATTACTTTTGAAAGTACTCGAAAAGATACGTAATTTTCAAATTTAGTAGTTATTTTTCCCGGCATTACTTTAGGAGATCCAAAATGTAAATTTTGGTTGTTACTTTTATAGGTAAACAGAAAACGTTTTAAATTATAGAACATTTTTTTTACTTGAAGGTATTATAAAAACTTGCAACTAACGAAAACAAAACAAATCTTAATACCTAGTAGGACCTCCCCTTACATTTATTATCTCTTGGCATCTTCGAGGCATGCTTATTACCAAATTATTGACAAATTCTTGCTGAATATTTTCCCACTCCTGAACAATGGCGTCTGCAAGTTGTTCTAGAGTCTGAGGAGGATCTTCCCTAGAACTTACCAATAATTTCAATTTAGACCAGACGTGTTCGATAATATTCATGTCTGGTGATTTTGCAGGCCAGACCATCCTGGTAATATTATTAGCTTCCAAAAACTCTTGCACAATGCGTGCTCTATGAGGTCTGGCGTTATCGTCAATTAGCACAAAATCGTTCCCAAAATTGTTTGCAAATGGTAGAACGATATTGCTTAAAATTTCGTCCCTATATACCTGACCGTTAATGGGCTCCAATGTTAAAAAAAGTTCCGTTTTGCCATTAAACATTACACCACCCCAAACAGTAACGCCTCCACCACCAAAAGGTTCCTGAGGAGCCATATTCTCCTCCATATACCGTTCGCCACGTTCACGCCAAACTAATATTCTGCCGTCCGAGTGAATTAAATTAAATCTTGACTCGTCTACAAACATGCAGTTTTCCCAGTTATCTAATGGCCAATTGCGATGTTCATATGCCCACTGGAGGCGTCTATGCTGTGGTAGAAGTCGCACACATTTAGCACGTCGCCGAGCTCTAAAATTAAAATTTTGGCTTAAAAATCTGTAGTATAGGTGTAGGGAATGAACCAATAAATAAGCCAACAGTAGCTTTTATTATACTAAAATGCAAAATTAGGTCAATTTTCATAACGTTAGTTCTAGGGAAGAACTAAGGAACATTACGCTGCAAGCACAAATAATGTGTTTAGGGTCGCCTATCAAAACTTTAATTTATGAACAACTTAGTTCAAGTTTACATTTATAATATCGGTGCGCAAAATCCAAGATTCACGCCTCAGCTGACGTCGATATTATAATAGCCGACTTACTAAAATGAAACACTAAAAATATTGGTACAAAAAATAAGATCTCATTTGAAGTAACTCACCTTAAGTTATTATTGTTTAAAGTTCTTCTAATGGTCCTATTGCTCACACGAATGTGTGTTCTTGCTCTGAACTCCTGGTTAATTTTCTCTGATGGAATTTTTCGCCTTCGACGAGCCTCTCTAACCAACCATCTTTCATCTGCAATGCCGACTTTCTTTTGGCGACCTCCCCCATAACGATAGTTTGCACTTCCCGTTTCGTGGAAGCGTTGACGCAGTCGAGATATTGTACTTCGCCCAACCCCGTACATATCCGCAATAATACTAATTTTTACCCCATCTTGTAGTAAACGCAAACAATTAGCTTGTTCTTTTGCACTTAATCGAGCCATTATAAAGGATAATAACGCACCAATTCAAAGAAGAATACTTTGTTGCCTTGGTAACTGTCAATAGCAAAGAAAATGTTTTATTTTTTGGCCTACTAGATCTTTTGACTAAGAAATAGAAACGCCGCTAAATTAACAGAAATCCACCTGCAAAGTATAGGTGGTATATTTTTTGCAACCCTGTATAATGCTAAAAAATTCTTCGAATAAGCATCATTAGCTGTTTGGCCACTACATGTTTTTTGGTTGGATAAAACATTCATTATGTACCACCAAAAAAGCACTCTCACTTCAATCGTTCATGGATGCAATTGCAAAAAGTTAGGTTCAAAATGCGAGCCGTTTAATCACTAAAAATGGGACTAGACAAAAAATGAAAAACCCGTTTGGGCAAAAAGGATCTTTCTAACCAGTACTGTTATCGGACCTAACAAATTTTAACCCTTTAACGTAGCACGTGATAATTAATAGTTAACTTAGGAAAAAGTAGTAGAAATTAAAAAATAATAATTTACTAGCCCGTGATCCAAACTTGCTACACCCTGTACAAAAATTTGTATTAATTTTGTTAGCTGGACTACTTCAAACTACAAATTTACTTGGTCTTTCGCTTTTTGTGAATAAACGGCCAAATTAGGGGTTCCTTTGTAAGAAGAAGTCGATAATTTCGACTAACTCCTGTATACGGAAAACAAATGAAAATAGAGAAAATCCGGAGAAATTGTTTTTTTGTATTTGACCATGGATCATTTTAGTATGAAAAGAAAATTCAAAAAAAATTCTTCCTAGATTCTCGGAACTGGAAAACTTTTCCAAAAAAGTCAGGGTTTCACTTAACACCCTGTAAAATAGAGTTGCAGCGACTGCTAGCAATAGTGCCTTGAAGTATAAAAACTAGAAGAACTATTCAATTACATACTGAAAAAGTTAAATCAAAATCTTTTTTCGTTTCGAAAATATTCCACTCTAAATTTTATCAAAAATTTAGTTTGTCCCGCTTGAATTGGCCAGCAGTTTATATGTGTTTACATACGTACAAGCAAACAGGTGAAGTTAAATAAAAAAATTTTTCTGCAGCCGTCCCGAAAATAGAATTTTCGGTATGATTTATTAAATCGAAAGTACCCTTTTACAAAAAATCGTACCGAAAGTAGCATTTTCGGGACGATTTATTTCACTTTCGGGACGATTTTAGATATCTAAGTAGGCGGCTTTAACAATAACAAAAACTTTGTATTTAATTATGACAGCGCTTGTCATGTAATATTCGTGTGTGTTTTCGCTTTTTAATTCAAAGAAATGGAAACCAGTAGTGAAAGTGAGGCTGAAATAATTCCAGATGAGATTAGTGAATCTGCTAAAGCGGCTACTAATGAATTATTGCCGGTAAAGTCAAGAGAGAGGTATGAATTAGTCTACAGTTCATTTCATAAATGGAGCAAAGATAAAAATGTGCATACTATAAATGAACAAGTAATTCTTGCATATTTAATGGAAAAATCTAAAATCTTAAAGCCGTCAAGCCTCTGGAGCTTAAGTCCACAATTAATATTAAAAATAATATAGATATAAGCCGCTATCCCAAAGTTATTGCTTTCCTTAAAAGAAAATCCGTTGGCTATAAACCCAAAAAATCAAAAGTATTGAATAAAGAAGAAATAGATCACTTCGTATCAAAAGCTGCAGATAATGACTACCTAATGACAAAGGTAATATATTTAAATCTAATTCCTCTTCTTCCTTGTGACTATTTTTTTTTTACTTTAGGTTGCATTAATAATTGGTTTAGCAGGCGCTTGCCGTCGTGAAGAGCTTTGTAAAATGAATTTGGATGATATAGAAGATAAAACAATCATGTTAGTGATTAAAATTCCTAATTCTAAAACGAATATGGAAAGAACCTTTGTCGTCATTGGAGAAAATAATATTTCTTTATACAGAAAATATTTGTCATTACGTCCAGCAAACACACCACATCGTAGATTATTTGTTTATTATAAAAACGGAAAATGTACTATACAACCTATTGGTATTCACACTTTTGGAAAAATCGCTTGCACAGTTGCTGAATTTCTTAAATTACCGAATCCCAAAGAATACACCGGGCACTGTTTACGTAGAAGCTCAGCCACTTTACTCGCTGAAAGTGGTGGTAGTATAACCAACTTGAAGAGACACGGAGGATGGAAATCAACGAGTGTAGCAGAGGGATACATAGAAAATTCTTTAAAAAACAAAATTCACATAGCTTCACAGATTGAAAAGGGCGGTAAAGAAATTAATATCTTAAAAACTAGTACAATTACTAATACGTCTAATTCTAATTTCAACACTGCCACTTCTGTTAATACCCCTAATAATATTAATATAAGTAATTGTTATAATTGTATAATTAATATTCATAAATAATGTATTCATAAGAGTGGTTGTTATATGTAATTATCTATATAAAGTTCATACATTATTATCCATCGATATCCTTTTTAACATGCAAAACGGCTGCAGAAAAAATATTGTACGTAACACGCTCCAAAAGTGATTTTACGGGACTCGCAGGATTCCAGGACTCGCCTGCGGCTCGTCCTGGAAAATTCCTACTCCTCCCGTAAAATATCACTTTCGGAACTTGTTACGTAAATTACTATTAATAAAATAGTCCTTATTTTATTTTATTTTTACTAGCATTTATTTAACTTCACCTGTTTGTATGTATGTATGTATGTATGTATGTATGTATGTATGTATGTTCGTATGTGTATTCGACAAGCTTATAAGACAATAAATTTTACATAATATTTTATACCTCTTTCAGTGATAACTTTGATACTACTTTTATTAGGATCCACCCACGCGAACTACGTCCACTTATAAATAATAGCATTCAGCATTGCCTCAATAAAAAAACTTTCCTTTTTTTTGTTTTAGCAGGTACATTTAAATAATAAAAGCTTGTTATTAAAAAATATTTTTTACATAAAATTTTATTCATTTTACGGTCTTCTCGTGCTTGCATTGTCCTCCGATTGCCGAACAGATGGAGTGAACAGGTGCAAACCACGCGCGCTGACGCACTTTACGCACCTGTTGCTAATGTTTTTAATTGATCACCTCCTAGAAAACGATTATATATTAGACGTAAGACGTAAGAAATGAATATTTGGCCAACCATTATCTATAAAAAAAAACGCTCGTCTGACCCGGCATCCCCGGAAACGCGTCGATCACGCCGATTTATTGCTCCATCTCTTTGGCGGTTTAACTTTACGGAAGAATTTAATCTTTGTGTGTACTGGTATATTTCTCTTAAACCCGAAGGAAGTTTATTTTTGCGGCTTTTTCTGCTATCTCTAGAGAAGTAGATTCGTAATAATCTTCGCTGAAATTTTCATAGATCATTCTTATTAGTCCAGTGAAGTTAGGTTTTGACCTCGGAACCCGTCTATAGTGAACGGATTTTTATTGGAATTTTTTCATTGAGTTTCTAATCGTAAGAACTTTAATATTTTACATTAAAAAATATTTCTAATAATAATTATTTAATTATTCAAGCAAATAATTCTTAATTATCGAATGAATCTTCATGTTTTTCACAATAAAATTGATTACTTTAATTTTTTTTCTTCAATAGTCATACAAACACATACTTTCACAAAAAAAATCCTAAAATTTTTAGAAAAAAGTGATAAAATGAAAAAAATGTTGAAAAGTAATATCTTTCACAATAGGGAATATGCATATAACCCAAATAAATCTGAAATATTTTCTTTTATATTCTCTACATAAATTAAATGTTTACGTTTGTTGCTGTTATCCATTTATTTTGGTTTTTATTAACAAAAAAGTATTTTATATTGCAAATTTTCGCGCGAATTTCGAAACTTGTAAAACGTGATCCGATTGGCTGAGTCGTCAAAAGTGAACTTATGACTCATCATGAATACATGGCGAATTCCAATGTTGTAGAGTCATCGAAAACTCAATACAAATGGCATTTAATGCGTAACTCGTTAAATGAAATATCCCGGCACTTAAAGTAGAAGGTTCCTAAAAATCTTATTCATGTATGCTTCAAGCCGGAATCGGTCCAGGAACCCTTCAATTTTCCAACAAAAATTGGCATTTCTGCAAAATTTGGACATATTATCATCTTAATAATTTCGAGAACTGCAATTCTTTGTTTTCATGGCAATCATTTTAGATGTCCCCGATGCAAATAAACCTATTTTCCTATTTATTTCTAACTTTAACGTAAAAATAAGGGATTTAAATTAGTGGAAGGTATTCTTAGATAATTAACGGATAAAGTAAACCCAAAACAATCACTAAATAAGGTAAATAGTTTGGAATAGTGTCGGTCAAAAATAGGATTTGTCGGAAAAAATTTCGATTTTTACCCCTTAAATATGCGCGTTGATGACCCATTCGGTATTCATTTTAAAATGTCATTATCCCTTTATAAGATAGTGTTAAAAAATTGGGGGAAAATTAGATAGGAAAAAATACAGAGTGATTCAAATGTACCGATGTCGAGGCAAAAAAAAATAACAAAACCGAAGTTTAATCGGCGATTGCTCCCTTCCTATAGAGAATGAAGAAACTAAAAAATATTGATATCATATACCTCGACCAGCTCATTTCAATGAGGTATATGGGATTTTAATATTAACCATTTTGACCCCACAAAAAATTAAAAACCATGAAATATTTGGATCAACAATCTAAATTTCCAGTTTTTTTCAAATATTTCCATTTTCCAGTGATTTTAGGTTTAGGTAAATGTATTGCAAAAAAATATTTGAGATTTTAAATTTTCACTTATGAATCCGTTTTTCGATCTAACGTTTTGTTTTCGAGTTATTAGGTACCAAAGAGCGGTCTGCAAATGGCATTTTTCGACCTAAAAAAAATCAAAAGAATTACTTGCCAATCTCTGATCCTCGCCAGTTTCAGTAGAACTCTGAAGCTCCGAGTCCCCTATAACCTCCGAAAATTTACATCGATTTAATTCACTTTTGCGACCTGTACCCGATTTCAACAGACATCGCGGAAATTTCGACTTTGACGTTTAATAGCTGCTAAACGAAACATCCTGTATAACTGAATTTTTTACCGAAGCTAGTTAAACTATTCCTCTAGCAACCCAAAGAATTCTATTTCTCTCCCTCTGACTGTATCCAAGAGAAACAAACCTGTTCGACTTAACATGTATATTGACACTTATTTTTGCTGATCTCCTGACGTCATTTTTCATTAAGGACAAATAGCTGCTTTTTAAATTGTAGTAAATTATACCGAAAAGTAAACATTTTTTGTAGCTATATTATTCTAGTAATTTTCTTCAAAATATTTTTCTTGGGTTTGTAATGATTTGCTTGAATGCAATAAAAAAATATGTGCATATTCATTATTCCAATGTGATCGTTACAAAAGAGGATTCTTATGGTTTTCGGTACTGCTAAGAATGAATCTATGTTCAAAATATTAAAATTCAAAGTTGCTCGTACAAATGGCGAATATAACATCACAAAATATGTATATGTATAGTTCGATTAAAAAGTCGTCATTAATTAAGGTCAAAACGTGTCCAAATGAAACAATATGAAATTTCGAGCGTAGTAAAATATTTATTTTAAAAAATTATGAAAAATATAAACAAACAATTTTTATAAATAATATCTTTATTCATTGCCCTCATTCTCAATTTCGTTCATTAATATCACTGGTGCTGCATTCAAGCAGCTATTCCTTTGGGTTGTGAACAAGCTAGAGAGCAATGCAAACCACTTTTCCTGCATCCACAAACTGGTCCACATCCGGTCTTACACGAACAAAAGATCGTTTTCAGCAAATTTTCGGGGGCTGGTGGCTGAGTCATTGTAATTGGCTGTAACTACTCATTCTCAAATTTCCATCCCCAATTTTTTGGTGAGATACTTTGTCTTAACCATAACTGCACCTGTAACTACACCCTTTTTATGTATTCCACGGCTGCATCATGTGTCGGCACCAATGAAGATAGATTGGCACGGCAATTCTTAGAGCTAGCATTAATAAACGATTGGTACCGAAGTCGATTTAAATTGTTTACAGTTCGTGGAGCACCAAACAATGCTAAAATACATAAAATACCGGACTAAAAAAATTTATAAAATCGGCGCTCGAATGTTTGAACATTTCAGTAGCTTCTTGCAAATCTTTGCGCTTTTTAATCAGCTTGGCAAAGTTATTCTTGCCCTTTCTGTAATACGAATACTTTGTGTCACATCCTGTAAATGCATGTAAAAACGAGACGTGTTCTTTACTGATAGCATAGACTAAATAATACGTAGACGAACACTGCCGTGCAATGAAAAGCGCGTCTCCCTTGAGACATTTGGTGGGTTTACAGGTTTATGTCAATAGAACTAAAACCGGCTAAAACATCGATAGCCTCGGCAACAACTACTACATAATCTGATTCGATATTGATTGCTGTTTGTACAATTAACGTGTCGGCATCACCTTCTGCTTGACAGTTAAAAATATTATTATCAGCAAAGTGTTTTCTTAACATTTGACTGAGTTTATTCACATTTTTGCTATTGGCAAGAAAATTTTCTTGACGAATTTTCAGAATATCTCACAAAAAAATTGGGGATGGAAAATTAAGAATGAGTTGTTACAGCCAATTACAATGACTCAGCCAACAGCCCCCGAAAATTTGCTGAAAATGATCTTTTATTCGTGTAAGACCGGATGTGGACCACCTTGTGGATGCAGGAAAAGTGGTTTGTATTGCATTCCAACTTATTCACAATACAAAGGCAATATCTGCTTGAATGCAGCACCAGTGATATCAATGAATGAAATAGAGAATTAGGACAATGACTAAAGATATCATTTATAAAAATTGTTTGTTCATAATATTTTTTATAATTTTTGTAAAATATATATTTTACTACGCTCGAAATTTTATATTGTTTCATTTGGACACTTCTTTGACCTCAATGACTACTTTTTAATCGAATTAAGTATATACATGTTTTGTGACGTTATATTCGTCATTTTGCATGAGCAATTTTGAATTTTAATTTTTTGAACATAGATTCATTTTCAACAGCGTACCGAAAACCATCAAATCCTATTTTTTAACGATCGCATTAGAATTGTGAAAGATATTACATTACAATGTTTTTGTTTTCATTTTATCATATATATATATATATATATATATATATATATATATATATATATATATATATATATATATATATATATACATCTTTCGTGTTTGTATGATTAATTAGGAAAAAACTAAAAATAATCAATTTTATGGTGAATAACATGAAGATTCATTCGATAATTAAGAATTATTTGTTTAAATAATTCAATAATTATTAGCAATAATTTTTTAAAGTAAAAGATTGAAGTTTTTACTTTTAGAAACTCAATCAAACACGTCCCTTGAAAATCCATTCACTATAGACGGATTCCGAGATTTTAGATTTTTTGCGGCTAACTGCACTGGACTATATCATTATTTTTACGAAATCTCACTTTTAATCTATATAGTGAAATCTTGTAAATTATCTCTCTTTTTTTGCAATAAATTTGCTAAACCTAAAATCACTGGAAAATGTAAATATTTGGAAAAGACTGGAAATTTAGATTTTTGATCCAAATATTTCACGGTTTTTAATTTTTCGTCATCGGAAAGAGCTCGTCGAAGTAGATAATATCCATATTGTTTAGTTTCTCCATTCTCTACAGGAAGGGAGCAATCGCCGATTAAATTTAGATTTTTTTACTTTTTTGCCCTCGACATCGGTACATTTGAATCACTCTGTATTTTTTTCTATCTAATTTTTTCCCAATTTTTCAACACTATGTTATAAAGGTATAATCACACTTTAAAATAAATATCGAATGGGTCATCCAGGAGCGTATTTAAGGGGTTAAAATCGGATTTTCTTCATTTTTTCCGACAAATCCTATTTTTAACCGACATTATTCCACACTATTTACCTTATTTAGTTATTCTTTTTGGGTTTCTTTTATGCGTTAATTATCTAGGAATACTTCCCAAGTGATTTAAATCGCTTATTTTTTCGTTAAAGTTATAAATAGATAGGTTTATTTGCATCGGGGACATGTAAAATTTGAAAATTTTTGAATTTTCGAAGATTGCGATGAAAACAAAGAATTCCAGTTTATTTACTCGAAATTATTAAGATGATATGTCACAATTTCGCAGAAATGTCAATTTTTGTTACAAAATTAAACGGTTCCTGGACCGATTTCGGCTTGAAGTATACATAAATAAGATTTTAGGAACTTTCTACTTTAAGTGCAGGGATATTTCATTGGAGGAGTTACGCATTAAATGTCATTTTTATTGAGTTTTCGATGAATCTGCAACACTGGAATTCGCCATGTACTCATGATGAGTCATAAGTTCACTTTTGACGACACAGCCAATGGGATCACGTTTTACAAGTTTCGAAATCCGCGCGAAAATTTGCAGTATAAAATCCTTTTTCTTTTTTTTTGTTAATAAAGACCAGAATAAACGGATAACGGCAACCGCCATAAACATTTAATTTATATAGAGAATATAAAGAAATGTATTTCAGATTTATTTGGGTTATATTATTCCCTATTAATATTCGAATAGTTCGATATGCACCCTGTATACAGGTTGCACAAAAATATAACTATTTCTGCTGAATCACGGAAGTACCTATGTTCTCATATAAAAGTCACTGAACTGAAGATTGTAAGATAGACCTTGTAAAGTATGTGTACGGACGATACGTAAAAAATGTTAATGATGATACCTATTCCGTATACATCCACAGGTATTGTGTTTTTTATCTACTTAAAAATAATTACATTGCGAAAGAATTTTTCGGGGAGCCCAATTATAAATCAATGGTTATTATTACGATTTTTATTTTGGCTGGGCAACACTGTTAAGGCAGAGTCTAATACTTTAACAGCTGCGCACAATAAAGTTGAAGATTTATTTTCATAATAGCTCTTAGGTAGATGGTACCCAGGAGAAACGGTACCTATGTATATATGAACATTAATTTTAAGACGTTATTACAATAATTAGTTCAGGGAACAAATTGACATAAAGCTGAGACCAGCGCTATTTGATAGCTTTGGGTGTCCTTTATGACATACTAAAAGTCCCCATATCTCCTCCCCGCCGAACATCAAAAAAATCTATTCGCCATATTGGATTTTTTTTTCATTTTTTGACGAAATTTATTTCAAAAACTTTTTAAAATATGAATAAAAAGCAAAAAAAGTAATGTGAATTAAAAGACCTATTTAAAAACCCCAAATGCATACATATAATATACTGGATGTTGTTAAGATTTTAAATTTACTACATTTTAGGTGTCAAATAAATAAATAAGTATAAAATACATAAAACAAACCCTATATTTCCTCGTCTGTGTTACTATCGATACTTCTACTATTTTTACAGGCATTTCCACCACAGCTACCGCAAAAAGAGGAATATAAAACAGGATAATTTTTTGCAACTATTTTTACAGTTACAAAAAATTATTTTGAGTATAAAATCCGGTGCAATAAGGAATATCCACATATTTTTTTTATTGCATAAATCGTTTAAGGAAGTCACAACAAAACCAAAAAAAAATATTTTGAAGAAAATTACTAGGATAATTTAGCTACAAAAAATATTTACTTTTCGGTATAATTTATTACAATTTAAAAAGCAGCCATTTGTCCTCAATGAAAAATGACGTCAGGAGATCAGTAAAATTAAGTGTCAATCTACATGTTAACGTAAAGCTTAACCCAAAGTCGAACAAGTTTGTTTTTCTTGGGAACAGTCAGAGGGAGAGAAATCGATTTTTTTGGGTTGATAGAGGAATAGTTTAACTAGCTTCGGTAAAAAATTCAGTTTTATAGGATGTTTCGTTTCGCAGCTATTAAACTTCAAAGTCGAAATTTCCGCGATTTCCGTTGAAATCGGGTACAGGCCGCAAAAGTTAATTAAGTCAATGCAAATTTTCGGAGGTTGTAGGGGACCCGGAGCTTCAGAACTCTACTGAAACTGGTGAGGATCAGAAAATGGCAAGTAATTCTTTTAAATTTTTTTAGACAGACCCCTCTTTGGTACCTAATAACTCGAAAACAACACGTCAGATCGAAAAACGGATTCATGAGTGAAACTTTAAAATCTCAAATACTTTTTTGCAATACATTTACCTAAACCTTAAATCACTGGAAAATGGAAATATTTGGAAAAAACTGGAAATTTAGATTTTTGACAAAAAATTTCACGGTTTTTACTATTTTGTGGGGTTAAAATGGTTCAAATTAAAATCCCATATACGTCGTCGGAAAGAGCAAGTCGAAGTATATGATATCCATATTTTTTAGTTTCTTCATTCTCTATAGGAAGGTAGCACACGCCGATTAAATCTTGATTTTTTACTTTTTTTCCCGACAACATCGGTATATTTGAATCACTCTGTACTTTTTCCTATCTAATTTTTTTCCAATTTTTCAACACTATCTTATAAAGGGATAATCACACTTTAAAATGAATACCGAATGGGTCACCCAGGAGCGTATTTAAGGGGTAAAAATAGGATTTTTTTATTTTTTCCGCCAAATCCTATTTTTAACCAACATTATTCCACACTATTTACCTTATTTAGTGATTCTTTTGGGTTTATTTTATCCGTTAATTATCTAAGAATATCTCCCACTAATTTAAATCGCTTATTTTTTCGTTAAAGTTATAAATCAATAGGTTTGTTTGCATCGGGGACATCTAAAATTTGAAAATCTTTAATTTTCGAAGATTGTCATGAAAACAAAGAATCGCAGTATATTTACTCGAAATAATTAAGATATGTCAAAATTTCTCAGAAATGTCAATTTTTGTTGCAAAATTGAAAGGTTCCTGGACCGATTTCGGCTTGAAGTATACATTAATAAGATTTTAGGAACCTTCTACTTTAAGTGCAGGGATATTTCATTGAATGAGTTACGCATTAAATGCCATTTTTATTGAGTTTTCGATGACTCTACAACACTGGAATTCGCCATGAACTTATGATGAGTCATAAGTTCACTTTTGACGACTCAGCCAATCGGATCACGTTTTACAAGTTTCGAAATTCGCGCGAAAATTTGCAATATAAAATCCGTTTTTTTTTTTTGTTAATAAAGACCAAAATAACTGGATAACAGCTACCGTCATAATTTAATTTATGTAGAGAATAGAAAAGAAATGATTTCAGATTTATTTGGGTTATATGCATTCCTATTGACTTAGTGGTTGTCTCATGATCTAATATAGCATCCATAGCTCTCCAAACCCAGTCAGTCGGGTCCAAACTATTGCCAAGCCATTCTTACACCTGCAAATAAATTCGAAATAAGTGAAATTTTGTTGCATCATAGGTGGCAAGCATGTAGGTTCAAAATTTTTGTTGAGCCCTTATCGCCCTTGCCTTTGCCATATAAATTTGATATAGATATTTGTCCTTCACTTATAATGTCTTTCTTTGAAATACTTTTTTCATAAAATATAAGGGCTTGTTGTTTAGGGGTTGATTTTTGAGAAGATGGAAACAGGTTAATTATCCTTTTTTGCATAGGCTGAAAGTGGTATCACAACCTGAAATAACCTGTAAGAATAAAATACAATTAGAGATACCCTGTAAGTTTTGTTTTAAACTGTCTGTTACTCTATTGAGCTTATTTAATTTGTCAGGGCGCATTATGTAGATGCCGTTATTATTTGTAAAGTAAGTAAGCAAAACCAGTAGATCTGTACCATCCCATACAAGAGTTACAGGCACATGCGTCTTACTTGCCGCCAAAACAGTATTAACCATATCTACAAGCAAACAGTTCCTCTCTAAGAGCGGTTGATGGGGCTTGACGCGGTGTCACAATCACGGCTACGCCCATGGATTAAATTCTTTTTGTCAAATACCGTATACGCACGTACTTATTTCCCGGTGACAAACCAAACTGGCCAGCTTTACTTATAGCCAGACGAAATTCTTAATATTATATTCTATTAGTTTTTTTTTCAGTGGTTCAAGTTTTACTAAAAGAAGATCCCTTTAATATCTCGATAATGGTTAATTTCGAAGGTAATTGTTACTCCAAAATTTGTACGAAATTTAAACCAACTCGACGGACTAGATTGGACGAAGGGCAGAATTTGCTTGGCCTCAGGTCCCCAGATATAACTCCCCTAGATTTTTTCTTATGGAGATTCTTAAAAGAAAAAGTCTGTGCGTACAGACCTTTCAAAAACATAGACCATTTAGAGAGAGTTATCAGAGAATATGTCCAAGAAATTTCCCCTCAGATGGTTAGAAATGCAGTGACGGAATTTTCACGACATACAATAGTTTGTATGGAAAGAAACGGTGGTCATGTTGAAGCTTAGTTGTAGTATTTCATAAAACGGTATTGTTGTTTATTTTGATGTGCTATTTAAAAAAAATATATTTCAAAACACTTTTTTTTTAATTCAACGGTACATATGAATGACCAGAAAGATATTTTGTCAAATTTCATATTCGATCACTCATCAGTTCTGTACTTTGCAGTTAAAATTAAAGATAATTTTCCTTCTACGGCATTTATCGTTTTTACTTTTTTTGACACTCCGTGTATGCTGGGTCAAAATTTTTTATGTCAGTGTTATTTTCTTAACAAGCAGAACTTTTGATGAAGAATTAACTTTTTTCCGTAAAGATAAAAACAAAAAAATTCCCATTTGTTAAGATGGCTTTTGGACAAGCTGTATATGCGCAAACCTAACCATAATTAACCACCTATGTATGTACTTATATTTCTTTATTATTTATCCTTCTTTTAAGCTGTGTTTTATTTATTTGTTTTCGTATTGGAACTAACGGCACGGCATTCTTTTATTTCTTCTCAGATGAATTTCAATTCCGAGCAAATGACCTCTATTACCGCACTATTCATCTTCTACCGCCTCTTGTGTCACTCTAATGATACCACCAACCGTTATCAATACACCTTTCCATTTCCACCCGCAGTACATGACGTAATGAATAAACAAGCCTATCACGTAATGACATCGGGTCGGCCCAAATTGCTCTCGTCGTAAGTCAAGTGGCAAATTATTCAGTTTGCGCGATCTTATCCTGCTCCTCGGAGATTGCACCATTTAATGGGAGTGTTGCTGCTGCTGTCCTGCAGGAATATTATGTTTCAGTGTTGCAGCATCCAAGAGTGGTTAGCGTTTTCAAAGCGCATTCAAAAAGATTATAATGTTACATACAGTATGTCCGCGGATGGAGTTTAGAAGAGAACAAGTGGACCAAATTTTGCGAGATACACAAAAATGTCACTCCTATTAAAAGTTCTTGCTTGTAAAATAAATAAGATTCACCTTATGAACAATTTAATATTTCATAGAGGGAGATACGAAAACTTTATTTTGCGTAAGAGTAAGCATACCTTGTTTATCATTTTCTACCACAAAGAAAAAACTGCTATGCTATTTTCAATAATAGTATTATTCTCGACCACTCTCACTTGGGTTATTTTAAAGTTAATACTGTTTCAATAAAACATCATTGAGATACCAAAAAAAAACATTGCTTTAAATATAGACTTACCATTAAAGTTCAAAAGTAGTCTTACTTCTTTGAAAACTTATTTATATTACCATTTTTTCAATTACAAAAATACTGTTGGAAATCAATAAATTACTATTATCCCTAGAGTATAGAATTGTTGAAGCTAAAACATTAAATCATTTGACGAGAATGCTCAAATATAATTGGGTGAAGAATAGCTATTTGTGGACGGTGTGATTCAAATTAAAATATATTTTATTAAACGAACAAGAACTACAGTTTAAATAATAAAATCTAAAAATTAAGTGAATTATCCTTATATCATTTCAATTAAAATAAACACTGTTATAAAATATATAAGGTGCTGGAGAAATAATAAAAAATATTAATTCAATGGGTTCTATTGTTGACTTAAATATTAGTTCTATTACTCGCGGAGAGAGGGGTTAAAATTGTGCTGTTGGTATCTGTTCGTTCAATCGTCGTTTGAGCTTGCAGCCTGTTTGTTTATTGCGTTATACGCCAAAAATAATAATAGATCTTTGGGACTGGGCAACTCATTTCATTGTTTAATGGTAAGTACAACTAATCTAAACGGCTTGCAATAATAAGTTTGTTTTTTTATTTGCAAATCTCTCTTGGCTAGTCTGTTAACTCAGCCGATGCGTATTGTCAAGAAAATATTACAATTAAATATGATCGCAAGTTTATTGTTGAATTTGTATTTTTTAGACATGGTTTCCACCAAATCCAGCTGTAAATTTAGGAGATTCGAATACAGCCTTATGCGTCAGATTTGTTCCATCTTGCATCCTGTACCCATACAAGCCAAAAGTAGACAGTTCTGCAAAAAAGCAGATCCTATATTTGGAGTGAAATAAAAAAAAAAGTTTACGGTGTTTGCGTTAGTGTGGTGTTAATAAAATGTGTTTTTTATATTTAAATGTTTACGGAATGTCGAAACAATGTATGTTTATTAATAGTAAATAAAAATTATTTTAAAATAATAAAGCGTGTTTTATTTGTTTCAAATATAAGTATAATTGATGTAATAGAAAGTCTTCATTATATTAAATAAGAGTAATAATTGTTCTTCAAAACACGAACATGATTGAATTTAAACAAAAATGTTTTCTTTCTGTTAGAAGTTACATTAAATTAATTACTGTTGTAATTGAACCAATAATAGCTATTTTGCATTAAATGAGGTGCATATTCTTACAAATAAACTTCTAGTGAAACCAATGATAATTTGTATTGAATTTAGAATAGGGTATTACTGGCATTAAATAATGACAATATTTGAACGATCCATTAGAAACCAATGAAACCTTATATTTCAAACAATCTTATAACCTATTGTTTAACAATGATAAACTAATCATTGAAATAAACCGAATTTTTATTGCGCAATACGGAATAGAGTGTGTCATTGAGTGAATGGGTATCCAATTCAATATACGACAGTATTTTTTCTGTGTAATAAAAGTTTTTGCTTGTAAAATAAATAAGATTCGCCTTATGAAAAATTAAATTTTTTATAGAGGATACCTTGTTTATCATTTTCTACCAAAAGAACAAATTAATATGAAATATGTTTTAAATGAAACCCTAAGCCGATGAACAAGATTTCATTAAAAAATTTAAATATTAAAAGTAACGCTTTTAATCACATGATTTTTTTAAAATCTCAACTAGTCTCTCTTACACCTTTAGCCAGAGTACTAGTTTCTGCATATTAAACAATAATAACACCTGTGGACATATATGTTATTGAAAACAGTTTTAATAAATTAAGCAAATATTTAATTAAAAATACTTCTTATTCAAGTGCAATTTTTAAATAATACGAACATTTAATTAAAGTTAAAAGAATATGTCATGAACTAAGCAATATAATAAGGATATTAAAATTCAACAACTCCACCCCCATATTCAACAAATTTTTCTAATTGCTTCCTTAGATATTTAAAGAAATTTCTGATTTCTTCCTGGAATATTGTACGAACAGCCTGGTAATTCTGCCTTTTAGCACATCAACATTATTTCGTATTGGAGTGGCATAAACGATTTGTTGTAAACGGCCACATAAAAACATATCGGCCAACGTTAAGTCGGGGTTCGTTGGGGAGCCACAAACTTCATTTCTACCAATCCACCTTGGACCAAATCTGCGGTGAAGCTATTCTATTACCTCGCGAGCACAATGTGCTGAACAATAATCTGGTTTAAAATAAATTTTTTGGCGAAAATTTAATGGTACATTTTCGAATTCATCGCTAAAAAATGTATTCAGCCTTCTAGTGCTAGTGTTATTAAAAAAATTTGGGTCTATAATTCCATGGACAGATATCGCGTAACATACGTTCACTTTTGTAAAATATTGTTTTCGCCTCATTACTCTAAATTCGGGGTTTTCTCGAGACTAGTACCTAATACGCTAGGATGCTACAGTTTCATTAGTAGAAAATGTACATTCATCAAAAACTATAATAAATTTATAAAAATGGATATTTCCATTTACAATCTGGTCTCTCACCCATAAACAAAAATCTAGTCTTTTTGCTTCATCTCCCTCTTCCAATGTTAGGTCAAAGTGGGGTTTGGACGAAAATATTTTTTCTTTTAAGAGCATTTATATATGAGTTTTTTCACAACTTCTAGAAGATGTTTAGAACGATTTCTAGTGGACATCACAGAAGTTTTTCTAGCATAATGAAAAACTAAAACTGTCGGAGATTGTTTTGACCATATTCCTTCTTCTTCTTGAGATTCAACACCGGACCAGTTCTTTGGAACTTTTTTATTGTGTTGTAGACTGTGATTTCAGTTATTGAGATTCATAAAAATTTCTCGCTAAATTGTTCCATGATGTAGCGTTATGATTCTTGGCCATCCCTATAACACTGGACTATAAAAAGCCTTTGTTCAGTAGATAGTATTTGGTGAGAAGTATTTTAAATTAAATAATAGGGAATATGCGTATAATCCTAATAAATCTGAAATATATTTTTTATATTCTCTACATAAATTAAATGTTTATTGCGGTTGCTGTTATCCGTTTATTTTGGTCATTATTAACAAAAAGAAAAGGTTTTCTACTTCAAATTTGTGCGCGAATTTCGAAACTAGTAAAACGTGTTGTAGGGTCATCGAAAAATCAATAAAAATGGCATTTAATGCGTACCTCATCCAATGAAATATCCCTGCGCTTAAAGTAGAAGGTTCCTAAAATCCTATTCATGTATATTTCAAGCCGAAATCGGCCCAGGAACCTTTCCATTTTGCAACAAATACAGTAATTTTTGCGAAATTTTGACACCTTATATCTTAATAATTTCGAGTAACTAAATTGCAAGTTTAAAATTCTTGAATTTGAAAATTCGAAAAATTTTAAATTTTGCATGTCCCCGATGCAAATAAGTATAACTTTATATGATGCAAATAATTATAACTTTAACGAAAAAAATTAGCAATTTAAATTTTATTAGAATGTATTCTTAGATAATTAAGGGATAAAATAAACTCAAAAAGAATCACTAAATAAAGACCATAGTGTGGAATAATGTCGGTTAAAAATAGGATTTGTCGGAAAAAATCAAGACAATTCGGTTTTTACCCCTTAAATACGTTCCTGGATGACCCATTCAGTATTCATTTTAAAGTGTGATTATCCCTTTATAAGATAATGTTGAAAAATTGGGAAAAAATTAGATAGAAGCAAAATTCAGAGTGATTCAAATATACCGATGTCGAGGGCAAAAAAGTCACAAATTCGAAATTTAATCGGCGATTGTTCCCTTCCTATAAAAATGAAGAAACTAAAAATGATGTATTTCGATGAGCTCTTGCCGATGACGTATATGGAATTTTGTTTTGAACCATTTTGGCCCCACAAAAACACTAAAACCGTGAAATATTTGAGTCAAAAATCCAAATTTCCAGTTTTTTCCAATATCCAATATATCCATTTTCTAGTGATTTTAGGTTGAGGTAAATGTATTGCAAAATGAAAATATTCAAGATTTTAAAGGGTCATTTATAAATCCGTTTTTCGATTCGACGTTTTAGGTACCAAAGTGGGGTCTGCAAATGGCATTTTTCGATCTAAAAACATTCAAAAGAATTACTTGCCATTTTCCGATTCTCACCAGTTTCAATAGAAATCTGAAGCTCCGGATCCTCGGCAACTTCCGAAAGTTTCCATCGATTTAACTCACTTTTGCGACCTGTATCCCATTTCAAGGGAAGTCGCGAAAATTTCGAATGACGTTTAATAGCTCCGAAACGAAACATCCTGTCTAACTGAATTTTTACCGAAGCTATTTGAACTATTCCTCAATTAACCCAAAAAATTCCATTTATCCCCCTCTGACTGTTTCCGTGAAAAACAAACCTGTTCGACTGTAGATTGATACTTATTTTTGCTGATATCCTGGCGTCATTATTTATTAAGGACAAATGGCTGCTTCTTAAATTGTAATAAATTGTACCGAAAAGTAAAGATTTTTTGTAGCTAAATTATCCTAGTAATTTTCCTCAAAATATTTTTTTTGGGTTTGTAATGATTTCCTTAAACGATTTATGCAATAAAAAAATGTGCATATTCCTCATTGCTTCATTTCATAAAGACATTGACAAATATGTCTATAGGTGTCATTATTGTTTAATATTATGTAGAAACTAGTACTCTGATTAAAACTGTGAGAAAGAATAATTGGAACTCTAAAAAACTAATAAGTATGATAAAATGCCTTACTTTTAATATTTAAATTCTTTAATAAAATCTTGTATTTTGGCTAGAGTTTAATTTACATTTGTTTTTTGGTAGAAAATGATAAAGAAGCTATATTTACTCTTACGCAAAATAACTTTTTCGTATTTTTTATGCTCCCTGTATAAAAAATTGAATTATTCATAACGTAAATTTATTTTACAAGCAACAACTTTTAGTACGAGTGACATTTGTACGTATCTTTCAAACTTTGTTCAATCTTTTCTCTTCTAAACCTTATCCGCGGACATGCTGTAGAGTGATCCTGCTTAGTGAATTTAAAAGTTGATAAATTGCTCTTTTCAAAAAATGATCTGATAACCCGATTTCGTAAAAGAAGTTCCGTGCAGATTTTTAAAACGTTACCTTCATGTTTTAAAAATTCTTTACATATTTCGTGTGTGTAAACAGGACTAACCTTGTTTATTTTATTGATATTTTATTGGCTATAAACCGTAGGTATATTAATATTGTAAAAATATATTTCAACCGGAGAGGTTTTATTATTTTTTAATTTGGCCAATACGTTTCCCGTGAATTTATTTTAATTCAAATTAGTTTATGTTTATTTATGTTGTTTAAAAGCCGTATTTTTTGGATGCCAATCCCGAACAAATTGTATCTGTTTATAGACAGACTTTTTGAAATATGTTTTAAAATTGAATTTGATTGATTTTTTGCTACCGAAACTTTAACGGTACTTATATGTATTTTTAAGAAACGTGGTATTTATATTTTTACGGGCAGATTCGCCTTCGGGTTTTATCTTAAACCGGCTTAGGTTTTCTACAGTGGTTCGGAACCACTGTAGAGATCATCTCATAATTCAAAATATTTATTATCAAGGATCCGTCAGGTAGGCATTGCTTTGGGTTAAAAAAAGAACCAAATTTACTTGAACCACTGCGGACTAATTTCGGTCTATTTGTGACCAGCAAAGATTGCGTATTTTAAGTACGATAAAAGCAGGATATAATGTTAAAAGTGGGTTTTTTATATGTTAATGTCGCAAAGCGTAATTAATATTTAAATCCCTCTTTAAGTGGGCTTACTAGCGCAGGTACTTGATTCTTTTTTAGTAAAATATTGTTGTATGAAACGGTTTATTTGTAGATGTTTTTGGACATTAATCAAATGTATGTTATTATTGATCGCGCTTGTGATATCATTTTATCTTGACTTTTAACTATTTTTCCTGTCTTGTCCTGCGGAAAATTGTACATAACCTACTTTTACACAGTCTCCTTTTTATGATGACATTTAACTTTTATCCAGCTCCGTCCAGCTTGTCAAGTTATAACAGTTTAAGGCGGCATTTTCCGCGTGGCGTCCATATTGGGCAACTTAATTTTATTTTAAGATGGTTTTTCGGCTTTAAAATTTTTAACAATAACATTATAAGTATAATAAATATAGCTTCATATTCTATAGGTATTTTTAACGTATTAATAACAGTTTCAAGGTATTTTATGATTTATTTTAGGAAAACAGTATGTACAACGAATATTGAGGTCCTATACCATATCCATTTAATTTTGAGAATGATGACAGAAACCCATTTTACAACGGAGAGATCAATTATCTCTCTCTCTCTCTCTCTCTCTCTCTCTCTCTCTCTCTCTCTCTCTCTCTCTCTCTCTCTCTCTCTCTCTCTCTCTCTCTCTCTCTCTCTCTCTCTCTCTCTCTCTCTCTCTCTCTATCTCTCTCTCTCTCTCTCTCTCTCTCTCTCTCTCTCTCTCTCTCTCTCTCTCTCTCTCTCTCTCTCTCTCTCTCTCTCTCATTTTTTCTCTCTCGTCTTCTTTCTCTCCCATACTCGTAAAATTTTTACAGCTGGTAGAAAGTTAGGTTATGTGAAAGATATACATGATATATTATTTGAAGCCTGTCCCATAATATCAGTGGTTTTTGCAGTGTAAAAATATACTTAAAAAGCTTATATAAAGTATTAGCAGCTTAAATTCCTGTGTTCTACGAATCTGGGACTGAGTAACAACTACTAAAATATTACGCAAGGTACATATTTGTTCTCCTTTACATTACTTGGACCGGGCGTTATGGGAATGAGTAACAGGAATGCCGACCCGATATAAAGTTGAGAATAGTGGGCATTACAGAAGATTTTTTTAGTTATTGAGAAAGTAGTGAAAATTGTGCCCTAGAAACGTTTGGTTTCAGTTTAAAGCTGAAGTCACAGTACCATTACAAAGTGTAATCTATCCTTCTGGAACTAAAACTCAACATTTACAGTTAAAAATTGTGAATCTACTTGGTATATTCGATTAAACAATTTTATCGCGTCTTTAACTTACACAAACGTCACTGTTCGCAGGTAGGCTGTTTTGTAGGTCTATTTTCATTATACAGGGTGTCTAAAATATCTACAATATCACTATTGCTATCTCCGAAATGGTAAAAGATACGAGATCGGTTAAATTAGAGAGAATGTGCCATTTTTAGTCCTTATTAATATTCCGTTTACGGAGTTGCCAAATTCTCTATAGTTTCTTATGTACAGGGGATTTTTTAAAAATAGTGAAAAATTTAATTCTTAAATATCACGAAAACTATTATAGTTAGAAAAAAGTTGTTTTTACAGAAATAACACGATTTTTTACCTTCTCTAAAGTAACGCTATTTTTTTTGTTTATACCATTTGTTTTTATTGAGTTACTAATACTAACTTGTTTTTTTCAAATACGGACCTGGATTTTTGCTGCATTTTTTGAAAGAATACTTCATACCCTTTACAACTATGTATCACTTGATTATGGTTTTCGACGTTTTGATCAGGAATAACAACATCATCAGGATTTTCTCTGGATACAGACCTGGGATTTTCCATGTTAAGGCACAATTTCACAACCTATCGCTGTGGTTTAAATTATTCAACTGATTAATTTTAAGCTATGTTCATGATTACTAACCAGAACCCTTTGGTCATTAAAGTTTGTCAAATTGCACTTAAGCCTGTGAGCTATTGACAGCAAAAGTTTAGCAGACTCAGATCAGATATAATTATCGGCCTTTATTAACAGCACCTAGCTAGTGGTTACGTTTACCACATATTGTAAAATGCACCCTTGATGATACGTCTTCATTATTTACGTTTTTAATATTTTCGTATCCAAAAATCACCTTTCAGTTTAAAAAATAATAATAAATAATCCTATTTTACCTAATAGTTTCATTTTTGCTGCAACTTATTCTGCTGGTACAGTTGAATTACTATTTACTGGCTTTGAAAAAAAAACATATTATCTCAAATTAAAGACCTTTAACTATATTCTAGCATAAAACCATTGTCATATTTAGTGGGTTCGGATTATAGGTAATTCGAATCTAAAATCCGTTTTCTACTTTATTTTTTGACGTGGCGTTGAATTATTAGTATAACATATGGACGGGCGGACGAACAGGTTGATGGACTCGATTGGACTGACCACACGAAGCCAATAACGCCTCTAAGAATTAATTATTAGGATTTGTTATAATTAAAACTAAGCTTATGCTTTTTTCAGGCGTTGGACCAATTTTACAAACTTGAGGGTCCTGGCTAGTATCACAGATCCATATAGCTACGCAACTATATGGATCTGTGCTAGTATTCATGATTATAATTACAATTTACCAGTTAAAACAATTTAATCCATAGTTACTGATTCTGACCTAATTGTCGCTATAATAGGTCGTGAAATGGCTCATTAACTTGAAAAATGCCAGGTTCGTACTGGTAGAATATCCTGATGATGATAATATTCTTCACCAAAACGTCGAAAAACATAATCAAGTGATACAGTTGTAAAGGGCAGGAAGTATTCTTTCAACAAATGCAGCAAAAAGTCCAGGTCCGTATTTTAAAAAAACACGTTAGTATCAGTAACTCAATAAAAACAACTGGTATAAACAAAACAATAAAGTTACCTTATAGAAGGTAAAAAATCGTGTGATTTTTGTTAAAACAAATTTTTTCTAACTATAATAGTTTTCGAGATATTTAATAAATAAATTTTTGACGATTTTTAAAAAATCCTCTGTAGATAAGGAAGTATAGAGAATTTGGCAACTCCGTGAACGGAATATAAATGTGAAGTAAAAATGGCACATTTTCTCCAATTTAACCGACCTTGTATCTTTTACCGTTTCGAAGATAGCAATAGCGGTATCACCTATTTTAGAGACCCTGTATATCGGAGAATAGGGAATATTTTTTAACTTTATTATAAATTTCTTTATCTTAATAAAAATATTTACTCATTTTTGCTATTTTTTCTTTATTTATTTAAAAACTTTTCCTCCGATCCTTTTATTGCAAATTATTGATTAGAGGGAGTATTGTTACTTGGGTAGGAAACAATTTTAAGTAGTATAAAACAAGAAGGTTAATGTGGCTCTGCTGACACTGTTTTTGCTTAATAAAAACGAGATTTTTGCAAATGCTGTTTGTGCTCAGTAAAAATAAAGGTATTTTGCTGTAAAATCATAAAACTTAAGTAAGTATTTTGTCAGGTTAGAAATTTATTTTTTATGACAATTCCGATTAAACTCTCACAGTAGACAACCAGAAATACTTGCACAATAAAGCCGACTGTGATAAAATATTTGATTATTCTTTTTTATTGGCAACAACATCGTTTTTATTTGTCATTTACTAAAGCCCCTTTTGCTAACAAGGACAGAAAGAAATCGGATTCCGTTGGGAATTTTATCAGGAAAAATAGAATTTTGCGATGACTAATCTTTCGAAGTATATAACCAGCAATACTTCCACAAGCAAAGAAGGTACGATAAAAATTTGAACAAATTCTTTTTTATTTGTCTTTGTCTAAAGCAGGATAGAAAGAAATCTGATTCCTCCGTGATTATCAGGAAAGAAACGATGAATATTGTGATCACTAAAATATTTTCTGGTGTAAACTATCCATGGAACTGACCAATAGGGTGCATTCTTGTTCAATTGTTTTTTCATTCTCACATAAAATTGGATACAATATAGACACAGAAAAAATATCACCATAGATATTTTAACGTATTAATCTTCTGAATGAAATCATTATACACGTTGAAACTTTAAATAATTGACTGAAATTGCTTGCAGGATGTGAAGCTATATTATACATTTTTACAGCTTTGCGGATCAAAGGCAGCTCAACTGATTTAAACAAATTTTTGGTTTTTAAAAACCTAATTTATTGAAAATAAAAGCCACATTTCGTTATACGGGGTGGAAAAGAACTCGATGTAAAAAAGTAAAAACTTTAACCACGTGGCATTCCTCGAAATATTTGTTTCTCAAATTTTATTTTTACATTATGTGGAAGCTTGGATTAATATCTAATTTTTTTTAAGTCCTGTAACAAGAATTATCATAATTTTAAGATAAATTCACTACCTCAACCTGTATCGTGTGTATTAGTATTATTAGTTATACCGGGTGACCACGAGATTACTGGCCAGCTCGTTATTTTGTTAACAAATAAAATATCGATTTGAAATTTTGGGAGGTCGTATAGATGCTTTAGATACAGATTTTGAGTGCTCAAACATCCGACTGTCGTTTCCGGTTCAACCGGAAATACACTCAACTTTGTTATTTGAAACGAAATACCCTGTATATTTTTTAAAATTTGGATTCCACGTAAAATTCTAAGTATACAACATGTATCATACCCCATTTGAAAATTGTTGCATTAAGAAAATGTAGAAAAAATACACATAATTAATAATATCAAAGTAGTGCTTGAAGTAATTTATTAGGTTTTTATTTTAAAAAATAAGAAATTAGCCATAAATTAAATGTTCAAAGTGTTGACCGTTTTCTCTCAGACGAACTCTTTCTTGAAATTCCCTGAGCACGTTGTTCAGTTTGTTGTGGGGGTGATCTTATTAACAGAAAATATGACAAAAGTGTCTTGTATTTATGGCCATTTTCATTAAATAATTGGAAATTGACATGGTTATGATCATGAAACAGTTCAAGCGACAAAAATGATCTCCATAGCAGCCTAGGTAAAATTAAAAAGATTGAAATTTGGAATGCAGCCAAATTTTTAGCTGTCCATATCTCTAGAACTATCAAGTTTAGACCTGGGATAGTGTATACAAAAATTATGGAGAAAAGTCTGGTAAATTAGAATTTAGAGTTTAAAGTAGGGCGTTCAATTGAAATTATTGAAATAATTTGTGCCTGAATGTCATATTTTGTAGCACTTCCGGTTGCACCGGAAGTGAAATTGTCATGACACAAGCATACAAGGCCCCTAAAAAGAAGTAAGAATAATGTATTAAACTTTTAGCATAATATTCATTTGTTTTATGTTAAAACAGTATAGTTTGCGGCTCTTTCAACATTTTCAAACGCCATTTTCTTGAAAACTGTTAAAGATAGGTATGGGGTATGACACATATTTTATACTTAAAATTTTACGTATAATCCAAATTTAAAAAAATATAAGGGTGTTTCGTTTAAAATAACAAAGTTGACTGTATTTCCGGTTGAACCGGAAACGATAGTCAGATGTTCGAGAACTCAAAATCTGCATCTAAAGCAATCATACGAGTTCCCAAAATTTCAAATCGATATGATATTTATTAACAAAATAACGAGCTGGCCAGTAATCTCGTGGTCACCCGGTATATTATTTAGAAAAATATTTTTAGTAAGCTTGTTTTATATAAAATAATAGTTAAATTAATAGGACTTAAGCATTTGACTTTTTAACGGCCTTTTCTGTTTGTAGTTAATTTTTACTATTTGGCACCACAATTTAAACAAACCGAACACATTAAATCAATTATGCGCGTGTCTGCCTGTCACAGTCCTCTTTTTTCAAGACCGTTAAACTCGGGTTAAACGTTAAGAGCTGAATTTAGCATAGGTCTAGGTCATAGAATAAACGCAGAATTAAAATACAAAAAATGAAATTAAAATTTTACGGGTTCTTTTTTTGGGGGTACACGAGTGACAACTTCGTTTTACTTTCAAGTTCAGAGTCTGGAGTATCAAAATGGAGAATACAAACATATTCATAATTTGCTTATTTAATATAACCCTTGTTAAGTACAATTTGAAACAAAGTTATAAAAACTCTTATCTCTTTCCTACACTTTGTAAAATCAGAGTAGAACAAATCTGACAAAAATCAAGGGTTTGTAGAATGATTCTCCAACGCTAGTTCCGGTCTAATTTGACAGACAAATGTTTTAAACTGACAAATGTAAGAATAAGACAATATTAAGCATTAATTAAATACTTTTGAGCATTAAGCTTTTTACAATAATTACAGATCGAAAGATATTTTACATGATGTTGAGGTAAAAATGAAGAACAGTGAAACCACCAGTGAAATTAAAACGACCCCGACGCCTGAAATTCTCAGTACTAAATGGGTGATTAAAAATGAAGAACTTGACATAAAAGAAGAAGACTCCTTAGGAGCAGAAGTTGGGTGAGTCTTTTAATAATTTTTTGTATAATGTATGTATAATATAAAAGAATTTACCATCAAATGGGATTTAATTTCTGAATAGTTATTTATTATTGTCCTTTAAAGTTGGTGATGTATATTATTATTATTATTTGTTGATGCCAATATGTATAAACACACTTGCGTAAGTCGAAAGAAAGGCGGGATGCCATTCATTTTTATGTTTCATCGCTTCAGATAAACTGACGACATTATTGCAATAACACATCTCATTCTTTTTTGTGGAATATGGCATCAAGGCTTCATTCCTATTTCTGTAAAGGGTCACTTTCGCTTCTCCATCCAGATATTTCCATTGTTGCATACGCGATGCTAGCAATTCTGCTTTTTGTTTGGATAGTTGCAAGTCCCGGATCAAATCACTCAGTTCAGCTTGCGAAAGTAAATGTTTTTCGTCCATCACAAATTCACTGCTACTACTCATACTTGCATCGAAACTCTCTACGGTGCAAGAGGTCGTGCCAGGGAAAAATGGTCAATCGATCATGTTTGCCACGTGCAATTGCCTTCGACACTGATGAAACTTCGGGATATTTCAAGGTCTTAACATTTTTTGAATTTCTACCGACCACGTTCGTCAAGCAAAGAAACATCATCCGTGTGGTTTTGTGATTCTCTCCAAAGCATCGGCGATGACAATGGAAAATAGATTCTCTCAACCATCGACCATTTGTACACCCGTTGCAGAACAATTTCGGTACCCATGGCTTTTCTGTGCCACTTATACTGAATCCGAAGAAGTGCAGATACGCATTTTTCATCAAATCTGTTATGACTTTGCCCTTTTTGGAAACGATTTACCCGCCACAAACATAACAAAAATACCTGCACTGATTTTACATGACTTTCTTGGCATTTTCACTAATTACTTTTCGATTTAGAACCATAAAAATACGTCTCGAATACGAATGAAACAAACACAGTATTGACGCGATCAGCTGCTAGTCGTTGTCAGACCGCAATACTACCAATATGCGAAATCAAAGAATCTGGCCTGATGGCGGGAAACGAGCTACGAATTTGAATTCAGCGCGCTACTTAAGAAAACACTTTTGTCTTCTCCGGTCCAAAAATTTACCCAAATTTGTAAACCTAAACCCTTGCAAGGCCAGATGATTATCTGGCCTTGCAAGCGTGTAAAATTCAGCTAACCCAAGAGTTAAAGATCCCAAGCCACGGCCATTGCCGTGCGATAGATAATTTTATCTTAGAAGAAGTTAGTAATAATGCGGAATTTTGCAATAAAATTATCTTTTCCGACGAAGATCATGTTCACCTCGAAGGTTATGTGAACAAGCAAAATTGTAGGATTTGGGGAAATGAAAATCCTCGAGGGACTGAAGAAAAACCTTTACATCCTCTTTCAGTAACAATGTGGTGTGCATTGTGGGCTGGACGTGTTATAAGGCCATTTTTTCATGAAGATGAAGATGGTAAAACGATTAATGTTAAGACTCCAATTTCAGTGGTTCGCGAGAAGTAAAATATCGTCCGTGCAACATTTAAACATTTATTCATTTCACTTTAGATTCAATCATTTATCAATCGAAAAATATCCAAAAGCTGATTCGTAACCATTTTGGTATTAATATTGGAGAGGTTGCTGAAGAAGTCCGAAAGAGCTTACTGAATTACGAAACGATATAAACTGTGAGGACGCGCTTGAATCTGTTTCCCTTGAAGAGTTTTGGTGTAAAAAAGCAATGTCATATACTGAAATTCCGACAATTGCCTTGCGCTATCTTATGCTCTTCTCCACGACGTATTTATTTAGTGAACAAGAAATTTCTGCTTTGCTTCTTTGCTTGTAATGAAAAGTAAGTCCCGGAATCGATTGAAAGTAAGTGATGATATGAGTGTAGCTTTGTGCAATAATATTAGGCCCAGCACAGCTTGTAGAGGAGATGCAAGCTCAAAAATCACATTGATGATTTTCTAAACTTAATTTTCCATTAAAAATGTCCTTTTTGCAAGCTTCTATTTAACACCTGTTAGTTTGCTTGTATGTATGTTTGTATGTACGTGTGTATGTATGTATGTACATATGTATGTTTAGGTCAAATATTGCAATCAAAATTTCGACTAGTTCTAATTAAGCTAGAGCTTTGAAATTTTGCACACGTGTATGAATCCGGTGACAATGCAAGATAGTATATTTAATATTGTTCGAAATCCAATATGGCGGACGCCCCAAGATGGCGGATTATCTTTTTCTGTACAATCCCCTTGGTATGGGCATCAAATGAAAGGGTCTGACGAGTAGAATACTATAAGCTATGTGACGTCATTCTAAACCCAATATGGCGGACGCCACGAGATGGCGGATTACCTTTTCTTCTCACAAACCCCTTGACATGGGTATCAAATAAAAGGGTTTGACGAGTAGAATACGATAAGCTATGTAACGTCATTCTAAACCCAAAATGGCGGACGTCACAAGATGGCGGATTACTTTTTTTCACAACCCCTTTGACGTGGGTATCAAATGAAAAGGTTTGATGAGTAGAATACAATAAGCTATGTGACATCATTCTAAACCCAATATGGCGGACGCCATAAGATGACAGATTATCTTTTTCTTCACAACTCCCTTGACATGGATATCAAATGAAAGGGTTTGACGAGTAGAACACGATAAGCTATGTGACGTCATTTTAAACGTAACAGGCGGACGCCGCAAGATTACGGATTACCTTTTTCTTTACAATCCCTGTGGTATGAGTATCAAATCAAATGGTGTAACGAGTAGAAAACGATAACAGTAAGATGCCTTGTAATAATGATGCATTGACAGAAATGCATAGATGTGTATTCCTAAAAATTTGAAAATAAAGTCGAATGTTAGAAATACTTCTTAAAAACAAGCTTTTATTATTTAGTTGTACTAAAACGAAAAAAATAAGTTAGGTTTTTGATTGGGACAATGCTGAATGCTATTTATAAGTGGACGTAGTTCGCGTGGTGGGTCCTAATAAAAGCAGGATCAAAGTTATCCCTGGAACAGATATAATATTTATGTTAAATGTATTGTCTTAAAAGCTTGTCGCGTGAATAGAAAAGAAAACAATTTCTGCCAAACGAAATTAATGCCTGTATGAACTTTTGGCGCGCGACAAGCTTTTAAGGCAATAAATTTAACATAATATATTATATCTGTTTCAGTGATAACTTTGATACAACTTTTATTAGGATCCACCCACGCGAACTACGCGTACTTATAAATAGCACTCAGCATTACCCCAATGAAAAAACTAACTTATTTTTTTCGTTTTGGTACATCTAAATAATATTTATAAGTTTGTTTTTAAAAAATATTTTTACATTCGATTTAATTTATATTATATTCTCGATTATGATTATAAATACTAGTACACAATGTGCATGTTACTATCAAGTTTAACGAATATGTTGAAAATTTTCATTAAAGTTTATTTTAAGACTAGCTTGTGCCCGCGACTTCGTCCGTAGTATAACAATTTTACTCCATTACAAACTTTGAAACAGGATTTACCCCCTTAGACGTTGATTTATTAAAAACTGTAAAACATGTCTTTAATCATTTATTTTTTGGAGTATTTCTATGAAGTTTCAAGGTAATAGGACCATGGAATATCTTTCCTCCATAAAAACTTTCAGCCCCCTTATGGCCCCTCTAGGGATTAAATTTTGAAAGATCCCTTCTTAGTGAGTTTCTACGTTATAAAATAAAACAACTGACCAAATTTCATATTTAAAAAATTTCGACAGTTTCGGATCGGCAATGATGAATCAGTCCGTCAGGACATGTTATTTTTTAACACAGTTTAGTCTTGAACCTTGTGGTCCCTGCTATAAAAACAGAAAAAATCATAGTGGTCCCTGGTTCAAAAAAGGTTGAGAACCACTAAATTAGATAATATCATAATATTATGTTCTTTCAAGAAGATGGCACCACGTGTCACTTGGAGCTTGAAGAAGGAAAGGATTTTTTACGGACCCGTTTTCCTGGTCCCATCAAATCTCGTAGTTGTGAAATTCAGTGACCTGCAAGATCATGCGATCTAATGCCCCTCAATTTTTTCTACTTTCAAAATTCTTTATTCAGTAAATATGTTACATTTAAAACCTTATAACTACGACTTATACATAACATACAATACATTTTATAACATACTATATTTACAATACACCGACCTTTGAGTTGTGGTACGTATTTATACGGCACCACATAGCCCATTAAAAGAAAAATGGCAACCTGTTAATCATCAGCAATTAGTCGTTAAAGCGCGTATAAATATTTTTAGTATCAGCTCTTTACATTCCAAAATGCAACTTAAATCCCCGCGCTAAATAAAAATGTCACAGTCGGGTCTCTCGTCGCACTCTTTCTGAATTCAAATGGCCCCAAAATAAACAATTTTCGATCGAATGGTGTGATAAAAATAATCTATATGTATTTACAATGCATTCGGGATTTTCGCCGAAATGTTACATGATTTTTATGTTTGTACGACCTGATGTAACAGTACCCGAACGTGCGCATACTGCGCATATACTACATACATTGCACAAAAGAGAACTTTATTTTTATAAATTCTATCCGTTTTGCAGAAAGCTATAGCAAATTTGAGGTCCTCTATCAGTGACATGGAGTAACACGTTTATTTTTGACTTTGACACAATTTCGCGTTTTTGTATTTTTGAAGCACCTCGTACAAAAATTCATAATTTTCGCATTGTACCTACATCTTATTTTATGGGCAAGCAGAATTAGAATAACGTACAAGTTTTAAAAATGAACACAAACAGGTGTGAAATAATTATTTACATTACTACTTAGATGCGAAAGTTTACTTTTTGGTGTGAGATGGTATTTGAATGGCTGAGGTGAAGCCGAGGCCATCAGAACCTCCGTATACCTGAAAGGACTCTCTCATCGTGTGATGTATTAATTTTTTTCCAGTACCAGTACTGTCCAATATTATTTTAATTTAATAATAATTATTATATTTAAATAAAAATAATGTTAAGAAGGCTGTTTTACCTGTTAAAAAATAATTTATAGCAACGATTTACTTACAGCGCTTGTAGCTTACATTATCCCTAGGATTTTCTTGTTCCATCTTGACCAGGTAATCTAAATGTTCTGACCTGGGCACGACAGCTCTTAATTAACCGCTTTTGCCCCGATCATTCAGGGTGGGGGAAATTTCTTTTCACATGTTAGGCCTGGTTTATTATCCTCCACGCAGTGTCGGCACGATCGAAGGAAATCCAGGAATGTTGTTCTATTAAAAGGTATTAAATGGACGCCAGACAGTGGCGGCTATTATAGGGGGGCAAGAGAGCACGTGCCACCCCCGCCCCTTCCCCCACTAAATTTGGCGCCCCTAACTATGATACTCTTGTTCATTTTGTAATGAAATATTTTTAAGCTTTTAAGCGCCCCAGTACTGGCGCCTCCCCCCCTAAACCAAATATCCGCCACTGACGCAAGACAATATTTCATAAAATAGATAAAGATTCCGAGATTAGATCACAGTCAATCCGTTTCCTTCTACTCTTCACGCATTAAAAATCACATACTACCTACATTTACACAGTGTACACTACCTACATTTATCTATCTATACACATTTAATTTGAAAAAGTTCAAGATACATAATACAAAGGGTCACCAATAGTCACCATATACTGTGTCGACCAATCATACAGTTTCTAGGCCGCACATTCACTGTTCAACAGGAACCGAACACACTAGCTGTCTTCTTTTCAAACAGTGTCTGTCTCTCTACGCCTCTGACTAAATAGTTCAGAATTTCCGAAATGTCCACTACCCATAAACCTACCAGGTCGTTTCCAGACTCTCCACTATGATAGCACTTTGTAAGCATAACGATTACCTATAACTCCTAACGCACAATCAGGGTACTAGAATTAAATCAAGGTAGTTTTTTTCATTTTTTCCACCAAAAAAATAAAAGAGAAAAATCATTAAAACAATCAAAAACTCTATAAAACTAAAACCCTTTAAATAATATATTGCAGTTCTCTTATACGTTGTATGGACTCTACGGACAATTATTGTTAAATAACCGACCTTCGCTCATTTTGCCCTCTACTAGAGCTAACACCAGCTCCCAGAAATGCACTGGAAAATTCGCAAGTAGGGATGACCTTATTTTATGTAATACATGTTTTAAAAAGAAAGAAAAGTGTACTAGGAAGCACTACTGATTAAAATTATGCTTTAAAATACGTATCATATACAAATTATAAAAACACTGTAATCTTATGGATTATCTAGAACTCCTAAAGTACAGGCAGTGTACTAGGAAACTATATACTGCTTTAGTAAATACCCTAAATAAGTCAACCTTCCATCTATCAGACTGATTCGACTATCCTGCAACTTCATGTAGGAGTACTAGGAAACTATACTGTCCTGCGCACACTCCAAAATAAACTGACTTGCAGTCACTAAAAACTGTCTAGATTCTCGCTGAGCCTATACTACAAAACTGTCTCACAGATTAAACTAATTACTTTGGTACTAACTTGGAAATCTTATTTATGGAGTCCTTTAATTACCAGCTTTACAAATTTACCTAATAATTACTGGAATTAGGGTTTGGCAACTATCCACCATCTACGGCGACTCTTCTTACTCAAAGGCGCAGCTCCAAGAGCGCTTTCCGGCCTTTTTCTTCCGCCTATATATTTTTCTGTCTTAAATTTTGGTAGCTTAGTAAACCAAACAAAACATATCCTGTCCATTATTGATACCACTACATGAAATTATTACTAATTTTCTCCATAAAGAAAACATCTCTAACTCCAGACATTCCAGAAAGTTACATTACAAATTTTTACCATCAGAACCCGATAGTATACGTATATCTGTTTAATGGCTATTTTCAATTCCTACACGTCACCTTCTTTCTGAAGTATCTCAAGCTCCTCAAAACGTACACAGCCACCGGAGTGTATAGAGTTCTTAGTCCGCCTCTACTTACTCCGAACTACATTTTGTTACAATACAAAAATTTAACACAGAAGTATAAAGGGTTTCCCTTAAGTCTACGCATGTAAGGCCATAGTATATTAGAAAGCATATAAAACATCGCCGCAAAAATAAATCAAATTTACAGAACTTATTCTAGAGTAAGTATACTACTCTAGTCCATATTCACTCATTTAAGAGAACGCGCAAAACGTAAAAGACAGACTTTACTGCAAATATAGGTCCAATTCAGGCGCATTTGAAAGCAAGCTCGTTCTATAAGCTATCTGGGGTGCTAAAAGGTGGAATTCACTAAATTTCTTAAAAATCTATGTAACGGGGAAATTAACCTATTGCACGCTACCTGTCACAGATTTCGAATTTCAATAATTTAGTAAAATCTTGCTTTAGGTCCTTTTAGAATGTTAACTGAAGATGAAAATGGTATTCAAAAGGCAGCTGACGTTGCATATGTAATGCCTCACTTCTGCCGGATAAATCCAAAGAAAGGTAAAATCAAACATACAATATGTTTTTAAAATGGCTTGATGATAAAATCGTTGCTCGAAAATATAAAATATAAAAAAGAAATTAAACGTTATAGGTGGTAAATTTGAGTAAAATAGATTTTAAAAAGTGCAATAAATTCATAGCCAATAAAATATTAATAAAAAAACAAGGTTAATGTTAATGTATACATAAATTTCGCAAAAACTGTGTATGTTATAATTTTTTTCAGAAACAATAAATTTCAGCGCGAATAAATTAAATATAATGATAATAATAAAGATTTTTATTCAATTAAAAAAAATGTCATAGAAACTTCTCTCATATTATGATACTGCAATAAATAATACCGAAATTAATGAGTTCTTAGTAGTCGATTGTATTGTATAATAAGGAATATGCACATATTTTTTTATTGCATAAATCGTTTGAGAGAGTCATTACCAACCCAAAAAATTATTTTGAAGAAACTTACTAGGATAATTTAGCTACAAAAAATGGTTAATTTTCGATATAATTTATTACAATTTAAAAGCCATTTGTCCTCAGTGAATAATGACGTCAGGAGATCAGAAAAAGTAAGTGTCAATCTACATGTTGACATAAAACTTAACCTAAAGTCGAACAGGTTTGTTTTTCTCCGAAATAGTCAGAGGGGGAGCTATCGAATTTTTTTGGTTGATTGAGGAACAGTGCAACTAGCTTCGGTAAAAAATTCAGTTATACAGAATGTTTCATTTCGGAGCTATTAAACGTTAAAGTCGAAATTTCCGCGATTTCCGTTGAAATCGGGTACAAGTCGCAAAAGTGAATTAAATCGGTGTAAATTTTCGGAGATATCCCGGAGCACCTCTATGGAAACTGATGAGGATCGGAAAATGGCAAGTAATTCTTTTAAATTTTTTTAGGTCAAAAAATGCCATTTGCCTCTTTGGTACCTAATAACTCTAACACCAAACGTCGGATCAAAAACGGATTCATAAGTGAAACTTTAAAATCTCAAATACTTTTTTTGCAATACATTTACCTAAACCTAAAATTACTGGAAAATGGAATTTTTAGCCCTCGACATCGGTACATTTAAATCACTCCCTATTTATTCCTATCTAATTTTTCCCAATTTTTCAACACTTTATTATAAAGGGATAATGACACTCTTAAATGAAAACCGAAAGGGTCATCCAGCAGCCCTAGGGGTAAAAACAGAATTTTCTTCATTTTTTCAGACAAACCCTATTTTAACCGACATTATTCCACACTATTTTCCTTATTTAGTGGTTCTTTTTGGGATTATTTAATCGGTTAATTATCTAAGAATACCTCCCACTAATTTAAATCGCTTATTTTTTCGTTAAAATTATAAGTAAAAAGGTTTATTTGCATCGGGAACATGCAAAATTTAAAAATTATTGAATTTTCGAAGATTGCTATGAAAATAAAGAATTACAACTTATTTACTCGAAATTATTAAGATATGATGTGTCAAAATTTCGCAAAAATGCCAGTTTTTGTTGCAAAATTAAAAGGTTGTTAAACCGATTTCGGCTTGAAATATACATGAATAAGATTTAAGGAACCATCTGCTTTAAGTGCAGGGATATTTCATTGGATGAGTTAGGCATTCCGCCACTTCTATTGATTTTTTGATGACCCTCCAACACTGGAATTCGCCATGTACTCACTATGAGTCATAAAACATTTTTGACGACACAGCCAATGGAATCACGCTTTACAAGTTTCAAAATACGCCTGGAAATTTGTAGTAGAAAATCCTTTTTTTTTTTGTTAATAAAGATCAAAATAAATGATAACAGCAACCGCCATAAACATTTAATTTATGTAGAGAAGATAAAAAAATATTAGATTTATTTGGGTTATATGCATATTCCCTATTGTAACTACAGTTTTTTTATTAACACCAAGAAGGCACAGATAGCAAAAGATTTGCTAAAATTTCTTTCTATGAGATGATACAACCAGAAGACGCCACGTGAAGCGACGCACATAGAGGTATTTGTCGGATGTAGCTGGCTAAAAATATTATTTGTTATTGAAAAATTGGTGTAAAGCTTATATAACACTAGTTTATCATATTATTATACTTTTGAAGTAGTTTTTCTTTGGAAAATATCTTTTTTGTATATACAGAATTTGTGAAAAACGTTGTAACAAGTAAAATTAAGGCTAATTATAATGAAGCGTCAGTGATTAATTCTGTATTTTATTTACCAATAAAAACGTATCTTATTATATTATAAAGTATCTTAAAAACTAGAATTTGTGATGTCACAGTGTATTTTTTTCAAAAATTGGAGATTTATCGTGTTCTTAAATTTTTTTTTTTTTTTTTAGTGTTTTATAACTTCTGATATCTATAAGAAATTTCAGTATAGTTTGGCAAGTGAGTCTGTAACAGCCAAAAGAATTTAAAGAATGCGGGAAAATATTAAATAAAACCCTTTTATGGCTAAGCTGCTATGTTGTCAGATTTTTAAATTACCATTACATTTACATTACAGTTGTAATATAAACTTTTTTAGTGACGAACACATAGCATTATAATACGATTAAAGGGAATTCGCTATTAATATACTATAGGCACATTCTATTTAATTGAAATAGGTACATATATTTAAGACGATTAATAAACAAGAATAAACTAATGCATTAAAACAATTATTTTGTGATGTAGGTACATAACTGGCAAAGTAATGCAGACGAGTCAAATATTCTTCCTTAATGAATCCACTTATTGAAAAAGAAATGATGGCTGGCCAGAAATGTACCGAGGGCGGCGTAATCATTCATCATGTATCAATTTATTTATGGAAAAACGCTAAAAAGTCAAACACCAGGAGTGATTGCCAATGTTTATAGGGTCTGTGATAAAAGGGACATTGTTTTCATTGTAAAAAGTTGTTGTTAAATATTAAATTTATAGTGAATATTTTCGTTATATTTATTTGTTAGCTTTTATTCAGCCAAAAATAATAAACACGCCCATTTTCGGAAAATTTATTAGAATATTCTGGCCATTTTTTGTGGCATTTCCCCCTTTTGTCCCTGTCGCAGACTGATTTGCCAAACTTTACCTACCTATATTTTGGGTTTTGCCTTTGGCTTCCGTTGCGTTAACATCTCTCGGTCGACTATATAGTTTGATTTCGGGTTAGATCACCAGGAAGCGGCGAGTAGTGTTGTTGTGACGGATTACAAAGGGAAGCTCCACGGCCTGTTGGGGGAGCCTTTTTCAAATTCCAACGATGAGTCCTAAAATCCCTGTTCGAGCTACGTTTTTTCGTGTGACGGCCATGTCTTGTTGTGAAAGGAGCGTAGTGCAAAAGTGTGGTTGAAAGAAAAGGTCTCTAGACTCTACCAGAGGCGGGAAACTCCCTTAACCTCAACTGTGCCCTACCGATAACATTGACGTTTTGTCGTTTATTAATATTATCATTGTTTGTATTCGGAATCTCCGAGGGTACATACCCGACAATTCGGAGATTCTAAGGGAAATACCACCCAAGCCCTAAGGGTAGCTAGGGCTTTGGTTAAGCGCCGAACGGGGTGGAGAGCTGGCAAACCTGTCCCATGGACGAGGGCCAACAACAGTGAAGATAGAAAGAAAGAAAGAAAGACCTATTATATTTGTAAAAATTAGCAATTAAAATAAAATTGCTTGAGATGATGATCTCACTAGTATGGGCAAATAACTTTGCTATTAGTAAAGATCTACTTTTTTATGTACTTTAACATTTTATACACACTTGAGGGGTGACACTAGGGAGTTGAGGTCAAAAATTTTAAACGCAACCCTATGCCGTAAGGTACCTCATTTTAAAGTTCTTCAAGAAAAAAACATTTCACCGCAAACCCGAGGTCCGTATCAGAGAAAAATAAGACAGAGAGAAGAATATCTCGTACCGACTTCATTCATAAATACGATTTGCTTTCGATGACCTCCAAACCGACATTCAAATAAGCTGCAGTGGCGTGCACTGCAGATTTTGGGTTATTATAAAGCACAGTGAGAGTGAGTATTGAGACGCGCCGCAGAAAACTCTCTCTGCTTGCCGTGTTGCTACCGCACTGGCTAATGTCGGGGTGTATTGTGAGAATTCTACGCGCCAATCTCGGGGTGTTGCCGTTTGAAGGCCATATCGTGGTCGAGCTGGCGGGAAGAAGAGGTATTATTCTCTCTGTCTTATTTTTCTCTGTCCGTATGACCGTACGTTAATTCGTTTTTAAATGTCAAGCCTTTAAAAAAGAAATTAAAAATTTAAATACCTTTATTTTATCCTATTATTTTAAAAGTTGTTCAAAATGACAACCATAAACTTCTTAGCAGTAATTAAGTCGATTTTGGAACTCGCTTCTCACATTTTCGAGAATGACAGGTGTTACTTCTTGGCACAGTTCCTAAATCGACTTTATTACTGCCAAGAAGTTCACGGTGGTCATTTTGAACAAATTTTAAAGTAATAAGAGAAATAAATTTTAATTTGTTTTCGCAATTTTTAATTTTCATAGACTTGCCATTTAAAAACGAATTAATTAACCTCGGGTTTGCGGTAAGATGTTTCTTTCTTGAAGACCTTTAACATGGAATACCACACAGCATAGGTTTGCATTTAAAATTTTGGACCTCAACTCCATAGCGTCGCCCCTCAAGGGGGTTGCAAAAGTTAAATTCCATAAAAAAGTTATTAACCAATAAGAAACACCAACAATTTGGTGTCTCTATTTTTACTTATAGCAAAGATATTTGCCCATACTAAGATACTCTGTATATCAAAAGTAGCGGTTATTAGCGACTAATTTTTCAAAGTTATTTTCTACATGACTTGGACACTCAATTAAAGTAAAAAAAAAATAATCGGGACTCATCGGGAAATATAACAAATTCCTTATCGAATATTGAAATTAACATTAAAAATTGGCAAAAATATACGGTATCTATCATATCGCCTTATGTTATTTATATTCTAAAAAAACAAATATAAACAAAGTCATGTTACATACATGCCTTGCCTTTAACAATCCAGAATTATTCAGTATCAGAAATAGTTTGGAACACGAAAAAATAACACTGAAATATGCAGTCACGAAGTCAAAGGTAATATTAGAGAAAATCAGTTTACTGCCACAAGCAAGTTTAAACTGGCCTGACTAATTCAATCGCGCAGGAGAACAATGTATGGCTGTAAGTTTGCTTAGGTTTGCTTAGGTTCCCCACTAGATTCCCCACTATTCGCCTTCACTGTTAGCTACGGTTTTCTCGCCTCAACTGCGTCTTGAAAATCCGACTTTTCGCCAGCTAGATTAGAAAAATACCCCTTTGTGCGACGTTACCACTCTCACTCTAAATTTCGTCACCATGCAATAGAAATATCCGTAAATTATTAAAAATTTATTATGACGAGAAATAATGGTACATTTGAATATCTTATTAATCGTTAGGAAGAATTATTATGCAACCCACCATTCGACAGACTTATCTTCCATACAATCTTGAACAAAAGTTTCAAAATCCAGTAGGCAGCAGTTTTGGTAAGCAGTCATAATTTGAAAGCTGTCTCCTAGCCACCAATTTAATTTGTTTTATTATTGACGGCGTTAACCAAACTGCCATCCAGAGAATCCACAAGATTTAACTATATAGAATAAAAGTGAAGTTTGGTATTAATAATGATAAAAATCTCGATGAAGATTGTCTCGAATCTACTTCTTCAGAAATAGCAGAAAAAGCCTCAGAAGTATCCCAAAATCTCCTTCCTTCGGTTTCAAGAGAACGACTGAAAATTCGTAAAAATTTAGCTTCTGATGCAATTCACAAAATATCACCGCTGCAGAGTGCTGCAGTTGTAGAAAAGGAATAGTCATCGTACATAATTATGTACGATGGTATAGTGTACAACACGTTTGAAAATACCTTCTCACACTCGTTTGATTTACTCGTGTGAAAAGAGTCATTTTCAAACTTGTACAATATAGGTAGGTACTATTTTATTCTTAATACAAACGCTAACTAGACTTTATTTTGGCGTAAAAAACAGCAAACACAATACAGATGATTTTCAAAATATTTGGCCAGCCTGCATATATTATATTCAGGCATACATACGTTAAACGTATGTATGTATTTCTAATGAGCAGACAGACAAAGCAAAATACAAAAACGACGGCACTGGCTGACAAATTCGCTCTCTGCACGTTCAGACGTCAAAATAAAACAAAAAGAGATATTACTTAAAAACTGCCTTCGGGCTTAAAAACGATAATTCGTCTCTGACATTTCATATAAATTTTACGATGCTGACATTTTATTTTTCTTTTTATTAGATGAAAAGCTGCTATTTTACGCTTTATACTGTTTCTGTAAAATTAAACATCACAGGTCTTGACGGCTACTTCCGCTTCTTTTACAGTTTTTCTAATCTGCAACGGGAGAGCGGTACGATTTAAGATAATTTGACACTTCAATTTATTTTTACATAATTAATTACTTTTAAAAGATTTTCAAATGTACGTTCTTTTTCATAAAGGGTAGAATTCGTTTAAATATTTACGCTTTAGTGCTTGACTTAATGGGGAACAAAAAACAAATTACTTTAAAAGATTTAAAATGAGGCATTTGTTATAAGTAAGGTGATTTAGAAATAACAACGTTAAACTTCCCGTCTTCCCGACCTTTTAAATGAATGGTGATTTTTTTACATAACTTCATATAGCAATTGATAGCTGATTTCCCGTCCGTTTCTAACATACTTTTTTTAGTATTTGTCAGGGAATTGTTAGACAAACGTTCATATCTCAACTGCCACCCAGGGACTCCAAAAGAGTTAACTACTATATAACGCAGGCGCCATAAGGTCATTTGGTCAATGACCCACCTAAAATTTTCAATCATCTACCTAATAATCTACTTTTTAATTTTTTGAAACCAAAAAAGAATCTTTTGTTTCAAAAAAGTGCAAGTTCCTTTCGAAAACTCCGCAAGAAAGAATCAAGCCACCGTATACAACGGTGATCAGGCCAGGCTTGCTCCGGACTCGCGGTATTTTAAATTGACCTTATGGGTGTATATGGACGACATAAAATGCATTAAAGCTAAGAGAGAAACCAATTTACGCGCTTGAGGAAGTTGTCGATGGCCCACCAATAATATCGCTTTCGGGGCGCGCGTGGTTGTTGGGTTGTCGCAAATTCTGACTCACTAATTTAAGTCTGGCCAATTTATTATTAGAACAATATTCGCGATTCACGATACATTTAATAGCTATAAGCTTACCTAATTTTATTTAGGTATTTACTAATAATAAATAATACTAATAATAATAATAATAATAATAATAATAATAATAATAATAATAATATTAATAATAATAATAATAATAATAATGATAATAATAATAAAAATAATAATAATAATAATTGTATTGTGCCTATAAAACATTAAAACCTACAGTAATAACAGTAACCTTCAGGAAGGTGGTAGAGGATTCTTCCTCGTCCGAGGCGGCACCACCCCACACATCTATGCTAAAGGGCTGGTGAAATCCATACGGATGTTTCCAGCTCTGGATATGTGAGACGGATACCCCTAGTACACTCACGGTACCTAGAGTACTTAGGTTTAAACCTTCGTGGGCTGTCCAAAGATAAAAAAACTGGCAAAACAGCATTCGGCCCTATGTCAGAAATGTCAGTTTGTGATGCCGCAATGGTCAAGCTTTTGTTTATCGTTTTGTTAAGTTGAAGTGTTTCGGCTTTGACCTAATTTTAGTATGTGTTTTGTTTGGATATTATTTGATATTTGTGTTGTGTTTTTTGTAGTACTAGTACTTATGTTAACAATGGCTTTAACAGTGCAAGAAATACTACAGTGTAAAATATGTAAGTAGTTCATTAACATTTGAAAAATATTTAGAAATTAAAGGAAAAGCACTCCCCAAACCTCTTCTGGATCTAAAACAGACCACGAAAGACAGAGGGAAAGACATTAACAGGTATTTTAAGCCAAGTATGTATAACATTTCTGACTTTTTTACTGGTTGTCATTTTTTCACTCTGTTATGCCCCATGTTGATATACTTTTTTGTCAATTGCAAGAATGTGATATTGATGAAATTTTGATTGGTAAATATATTGCAGATTTTAATTTTAACTTTCAAAAAATTAGAGAGAGTGATATCTCTCCAGACGACGCAAATATTAACATCGAGGCAAGAACATCTAAAAAAAAATCTGGAAGACTCCAAAAGAAGAACTTCTTTAGAAATATGCGATATAATTTTGTCAGAAATCCGCTGTCGTTTTAATTTTACAGAACATTTAATTGTCACACGTTTGTTTAATACAAATAATTTTGCTAATTATAAGAAAGACTTTCCTGAAGACATTTTAAAATATGTTAAAAGTAATTATGAGAAGATAAACGTTTCCAAGCTTAAATCAGAATTGCATGTTTTATTTAGTCGTGAAGATTTGTATAATAGTGCGGGTGCTGTTGCTATTTTACAGCTCTTGTTAGAAATGAACCTTAGTGAAATGTTTTCGAAAAGCGTAAAATTATTAGAGCTTTTATGTACTATTCCAATGACGACGGTGGAAAGTGAGAGGTGCTTTTCGACACTAAAAAGGATTAAGACTTTCTTAAGAAATACAATGGTGGAGTCAAGGTTAAGCGCTTTAGCTATGTTAAGTATTGAGAAACCTTTTATTAGAAATATTTATAATTTTAATGAGCTAGTGATTGAACATTTCTCCCAACAGAAGGATAGAAGGATCGATTTGATATACAAACATTTAACTACATGAAAGGTGAGTAAATTATAAAAAAAATAATATTAAAAAGACTTGCACTAATTGCCCACAAAATTTTACCCACCTGTAAAAAATTCATGGACCGCGCCTGCTATATAGAATAGAAGTGAAAAGTGAAATTTCGTAATAGTTATTTTTAAGCGAGTGTCACAACAAATGAAGTTTTACGGATCTATTAACGCCCTGAAGTGTACCTTTTTCGGCCGCTTTTTTACTTTACGGCCGCTTTTTTACTTTACAGCCGCTTTTGCAAACAAAGTCATTATGAGGGCAGCCTACTAAACACATTTAATTTGCTTACAACAAAAACAAAATGTAATAAATGTACATTTAACATAACAATTAATAACAAATAATGCCCTAATTTATTAACTTCTTTATAACCCAACTTCTGTTTATAATACTTACTGTAAGTAATTCTGTACACATCTTTGTTACTTAATAATACACTTTTCATTTGGTTAATAAAAATTTGAATCTAATCTTCCAGATTCGTCTTTGTTTAGAAACAAAATTGTAAAAAAAAGTTGTTACGTACTTGATGAGACACTCGCTTAAAAAATTGTGTGTGCACCTCGGCCGTATGATCTTTTTTGTCCTCACCTGAAATTTGTTGGCCTCGGCTACGCCTCGGCCAGAAATTTCAGATTCGGCCAAAAACATTAACATTACGGCCTTGGTACACAAATAACTATTGTGTACCAAGGCCGTAATGTTGATCTTTTTTGGCCGAATCTGAAATTTGTGGCCGAGGCGTAGCCGAGGCCAACAAATTTCAGGTGAGGACAAAAAAGATCATACGGCCGAGGTGCACACAAAATTTTTTAAGCGAGTGTCTCATCAAGTAGGTGACAACTTTTTTTTACAATTTTGTTTCTAAACGAAGACGAAACTGGAAGATTAGATTCAAATTTTTATTAACCAAATGAAAAGTGTATTATTAAGTAACAAAGATGTCTACAGAATTACTTACAGTAAGTATTATAAACAGAAGTTGGGTTATAAAGAAGTTAATAAATTAGGGCATTATTTGTTATTAATTGTTATGTTAAATGTACATTCATTACATTTTGTTTTTGTTGTAAGCAATTTAAATGTGTCTAGTAGGCTGCCCTCATAATGACTTTGTTTGCAAAAGCGGCTGTAAAGTAAAAAAGCGGCCGTAAAGTAAAAAAGCGGCCAAAAAAGATACACTTCAGGGACGTTAATAGATCCGTAAAACTTCATTTGTTGTGACACTCGCTTAAAAAAATAATGATTAACATGATCTGTGAAAATCTCGACGAAGATTATCTCGAATCTACGCCTCTGGAGATAGTAGAAAAAGCCGCAGAAGTATCCCAAAATCTCCTTCCTTCGGTTTCAAGAGAAAGATTGTATTTAGCATGTGATGCAATGCTCCGACACAGATATGAAACGATTCGAAAAAACATCTAAAAATATACAAAAAACCCGCAGTGTCCCATTAAGTTATTTTTAATTTAAATTGGGACGCGGATATTTAAAAAACAAGCCAAGCCAAACGGAGAGCATAAGAGAAAGAATTTAATTATGACAGTATTCTATATTTTTATCAAGGACGATTAAAGAATGTTATTGCAAATGAAAATTTCTATGTCATGAAATATGGATGTTATTTTTAGAAGAAATTGTGTCAATTATTAATAACGATTAAATACTTGTAATTTTTACGTTTCTTCGAGTGACAGAAGATCAGGGTCGGGTTTTTAAGCACAACTTGAATAGGCCACGGTGTGCCTTGACTAATTTTTTCTAGAATTTATTAAAGTGGTGTGGCACAAATAATTTAAGCCCAAAATGGAAATCCTAGATCAATAGCTTGAAAAGAAAACTTGAATTTAGTAATTTTTTTTAGGTTAAGCGGCTTTATTTTATGAAAAAGAGTAGTATCAAATTTTTTAAGGCGTATTCTAGTGATGTAAGGATACGTATCCAAAAATCCGTTGGATCCGAATATTAAAAAGATCCGGATTATCCGGAACCGGCCGAGAACTTGAATACGGATTCGGAATCAAAATAAATTCGCATCGGGTGGTTACTAATGCAAAGTGCAAAGAGAAAACGGAATCGGAATCGAGTGTAAGCGAACAACACGGTCTGCGATTTGGCATATTTGATATTGTGCTTTCTCTTTCTAATGACATTTCCTAAAAAAAGATGGCATAGTTATCGGGGTAACGGGTATCATATTATGAGATGAGACCCATTGGTTAAACTAGTCCCGCCTCACCCGAACTGAATTCAAACGAGAACGGCGCGACGCGGTGCCTTCTTATCCCTAAACTTCGACTTCGACTGGTATGATACCGATACCGCATCGACCTACCTAGCCGTGTATCCGGATAGAAAATGTTTTAGTCTGTTGCATGCATACGTATAAATGATCTGTAACCGCTTTCGCGCGGGTCAAGAAATGGATTCGAATTCGGATAATGGATACGGATATTAGCTGATTCCGATTCCGTATGATTCGGATATCTAATGAATACGGATATTTACAACACTAGCGTATTCTTCTTTCAAGTCCTGAAATCAATATTTTCTTAATGTCAATATTTAATATTTTTAAATAGTTTTGATAATCCTGGAAAAAGATGAAAAAATAAGTTTTTCGGCAGTTTTTGATACCTATCTCTTAAATGGTACTTTCAAATAGGAATTCCTGATCTAAATCGATATCTTGGAAAAATCGATTTTTTCAAATGAAAATCCTAGTAAGAAATAAGAATTAGGAAATGAATAGGGAAATAGTTAAACTGCGCTGTCTAACATTTTCTAGAAAAAAAAATCAAATCTAAATCGTTCAAAACAGCGATGCCGGTCATGTCGATCGATATCTATGGACAGTTTGTTATTTCACGTTTGTTATTTTTTCGTTTAAATGTTTTCTATTTTATTAGTTTTCAGTAAATTAGTATGTCTTTCATGATGGCATTTTGAATCAAATATTTCCCCCTCCATACCCCAACTTAAAAATAAACAAAAAAATATATAATTTGAATATTTTTCATTTTTTTTTCATCTAGCTACAACTGTACAACTTATACTTAAAGAGTTTTAAATAGCATTGGTTTGGAATGAACACTGTCTACTCTCCCGGCTCCCCTTTCCCACGCCCAAATTTTTCCAAGGATCGATTTTTTGACAGATCGATCTCTTAAGGCTATCTAAATAGTGAATCGATTTCCATGATCACGATCTAAGATCGATTCGAAATATCGATTTTTTGAGATTTGGTGAATCTCTATTTTCAAATACGATGGTTTATGAATTCATTTTAAAGAATGCAATTATCTACAATTAAAAAAAATGCCTTTCTATCTACATTTGTTCAAAAGATATAGGTAACAAAAGGTTGTAAAATTCGAACAAAAAGTAATGGAATCAGAACGTTGTGACATATCTCAATTAGCCGCGGCCTGTGAAATTTTAAAGTTGTATATCTCTGTTGCTACTTACGGGACCCATACCAAGTTCAGGGGTTTTGACAGTAAGCCTAATAGGAATGTTTTGGTAAAGAATAAAATATTTTCAAACTTGCGAAAAAAAGTTGAATTTTGCCCTGGCACCCCCTGGGAAAAAATAAACACGTTTAAGTATTTATTTCTTATTTTTTCTAGAAAGATGTTACATCATTGTGTCGACATTTATTTTTAATTTCAAGAGAAAAAATATGTTAGTAGAAAGTTATAGTCATTTGATTTTTTTTAATTGTATTTTAGGTATAAAGAAATTCAAATGACTAACTTTCCACTAACATATTTTTTTTAAGTTTAAAAATTTTCGACAAAATGATGTAAAATTTGTTTAGAAAAAATAATATTAAATAAAACACCTAAACGTGTTCATTTTTTCCCAGGGTTACAACTTTTTTTGGCCATTTGCGTATTCAGATAGGTTCATTCTACTACACTGTGCCATGTTACACAAAAAAAAAATTTTTTGTCGGCCAGTGAATTGACTGCATTTTGTGAGCGCTCTACGCGGTTGGCACCGTCGCGTCGACGCGGACATACAGTTTCCGACGATCCTATCTTTGATTTTATTCCAGATTCCAGCAATTTTTTTTCCATTTTGCTTAAAATTGAGTAAACTTTTTGAAAATGATGAACAGTTTTAACCATAACTTATAATTATTGAGATATGATATACTACAACATTTTGATTCCGTAATTTTTTTGTTCGAATTTTTCAACCTTCTATTACCTATATCTTTTGAACAGATATAGATAGAGAGGCAATTTTTTTTATTTGTAGATAATTGCATTTTCTTTGAAATGAATTTATAAACCATCGTATTTGAACGTACCATTTAAGAAATAGGTACCAAAAATTGACGAAAATATAATTTTTTTTCGCCTTTTTTCAGGATTATCAAAGCTATTTAAAAATAGTAAATATTTCCACTAAAAAATATTATTTCCAGGACTTAAAAGAAGATTATGCGCCTTAACAAATTTTGATACTACTCTTTTTCATAAAATAAAGCAGCTAAATCCAAAAAAATGGTAAAATGAAGTTGTCGTTTCAAACTATTGATCTAGGATTTTCCTTTTGAGCTTAAATTACTTAGACCACACCACTTTAACACAATCTGAAAAAAAAATGGAAGTGCGAAGACCTTTGGGTTAAACTTAGTCAAGGCACATCGTGAGACCTTGGGGAAAAATTTTAGAGGAAAATTTAAATGAAAACTAGTATGTATGTTGTCATTAGTGTTAACTTATCATCAATTCTGACCACTATCCAAATTTTTTGGTTTACGTTTTTATGTAGGTTAGAGGTAAAAAATAAATAAAAGCAAAAATTTCGATAAATCAAAGAAAAATTTATTCTGAGAATCACAAAATTTTTAATTGTAAAAAAGCTAATATTGGGTACTTCCTCCTCTTTACACACACAGAATTTTCGCTACTGGAGTGACGTAAATCCCCATGTATTTCGGGAAACCCAAACACAATATCCAAAAGAGCTAAATGTGTGGGCCGGAATTTTGGGGATCCATATTGTTCGGCTGACATAACAATTTGACAGGAGACCTATATTTAAACATGTTGTAAGCTACAGTAGAGCTTCTAATTCTTGATATACTGGAAGAGAATCTGGATGAATTTGATATGGAACCAGTTTTCCAACAGGATTGTGCTCCCCCCCCCCTCCATTTGAGCAGAAACGAAAAGCTTTAGACACTGTTTACCCCGATCGTTGGGTTGGTTTTTGAGGTCTTACTGAATGGCCTATCAGGTCGCCCGATTTAGCACCCTTAGACTTTTTTTGGGCTATCTAAACTAAAAAGTGTACGTAAGAGAGCCGAACTCTCCTTTGGAGTTACAACAAAGCATAACTGCTGCCTGTCGAAATATTGATATTGGTAGATACATTTGAAAATCTTCGTGAGCAATTCTCAAATAGGTATTTTTACTGTTTGTAAGTAATCGAAGAACACTTTCAAGACCTTTTGCAGTAGAAAGGAATGTTTAGTTTCTTGTTAGTTTTTTTTTCGAACATTCAAGTGCTAAAACTTTGACACGCCGCCATTTCTTTGTTGATGCTACTAATTCTCTAAAATTCTTACACAATAATTTACTCGACAAGAATTTTAAAATGTTGAATTACACAACCCCCTTCTATTTAATTTCTTTTTCACAATGGTGCCCAGCCGCCATCTTGAATATTAAAAGTGTATAATTTATATGAAAAAGTAGTACATATTTATATTGCCGTTAAAGACTGAAGTGTGCCAATTTTTTTTTTTTGTTTACCGGTTCAAGAAAGAGGGGGACACTTTTGAGCTGCACTACATAGGAGCGGGAAAAAGTTAAATCCGGCCCTGTGTCAAATATTAATTGATTTATCTGATTCATTTTTTCTACTCTTTATAAAATCTTGTACCTGAAATAACTACTAAGGATTTCTGTTTAAAATTAATAAAGAAAACATAAGACGTAAGACTATTTCATAATAACAACACACGTGTTTAAATCTTCACTAAATTTTTATTCTTAAAACATGGTAATTGTTTCGACGCACAGTGTCTTCGTTGGATGGTTGGTATAAACTAAAAACTGTTCTTGTTCCTATTACTTGTATTAAATACTCAACAAATTTTACCTAAATTTTTACAACCTGGTGATTATGTTTCGGTAAAGTCCTGTAATTTTACAATTTTAAGTTATAGAATGAACAACAATACCGTTTTATTGCTGGTGGAATTTCCAACAAATTAGAAATTTAACATTGGGGAACTATTAAAATCCAACTGGTCATTTAGTATGTTTAATTCTTTACACTTATTTATTTCCATACTTCCTAAAAAATTTTAGTTTTACAGATTTGTTTTCTAACTGTAAAATTTCAATATTATTATCAAAACTATGTTGTTCATTATTCAAATGTAGAGCGTAATGGGAATTATTATTTTTTTTGTTATAACTAGATTTGTGTTCTTTAATTCTTTTTTCAAAACTTCTACCTGTTTGTCCTATGTAAATTTTTGGGCAACTGTCACACTTTAGTTTATGTCCACCACAATTTTGTTCTTTTTTAATTTTACTTTTGTTGTTTTTTATTAATTTACCTAATTTGTTATTCGTTTTGAAAGCAATATGTAAATGTAGTTTTTTTAAATGTATTTTGATTTTGTTGTGTTGAGTTTACCGGTATACGTGAGTGTTTTGTACCTAAGTGTAGCGTTTGATTTTGTTGTAGGATATGCTGAATTGATAGCTTTTTATATTGTTTTTTATTAATAATTTGGTCAATCATATTATTATTATAGCCATTATTTACTGCTAGTTATTTAATAATGTTTAATTCCTTCTTAATTAATTAATTTAATTTAATTAATTAATTTAATTCCTTAATTATTATAATTTAATTAATAATGGATCTTTATCCTGTAAAGGCTACATCAATTCAATATAAGACATAAGATATAATATCAATTTAAGTACTTGAGAATTATAGTAATTAATTATTATCAATGAGCTAATTATTATAAAATAATTAATAATCCGATTTTTTTTAATAATCAGTATCATCCGAATATGAAAATCACGATTCAGATCATAGCAGAAATCGGCGATTTCTGGAAATTCAAAAAGAGAGGAATAGAATTTTAACTAGCAAACAGTAGAAATTTAAACATGGATAACTATATTGGATGAACTGCGAGCTAGTTTTTTGGTTCTGAAAATAATTAAACATGTAATAAAATAACATGCGCCAAGAAAATAAACTAGCTTAAATTAATTATAAATTGGGATATGCTAAAATTAAAAAGCATACCTATGTATACAAGTGAAGACTAAAAAGCGTAAGAATCGTCAACAGCGCGATTTGCTCCTCGCAACAGCAGAAGTGATACCAATAATGAGTATTAATGAGTAAACTTGGCCACTTTCGGTCTGTTACCAGAGGCGTCGATGCCGAAAATTAAGTACGTACGTATACGTTATTAGACAAAAATAATTTATTTCATGGGCGTTGCCCTGCTTGTATGAAATTGAAGTGAGAGTTCAATTAAAAAACGGTCACGTGCGAGTTCGACTCGCGCATACAGGGTTCCGTACCACATACAATATTGTGAATTTCTCACAGAACGCAAAATTCTCAATACCTATGGCATCGTCGAAAGATATTCTAAATAGTATAGCCCCTTGCTTATCGCGCTGTAAATCCCCCCTCTACCGTTGCTCGCCTCTCGCCTAAGCCCGTTCTCGATTCCTGGCAAAACCAGGCGCAGCTTACACTGGGTAGTTGTGAACAGTGTTGCCATTTGGGGCGACAAGTCGCCAAAATGAAGACTTTTTGTCTCTATGAGAGTGTGGCGGCGATTTTCAATAAAAAGCTTATTTTTGGCGACTTTCTACAGGTGAAAAAATTGAATATACACGTTGTATACAATACGTAGGAAGAAACAACGTCACAATAATAATCATTATTTCACCGAGGGATTTCTCAAAGAGAATATCTGAACGCGCCACGAACTGTACGTCAAATTTTGGGGATTCCACCAAGCTTGTTCCACAAAAACATTTTTTTTCTTTGGTATTGACCATTGACTTTTATATATAGACCCCTACACCTGACAGCGTGCGCAAACAAAAGTTACAGTACCAGGGTGAAATATTGTGTTTGTACGCACGACCACCGGTCATATTTCTCTAGCCAGATCGGCGAGGGGCATGCGCACAACTCGCTTGTTGTCATCTACTACACGGTTTGCATAACCAGCTGGAAAACAATCAGCAAACCCTTTTATGTTCCTTGACAATCAGAGTGGGATCGACCATCACAGCTGACAAATTTTGCAGTGCGCATGCCCATGGCCGATCAGCTTTGTTTACATGCGCAAGGCCAGAAATTTGCCACTTTCGCGATTATTGTTTGCGGGTCCATATTACAAATCAATGGTATTGACAGATTTCTAACCCCAATATCTCAAAAAAGCTGTGGCGACAAAGTGGCGACTTTTCATACTGGTCGATGGCGACTTTTTGCTTTGTTACTCTGGCAACACTGGTTGTGAAATTCGTGTCGCTAAAAGTGAAGTACCGAGTGCGCCAAATAAAATTTAGTTTTTTTAATGGCGTCTTATCCTTGGTATTGTAGTGTCGATGGGCGTAATATTAGTGATCGTAATAATGTTTCATTTTTTCGATGCCCTAAGGATCCTGAATGGTAGGACAAAAAAAGTGTGTAACTTTTATAGAGTTCACATTTTTTATCTATTAGATCTGAAGGTTATTTTTTCACTTGCACCAAGTATATTTATTTAACAGATTGTCACCTGTGACTTGTTGACAAAATATAATATTATTTTCATTTCATTTGCCTTTTCCATCAGTTACCTGAGTCTGAAGTCTGACCCCGATTTTTCTCCGGTCTCTAATGTTAAATACGTAGTTGGAGCTTTAGTATTAGAGATATATTCTTTAAAATGGATGGGTTCGAATGTATACACCAAAGTACTCAATAGCGGCTGGTGAAATTTCAAAGTTGTATATCTCCCTTCATACTTACAGGACTCGTACCAAATTTAGGGGCTTTAATATTGGGCCCACTGGGAATGTTTTGGTAAAGAAAAAAAAAAGAATTTTGTAATTTGCGAAAAAAAGTTCAATATTTGCAGTGCCCCCATGGGAAAAAATGAACGCGTTTAGGTATTTTATTTATTTTTTCTAAACAAATTTTACATCATTTTATCGACAGTTTTTAAATTTTAAGAGATAGAAATGTGTTAGTAGAAAGTTATAGTCATTTAAATTTTTGCAAAACTAAAAATTCAAAAAATATGCGGTATAATAATTTTACTCCATCGCAAATTTTGAATCCTTATTTCACCCCCTTAGGGGTTGATTTAATAAAAACTGTAGAACACGTGTTTAAACATTTATTTTTGAGAGTACATCTATGAAGTTTCGAGTTAATAGGACCAACTAATATTTTTTCTACATACAAAGTTTGAACCCCTGTTTCACCCCTTAGGGGTTGAATTTTGAAAAACCCCTCCTTAGTGCATGCCTACGGTATATAAGAAACCTCTGTGCATAATTTCAAGTTTCTAGACACAGCGGCGTGGGCTGTGCGTTGATACGTCAGTCAATCAGTCAGTCACTCAGTCAGTTAGTCAGTCAGTTTCTTCTTTTGTATATTATAGAGATTATGCACTCTCCATTTTTCCTAAGAAACTAGCAATAACCGCTCGGCCTATTTCTGACATCATCATTTTGTGTAACATCAATTTATTTGTTTCCATTAAAGATTTTAACCGAGATTTTAACCTTCAACAAACTTTTTCAACCATGAATTTTTAATGGAAATAGTAAACATTACTTTCCAACATTCCAAAGGGCCTATTTAAAATTCCGCTGACAACGCTCGGTAATTTTAAACTTCTGGAATTATTCTGCGATCCATTAAAGTTTCCAAGGACTTTGGTTTCCATGAAGGTTTCCATTTGGGAGGGAGCGTTTCGATAACATTTACCTAATCAGTTAATCAAGATGCAAAAGTGAAAAGACCAGATGAGTGTGCGTTTGCTTTGTTTTTGTTTTTGCCCCCCTCTCCAGAGAAAGTATATTGATTTTTTAGAACTTCACCTTTTGGACTCTATAGATAACGGAAAACATGGTTTCTCATGTCCGTCAGTCTGTTTGTCTTGACAAAAAATAAAATTGTGCGTATAAATTAAGGTTTACCCTGGCTCGAAACCAGTTACACTTTCGGCGAAATATATACAGGACGAGCACCTTAGAGAAATTAATTTGTGTTCTTTGTTGCTTGAGTGCTTTATCTCAACAACTGTTTATTTTACAAAGATTATATTGTGTATACAGGGTGTATAGCTAAGGCTGTTACCTATACCGACGGTAAAAGAATGACACTTTTGATCTCTTAGGCCCTAAATACAGGGAAGACAACTAAAGAAAAAATAAATTTTGTCTGGTTTTGCTATAATTCAAGCACTGAGACAAATAAAGGGTATCCTCCCCCACTTCGGGATTTAATTATTAAATAAAATTAACAATTTTATCAATAAGTAGAGACATGCCACAATGAAGAAGAATTTAATTTACTTTTACCAGAGGCTATAAAGAATGTAGACAGACACTCGAATACACCGAAAAGCCCGTCTCCCTTGAGACATTTGATGGCTTTATGGTTTAAAAGTTTGTTTGTCCACCATTATATATACATGCAGATACATAGTATACATACATATTTATATAATAGTAGACAAACAAACTTTTAAACCATAAACCAGTAAACCCACCAAGTGTCTCAAGGGAGACCCGCTTTTCGTTGCACGGCAGTGTTCGTCTAGGTATTATTTAGTCTATGCTTTAGTCTATGTCTCCCGACCTCACCACACAGGACTTTTATTTGTGGCAATACCTCAAAAATAAAGTTTATGTTGATAGACCGGTCACTTTGCAAGAGTTAAAACAAAAAGTACTGGAAGAAATTAATGGAATATCATCTGAGATGTGTTTAACAGTTTTTGATCACATGAAGACGGCATTGCGAGAGTGTTTTGACCGAACTGGAAGGCACTTCGACAATATAATTTTTAAAATATAAAATCTGCATATATTCTGTGCATTTTTGCCGTAATAAATTATTTTTAAAACTTCAAGAAAATTTTTAATTGGCCTTCTGTATTCTATAAATCTGCGATTGGCTAACAACTACCGAAATATTACGCCAGTTACATATTTGTTCGATTCTTCACATTAGTTGGACTAGGCCTTATGGGAATGATTATATTAATTATCAAGAACGCCGACCCGATATTAAGTTGAGAAAAGCGAGAGTCAAAGAAGATTCTTCTAGTTATTGTGAAAGAAGTATCAAAGCGCTCTAGAAAAGTTTGGTTTCAGCTTAAAGCTGTACAATAGTACAAAGTATGTCTATCCTTCTAGAGTTAAGACTTTCAACATTTACAATTATTAGAAATTGATAAACTACTTGGTGTGTTCAATTTAACAATTTTTATCGCCTCTTTGACTCTCACAAACGTCACTGTTCGCAGATATTCTGAATTATAGATCCATTTTGCATTATGTAATATATCGGAGAATAGGGATTTTTTCTAAATCACATTATTATAATTGTTTATCTGAATAAAAATATTTATTCCTTTTTGCTAACGTTTCTTTATTCATTTAAAAACTTTTGCTCCAATCCTATTATTGCTAATTATTCGTTAGACGGGCAGCAAGTATTGAGTATAGTTTCTTAGAGGAGTAGGAAACCATTTTAAGTACATAGTATAAAATAAGAAGGTTGACGTGGCTATGCTGACACTGTGAATGTTTTGCTTAATTAAAACCAGATTTTTACAAATGCCGTTTATGTTCGGTAAAAGTAAAAACATCAGATCTTTTTCTATAAAATCATAAACCTCACCAAAGTCAAAATATTCTTTTGGGTAGATACCTAAGTATTTTACCAGATTAGAAATTTATTTTTGAATTGATTCTGTTTGATTGATATCTGTTTCAGTGATAACTTTTATACTACTTTTATTAGGATCCACCCACGCGAACTACGTCCACTTATAAACAGCATTCAGCATTGCCACAATGAAAAAACTATACTTATTATTTTCGTTTTAGTACATCAGAATAAGCTTGTTTTTAAAAACTATTTTTTACATAAGACTTTATTCTGATGGACTTTCGCCAACACGGATAGAAAGAAATCTGATTCCTCCTGATCGCAATGATTAACAGGAAAGAAAAGACGAGTATTTCAATTGATAGAATATATTCTGGTATAAACTGCCTATATGGAACTGACCAATGCAATGGGATGAATTCTTGTTCAGTTGTTTTTTCTGTCATCATTCTCAATTCAAATTCGATAGATCATAGTGTCACTTGAAAGTAAAAATAGTTTCTGTATATTTTGGTTTTAATCAAAAACGACACTCTGTTACTGTTAAAATTAGATACATTAGATACAATCAAAACTGCCCCCCAACCCCAGAGGCGGAGGAAGATTTTTATATTTACTTTCATAATGATTTTATATTTATGTTCTGTATAAGTAAAACTTCTCCACCAAAAATAATTATATTTCAGGTCCAGTCCTCAATATTACATAATTGTAGTACGTGTTCTCTCCGCTTTCGAGCACAAGGTTTAAAGTAAAATTTAAAAAATCCGGCCCTGTTCACCCAGCTGGGACCTCCGTCGCGCCCCGGTTACATCTCATTGTGTTTTTTGTGCTTCGAGCAAGAGGTTCGTTGCTGTCTTGCGCGTTCTCACACGTGAACGCTGTTCGCTAGTTTGTCGTTTTCGCTACGAAAACGGTAAGTAAGGTGATATTTTAATCAACCTAAACATTTTCAGCCTTCTCTTGCAGTGTAGGTAATGGGGAAGTCGAAAAAATAAGAGGAGCTCCTCGTCAAATAATTCTGATAAGGAAGGTAAGAATTTGCAATGTTGCCACGTGTAGTGGCGATGTCTCTAACAATGACGGCGGCGCGTGCAGCACTGTTTTCGTCATTGAGGTGGATGCATGTACCGACTACGAGTAAACAGTGACGGCGGCGCGTGAAGCGCTGTTTTGGTCATTGGCGGTACACACCCAAGTGAGTCGACAGACAAAGAATTTGCAACGTTGCCACGTGTAGTGGCGATGTCTCTAACAATGACGGCGGCGTGTGCAGCGCTGTTTTGGTCATTGAGGTGGATGCATGTAGCGACTACGAGTAAACAGTGATGACGGCGCGTGTAGCGCTGTTTTGGTCATTGGCGGTACACACCCAAGTGAGTCGACAGACAAAGAATTTGCAACGTTGCCACGTGTAGTGGCGATGTCTCTAGCAATGACGGCGGCGCGTGCAGCGCTGTTTTGGTCATTGAGGTGAATGCATGTAGCGACTACGAGTAAACAGTGATGGCGGCGCGTGTAGCGCTGTTTTGGTCATTGAGATGGATGCATGTAGCGTCTACGAGTAATCGAGTAGAAGCCGGCGGTACACACCCAAGAGAATCGACAGACACAGAATTGCAGCATTGCCACGTGCAGTGGCAGATGTCTGTAACAATTACGACGGCGCGTGCAGTGCTGTTTCGGTCATTGAGGCGGATGCATGTAGCGCATATAATGGCAGTCACAATCTGGATGAACTTCAAGTTCATAATGATAATCATTCTGCCGCCATTGCCAGATGACGTTTTAAAAATTCTGGGTGATTATCCGGAAAAAGATCAAAATAACTGCTTCTCACTGCATGAGCAGCTAGTATCTAGGTGGCTAGCCATTCTCGCGAATGGTTAAAAAAAAAAAAAAAAAAAAAAAAAAAAGAGTGGTTGTAAAAGCCTTTTAACAAGATGATATTCCTTCCAATTTAACAAATTTAAGTCCTAAACTGAATCCGGAAAGCAAAGCGGCTTTGTTAAAACCGAGTCTTACTATACTGTCTTAAATAACAAAAAAAAAATATATATACCTATATATTTTTTATTAAAAAAAAAAAAAAAAAAAAAAAGTTTTAATAGTTGATTTTTAACCAGTTTATTGAATTCAGGTAGGATTTTTACAATCCTGTTCCACCGCGTGTCTGTAACACGAACAAATTTGGGGGTACCATATTCCAAAAAAATATGAAAGACCTCGCAGACAAATGTATGCCAGGTGAGTTTTTGTTTGGAACTGACTTACATGAAAAACTAAACGCTTTTTAAACACTTGAGAGTGTTAGAAAAGAATTAAAGCTGACAAGTTCAACTAAATATGTTTCCTCTGTCAGGAGACAAAACAAGGGAGGGGGGAGTCAGGCACTAACCCTCTCCAATAAAGTTGTTCCTGGTTCCAGTCGAGCGTTAAACTTTCATCGCCCGGTCCGTCCAGTGGGGGAGACCGGATTACCACATAGGCTACAAACCTCCAGCAGGTATCGTCGGGACAGTCAGAAGGAAAATCATTGGGGCAAATTTAAGGACAATAGGAGGCGGAACTAGAAACTTAAAAAAAAAAAAAAAAGTCGGTCTTGCAGGTCGCTTACAATTTTTTTTACAAACAATGGTTGGCCTTGGCGGCAAACCTAGTTATATTAGGCTGGTTACAAGGTTATTTTATAAATTTACCTACTAAGTTACAACCTCCTAATCTAAAAAATATTTCCTTTAGGGAAAAACAACAAATCTAAGTTGAAATAAACTTAAAAAAAAAAAAAAAAAACGAAAACGGTAGAAGATCATTATTTATTTTAATCCTAAAGAGGTTAAATAAATACATAAGTGCCCTTCATTTTAAAATGGAGGATGCTAGGACCGCAAGTAAACTAATTCAATGTGGCAACTACGCAGCAACAATAGATTTATCAGACGCATACTATTTAATACATTTTACGATATTTTTGTTAACCTGTTTAGGGTTTATTATAAACAACGAAAAAAAAAAAAAAAAAAAAGAAAATGGGCTATCTTCCAGAATTACATGCAAATTTCTAGGATTAATTTTTAATTCTATAGAGTCGACTATGGAATTACCATCCGCAAAATGGGGAAAAAATACGAAGTAGTTACAGTATTTTATGACTCGTAAAACTTGTAACATTATAAAATTTGTTCAGTTTACTAGAGTTGGGAGATATAGTGATTTTTCGATAACTGTTAGAACAGCGTTAGGGATTTAAAAATAGTGATTTTAAAATCACCGTTAAAAATAACGGCTATTCTTCACTACAGCGATTTTTATTTTTAAGGCGAGAAGGAGCAGCATAGCAAAGTTGCTTTAACGAGACTGATATTCAGTATAAATATTGAATAATGCAGCTATAATTGGAAGTAAAGTTATAACTTGTTAACATTCGCCTGTCCACCTATCAGGTACGGTTGGTTATATACCAAAACTTTAGAGCGCGCTAAGTATTTGGCATTAAACTTAAATAACGGCAACTACAATGCTTCGATGCCAATTTCCAACAACGTGCTAACAGTTTTGGATTTGTGGTTGATAAAAGTCGTTACATCAAAAAATGATTTTGATAAAGATTGTTTTCACCTAGAAATTTACACATGCCAGCTTGTCGGGCTGGGGTGCCTTTTGTCAAGGCGAAAGTGCTTATGGTTGATGGAAAACATACTCCTTACATACGCTCAAATGAAAATTGGCAAAGCGGACCAAGCGTCTCGTGTACTACCCACTAAGACAGAATGGTCCTTAGATACTGATGCTTTTAATTGGAGGCAACTTGGAGAACCAGAAATAGATATTTTTGCTTTACTAAATAATCATAAATGTAAAAGATATATTTCATTTTTAAATGACCATGGAATGGATGCATTTATCATATTTTGGGGGAACTTGCTCTTTTACGCATTTCCGCAATTTTCAATGATGCTGCGGGTATTACAAAAAATTGTTACCAACGAAGCAAGCGGTATCCTAATAGTTCCCTTTTGACAATCGCAGTCTTGGTACCCATTGTCTGTAAAGTTAATCGTAGGCCAACCTCTTATATTTGGACCTAGCGATAACATTTTGTATTGCCCTTTTAGCAAGAAGATACACCCCTTATCCAAGAATCCTACCCTGGTAGCAGCCAGATTATCCGGGAGGCCTTTAAAAGAAAGGGAATTCCCGCAAATGCCATAAATACAATGGTAAGGTCTTTAAGTGAAAACACTATAAAACAATACAATACAACCTTTAGGTTTTGGTGAAATTATTGCCAAGCTAAGGATTTTTCGCCTTTGGATTGCGAAATAGCAGACGTTAGATTTTATCAGTCTGTCAAGGCTTGTTGGAATCTAGCAATAATATTTTTGGCTCTTTTAATTCTCACCGCGCAGCCCTTTCTTACTTTTGTCCAAAAACTTAGGAGAGAATGCTCAACTTAAGCGCTTTATAAAAGGCATACCTATTTAGACTAAGGCATCCGAAACCGAAATATAATTACACTTGGGACCCTCAAAAATTTTTACAGGAAACACCTGATACTACTTTACAAATGCTCTCTTGCAAACTAGTAACTCTGTTAGCTCTTGCCACGGGGCAGCGAATACAAATGCTATCCCTTATTAAATGCTCAAATATAAAATTTTCTGATTCGCTTTTGACCACATTCATTCCAGATTTAATTAAAACCTCAAGGCCGAATACATATCAGACTTGCCTAAAGTTACCATATTTCTCAGAAAATCCAAGGCTATGCGGGGCATCCTTTAAAAAAAAAAAAACAGTACTTAATTGCAACTAAAACATTAAGGCAACCAAGCTGCGATAATCTGTTAACACTTACAACAAGCCGCATGGGGTAGCCTGTAAACAGACGCTGAGCCGTTGGGTCACAAAACACCCTTGCAGAAGTAGGTGCGGATACCGCGATGTTTACAGCTCACTCTACCAGGCATGCATCCACTTCATTGGCCTTAAGAGAGGGTGTCTCGGTGGACGTTATCCGGAAATCAACAGGTTGGAGCGAAAGTTCTGATACCCTGGCCAAATTTTATAACCGGCCTTTAATCAAATCAGATAACTCCGTTAAGCCGATTTTAAACTTAGACCCGAGAATAAATAAACTGCTTAGACTTAATAAAGACAGAGTTAATAGCTTGATTTGACTTTATTTGAATAGGCATTTTTGATGCATTAAATATATTTACTGGTACTTTTATTACATTAACGGTAAAAAATAAATAAACCCTTATTGGAGAATAATTTACTTGTTTTTACGTGACATAGTGACAACCTTATAAAAAGTGTACACACTTAAATGTTTTATAGCAACCATCAGTCTTTAAACATCTACAATTATGTAATATTGAGGACTGGACCTGAAATATAATTTATCGATCAAAGGAACTTACCTGTGAAGTTCGATCGTAATTATATGAAGGTCCAGTCCGAAAATATTACAACCCGCCCTCCCGGAGCCCAGGGTTGCCAGTAAAACATCCAACAGGTACTTTAAACCAATGAGATGTAACCGGGGCGCGACGGAGGTCCCAGCTGGGTGAACAGGGCCGGATTTTTTAAATTTTACTTTAAACCTTGTGCTCGAAAGCGGAGAGAACACGTACTACAATTATGTAATATTTTCGGACTGGACCTTCATATAATTACGATCGAACTTCACAGGTAAGTTCCTTTGATCGATAAATTATTATTGTCTTTCTTAACTGCCCTTGTCTGGCGAGATATCTGAAAACTTTCTAAAACTCTTTATAAAACATACAGTTTTCCCTTTTCGTTTATTATCAAGTGGCAAGGGCAAAGTTCATTATAAAACAGAAACTTTTCTGTCGGCACTTTGATCCTTATTTTAAAAAACGAAAAGATTACTAAAAAGCGGGAAATGGCAAGTGGAAAATGGAAAAGTACTTAAAAGAAGTAATTCTTAAAGTTTTCTTTTTAGAAATATTGTATTTCAAAAATGTTAAGAATGGGCTTGCTCAGTCATTTCGCGTTCTCGGTAAATAACGTAAGATCAAAAAAGAACGTCCTCAAAATGTGCAGTGGAATCAAATCAATCATCCATGTCTTGAGTTAGTACTCTTGAAAGGTAATATAGGTAAAAGGTATAGGTGAATGAAAACTAAAACTGTCAAGTTCTGAAGTTTTTATTTTTTAGAAAATTACATTATTGTCATTGTCATTGCATAATACAGAATTAAAAAAACATATGCAACAAAGAACCTAATATCAGCCAGATTATCGAACGCTAGTCCGGTCTAATTTGACAACCAAAAGTTTTAAACTGACAAGTGTAAGAATAAGACAACGAAATTTTTTCTATGAATTTATTTATGAGCTTTTTCGCGATTTTTATAAAGAAATGGGTAAGTTTAGTACGTACTTTCGACAATAATAGATCTAAATTCATTACAGCAATTCGTTCCAAGATGAAAGTCATTTGAAAATCAAGCAAATCACAGATATATCAAAATAATTCATAAGTTTTTAATGACGCCTTGTTAACAACGACAGAACAAAACCTGTCAAAACATAACTGATCAACTATAAGACCTTAATTTAAACCAGTACTAAATCTTAAACCCTCTTAGTGAATCTGAACGTTTAAATTTAAACTAAATAACAGACGTGTCCACGTTCTACTTCCAAACATGTCCTCATTCTTCTTTCTACAGCAACAAAAACATTGGTGAGCACTTGGGGGGAGTTGTTAATCTCCTGAAATTTATTTGTAATTCGAGCTCGTAACCCCCGAGTGCACCGACGGTTTAAGTTAACATTTAGCGTTAAGTGATACTCAAAACTGAGATCTTTGTTGCACAGAATTTAAGGTTGACTTACTTCTCTCTTAAAGCCAATTTAACTAAGCCCCCGATTTCGAAGGCAGCGAGCCCTTAACAAAAAGGTGTGACGTATCGTAACTGATGGCTGACAAAAGTAAGAACAAAACTTGGTGTTTGCATTTTTTTCTCGTTGTTGTAAAAATAAAATCTCTTTACAATCACCTAATATATGTATGTACAAGTAAAAATGAATATTTATGAAGAAGATTTAGATTTTCTTGAATTAATAGAATACCTACGGTTTCCCAAAAAAAAATTACGAGACAAAGAACTATTTTTAACAAATCGACAATTTGACTTTTTTTATACGCTTTAAACTTTACAAAGAAACTTTGATGCTATTTATTTTCCGTCCTGAAACTGTTTTGCCATTTACAATATCTGTAATCAAATCTTTTGATAGATCATAATTTTTCTGCGGAGGAGCCCTCCGCCCGACTCCGCCGGTCACAAAGATATCTTTCCTCTCGCCAGCTTTTTCTTTTCGTTATTATTTCTTTTTATTTTTATAAAACTTTTTAATGATTCTGAACTGCTTTCATAGAACTTGAGGGAAAGTGCATTAAATAAAAAATTATCGCAAAATGGAAACTGAAGACCGTTACCATTTTCCAAGCTATTTTCTTTTCCTCTAACGATGCAGCGTCAGTTTTTTTGTTCTCTGCCCCATGTTTATATTTATAAACTAAATTAAACGGAACACTTTTTTCCCTGGAGTCAAAATTAGCACTTTGCTGACGTATTTTTCTTTTCCATTTCCTTTTTCATAAAATACTTCCAAACACCTAGAGAATTTAAAAAAAATTTGGAACATCGAACAATATAAATATTGACAGCGAAGCAAAACATAACCTTCTTAAATAACGCCACGCGCAACAGAAAAACGATTTCCTACGTCCCATCTTTGTCTGTTGTTAGGTGTACAACAAGGATAGAATGACTGGCGTATTTCAGATCCATAAAAATTATATTATAAAATTATACCATAAAATAAACTCTCTTTCTGGAACGCCCTTCTTCGAATCATAACTAAGCTGGAGGGGTTTTGTGACGGTGCAACGAAATTCATATTTGTCTTTGTTATATTAAAGTTCGACTTAACTACTCTGCACTTAGGAATAAGTCCGTGCATTCGGGGGTTAGAATCAATCACGCACGTCTTGAACTAGTACTCTTGAAAGGTAATATAGGTAAAATGTATAGGTGAATGAAAACTAAAACTGTCAAGTTCTGAAGTTTTTATTTTTTAGAAAATTGCATTATTGTCATCGTCATTGCATAATACAGAATTAAAAAAAAACATTTGCAACAAAAATCCTAAAAATTGTAAATTTAAACTAAATGAGAGACGTGTCCACCTTCTACTTCCAAACATGTCCTCATTCTTCTTCTTACAGCATCAAAAACATTGGTGAGCACTTGGGGGGAGTTGTTAATCTGCTGAAATTTATTTGTAATTCTAGCCCGTAAGTCTTCTAAATTTTCACAAGGAGTTTTTAATGTGTGGCCATAAAAGAAAGTCGCACGGCGTTAGATCGCAGGATCGTGGTGGTCACCTAACTAGCATATTACGACTAATGATTCGGTCTTCGAATAATTCTTCAAAAAAGTTAAATTATCAAGAGTTACATGAATTGGTGCGCCGTCCTGCTGGAAGTAACCTTCTTGCGACTCCTCATCGTGTAATGCGTTTTCAAAATTTTCTAAAATTTCATTACGGTATCACGCCGAATTGAGAGTCCCTTCAAAAAAAATCGGTCCAATTAACCTTCTTTTCGATATGGCCGTCCACACGCCCACTTTCTGTGAATGCAGATGCTTCTCTATAAAGAAATGTGGATTTTCAGAACTTCACATTCTCATTTGTTGAGAATTTATATAACCAGAGAGGTAAAACCATGCCTTCTCAGTAAAAAAGGTGATTCAAATACGTTTTCATTATTATAAAAATTACCCATAAACCACTCTGAAAATTGCATTCGTTGCGGTTAGTTTTTTGGTAACAATTCTTGGACTGAGCGTAGACGATAAGCGTGCATATGCAGGTCACATATCAGGATTGTATTGCAGGTTCCGTAGGATATATGTATTTACTTGTTGGTTTAAACACCGAATAGGGGTTTGTGGGTGTTCATTAACAATTGGCCTCAATTCTTCTACTTTTTGTGCAGTGCAAACTTTAGGTCTCCCACTGCCTTCCTTTCTATTCACACTTCCTGTTTCTCTAAACAAAGCTACAGATCTACTCAAAACTTGTCGAAACTGGTCGAAATCCATAACTATATGTGGAAATTATGTTTGAAAATCCTGAATGGCGTCCCGTATTGAATAAACCCACTGGTCATCTACCCTTCTACCATTTCTAAAGTAATTTTCGATCATAAAAGCTTTTTGTTCTACCGTGATTACCATATTATTATTTAATATTCTTAAATAAAAACATCAGAACTTGACAGTTCTATTTTTCATTCACCTTTTTATCTACGTTACCTTTCAAGAGAGAGACATGCGTGATTGATTCCACAGCATACTTTGAGGACTTTTTTTATCTTACGTTATGTATTATTGCACAATCAGTCAATCGAATCACTTAAGAAATTACGTCGCACAGCTCAGCGATCCGTAGACAAGAATGTAAATATTGATCCTTTATTATAGATGTAATTACCAGCTAATAGAGTAATAAACATTCCAGTTAAGGGTTTTCAAGAAATCCTAATTAGAATTACCCGTAAGTTACCTATTTTATCAGTTGCAATTTTGCTTGAGCTGTGGACAGTTGTTTTTTTTTTTTGAAAGTGTTGTATTTGTGGTATTTTAACAATGGAGAACGTTAATACAGGTATGTTAGCTTTATAAAAATATTATACTTACATGATTATTTGAGACCTGGCAACTTTAACGTATTATATTTTAGAAGAGTGTAAAATTTAATTATTGGTGATATTTTTGAAACTTCTGTAAGCTTTACAAAAAGTATATAAGAGTATATCAGCAATTTGTTGCTATTTTGTAGCAAATTTTGCATTGATTGCCTCGATTAAGCTTAACCCAAAGGTCTTCCCACTTCCATTTTTTTTTTCAGATTGTATTAAAGTGGCGTGGTCTAGGTAATTTAAGCCCAAAATGAAAATCCTAGAACAATAGTTTGAAAAGAAAACTTGATTTTGCCATTTTTTTTAGATTAAGCGGCTTTATTTTATGAAAAAGGGTATATAGTATGAAAGTTTTTTAAGGCGTATAATATTTTTCAAGTCCTGGAAGCAATATCTTCTTAGCGAAAATATTTAGTATTTTTAAATGGCTTTGATAATCCTAAAAAAAGATTAAAAAATTAGTTTTTCGTCACTTTTTGATACCTATCTCTTAAATGGTACGTTCAAATACGATGATTTATGAATTCATTTTACAGGTAATGCAATTATCTACAAATCAAAAAAAAGTTTCCTCTCTATCTACATCTGTTCAAAAGATATAGGTAATAGAAGGTTGAAAAATTGGAACAAAAAATTATGGAACCAGAATGTTGTGATTTATCTCAATAATTATAAGTTATGGTTAAAACTGTTCATCATTTTCAAAAAGTTGACTCAATTTCAAGCAAAATAAAAAAAAATTATCTTTTATCTGGAATAAAACCAAAGATGCGTCGGAAAATATATGTCCGCGCCGACGCGACAATGCCAACCGCGTAGAGCGCTATGACGAAATGCATTTAACAGCTGTATTAAGTTTTTTTCGAGTTTTACTTAGTGGAAATTTAAAATTAATCCCTTTTAATTTAATTTCCTTTAAATGAATTATTTTCAATGTATCAATTTGTCCTATATAAACAAGGGTTCTAAAACACTTCTTTTTCGAGATACAGGGTCTTTAATATTTCCTTTTTTAAATGTTTATTTTTAATTTCCACGCCAGTATGTAATCAAAGGGTACCTACCTTTACGTGTAAAAATTTATTTTCTAAAGGACTTGCCTCAGTGGCGTGCGTGCGGTAAATCTTTATTTTTAGCGAAAAAAATGGCGCGGCACTGTTTTTTTTGCAAAATTGATATTATTTTCTTGAAGTCCAATTAATTCTGCGTGAAAACTGTCCCTTAAGTTTATTTGTTCTAACGCGACGTTTTCGAGATAAAAATTAATTTATTTCTACAATAAAAACAAATAATAAAGATGATTTTTTAAATATTTTTTGTTTAGGAAACACTGCATTTTGATTTTAGTTTATAGTAGATGCTGGAAATGGCTTCTCCGTGATTCAACACATGCTCTAAATCGTCTTCGCATATTTCTCCTAACTCTTCGGAATACTTGAGGTGTGAAAATATTAAACACCCTGTATCTCAAAAAAGAAGCGTTTAAGGATCCATGTCTATATAAACTTATTTTCATATTTTTAGATGTAGAATGTAGAAAATGAATTCATAAACCATCGTATTTGAACGTACCATTTAAGAGATAGGTACCAAAAAGTGGGGAAAAACTCATTTTTTCATCTTTTTTAGGATTATCAAAGCCATTTGAAAATGTTAAATAGTTTTACTAAGAAAATATTGTTACCAATACTTGAAAGAGGATTATACGCCTTAAAAATTTTTGATACTACTGTCCTTCGTAAAATAAAGCCGCTTAACCTAAAAAAAATTGGTAAAACCAATTTTTCTTTTCAAACTATTGTTCTAGGATTTTCATTTTGGGCTTAAATTACTTAAGACACACCACTTTAACAAAATCTGAAAAAAAAATGGAAGTGGGAAGACCTTTGGGTTAAACTTGGTCGAAGCACACCCTCAACATAATTTTCTCAGGCTCAGGTCGACCTCTGACTGCGGTGGCGGCAACAGGTGAAGCCAAATTGAGTGTAGTAAAACAATTAATTATGAACTCATATAGTGTCCTAAATCTGACGAACCAAAACTAGTAAATATTATGAAATTCGTGTGTGCCAGCTTGAAATCAAAGTCAAAGTGGACAAAATGCTCGCGTTGGAAATCCTATTTAAAAAAAATAAGGTGGTTTTGTGACCTCGACGGTTTGTGTTCCTCAAGAGTTAACGGCTTCTGCTATTACCTGTTCGAATACTCTAATATAGGGCCGTGGTCATCATGTGAAAGAGTTCGCGGTAGCGATGGGAGAATCGAATGATTTTCATAATCGAATCTTTTGTATTCGAATACTTTTGAGAATGATTGATTATTCGAATACAAAGAATCGAATTATTTATATTCCGAATTCTGCTATATCGAAAAATCGAAGGTGACTAATACTTTTTACTTTCTTATAGGTCGGCACGTTTGCAGTCTCGGCACTCGTCAAGTGTGCAGGTGCACCGCCACCGCAGCGCCGTTTGTTATTTTGTATTTACCCACTTTACGTTGTTTTTTGGATTTTATGTAACAAAGTTTATTAAAGTTTTTTTGATTTATCAAACTCATTACGTTTTAATACTTTCACGGAAAAAAATTAGTCTTCAATTCAAGCCTATTATTTTTGAGTTTAAGTTACGATTAGTTCCCATAGTGGCAAAACGATCGTAATTTTACATTAAAACTATCATGTGTTCGAAGAACAAAACCACCTTCCTTTTCAGTCAAAAGTATCGTTATTTATAACTATAACCAAAATTATAGAGTTTTCCCTTTAAAAAGTCTGTAGGTATCTCGAAACAAAACGTTGCTTGTTCTTATGTTAATGCCACGGTGATTTATACCAAAAATAACTAAATTTTATTTCAAAACTAAGTATTTTTCTTTTAATGTTTAAGTAATTTGAAATCAAGGTGAGATATTTTCAAAATTAGCTCATGCTTCTTTCATTTAAAATTAGGTCATTTTGAAACAAAATTACGCTACTTTTCATTTAAAAATATTTTTTCTAATTTTGACATTTAAAGTGACACTTTGTAAAACTGATTGACGTTATGAAACGTCTTACTTTTTGTAACTAGTTACATAAAGTAAAATTTTATGCAATTGGTGACGAAAAATGTATTTCAAAATTAGTGACAAAAAGAATTATTCTATTTATTAAACTGTTATAATACACGATAACAACATAAATTATAAATTAATTAATTATTATTAATACACGATAACAACATAAATTATAAATTAATTAATTATTATAAATATTGATAACACAATTATTGCAATTATTTAAATTAATTCCCGACGACATACTTTTTTCATTGCTCGAACTTGCTGTTATTTGGGAGACGACGCACGTTGCATTAGATGTTTTACCAAATATTTCTTGCGCTATAAGTTTTTTATTATTCATGGAATTTTCAACATATCCCTCCGCAACAGAGCTAGATTTCCAACCTCCGTGCCTCTTTAATTTTAAAATATCAGCGCCACTGTCTGCTAGGAAAGTGGCAGAGCTTCTTCTGAAGCAGTGGCCAGTATATAGAACAGGATTTGAAAGACCAAGAAATTGTGCAATAACTTTTGGCAGACTGCTAAATGTGTTAATTCCCACAGGATTTCTGGTACATTTTCCATTCGCATATTTTACAAAAAATCTGTTGTGTTTAAGAATCTGGGGACGCAACTTAATATATTTTCTTAATATTTCAACAAGATTCGTATTTTCAATGTCTCCAGTGGTAATTGCAAACTGCCGTATAACTTTTGTTTTTGAAGGTGGGATATCAACACGAAAATGGCTTCCTTCGTCTATAACATTTTCAACTGGAAGAAATGTTAATTGTGCTTTTTTGCACGCTCCTGCCATTCCAATAATCATTGCAACCTTAGCCATTAAGTATTCTTTGTCATCAGCTTCCACTAAAAATTTGGCAAAATCTTCTTTACTAAAAACTTTTGACTTTTTAGCACTGTACCCGTCCGCTCGCCTTTTAATATATGCTACCAAATTTGTATATTTTTTAATATCAATATTCCTTTTCAGATTTAGTTCAGACCTTAACATTGAGTAAAGTGTCCATAATGTGGAAACTTTTAGATCTTTCTTACCCTCAAAATATGCAAGTAAAACTTTCTCATTAACATGTTTAATTTTCTTCTCATCACACCACGTAACAAATTTTTCGTATGCCAAATCATAAACTGCCTTTGACTTTTTGGGAATTACTGATACTAAAGCATTACCTGCTGCCTCTTCAATATCGCTTGGTAGCTCTTCAGATCCTGAATCACTCATTTTTTAAAAATAAAACTAAAAATATATCAATCTCGCTAAAAACCTTCCGTTTAGACTTTTTTACAAAATGTCAAACTGACAACTAACATGAAGTAACAGCAACAAACTAGATTTATGTTTTAAAATTTTTATCAATTATATTAAACTTTATTTTTTTATTACTTTCTTCAAAATTAGAAAAAATCTTGTATGCAATACGTTACGAAATGAAATTTTGTATAACTTGTGAGTTTTTGCGGAACTCACTTCGTTCGTTCCGCAAAAATCTCACGCGTTACACAAAATTAGGCATTTCGTAACTGATGGCATAAATAGCTATTTATAAACTGAAAATTTTTTCAGAATAAATAATTGTTACTTACGTAAAATTTAAATTATAAAACTTGAGATAAGGGAAAAAATGAAATAAACTTCTATTGGAACAAATATTTATTCTAAAGCAACTGACACAAATAAAAGGTCATCCAGAACCAGTAATATAGAGTAATATGTGCTCTGTAAATAACAAAAAAAGGAATTTGGAAAAATTTATATAAAAGGTTAAAAGTAGACCGTTAAACGTCATAACTTATTTCAAATTTTTACCCACAAGGAAAATTTTACGAATGAAAATACATTAACAAAGTGAATAAAATAAACAACTAAACAAAAAAACATTAATAGCAAAATAAACAGCACTGGTCTTACTCAGAAATATAAAGACCTTCTAACAGCTGATGAACTGTGGTGGAAAACGAATTATACATGTCAGAATATTTTATATAGTGTTTTCTTCTTTTGCCTTAATAAAACTTTATATACTCGAATATGCTCATCATATTCTAAAACGTCTAACGCGAAACATATTAAAACTACATTTTCATTAGAATTTTTGTCTACCAAAATATGCTCTATTTGGCAAAATTCAGGAAAATTGTTTTTAGGAAGCAGCACACTTTTTCCAAAATATTTAATACAGTTGTATTCTAAATAACTCGTTAGAACAAAATCTGCAATTGCTCAAATTTGGTTTAAATGAATAAACAATATCATCAGATAGCTCTTGAAAAGAACCAAATCTATTATTTTATTAAATCCCCTTCTACTCAAAAATCGTTGGCAAACTTTAAGTTGCTTTCGTGTTGCAAGTGAAAACGGTAAGTCTTTACGGCTTCTTACATTGTTCGTGTATGTTTTAAAATCTTACGTTCAGGTTCACTAAGGAGGTTTAAGATTTAGTGCTGGTTTAAATTAAGATCTTATAGTTGATCAGTTATGCTTTGACAGGTTTTTGTCCTGTCATTGTTAATAAGTCGTCATTAAAAACTTGTGAATTATTCTGATATTTCAGCGATTTGCTTGGTTTCCAAATGATTTTCATCTTGGAACGAGTTGCTCTAATGAATTTAGTTCTATTACTGTTGAAAGTACGTACTAAAATTGTCTTTGATAATTGTTGTCTTGATAAATTTGCGAAAAAGCTCAGAAATAAGTAAGTAAGTAAAACTTAGTTGTCTTATTCTTACACTTGTCAATTTAAAACTTTTAGTTGTCAAATTAGACCCGACTAGAGTTGGAGAATCTGGCTGTTTATGTTTTACCTCGCTTTTTTTTTCAATAAATTAAAATTGAAGTATTTTAAATTACTCACAACAGGACACCTCACACATTACCACCAAACCCGAAGGTTATGTACTTCCAAACGAACAACCAGGACGAAACAACTATGAGCGAGAAGTGCGAGCACCAATAATAAAAAGAGGTTTGTTCAGGTTACCCCAGTCGTATAAGTCTGTTTAGACACCAAACACACTGAATTCAAAACAAAATTCTGTCGATTTTTGTTCCGTAGCCGCGTCGATATACAATTGAGAGTAATCGAAAACACTGCGTGTTATCTAGACTCTAGATGGACGGCACAGAACACTAACGGGCTGACGGCCAAATGCAAAATGACACGAAATATTGCAATGGTTTAGAGTCGGGATTCTTTCAAAATTGCCATTGTTTTGTTCTAAGTAAGTTGTGTATCCTTAACTTTATATTAGAACTTAATATTAGAACATTAACTAAAATGTGAATATATATATATATATATATATATATATATATATATATATATATATATATATATAAATATATATATATATATATATATATATATATATATATATATATATATATATATATATATATATATTCAAAATTTTAAAAAATATATATTAAGGACAAGAACTAAAACTAAATTAGGCGGGTATTCGAAAATCAACAACAAACTACGCTAGGATGGATAATCGGAGCCGACACGAATTTTGTAGATTCATTCCGATTCAGCCTTTGATTCTTCGCTTCTTCTATTGTAATTGTCTCGCATCCTCACAGAATCGGCAGAATCTCGCTCATTGATACACGCAACCCGCAAGAATCGATTTTTTTGGTGTTCGAATGCTTCGTTGAGAATCGAATGCGTTCGAATAGCCCCTTCACGAAAAACGAAGGAACGTAAAGTAGAAACATAGGTAAAAAGTGAATACTGGCAGAAAATTTTTTAAACAACATAAGGTAGGTAAGTGCCAAAATTACTGGCCTTTACTAGGAACTGCGTCGTAGTTTTACACACTTTTAAGATTTTGAAACTGCAAAGAAAAGCTTAAATTTAACGATCTTGCTAGAAAAACTAGGGACTTGTATCTCAAAGAGTATTCGTGGTATAATATGCATATTAGTAGTATTAGTGTCTATAAAACACTTGTTAATGGTTATGAGGTTATCTCTCAATTTAATATACCAATTGACGAAATGTCAGTAGAGTGTTTGGACACAACGAATGCTCAAAGAAAGATTAATGCATGCCAGAAAACTTTCCCAACTAAGATGAAATATTGATTTAGTAAATCGCTTGATCATTACGTTGGATCCCTTACTAGCTTTTTATAGAAAAATAATCAATAAATAAAATCCTGTTAAAAAATCCCTTTAAAAACAAACTTTTATTATTTAGATGCACTAAAAAGAAAAAAAAATAAGTATAGTTTTTTCATTGTGGCAATGCTGAATGCCTAAATGCTATTTATAAGTGGACGTAGTTCGCGTGGGTGGATCCTAATAAAAGTAGTATCAAAGTTACCACTTAAACAGATATATAATATGTTATGTTAAATTTAGATACCTAGTATGTATTTTTTTTTTCTATTCACGCGATAAGCTTTTAAGACAATAAATTTAACATAATATATTATATCTGTTTCAGTGATAACTTTGATACCTCCTTTATTAGGATCCACCCAGGCAAACTACGTAAATAGTATTCAGGCATTCAGCATTGCCAAAATGAAAAAACTATACTTATTTTTTTCGTTTTAGTACTTACACAGATTTATATAGCTACGCAAGCTATATAAATCTGTGGTACTTATATACATTTAAATAATAAAAGCTTATTTTTAAAAAGTATGTTTGCAAGATTTTATTTTTAAATTTTTAGTTACGTCTTTTCATTTCTGATAATGCATCATTATTACAAGACATTTTACCTGTTATTGTATTCTACTCGGCAAACCCTTTCATTTGATACCCATATCAAGGGGATTGCAAAGAAAAAGGTAATCCGCTATCTTAGGGCGTCATCCAGATTACATTTAGAACAATATTAGATATACTATATTGAATTTTCACTAGACTTATACACGTGTTCGAAATTTCGAAGCTCTAGCTTAATTAGAACTATGCGAAATTTCGATTGCAAGATCCTAAACATACTATACATATATACAAGCAAACTAAGAGGTAAAGTTAAATAAAAGCTTGTAAAAAGAAAAACGTGTAGCTAATGACAGTTCCATTAAAGAATACATTGCGTTTACAGAAAACACTGATCCTTTGTCAGCGTATAATATCACGACGACTCTTGAAGATAGTGAAGCAAGTGACTCAGGGGCAGAATAAGATACATATCATATCTACATATACACTATACTTGTTTTATATATATATATATATATATATATATATATATATATATATATATATATATATATATATATAGTGACAGGAAGAAAGTGTGCAACATATGGGAAAAATTTGTATTATTAAATTTGGAAAAAAAATCAACTTGACCATTTATCTCTGCATCATCTGAAACCCGAAAAACAATTCTGTGATGCCGACTGTCATTTGTCATTTGGCGGGAAATTTAAATTTTGTAGGGTTGTATAGCCAAAAGTCACACTATTTGTAAAAATATCGAAAAAGTTTATTTGAAAAGAGTGTTTATAATTTAATTTTATAGCCGTGCCGTTTGGGTTTGTTTGGGAAAAATTTAAAAATTGACACTTTTTGTCAATAAAAATACTACCATTAATTAATTTTCTGGTTCCGCCTTTAAAATAGATCTTTTGCCCTTAAATAAAGGTTCTGCCATCAACTGTGTTGATCCCCAGTTATTTAGTACATTTTTATCGAGAAATAACTGAAAATTGTTGTTTTAGGGGAATCCTAACTGTCGCGTAGGTGATTTTCTAATATTTTTAACCAGTATTTTAAATCTTACGGATTTATCTATTAAAAGACACTGTAAAGATGTAATTTATTCCACCAAACTTAAGGAAAGACTCGTGTGCTAATATTCACAGATGGGTGAAATTATTATTTATTACTAATACATAATATAGAGAAACAATATATGTTTCATTTCAACATGTCCACCGTTCAGTACTATGCAGCGAACTGTCCGAGAATGTAGTTCTTTCAAAACATTTCTTAGCATGTATGGCGTAATACCATTAACGCACTGTCTTACAACATCTTCCAAATGCTGACCGTTCCTAAAGGGCCACTGGGCATAAACTTTCCATAAAAAAGTCCAGAGGCGTTATATCGAGGGATCTTGCTGGCCATGGGTTAGCAGAATATCGCCGAATCCACTGGTCTTGAAATTTCTCATCGAACCAGTCCCGAACTTCCAGCGTGCTATGAGCGGGAGGACCATCATGTTGGTAAAACAATTATCTACGCCGTTCTAATGGTACTTCATGTAAAAATTTAGTATTTCTGTATCTGCGAAGTGTAAATAGCTTCCTGATGTTAAATTTTATATGAAAACGAAAGGTTCAACAATTTGGGTGTTTAATATCCCACACCATGCATTTACTTTAGAATGGTACTGGTTTCTAGCTTCTATTACGAAATTTGGGTTCTCGTCCGCCCACCATCTACAGTTCTGTGAACTAACCACACCATTAAATGAAAATGTAGCCTCGTCAGTAAAAAGAATATTTAAAAAAAATGTCTGTCTTCCCTTTTTCCTTCCATCCAAAAACAAAAATCTAGTCGAGCGTCATGTCATATGTCGAAAAATGCTGTTTGTAGACCCCTCTTTTGCACCAAATAACTCGGTCGCCGGAACGTCGGACAGAAAAACGGATTTGAACATAAATCTAAAGAATCTGAAATACTTTCTTTTTGCAATACATTTACCTATACCTAAAACGACTGGAAATTGGAAAAATTTGGGAAAAACTGGGAATTACGATTTTTCATGCAAATTTTTGACGGTTGTCAATTTTTTGGGGGGTCAAAATGGATTCAAATCGAAATCCCATGTACCTTATCGGAAAGACCACAACGAACTACGTTATAAACGTATTTTTTGGTTCCTTCATTCTTAATAGGAAAGGAGCAATCGATAATTAAATTTAGATTTTTTACAATTTTTTTTCATGACATCTCTACATTTGAATCACTCTGTATCTTTTCCTATCTAATTTCTTCCAACTTTTTCAACGCTATCCCGTGGGGATATAATCAGGCTCTAAAATGAATCCGGAATGGGTGATCCAGGACCGGATACCGGAATACATGAACAATTTTTGGTTTATACGCACCAAATTTATCATCGACTCTCGGACATTCCAACATGTTCGCGCCTTCGAGCCAGCGGCATAAGAGGGTTTTCCACAGTGGATAAGCATGACATCCAAACTTGCGACTTCATTGGTAACAGGCCTGCGATGAGGAACTTTGTATTTACTATCAACAGAACCATATTCGTTAAATTTACTTAAAAGTCTTGCCACTGTTAATTGAAGAACATTTTTTCCAGGATGTTTAGCATTAAATATTTCTGCAGCATGACGCGAACTTTGATAATTATCGCCACATATTAAAAGTAACTCAATTTTTTCTTGAAGAGATAACTTGTCTGCAACCATTGCACATTAAAATGACTTCATCGCTGGACAAATAGAAAAATTGTTTATTTCTTTCTATGTAAAAAGTTAGCAGAAATAAGATATCAATCATTGTGTTTGAATTTAACAACATTACCTGTTCTTGTTAGTTTTTCTTTTAGTTTAGTGTAATAAATTACATCTTTAGAGGGCCTTTTAATAGATAAATCCGTAAAATTGAAAATACTGCATAGTACTGAACGGTGGACATGTTGAAATGCACAATTAATATTGTTTCTCTATATTATAGTATTAAATAATTTTTCCATCTGTGAATATTACCACACGAGTTTTTCCTTTACTTTTTTGTAATAAATTACGTCTTTACAGTGTCTTTTAACAGATAAATCCGTAAAATTTAAAATACTGGTTAAAAATATTAGAAAATCACCTACACACTTAGGATTCCCCTAAAACAAGAACTTTCAGTTATTTCTCAATAAAAACGTACTAAATAACTGACGATTAACACAGTTGATAGTAAAACATTTATTCAAGGGAAAAAGATCTATTTTAAAGGCGGAAACAGAAAATTTATTAAGGGTAGTGTCTTTACTGACAAAAAAGTATCAATTTTTAGTTTTTCTCAAACTAACCCAAATATTGTACCCGGTTATAAAATTAAATTATAAACACTTTTTTCAAATAAAATTTTTGGATATCTTTACAAATAGTGTGACTTTTGGCTATACAACCCCAGAAAATTTAAATTTCCCGCCAAATGGCGAATGACAGTCGGCATCACAGAATCGTTTTTTGGGTTTCAAGTGATGCAGAGATAAATGGCCAAGTTGATTTTTTTCCAAATTAAATAATAAAAAAATTTCCCATATGTCGCACACTTTCTGCCTGTCACTGTATATATATATATATATATATATATATATATATATATATATATATATATATATATATATATATTCGCACTAAGGGGTATTTGTCCCCGAAACCTGGTCAAAAGTGAAATTTCCAAATGTCATAATTCATTTCAGCAAAATATTTCAGGAATAGAAAATGGACCAGGCCACATACCTGGCATATTTATTTTGCGATAATCGAAAAGTAAAAATTTCTAGCCCATTCGCAAGTTAGCTGTTGCTTTTTACCGAAATATGTTATAGCTTACATTGCCTTTAAATAACTAGTAGAGACAGAATAAATCATCAAATAATTTTGGCCAGATTTATGGGTCAAATGCCCCATAGTGGCCCGTCAATACATCATCATCATAACAAACCTGATATATTGACGAATTGACGGCGGATTCGGCAACGATAAGCTTTCCTTTTTAACACGATAATTTAAACACAAATAAATTGGCGGTCCGGCGGGGCAAAGGGTATAAGTCGAAAGTTGTGAAAAAAGGGATATGTGTAGAAATCGATTTATACCATTCATGTCTTCCTTTGGGTAAAAGGGTATACATAAATCAGTAAGTATAAAATAAAATCGTATTTTTAATGTGAATATTGATATAAGTCGCCTTCTGTAAAATTTTATTGAGAAGAACGATATTAGTCTACATATATCCCCTCAAATGAAACGATATTGAATATGATATTTTGGGAAAAGCTAAACCTTTATTCACAAGACCGTATAGCCTACGAGTACATAATTATATTGCGAATAAGGGGTATATTTCTACTTGCGTCACTGTACACCTAAAATAAAATAGTAAATTAATGGTATAAGTATACATAGCCTTTTTCACTATAACTCCTTTCCTATATGTCAAAATATTTAACAGGTTTCGACACGTTCTAGATATTCTAAACTAAGTGTTGTTTGGTGTACAATATTAAAAACGAATTATTGTTTCTAAGCTGTGTTGTACAAAATAAAATCTTGTAAAAAATACTTTTTAAAAACAAGCTTTTATTATTTAGATTTACTAAAACAAAAAAAATTAGTGTAGTTTTCCCATTGTGGTAATGCTAAATGCTATTTATAAGTGGACGTAGTTCGCGTGGGTGGATCCTAATAAAAGTAGTATGAAAGTTGTCACTGAAAGAGAAATAATATATTATGTTAATTATATTGTCCTAAAAGTTTGTTGCGCGCGAAAAGTTCATACAGGCATTAATTTTGTTCTGCAGAAATTGTAAGTAGATACCTAAGTATGTATTTTTTCTTTTCTATTTACGCGACAAGCTTTTAAGACAATAAATTTAACATAATATGCTATATCTGTTTCAGTGATAACTTTGATACTACTTTTATTAGGATCCACTCACGCGAACTACGTCTACTTATAAATAGCAGTTAGCATTGCCACAATGAAGAAACTATACTTATTTTTTTCGTTTTACTACATCTAAATAATAAAAGCTTGTTTTTAAAAAGTATTCTTTACAAGATTTTATTTTTAATTTTTTTTCTGATAATGCATCACTACCTATTACAAGAAATTTTACCTTTTATCGTATTCTAGTCGTCAAACCCTTTCATCTAATGCCCATATCAAGATGATGGTTAAGAAAACGGTAATCCGACATCTTGTGGCGTCCGCCATATTGAGTTTAGAATGAGGTCACATAGCTTATCGTATTCTACTCGTCACACCCTTTCATTTGATACCCATATCAAGGGGATTGTAAAGAAAAAGGTAATCCGCCATCTTGGGGCGTCCGCCATATTGGATTTAGAACAATATTAAATATACTATATTGCATTGTCACTGGACTTATACACGTGTATAAAGTTTCAAAGCTCTAGCTTAATTATAACTAGTCGAAATTTTGATTGCAATATTTGACCTAAACATACTAACATACATACAAATATACCTACTAACAGGTGAAGTTAAATAAAAGCTTGTAAAAATAAAGAATTATGATTTCGAGCTGAATACTAAGGATTATGAAAAATGCCGAGGAGCAAACTATATCTTCGTCTAAAATAAAAATGAAACGGCGAACGCAGTTAATCATACTTCGGATACTTCAAATCAAGGTTAGTATTATTAAGTAAAGAGTCTAGGGGATGGGTAATCATTTGTATCTCGGGCTTCCGCATGCGTAATAACCTCAAAAAATAATAAATGATGCACTTGTTAATAAATTTACCGATTTCCTAGCATCAGTCACGTGGCGCAGTGGCATAGAATCCGCTTATTGAGCTATCGGATGCTGCATTCGCCTGTGGTTACCCTGAGCTAACATCAGCTCCCAGCCCCGCTGGTCTCCCGCGTCGTTGGATGCATGGCATCGTAAGACAACGCGCACTTTATTTATTTTGTTTACATACCTATATACACTTTTTGTTTATACTTATACTTATATACATTGTAACCTAGGCGAATTGAGAAAAAATGAGAAATAATAAAATTCTTTGAAAGCGCTTATTGACCCAGACGTCTTGGTTCGAATCCGTGCTCGGCTGCATCTTTTTTTTTAATTTTTGTCACTTAAAATATTATAAAAAATTAGGAAAGGTCCCGAGCAAAAAATTAATCGTGTCTAGGTACCTTAACCTAAAAATTATGTTTTGTTTGAGAAATAAAATACGTTCTTGGACAGATTTGCTCAGTTCTAGGGTTGCTCAGGATCTTTTTTGGTTCTTTTTTAATGTTCCGAGCAAAAAACTAATCGAGTTTGAAAGTTGGTGCATGCTCATTGTCCACTCTGTCACTTCCTCTGCGCATGCGGAAGCCCGTTTAGCCCGTGATAAAAAGTTGCACCCATCCCCTAGACTCTTGTCATATTAAGCATAAACACCTTATTTTTAAGGGGATCTCTGTATTTTTTCACAAATAAAACAAACGATTTATTACAATTTAAATTATAAAAAAAAACACTCAATTCGTTTTGTTAAGACCTCATCATCGATCTATGTTTACAGTACTATGTCTTATGCGAAATTTCCATTTATTGTATAGTAATGTGTTGTTCCTTTTTCCAGATCTGAATGAGTGACACCAGTGCTGCTATTAAACGTTCTTGTCTAAATCCAGCACTAGTCTTAAGTGACAACGAAACACTTGAGAAACCTTGTGAATATAAAAATATGTCAGATATGGATGAACCAATTGATGACTTAGACAAAGATAAAGATTATGTAGCAGGGTCGACAAGTACGGATATAATACGTTGAAATAAAGAAGAGGGGAAGAAAACCAATCAAAGGAGAGACAAGAAATTTTCCTAGCCACTAGAAGAAAACTAAGGAATGTAAGAGAGGTTAAAAAGTAAAAAAAAATTAATGAATTACCTATATATAGAATGAAATGTAAAGATAGGATAGACAATCAAAAAGAAGAATAATTTTTACAGAGTTTTGGGAGATAGGCCAATACGAAAAACGAGGGTCCTACATCGCTGGTTTGATTTCAAGTGAAGGTAAGCAGGGCTTAAGAGAGAAAATTCAAGGAAAAAAGCACAGAAACAGAATGACAACCAATTTTATTTATTTTCACTTTGTGTAGATGGAGTTAAAGTACCAATATGTAAAAGTTGATTCATGCTTAATTTTGATGTAACCAACAGATTCGTAACATCGCACAGTGGTTCTCTGAGCCAATCTGAGAGATCGAAATTATGTAAACCTAAAATATGTAAATTTAGCACAGAAAAACCACCTTTTAGGGTCTATAATTCAAGTAAAACTAATCAAACACAAAATTGAGAGTTATAAAATTTATAAAAAAAATAAATTCAAAAAGGACACTGAAAGTCTTCTTCATAGTCTTTAAAATCGCTGTTTTGTGTGATAAACTTTAAAAATATCTTCAATTTTTCTAACGGAACTGGTTTGGCCCTTCCACACTCTATATAGGTCCTGGCGTAGGATGCGGTCATAAAAAACTGAAACAATTTTTTTATAAGTAGTAGCGCTAAGTAGCACACAATATGGATTTCAGTGACAAGCCAAAATTCCAACAGTCATGTTCATTTAACTACTTTAACGGATAAAGCGTGATCAAGTTTTTTCGGGTCTAACAAACTTCATTGAAACTTTCGTAAATTTATTATGTCATAAATATGTATCTTAAGTAAACATATAGCCCACAATACTTAGCTTAAGTTGGTTTTCTCAAAGATACTTACCTGTTAGGTGTATCCATAGGAAAAACTTATAGAGTTAATTGCACAAACACATTTAATAACAATTATTATTACTAGGTAACGACTAGCGCCTTAAGCCACGACATTCGAATAAAAGTGAGTTTTGACCTGCCCTCGGTCGGTCGGCTATGCGAACTTCGACTGAACCTTTATTGTTATGTATTACATGATTAATAAGGTCGCCTTTAATGCATCTGAAAGACGAATCGATCACTTAAGGTTTTTCACATTTCGATCTCCCAGAATGGCTCTGGGAACCACTGTGCATCGGTAGTCAATAAAAAAGGACAATCTAACTTCTGAATAGTTAGCGCTGATGGGCGTGGGAAATCAGCTCTGCCAAATAAAACATTTGAGGATGATCTGGAAATGATAGAGACATATTGCTTTAATTCAAAGTTATGAAAGCCATTATACACGAATGGACTCCAGTAGAAAATGTTTACCAAGTCATTATAATTTAAAAAAATGTTATGCTGAATAGAGAATAAAAGAAAAAGAGTTTCTCAAAAAATATATGAGACGGAATTCCGAAAATCAGGAATTAAGATCAAAAAGCCACACAAGGTTACGTGTGCTATATGTGACAAGCTACAAATGCTTCGTAAGAATACAAAGGAGGAAGCAGCTGAAGAGCTTAAAGTTAAATTGGAAAACCATCAGTTAGAAGCCGATAATACATATGAAGCTAAAAAGCGTGACAAAATGCTGACCCTTCAAGATAAGTCACATGTAATATACACATCTGACTTACAGCAACGTCTCCCAACACCCGACATTAAGACCTCAATAGTTTTCTACAAACGGCAGCTATGAACGTTTAATTTTACAGTGCAGAATTAAAACAGTCAGAAATGTTCCTGTTTTATGTAGCATGAATATGTTGGAGGGCGTGGAGCAAATCCAATAGAATCTTGTATCTATAAACACCTCCTATCTAATCCTTTGGATCAAATTTCTGAAATAACTATGTACTCCGACACATACGCAGGGCAAAATAAAAACACCCCCTACTCATAATGTTCTCCCTTTAAACGGATCTCTCATTTGGAAAAGCAAGGCTTGTCTTCACATTCAACTTCCCCGCTCTTATAAAGGAGCAGTTCCTATCAGGCGCGGCCCATGAGTTTTTTTACAGGTGGGTCAAAATTTTGTGGGCAACTAGTGATATCAAGGCAACAAGCAAAATACACTTTTTAATTAGGAAGGTTTTTTAATAATGTGCCAAGAAATTATTTACATACAAATAAACACCGCAAAAATCATAAAATAGGTGCTGCAGTATATTGAAAATTGCTACTCTAGATGTTTAAAAGACTTTTTTCTGTGTGTTTTAGTACTCTAGATTAGTAGATTGTTAGCGGCTTCCCGGTTTGATACGTTTATCGTTTCCTCAGTAGAGATCGCGCCTTGTACTAAAAGCCCAGAATAAATAGATGGTGATGTTTATTATGAGCTAAAAGTATGATCATTCGTAAAATAAAATTAGGAACGCTGCTGTTTGGAACAGGCCTATGCTTCTTTGAGCACAGACTGCCAAAACAAACGAGGGCAAACACAAATCTTATCATGCTGCTAACAAAGACTGTACCATAGGAAAATAAACTAAGTTTCTTATTTTTTATTATTTATTGAACTACCAAAATTGCCATATAAAATATAACAACATATTTAACCTGAAACCAACATTTGTTGCACATGAAATGCTTTGAAATTAAAATACATTTATGAAACCAAAAACTAATTATAACTTAACATTCAACTGACTTATATTTGTATAAATATCTATAAATTTTGATGAACAAGTCATTACCTTAACCACATGTTTTTATTATAAACATTAAACCATTAATAACATTTATTGTCAAGTGTAGTACTCCACCTTTCCTGTAGGTTTTTTTATCCTGAATTTACATTTACTGACAGTAACAATTGTTGATTATTGAGAATTTTGAATCTAGTACCACATTGGCAAAGAACTATACATTATTTACATTCTGTGTAGTGACAGATTAAATTTAGAGGTTAGTTTTAGTTAAGAAAATTGACAATGTCGTCCTTGGAGAGAGTGGCACGTTCACAAAGTCACTTTTCTAGTTCCCGAGACCAAACTGATTGTTGATCGATAAGACACAAACCGAGTACTGGTTGATAAGACACGAACTGAGTATTGGTCAATGAGACACGAACTGATTTATTGTTGATAAAACATGAACCAAGTATTTTGTCAATAAGAACCAAAAATCCTGCAAACCAAACCTGCAGTGCTGAATGTATGGCTTTCAACACAACCACTACTCCACCTGGTGTGAAGCGTACTCCTTTTTGCTACCACTACTTCACCTTTGTGAAGTGTGATACCATGACTCCACCCTTGCAGTGTTAATACCACTACTCCTAGTGAAGCGTACTCCTTTTTTTGGCTCTTTTTGCTCGACTAAAGTATAGACTGATAGTGTTGGTCACTCAGACTCAAACTGGATTGTAGTCACTAGGACTGGAACTAATTTAAATCTTACCACATTGGCAAAACCTGAAGAACAAAGTTATTCACTAACTTTTCACATGTATTAACCGCACAGGGTTAAGATTCTGATTGTAGTCGCTAGGACTGGAACTAATTTAAGTCTTACCACATTGGTAAGACCAGAAGAACAAAGTTATTCAATAACTTCACGAGTATTAACCGCACAGGGTCAAACAACTGATTGTAGTCACTAGGACTGGAACTAATTTAAGTCTTGCCACATTGGTAAGACCAGAAAAACAAAGTTATTCAAGAACTTCGCGAGTAATTAACCGCACAGGCTTCAAGAAAATGATTTTTGTTTGACTAACAGCGCGAACGAAGAATTTGACTGATAGTGACGTTTTCAACTCGCTTTCCACCCTTTATAGTGTGAACTCTCTCTCTCCTTGACACAGCTTGTGTCATTCTTTTTCTCTCTCATACAATTCTAGAATTTTCAAGAAATCAACCTCTCAGAAAGTGTCTTCTACACCACACACGACAAAGTAGTACTTTCAAAGTAAGTACTTGAAATTTTCCCAAAATACTTATAGGAGAGAGGGGGTTGATGTTAAATAGATCATTTCAATCGGCAGAATGCAAAAGTATTGAGTAGATGATTAAAAAATGTAATTTTTAATTGAGAATAGGGTAGGGAGCGACACCTATGAACCAGTAGAAGTATCCGTCACTTCAAGCTGACGTCATTAGTGTTCAATGCCATATAGAAGTTGACAGGGGTGCATATACGTAGGAAGAGTACGTGTTCAACAAACGTGTAGTTGTTAGATGGCGCATGCGCCAGAATTTGTCCATTTTCCATGTTGTGAACTGTTTTGGCAACAGCTGCCGAAACTCCGTTTTCTTTAATAAATACAATACTGGCGACTAGACATAGTAATACGATCTTTGTCTACGCACGTGCCGGATGCCATCAGCTGTAGTAAATATGAGATTGCCAATAATTTTAAAAATATTTTATCGAGGAACAAGTGCTAATTTGTTGCCAATACACTTTTTAGAGCCAATCTAATTTTTTACATAACAAAAATTTTAAAAAAAGTTTACCCCATCACAGCCTCGAACCGTCGACCTCTCGGTCAACTCGTTGAGAATCTACCTCTGGACTATGCTGGTAATGTAAGAAAACCGGTCCGACGCGATATTTGATGACTAGCGCTGGTATGGCTGTGATCGTATTTATAAATTTTTATGTTTAACCACTAATTAATAATACATTAATACAATGCAAATACAATGCGCATATTAGCTACCTAATTAGTTTTTCTTTTTCCAAACCAAATGTTTTGAAAGAGTATATTTTACGGGGCGGTTTGAGTGTATTTCCATAGTGGGAGTGGCCCGATATTATTGGTGGGCCATCGATCAATTGTGTCTCTTTTTAACTTCCTAAAGCGTGTATGTCTGTTTCTCTCTTAGTTTTAATGAATTTATATCGTCCATATAAGCCTATGAGGTCAATTTAAAATACGACCCCGGAGCCAGCTTAGATAATCTTTCGACGATGGCTTGGCTTGATTCTTTCTTGGGGAGTTTTCGTATGGAACTTGCACTTTTTTAAACAAAAGATTCTTTTTTGGTTTTAAAAAATTAAAAAATAAATTATTAGGTAGATTATTAGAAATTTTAGGTGGGTCATTGACCAAATGACCTTATGGACGGGCCGCGTTTCTATATCTTCGGAGAAGAGAAGGAACCTGCTGGAACTTCTTCCCTACGTAGATAAAACGTTCCATGCATGTATTTTATAAAAATCTAGTAACAACGAGTAAAGTTGCAGATGTATTGGTTGAAGTTGAAAGTGACATCAGCGAATAGATAGTTTATTTTTTATTTTTGTGTAAAACGATTTTAAGTTTTTTTTTCTAAAATAATTGTGTAAAATGTTTTTTGTTATTTAGGACCTAACAAATATAATCACAAAACACCATCTGAAAAATTTAGTTTTTTTATCCTCTTGCTTGGCAAATCCTAAGAAAACCCGTGATCAAAATACTAATACATTAATTATTATCGAAAAATACTTATTTTGTACTTTTTTCCGCCGGACCGCCAATTATTTCACAGTTTACAACCGCAAAAACCAACGTGACGACTGACAACAAATGTTTCAAACTGAATCTTATATTGATTTATTAATTTTATAATGGATTCCGACACAGGCGCCGCGCCGGCAGTGTTAAAACTACATTCTAGTTGTAAATATGGCTGCCTGCAAAAGTGCTCGTGTTGTTCAGATTGTCGACCCAATTTGTCACAAACCTTATTACACTTTCAAATATTGTTTTGTAAATATGCATACAATGTTAATATCGAATTAGCGAATAAAATCTTATTATCAAATTATAATAAATTAAAATCACGAATAATGTTCCAAATATACATTTATCTTGCTACTATCGGCTTATTAAACAGATGTTCCCATTAATTCAAATCTATTTCAAAATTTATATCAAATAAATTAAAATAGTTTTGAAGGAAATGGCTCAATTTATTGCAGATTTATGGCATGCTAAAGTACGGGTAAAAGACATTCTGAACTATACATATACATACATTATGTATAATTTTCAAATTAGTTCGAGGAATGATTCTTAAATTTATATTAGTATAAGCCTAGATCTTTTAGATTTGTGTCGGTGTTCCGTGCGACTTGGCGCCTATTTTTTTTAACTCTATTAGCTGCGATACTCCCTGGTAAAAAATATTTCGAATTTTTATAGTATATTGTGCAAGTTTTAAAAATTACTCTTTTCACACGAGTGATGCGTTTGTGAGCCTGAGGCGAAGGCGAAGGCCACAAGTCGAACGAGTGTAAAAATTATTTTCAAACATGTTGTACACAGAAAAAACCCTATCGTATATTATATTGGATACCCATTCACTCAATAACACACTCTATTCCCTATTGCACAATACAAATTCGGTTTATTTCAATGATTAATTTATCATTGTTAACCAATAGGTTATAAGATTGCTTGAAATATAAGGATTCATTGGTTTTAATGGATCATTTAAATATAACAATTATTTGATGCCCTGTTCTAAATTCAACGCAAACTATCACTGGTTTCACTAGAAGTCTATTTGTAAGAATATTCACCTCATTTGATGCAAAATAACTATTATTGTTTCATTACAACAGTAATTAATTAAATGTAACTTCCAATAGAAAGAAAACATTTTTGTTCAAATGCAATCATATTTATTTGTGTTTTGAAGAAAAAATTACTCTTATTTAATATAATGTAGAATTTCTATTAGATCAATTATTCTTATATTTGAAACAAATGAAACACGCTTTATTATTTTAAAATATTTTTTATTTAGTATTATTAAAAATACATTGTTTAGACATTCTGTAAACATTTAAATATAAAAAGCACATTTTATTACACCACACTGACGCGAACACCGTAAACTTTTTATATTTATTTCATCCCAAATATAGGAGCTGCTTCTTTGTAAAATTATCTGGCTTGTATGGGTACAGGATGCTAGATGGAATAAATTTGACACTGCATTCAAATCTCCTAAATTTACAGCTAGATTTGGTGGAAACCATGTCTAAAAAATACAAATTCAACAATAAACTTGCGATCATATTTAATATTAATAGTTTCTTAACAATGCGTATCGGCTGAGTAAACAGTCATATAAAATAGACTAACCAAGAGAGATTTACAAATAAAAAAAACACACTTATTACTGTAAAGCTTGTTAGATTTGTTTTACTTACCATAAAACACTGAAATAAGTTGCTCCAGTCTCCAGTCTTGCAATAGATCTATTATTTTTGGCGTACGACTATTCAACGAACAAAGAAAAATTCTAACCTCTCCAAGGGTGTCCGCGAGCAATAGAAATAATATTTCAGCCAACAATAGGACCCATTGAATTAATATGTTTTATTATTTCTGCAATACCTTATATGTTTTAACAAAGTGTTTAATTTGATTGAAATGATATAAGGATTATTGACTTAATTTTTACATTTTTTATTTAAACCGTAGTTCTTGTTCGTTTAATAAAATATGTTGTAATTTGAATCACACCCGCCTACAAATAGCTATTTTTCGCCCAATTATATTTAAGCAATCTAACCAAATAGTTTAATATTTTGGCTCTAACAATAATTCTACACTACAAGGAATATTAGAAATTTATTGGATTCCAATGGTATTTTGGCCATTGAAATAATGGTAATATAGTTTTCAAAGAAGCAAGTATACTTTTGAAGTCCAATAATAAGTCTGTATTTAAAGCAATATTTTTTTTTGATGATTTCAATCATGTTTTGTTGAGACACTATTAACTTTAATATAACTAACGTGACAGTGGTCAAAAACAGTACCTACTATTATTGAAAATAGCATAGCAGTTTTTTCTGAGTACACAATACTTTTTCTACAACTGCAGCAGTAATATTTTGTGAATTGCATCAGATGCTAAATTTTTACGTATATTCAGTTCTTCTCTTGAAGCCGAAGGAAGGAGATTTGAGATATTTTCGCGACTTTTTCTGCTATATCTGGAGGAGTAGATTCGAGATAATCTTTTTCGAGACTTTCACAAATCATTTTTATCATTATTTTTACGAAATTTCGCCTTTATTCTACATAGTTAAATCTTGTCGATTCTCTGGGTGGCAGTTAAGATAGCGCCGTCAATAATTACACAAATTAAATTGGTTGCTAGGAGATAGCTTTTGCATTATGACTGCTGCCAAAGCTGCAGCCTACTAGATTTCGAAACTTTTGTTCAAGATCGAATGAAAGATAGGTCTGGCGAATGGTTGGCTGCATAATTATTGTTCCTTGCAGCGTGCGTAAACGTTTTCACACGGCGTGTAGAAACATTTCCGCACGCTGTTTGAAATTATTGGTTTTTTAGTTGTAGGTACCTAGTTAGTAGTGTTTTTTAGTTATTTTCCGAGGTATTTTAAGAGCAGGTATAGAAAAAATATTTTTTTTAAATTTTATAAATAAATAGTTTTTTCTACAAACGTGTTAAAAATGCATTTTTTAACACGCCGCAGACGCCTTAAAAATGTTACTTTATGGCACTAGTGTTAAAAGTACTTTATAGCACTAGTGTTAAAAGTACTACTATGGCAACTACGACGCCAACAATGCCAATGGTTGTTAGATTTTTTGACAAATGTCAACTTCATAATTTTATATTATATCTACGATGCTACTTAAAACTATGTGTTTCGAATATGTTAAACTTTCTAAAAATTGTAATTGTATTTTTGTTTTTATTGTCGTTTGTAGAAAAAATTTTGTATGATATTTGTGTTAAAAGTACTTTTAAGGCACTCATTTGAATTGCAGAATTCGCTTCGCTCATTCTGCAAACTTTCAAATTCGTGCCGTAAAATTATACTTTTAACACTTATATCATAAATAACTATTATAAATAAATTCTAGTTTAAAAAACTAAAAAAAAAACACTCTTTTATGAGTAGCGCACTAAAAATTCAAAATAATTATTTTCCTTTTGCAAGAAAGGGACAGAGCCTGTAATTATGCTGAAAAGGAAAAAGCTCTACCGATAGAAACAGTAGGAGAGTAAGAAAATTTTATTTTTATTTAAATTCTTAAATATACATACTTCCTATATTCAAGCTCTATATAGTTGTTTACCCTCAACTAATTAATATTTTCCTGATGTTCCACACAAATATCTCATAAAATCCGTAATTAAAGCCTAATTTCATATTAGATTTTCCAGTATTAAACTCTTCTACGATTCCCTTTTTTTCTCCCTTAATTTCATTTTTCCATGTTCAACTGTAATTTTACACAAGAGTAGCAAAAAATAGTTTTAGTTATAAAATTTTGAAGAACAATAATGTGGCATATTATTCAAATAGTATTTTGGTAAAGTGCATATCGTCGGCTTACTTTCAAAACATACTGTTCTAAAGTCCGAAAATTGTGACTTTTGAGTTTTTGGTGCTTTTAAGTGCTTCGTGGCCGCATTCCCCCCCCCCCCCCCCGACGCCAAATCTAAAGAGACTGTGGCGTCATCTATTAGTCAATTTCAAAACGTCCTAAATCTTATTCCTTAAAAAACTTTAAGCAAAACCTCCGAAGTCTGACTGACAGTTACGCGCAAATCACTGCTCCCGGTAAAGGATAATTTTAAAAGTTTACCGTAGATAATCATTGAAAAAATGGCTAGATCCGAAAAAGATAATACTCTAAACTTTAAAATACTGATCTTGTTTTAAAAATCCAAATAGATAACATAGGTTGACTTAGAAGGTTTTAGTTTTCCTATTAGTTCTTTTAGATATTTATTGTCTAAACCTCCTATTTATGATAAAAGAAAAGTAATTTTTATTTTTTTACGATAGAAATCAGTTGGTACTTTCATAACTTTGGTTTTGTTAGATATCTCTGAAAAGGTTAGCTATAAACCAAAAATAATACGTTTTTCTTGTTTCCTGTAAAATTTCCTGTAAAATTTGTTGTTTGCTTCATAGCGCGCGCGATCTGCTTAATTTTTCTCTCATTTTTAGCGTTCCGTGCTAAAATTAGGAAACTTATGGAATCACTTCGGTGTCCGTCCGTTCGTCCGTCCGTCTGTCACAGGCGATTGTCTCTGAAACTACTCCACGTAAAAATTTGAAATTTAGCACAGAGATAGTGTCAGTGGCGCACCGAGAAATTCGACCTAGGGGGGGTTTACCACCAAAAATTTTCTTGGCATATAAATTGCCGTAGGCAATGCGGCGTAGGCGACAAATTTTTCTCGTATATTTTTAGTAATTTAATAATAACGGTATTTTTAGTAGGGCGAATTATGAATTATGGAAAATTAGTACAAATTTTAATAAAACCGGAAATTCTAAGCTGAGGGCTGAGGAGAATATAAGAAAATTAAATTAATAAGAATCATTTTATTCAAAAATAATAAATACTTAAAAGTAGATTACAGAACGGAATTATGTGTGGGGGGGGGGGGGGGGGTAGCCCCCCAAAACCCCCCCTCGGTGCGCCACTGGATAGTGTGGTTGGTGGCCCAATTATAGACGTGAAGTATAAAAAGTTGAATTTTAATTCTGGGGATTAATTTCAGGGGGTAAATTGGGAAATAGAAAAAAAATTCAAGGGCATCGTGTACGGTGTCAAGCATGAATTAAACAATATATTTATATATATATATATATATATATATATATATATATATATATATATATATATATATATATATATATATATATATATATATATATATATATATTATTCATCGATAATTCATATCCGCCCAAGCTGATTAATAGAATTTTGTTCAGCACTCCTGCCATCAACATACCTATATTAAATGAACATAACCTAATAAATAATAACAATAATATAACTGAAGTGACACAAACTAATAAATTCATATCACTTCCCTACATTAGAGAGATAACTCCGGCGCTGTCCAGAATAATAAATCAGGTAGTTAATGTCAAAATCGCGAACAAACCAGTACTCACAATTTCTTCGGTGCACTCCAGGCTTAAAGACAAGGTCCCTCTTACTCGAAGAACAGATGTGGTTTACAGCATTCCTTGTGCAGACTGTGAAAAATTATACATAGGCCAAACTACAAGACCATTGGCCGACAGAATCACGGCACACAGGAGTGACTGTAGACTGCATCCAGAGAGGTGTGCTCTGGCAGAACACGCTAATAACTCACTACATAACTTTGATTACAATGCAACCAAGATACTTGCTACATAGAAAAATAACTCTAAAAGATCTTTTCTTGAAATGGCCTTTATTTCACAAGAACCTAATTGCATAAATAAAAAAACCGATATAAAACACCTAAGTGAAATATATTCATATCTATTATTTTTAGACAAGGATCATCGTTTGAACGACTCTGAGATTCAAGTATAATGACAATTGATTGTATAATAAAAATTATTTTTTTCCTTCACAACAAATTCAAGAATACTTACCCATTTCCTACATATAACAAAATCTCTTTATCAAATTACAAATAATTCTGATTGAAATTCATAGATGTCACATAAATAAGCTTTTAAATGCAGCCGCTAGGGTGTACTTCCTGAGCGCAATATAAATCCAACAAGTTATCTCTACAAGGTATATAACACACCTAACTTGTTGTCATGTTTCGCATATAATTTAATATAATACACAGATGTCGCTAATAACTGACTTCTGACAGTCCATAGTGAGTTTCCCGCTCAATCAAATCAGTCTGTCATCTCGTGCCGCATGGCTAAAATGAATTTCAAAAAACGGAGAAAGAAATGATTTTTAATTGTCTTCCTTTTTTTCAATTAATGACTTTCATGTAATTTTAATCTGTCTGTGCTATTGTGTAATAAATGTAAATTTAGAATAATTAAGTAATTAATGACGCTTGGTTTTCGATCCCACTCTGGAGAACTTCACGGATTCCCTAGATAATACTTTAACACCGTTAATGAACATCCTCAACTAATTTGTAAGTAATAAATCTGCTTATAAGCTCACTTAAAACAATGGTTAATATAAGAACCATGTTTAATACTAGTAATTCTTTGTAGTCTCCCTGAAGATGAAAATAAATATTTTCGAAAGCTTGGAACAACTTTAAAGAGTATTCTTTCATTTGCTGCGCAACCCAATATTACTAGTTTACTGCCTAACTAGTCAGCAACGACTACCCTCTCTCTCTCTCTCTCTCTCTCTCTCTCTCTCTCTCTCTCTCTATATATATATATATATATATATATATATATATATATATATATATATATATATATATATATATATATATATATATATATATATATATCTATATATATATATATATATATATATATATATATATATATATATATATATATATATATATATATATATATATATATATATATATATACGTATATATAAAAATTGCTGTCCCCCACCCTTATCACCAAAAGGATCGCTTAGAAAAATCTGAAAAAATCATGAACATTGAGAATTGGGTGTAGATTGAGCTTGAGCCAAAATTATTCTAGCTCGATCAATTGTTATAAACAATGTAATTGTTTATTTCCTTATAACTGATGAAAAATTGGTTTTAGAGAAAAAGTTTTTCGACAAAACATACTTCTCACGATGCTAAGGAACAACTTTTGTCTTTCCAAGTTTTTCTAAATTTTTAATTTGAGTCAGTCGAAACGCGAGTGCATTCTTATTATTGCTGTCCCCCACACAGAGAAAACTGCTATGCTATTTTCAATAATAGTACTGTTTTTGACCACTGTCACATTAGTTAATTACTGTTGTAATTGAAACAATAATAGTTATTTTGCAACAAATGAGGTGCATATTCTTACAAATAAACTTCTAGTGAAACCAATGATAGTTTGCATTGAATTAGAGCAGGATATCACTGGCATCAAATAATTGTTATATTTGAACGATCCATTAAAAACCAGTGAAACCTTATAATTCAAGCAATCTTATAACCTATTGGTTAACTGTGATAAGCTAATCATTAAAATAAACCTAATTTGTATTGTGCAATACGGAATAGAGTGTGTCGTTAAGTGAATGGGTATCCAATTCAATATACGATAGAGTTTTTTCTGTGCACCCTTATCGCCAAAAAGATTGCTCAGAAAAATCTGAAAAAAAAAATTTTGAACATTGAGAATTAGGTGTAGATTGAGCTAAAATTATTAGGATTGAAAAATTCTAGCGCGAGCAATGTTTGTGAACAATTTAATTGTTTACTTCCTTATATCTGCCGAACCATTGGTTCTAGAGAAAAAGTTTTTCAAAAAAAAAAAATTCTCACGATGTAAGGAATAACTTTTGTCCTAACATGTTTTTCGAAATTTTTAATTTGGCTCAGTCAAAGGCCGAGTGTATTACTAGTAATAATTTAAGTGGGGGGACTGATGGCACGGAACACTAATTGTGCAAGTATAGCTTGCACTTAACGATTCTTTTTGTATTGGAATGCAAAATTTTGCAAATTAACTAATATATATTTTACCTAAGACATTAATTTAATCCCAACATATTTGTTGAATTAATTTAATTCAAAGTTGGGTACTCTATTTGTGTTAAAAACAAAGGAAGAAATCAATGTCTCCAAGGGTTTTGTAGTAGCAGTTTTCTGTTTATACATATAATATATTTACATTGAAGAGCTAACATTTTGAGCAGTTTCTGAATACAAAGCGATATGTTAAATAAAATATAGACTATCTTTTATTTTTAACAGTAAAGTAGAATTTAACCCCGGATCAAAAGTTTTGTACAACCGGCTGTTAAATTTCAGAAGAAAAGCCAGTGTTTACTTGAAAGTTATATATACTTAGGCACGTAACGCCTAAACATTGTAATTTCATATTTTCAGACCATAATATTTTCAAATGCTTTAGCTTTAACTTTTCCGTTTATATTTGTGCTGTTTTTTATTCAACTTCGGTGCAACGAAAATTTATGTTTTGTTCACAAATTTTAAACTTATTAATTTTTAATTATTTTTTTGCATATAAATTGTATTATACCTAGTAGGGACAAAAATATTGTTACAAAATTGAATACATCCCTTTCCAGTATTAAAACTGAACGCACACTGGCTTTACCATATGCTTGTTGAGAGCTAACCTTTATATTGTTTGTGTGTGGAAAAAGAAATTGATTTGTGCTTGTCTCGCCATGGAATGGTCTGATAAGGAAAACCGTATTGCTGTTGTTGCACTACACAAGTATAAGATGAACAAAGGAGATATTTTTAAAATACTCCAACCGCTCGGGATTAGTCGCATGTTTGTGTATCGGTGCATTGAGTTATTTGAGGAGACTGGAGACATCAAAGATCGCCAAAGGTCTGGGCGCCCACGCACTGTACGTACGCCACAAGCCATCAAAGCCGTCAAAGCCAGAATTCGGAGAAACCCGCTTCGAAAACAGAAAATTATGGCCCTTGAAATGAACATGACGCGGAAATCAATGAGTCGCATTATTAAAAAAGACTTAGACCTTGGGGCCTTCAAGCGCCATACCGGACACTTGCTAACTGCAGGTCTAAAAAAAATAGGGTTGAAAAATCGAAACGGCTGTTGGTGAGGTATGCGGATGACAGACAGAGAAAAATTCTTTTCACTGACGAAAAAATCTTTACCGTCCAGGAAAAATTCAATAGGCAAAACGATAGGATTTATGCACGGTCATCTAGTGAAGCCTCTGAATTGGTCTCACGGGTTTAAAAGGGGCATCACCCAGCGTCAGTCATGGTTTGGTGGGGTGTCTCCTATGACGGGGTCACTGATTTGCATTTTTGCGAAAAAGGCGTCAAAACGTCGGCCAAAATCTATCAACAAACTGTCCTAGAAGCTGTTGTGAGTCCACTTAACTCAACCCTATTCCAAAACCAGCCGTGGACATTTCAGCAGGATTCTGCGCCGGCTCATAAGGCCAAAACCACTCAAACCTGGCTTCAAAACAACGTTCCCGATTTCATCAGCACCGAAGACTGGCCGTCTGGCAGCCCAGATTTAAACCCGTTGGATTACCTACAGGTTGGGGTCTGTTTTGGAGGACATGGTATGCCACAAAAGACACCCCAACATTGAATCCTTGAAACAGGCTCTGATCCGAGCTGTGGCCACTTTTCCAATGGATAAGTTACGTGCTGCCATTGATGACTGGCCAGCACGACTCAAGGCTTGCGTTAAGGCTCAAGGAGGCCATTTTGAATAGAAGTATCGTTTTTATATCTCTTATAGTACTTTCATAAAATTAATAAAATTTTGTCACCAAATGTTTTGTAGTTTCCATTTTATCGCATATAATATGTGTAACAGTATTTATGTCCCTACTAGGTATAGTACATTCTTTTTTATTCTACCCGAAATTAGTGTGGGTTCCATGACCAGAACTGAAATTCGAGGATGTTATATATCCTGAGTGTGTTCCTAGTGTATTCAGGGTGTCCGAAAAGTCTAAGTTTAGACAAATATCTTTCCTGTTAGTAAAGATGACACCAAATTTTAGGTGTGTCTTACAGGCGAGGCCCGTGAAATTTTAAAGTTGTATCTCTGTTGCTACTTACGGGGCCCATGCCAAGTTCAGGTGTTTTCATAGTGAGCCTACTAGAAATGTTTTGGTAAAGAAAAAAAATATTTTGAAATTTGCGAAAAAAAGTTGAATTTTGCCCTGGCACAGCCTGGGAGAAAAGTGGACACGTTAAGTATTTTATTTATTATTTTTTCTAGAAAAATGTTATATTATATCGTCGAAATTATTTTAATTTTAAGAGAAAAAGATATGTTAGTAGAAAGTTATAGTCATTTGAATTTTTTTTTTATTATATTTTGGGTTTAAAAAAATTCACATGACTATAAGTAACTTTCTACTAACACATTTTTTTTCTTAAACTTTAAAAATTTTCGACAAAATGATGTACAATTTGTTTAGAAAAAACAATAAATAAAATACCTAAACGTATTCATTTTTTCCCAGGGTGTGCCAGGGCAAAATTCAACTTTTTTTCGCAAATTAAAAAATTCTTTTTCTTTACCAAAACATTTCTAGTCAGCTCACTATCAAAACCCCTGAATTTGGCATGGGTCCCGAAAGTAGTAACGGAGATAAACAACTTTAAATATTCACCAGCCGCCACTGGTATCTTATTGGTTAATACATCTACTTTTTTATGTAATTTAACTTTTCAACCCTTTTAAGGGGTGACGCTAGGAAGTTGAGATGAAATTTTTAAATGCCAAATGTGGTACCTCATTTTAAAGGTCTTCAAAAAAGAAACATTTTACCACAAACCCGAGGTCGCTGTAGTAATTCGTTTTTAAATGGCAAGTCTACAATTTTTGAAAATCGTGAAAAAAAATCTAAGCACCTTTATTTCTTTATTATTTATTATTATTACTTTAAAAGTAGTTCAAAATGACCACCATGAACTTCTTGGGAGTAATAAAGGCGATTTTGGAACTTACTTTTTTTTACTTCTCACATTTTCGAAAATGGCAGGTGTTACTTTTTGGCAGAGTTCCAAAATTGACTTTATTACTGCCAAGAAGTTCTGGTGGTCATTTTGAACAATTTTTAAAATAATAAGGGATATCAGGGTACTTAAATGTTTTTGTTCATGATTTTTAATTTACAGGCTTGCCGTTTAAAAGCGAATTAAGATACGGACCTCGGGTTTTCAATAAAATGTTTCTTTTTCGAAGACCTTTAAAATGAGGTACCATACGGCAAAGGGTTGCATTTAAAATTTTTAGCCTCAACTTCCTCAAGAGGCTTGAAAAAGTTAAATTAGGTAGGTACATAGGTAAAAAAATAGATTTTTTAATCAATAAGATACACCTAAAATTTTGATGTTTATATCTTCACTAATAGCAAATATATTTGCCCATACTAAGACTTTCCGGACACCCTGTATAATTACCTTATTATGACACTATACTATCTAAAAATATTGCATAAGAGTTTTACAAAAAAATATTAAACTAAGAACTAAAATAAAATTGTGGGAATTGAAGCAAACTCTTTCTTTAAAAAACTAACCTTTATTCAATATCGGTGCAATGCCTGGGCTGCCATTATACATATGTATGAAGTTCAAGTTTTTTAAGACATAATTTAAAAAAAAAACAACTTAAAAATCACTAAACAGAAGAGCGTTCAAAATTTAATTTTTTACAGTTTCACCGCACCCACAATCAATCCATTCTAATTGACGACCGATAAATGAAAAAAATAATTCCCTGAAATTTTTTGTTATATGACAATCTTATTTATTTGGTCGCTAAAGCCATCCATTTTATCGACAACGCGTGCCGGTGCGAAAATGAAATGGCACAAACATGTTAGAAAAATCCACCTATTGTCCCATATATCAAAAAGCAATCGGCACTAAATCAAATCCACCTGCAGGAATCCTTGTCGTCCTCTCCTCGCGCGCACATAACAACAGCACGTGTCACGGGGAACACGCGACGACCGCCAGCGGTAGCGTCAGTGATAAGTGCTGTCCTGCTATGCCTTGCAGGACTGCGACCGACTGAACGGAAAGCGATCGCGAAAGCTCCGCTAGGTCCTGCGGAAGCTGCAGGAGTAGGAGAGATGCGACAGAAATGAAGAAGAGCAGAAGCACCGCTGATCCTGCGAGCTTTCATTCATGCTGACACCGTCGCGTCGCGCCGCCGGATGGTGGTTGGGCGCCAACGGACAGGTCTTCGGTTGTGCCGGGCCAGTATAGATTGATCAGAAGTTATGTATGCATGTCAGTTAATTCAATTGACTAAATACATTTTAAATAAAATAACAAAAATGAGTATCATTTAACACGACATTCACTTATCTATCTTTATATATAAATGAAGAAACTGACTGACTGACAGATTGGTCTAAAAACTTGAACTTTTGCACAGAGGTTTCTTATATAGCGTGGGCATCTACTACGGAAGGATTTGTCAAAATTCGATCCCTAAGGGGGTGAAACAGGAGTTCAAACTTTGTATGGAGAAAAGATATTAAATGGTATTACCTCGAAACTTCATAGAAGTACTCTAAAAGATAAATATTGAAACACATGTTTTACTGATTCTAATAAATCTACCCCTAAGGGGGTGAAATGGAGGGTTCAAAGTTTGTAATGGAGAAAAATTATTGTTACACCGCGGACGAAGTCGCGGGTGAAAGCTAGTCTAAATAAATAAAAGAAGAAACTGACTGACTGACTGACTGATATATCAACGCACAGCCCACACCTCTGGGTCTAGAAACTTGAAATCTTGCACAAAGATTTCTTACATAACGTAGGCATCTACTAAGGAAGGGGATTTTCAAAATGAACCCCTAAGGGGGTAAAACAGGCATTCAAACTGTGTATGGAGAAAAGATATTAGATGGTCCTACTACCTCGAAACTTCATAGAAGTAGGTACTCTAAAAAATAAATGAAACACGTGTTTTGCAGTTTTTAATAAATCAACCACCAATGAGGTGAAACAGGTTTGTGATGGAGTAAAATTGTTATACAGCGGACGAAGCCGTGGGCGAAAGCTAGTTCTATAATAATAATTACCAGTTAGGATCCAGTGTCCGGCCAAAATATCTCAAAAATCGTAAGAATGAAGCTCAAATTTTGCAAACAGGAAGCCCTTGCCCAAAAGGATGCACCAGTACCTCGATGGTCGCCCCATCCACCCGGGCGATAAGCTACCCCTATAAAAAATATGCATTTTAGGGTGGAACTAAGAACTAAGTTATACACAGAGAGAAAGAATTAATTTACACAAGTAAAATTTTTTTCTTTCAATTAAATTATTTAATTGGTATCGAGCAATTAAATATATAATTGAGCGAATTTAATTATTTAATTGGCAGGTTTAATTAACTGAAGTAAATCATAATTTCTGTAAGTAAATTTACACGATAAAGTAAAATATGACTTAATTGTATCAATTATCATTTAATTCATTTAATGTGAAGGTATGATACCTACAACTAATATTGGTTAATAAAGATATCTTAATTTAATTACGTGAAGTAAACCTTAGTTTTACTAAGAAAGATATATACTATTTGCAACCCCGATATAGTTCCCAAAAAAAATTGATTCATTTTTTTTAGGTTTATTTGCTTTACTTTAGCATTTGAAAACAGTTATGTATAATATGCTATTCGTTAAGCAAATCATTATATACTAGTTTAGTATGAACGCATATCTCAATCTATTTTTTAAAAGTTTGGCCCTCAAAGAATTTAGTGACATTTTTTCTGACACCATGATCGTAAATTTTTTGCGGGCCAAACAGTTAAGAAATAGATTGAAATATGCGTTCATACTAGCCTAGTAATGATTTGCTTAACGAATATCATATTATACATAACTTTTTTCAAATGCTAAAGTAAAGCAGATAAACGTAAAAAAACTGAATTAGGTTGACAATACCAAACATAGCGGAGCAAAGAGAACCTTAAGCAGTAAGAAAATATTTCTTGAGGTTAAAATATTAAGCTTTTATAAAACAAAAGATGAAAATGTCTACTTTCGTTTCACATATTTATTGCATTTAATGTGATACAATCATTTTTAAAATGACACAATAAAACCCTGCAATAAAGTCGCCATACAGAAAAGTATATTTTTATTTTTTGTTCTATAAAAGATCTATACTATAACGCCAACAAATATTTACCAAATACAAAGAAACTTTAAATTTTACTTATCACTGAATACATGCATATCTTGGTACAGTTATAGGTATATCCCTACAAAATAGAACAACAAAAGGCTATTATATTATCCATAAATATATACACTAACAAAAATAGATCAAATGGCCGTCACCTTCACTGCTACTACCGGACTAGCCGCTTAGTCTGCCTTCTCTTCAAGGGACGATGGGTAAATGCGATGCACGCCGGGATGATTTGTCAACGGGATGGCATGGCGGTTAGGGCTAGCGTAAAGAATAATTTTATTCTCATAAGTCGCGATTTAGTTGTCAGGAATAAACTTTAATTTTTGGAATTACATATTTAGTTCTGTTTTTCCCTTATTAGGAAAATTAAATTATAATTGTCAGTAGATTTTCTTCGTTATTACGACAATACAATTTAATTTGTACAATGAAACGTTTAATACAATGTTTAATTATGCGAATTTTTCTATTAATTTATTAAAGCTTTTGTTGGCGGAAAAATAATTTAATTTTTTTAAGAATATATTTCTCAACTAAATATTTTAATTACAGCAATTATGCAAAATATAAAAGAAATTTTGTTGCAAGTATCGCTTTTTTATTTGAAATATGGTTTTATCGAGGGAATTATTTTTTTATTTAAAAAATTATAGAATGTGATTTAATACCCACCAACTTTTTTTTTCTCTCTGTGTACCGGAGTAGCCGCTTAGTCTGCCTTCTCATCAAGGGACGATGGGTAAATGCGATGCACGCCGGGATGCATATTTACAGATGCTAGCATTTGTTGACACCAGGGTGTTGAAATCAGCGAGGGTTTGGAAAAACAGTACATTTACAAATGCTAGCAGATTTGGACACCAGAGGCGATCATAGTGTTGAAACCAGTTTTAGATAACCTGAGCAGTAGATAACCTTTTTCCATGATTGTGCCTGTACGGAAAATAACAATAAAACGAGAGCCATTAACGATATAAAAGAACATCATTTGTCAGTCAGGCAGGCTGAGGCAAAGTATGGTATACCCAAAAGCACTGTGAATAGAAGGGTAAACGCAAAACAAACCAATAAATATGGTCGACCGCACATATTTTCTGTAGCAGAAGAAGCTCGCATATCAGAATGTCTATCTTTGGCTGCCAAATGGGGATTTCCTTTGACAAGTAACAATCTTAAGGATATCGTAAAAAAAACGTTAGATTCCAAGGGTGTTACCGAACAACGGTTTATTAATAATAAACCAGGCAATAAATGGATGAAAAACTTTTTAAGACGACAAAGTCAAATGTTGAAAACCCGCCTTTCTCATAATATAAAACGCGCTAGAGCAGCAGTCAGTCCCGAAGGTGTTCAAAAATATTTTGATGAGCTAAAAGAGTCTTTGAAAGACATTCCTCCTACGGCCATCATAAACTATGACGAGACTAGCATGCAGGATAATCCTGGCAAAATCAAAATAATAGTTCGAAGAAATTGTAAACATCCTGAAAAAATAAACGATGCTTCTAAATCTGCGTTTTTGGTAATGTTTGCAGGGACAGCTAGCGGGATAACCCTCCCAGTCTATGTTGTCTATAAATCTACAAGTAACTTGTATCACACTTGGATGGAAGGAGGGCCAAAGGGGGCCAGATATAATAGATCAAAATCTGGGTGGTTTGAGGGGCCTCTTTTCGAGGACTGGTTTCTTTCAATAGCTCTGCCTTATTTGAAAAAGTTAGGTGATGGCTCTAAAGCCATTATTGGCGATAATCTAGCTAGCCATATTTCTATTAGAGTTCTCGAGTTGTGCATTGAAAATAACATAAAGTTTCTGCTGCTACCGCCAAATAGCACCCACTTGTGCCAACCCTTGGATTTGGCGTATTTTAGTCCATTAAAAACAGCGTGGAGGTGGAGGAAGATACTGCAAGACTACAAAAACAGAAATCGGGGAGCAATAAGCAAAGATGTGTTTCCCTTAAAATTAAAGCAAACTTTAGAAGCAACAAAAGCTAACTCTGAAAATAACCTGAAGGCTGGATTTAGGCCTAGCGGGATCTACCCATTAGATGCACAACAAGTTCTTAAAAGGCTTCCCATAAAAGAAAATGTTAATGCCGAAGAGTGGACTACTTCATTTGAAGACTTTTTAAGAACAACAAGGGAGTCTGACACTACTACGAAGCAACGAAAGAAAAAAATTACTATAAATGCAGGAAAAAGTCTATCAGAAGCAGAGACTTTAGAGATGTTCAAACAGAAAGAAAATGAAAAGACAAATCAAACTCTTAAGAGTACAGACCCTCCAAGTACAAGTAAAAAAAAATCTAATGCACTTCCGCAGGCACGCAAACAGAAACAAAAAGCAACGAAAAAGACAATCTACGACTTGTCCGATTCAAGCGAAGATGACCAAATATCTCTGCATGACTCGAGCAGTGATTGTGATCCTGAGGATTTTGCGGACCTTGAAGAGTGTGAAGATGTTGATACTGATATGTTAGAGACTGATAGATTAGAACAAATTGAAGTAAAAGAAAATGAAAAGACAGACCAAAACAAAAAACAGATTAAGGACATCATAGACCAAAACGAGACACGTGCTATAGTAAGTAAACCACCTAAAGGCACAGAATATTATGGAAAAGGAGATTTTGTTCGTGTATCTATTATTTATAATGAGGGTTCTAAGAAACAAGTTTCGAAAATTTTTATTGGAAAAATTGTTGAAATAAAGGATAACGAGAGTTTTGATAGATTTCCTTAGAAATTATAAAGGAAGCAATGACAAGTTTAATTTTCCGGACATAGGAGATAGAATGTTCATAAATAAGTCACAAATTGTAAAAAAAAATGGATTTAGTTTCTGTAAACAGAAATGTATACAAGTTTAGCATGTAATCTTTAAAGTATTATTAGCACTCAAATTTTCAAGGTGGATTTGTTTTGTTGAATAATTTCTTCTAACAATGCTTTATTAGTAGAGTAGATTTTTAGTTTGTTTAATAAATTAATATAGACATTTTTTTGCTGATAAAATGTTTTCAATTGGAAATTTATATTACTTTAAAATAAACATTTGTACTTTTGATAATAAACTAGTTTTTTTTCGAGAAAAAAATAGGATTTTGTTGGGTACCACATATAAAAGAACTTATATTTTTTAAAATTTACCGTCCCATGTTAAGGATACGGTTCCCAAAAAAGGACAAACACCAAAATCACAATGTGTCCCAAGTTGGGGCACATCATCCTAACTTGGGACAGGAAGGTTTTTTTATTTTTTCTTCGGGATGAGCCACATTTTCACAAAGGGATTTAAGCATATGAAAACTAGACCGGACCACTCAACTCTTAGCAGAAATAAATTTGTTGCAATAAGAGATATAAAAAAGTTGGGAGCTCTTAAAGTTGAAAACTGTCCCAAGAATGGGCGATTGACTGTACCCCTTTGGGGCACTTTATTTTGACCTCAACTATACGCTCCCGAGAGTATGCTATATACTTACCGGACACACACAAATTTGACATAATTTGGCAAGCAATTTTGAAGGGTATACATTATGTCCGCAGATCCGCAAATGGATTTTACAAGAGGACAAATGAATTAAATTTAGAAAGATAAAAAAATAATTACCTCTTAATAAAAATCTTGCTTTAAAAAAAGAATCAACCAAAACCTACGTTTCTATAGGATTAAGTTAGCGCAAACCATTTTTTCCGCTGCTATAAATATATCGACAAAGGGCGGCTTTCCGAGTATGGGTCATAAATTTAAGCAGTCACGACGCACAGAGGGGCCAAATTTTGGCCCCTCTGGCCGCCAAAAGCATCCTAACCTGGCAAAAAACCCAAACTTAAAATTCCACCTTATTGTAATGTAATATTTCTAATAATTAATGAAGAAATGAACCAGGTACCTAGAACCACTTTTGGTTTTACAGGTCAGTACCTGTGGGTCTAGGTATGCCAGTCGAAAGTTGTATTTCGTGCGAGTTACATGCTTTTGGCACAAGAATACTAAACAATTAGTATTATTGTGCTTTTGGTTATTTAATAGCGTTGCTGAATAGTTGTGTTTTTGTGGTTTTTACATTGTGATACCTGCGTGTACAAGTTCCAAATTAATATGTCATTATCGACAACAGGTAAGTAATCTATAATATGTTTAAATGTAATTTTTATTTTACACATGGTTATATTTAATTCTTGAAAATTGCTATTAAAAATTATCTCTTTTGTAATTTATTTTTGAGAAATCATAGATGTTTAGTTTATCTAGGTATTCATAGGTGCTTCAAAACTAATTTTATATTGCTGATTATAATGTCGTCTTTCATGCTGACCAAAAAAAGTTTGCACATATTTGCACTATTTTGTATAAATGGACCCCAATCCAGGCAATGTTTTTTTTAAGTAAAGTTTAAAATCTAAAAAACTTTTCATTCTGTTGCAGGATCGGGAAGTACTGATATTTTTTTGTCAAGACGATTTCTTTATGACAAAATGAACGAGTCAGGTCACACTAAACTGGATGATCAAACTTTATTTTTTAGAAGATATTTGAAAGGAGGAACTAATTGCCCGGAGTCTAAAGTCTCGGAGCTGATTTTAAGAAGAGAGGGTCCAGTTCTTACAGCATGAAGGAAAGGTTTCTGGGTAAAAAGGCTAATTGGCTACATTCATCAAAGGCTATTCATCAAAAGGCTAATTGGCTATATTCCAAACTATGCGGTTCTAGAAAATATTAAAGCAGGAAGACCTAAACTGTCCTCTGAGGAGACTTCAGAAAGGACTAAGCGTCTGAAAACACAACAGCTGTGTTCTGAATACTTCACCACGGAATTATGTTATGCAGCTCAAATGAGCCTGTGCTCCTCGAGTGCAACTGATACAGCAAAGTTGGAGAAAAAAGTTACTAGTGCATCACCTAAACGTGCAACTCATTAAAAAATATTCATGGTACCCTATACCTTCTACCATACATAAGGTATTAATTTAAGGTTCCATTATTATACACAAGGCCAATATTGCCTATTGGACAATTAAGTGAGGAAGCCCAGAAAGCTAGTAATAAGATGATTAAAAGGTACAAAAAAAGATTTTCTTCCAAATAATTACCAGTATGCATCAGTCACTAAAAAAAATTCACTTTAGACCAAGCTGTTATGCAATTGTTATAAGAACCAGTTTTTAATATTTCGAGTCCATCTTCAACAGATACAGAGTTTTCAGACGAAAGTGAGCAGTCAAATAAATACATGTATGTTTTTAAAATCAAATTGTAATTAGAAGCTACTTTAATAATCATTAATTTTTTTTTAATAAATGCATATTTTCGTATTGTTCTGATTTTGACTACTCTTCGTTAAAAAACCTGCGAATTTAAGGTCCATAGCTTACCTTTTATTTGAAAACATAAATAAATAATAACAGAATAAATTTTTATCACCATTAGATATCTCAGATAATTTTTGCCATCTTTCGATGCTATTGGCCCCTCTGTGCGTAGGTCAGAAAATTTTATGAAATATTTGATATTTTGTTTACTAAACTTAAAAGTGATTTTCTTGCAGTTTTTTCTGTTCGGTACAGTGACAGTGTAAGAATTTAATATTTACAAATAAATACATTTTTGGGTGATTTTTTTGCAGTTCTTTCTATTTGGTACAGACTCCCGTGATAGAAATTCAATACTTACAAATAAATATATTTCTAAAAATTTTTGGGTGGGCACTAGGGTGGGCACCACCATTTTTTGGGTGGGCCTGTGTCCACCCAGGCCGACCCGTAGTTACGTGCCTGCTTCGAATCGACTTCCAACCATTCCCACTCACCCACTTTGGGTAAATTTTTAATTATCTGTTTTGTATTCCTTTTTTGTGTTAAACCACAAGAATACTTAACAATCAGAAAAGTATCAGAAAGAGATATCCGATGCCGTCTGCTTGGTTTTGCTTGGATTTTTTTAAACTTAAAATATAGTGTAAAAAAAATTCCAATGACTATAACTTTCTACTAACAGATTTTTTTCTCTTGAAATTTAAGAATCGTCGATAAAATAATGTAAAATTTGTTTAGAAAAAATAATAAATAAAATACCTAAGCGTGTTAATTTTTTTCCCAGGTGGGTCAATTCAAAAATTGAACTTTTTTTCGCAAATTACAAAATACTTTTTTTCTTTACCAAAACATTCCAAGTAGGCTCACTAACTAAAAACTGAACTTGGCATAGGCCCCATAAGTAGCAACCGAGATATACAACTTTAACATTTCACGGGTCGCGCCTGGTATTATGGGAAAGCGATTACTAAAGGGTTTTCCATTAGGAGGTGTCCATATCGTCAAATCTAGGCCACATCAATAGCATTATTAAGAGAAAATTTTCCTGGACGTGTTATTTCGCGAAATGGAGATGTAAATTTGCCACCTAGATCGTTTAATCTCACGACGCTGGACTTTTTCCTTTGGGGCTACGTCAAAGATAAAGTCTACGTCAATAGTCCACAAACAATCGAAGCCCTCAAAGACTATATTAGAGTTGGTATTCGGGAAATAGAGCGGTAAATATGAGTAAATGTGATGCAAAACTTCCTCAAAAGGATGGACCTTTTTCACAGAAGCCGAGGCGGCCATTTACCAGATATCGAGTTCCACGTATAATCAGAAGTTTTGTACTTAAGTTAAAATATAAAAAGTTGCACTTTAAAAAAAACAGGTTTTTGCGTTACATTAAAATGACACCTACCAACCACTCAAGCAAACCCTTTATTAAATAGCTTTGTATCTGCCTCTTAATATAAAAATATCCCTACCTTTCGGGATCAGTTGGAAATCTGAAAAAACTTAGATTGGGCGATTGTGACTTTTATTATCACAATTCTTCACTAACAAATATTGTGTGATTTGGCTTTATTCTCCATGTTTATAATAATATATTTTGCAAAGTTTATAATATAAATTTGTCATAAAATCACTATTTTAAAAAACTACGGCACTGGTAGAACAACTTATTGCTACAATAGTCGCTGCGGCACTGACCGACACGTTCTTCCAATTTCTTCCAAAGCCCGAGCGCCAAAAATCTACCTGACTATCGGACCTCCTTCTCTGTTACCCTTCTGATTGTTAAGTATTCTTGTGGTTAAACACTGGCATTATATTTCGTGATGCTAACTTTCCCAAACTAATGCCATCTCGAGCATCATCTCCCGATACCTCAGCAGATGCTTCAGTAACAATCTTTACACATACTTCTACTGCCTGCGAATAACGAGGGAAACGTGGATAATTAATAACAGGTGCATCCCCTGTTTCAACCATATTCCTAAGTTCTTCCAGTTCTGTTTGTTCTTATTCCAATCAATTAAATCGATATAATTAGTGGCCTCAAAGTTAAGCACAGGAACTTCAAATTTTCGAACATAGCCTGAATTATTGGGTTTAGACCTTACGAACAAAATCCTTCAAAGACCAAGTTCTCGGATATGTCTGCGAGAATAAGTAACCATCGCCAAAAGAATATTCTCGTAGTAAGTAAATGTCCGTCTTTACAAGGTTTTATTTTAATCGTGAACCACATTGAACCATAAACTTCAACAACATATTTTGCCAGAACCTCTAAAGTTTGTGAAGGTTTCTTGCAGGATACATAGGAACGTAATATTCTAAAAGCAGTAGTCAGCCAACGGGAATGAGCCATTTTTGCTGAGTTTCTATTGGCAAGATCAAAACGACAGTTAACCCGGGAAGTCAGTTAACACTTCGTAAAATCCGCACGACAAATAAAGTTCGGCAGTAGGGTTCCGTATAAACGGATACAATTATTATTATGCATTAAAAACACCTAAAATTGAATAGAAATTTTGTTAGTAGGTTTTTTTGGACCCTTTTGACTAAGAACAAGTATTTCTGTGTGGAATAAATAAATTACAACATTTTTATAATTAGGTGCTATAGCAAATTTTTTTATTTTCAAAATAAAAGTTATAATCGAGATAGCCATAATGGCAGTGGCATAGCGGCACCGCTAAAGATAAAAAAATAAAAACAGAAAGGATTTCTATTCAGGAATAAGAAAAATAAAAGAATTCTTACGAAAGAAATTTAAAAATTTTATTTTTAGTTCCACCCTAGTGCATATATTCCAAACTAGCTTTTACCCGCGACTGCGTCCGCGTGGTATAGGTGATAATAGTGTAGTTTTGATATCACGATATATGTCATGAATACATGAAACATGAGTTATATTATATTAGGTTAGTTATACCTAGAGACCGGATTTCAATATTATGACCCAAAAATCGGGGTCGGACTCAGGTAACTGATAGAAAAGGTACGTAGAAATGAAATTAATATTAGATTTTGTTAGGTTGTATGTATGAATTATTGCCCCTAACAAATATTTCTTTTTTGTCTCAAAAAAATTAACCATCAAAACACAACAACAAAAAGGAAAAGCACTGAAAAGTATAAAATAAGTATTGTTACGTATTTATTACTGCGGTTAATGGTCAACTCAATTGTGTTCATTTTTATATAGAAAACTATTTTTAGTGCGCCTATTATTATTAGTGCTCCCCCCCCTTCCCCCGCTAATTTTTTTACCATCTGTTAACCTGTTATTAATAGACAAAATTGGATTTTCTGACCTCAATAGCCCAGAAAATGACACATTAGCTAATGTTTTTGATGAAATTACCAGTCGCATCTTGTTACCCCCCCCCCCTCCTCCCACATGTTTTATTAACATCTATTACACAAAATTAGATTTTCTGACCTTAATATCCCCGAAAATGGCATATTGTTTCACATTTGAAGAAATTTCAATTGCACTTTTTATACTACCCACCTCCACACCCCCGTTAAAACTGTTAGACAAAATTAGATTTTCCGAACTCAATAACCCCAAAAATGATACATCTAACATTTTTGAAGATATTCCCAGTCGCGCTTTTTTATCCCCCACCCCCCGTTATATTTTTTAACAACTATTAGACAAAATTAGATTTTATCAGCTCTATAACCCCGAAAATATTAGTTAACATCTTGGAAAAATTTCCAGCCGCTTCTATTTTTATACCCCACGATAATTTTCTTAACTATTTATTAAAGAAAACGGAGTCTCGGCAGCTTTCCTAAGTTTATTTTACCAATAATCATACTTTTAGTGCAAGGCGCGACCTCTATTGAGGAGACGCAGACGTATCAAAACGGAAAGCCGCTACCAATCTTAGACTAAAACACATAGAAAAGTAATACTAAAAGTCATAAACATCTAGAGTAGCAATGTGCAATATACTACAGTACCTGTTTTATAATTTTTGCGGTGTTTATTTGTAGGTAAATAATTTCTTGGCAAAACTAGGCATATTATTAAAAAACCTTTCTTAATTAAAAAAGTGTATTTTGCTTGTTGCGTTGATATCACTAGTTGCCCACAAAATTTTGAACCACCTGTAAAAGAACTCACCGGCCGCGCTTGCAATATACTAAGTTTTTTTTTACTAACTAATCACTTAATCCTTATTACAAAATTGTTAAAATTGCTCCCGTGCAGTCGTTAGTATTACATAATATAATAGCAAATTTGCCAAAGTCACCTCATTTTTCAAAGCATGGTTGAAATAAACCAGAACTTACTTTTAAATTACTGTCGTCAAAAATAAAAGCTAGGTAAACAATCTTAAATAATAAAAACAGCAGATGCTTCACATAAATGTAATCTACAATCATTATTAAAAACCATGTTAATTTTTAAAACTTTGTTGTCTTAATGTAATTTTTATGTTCTTCGATTCTAACATTTAATAGTATGGACTTTTATCTAGAAGGAAATTTATTGCTTTGGGCAAGGTTCTTTATGTATAAACTATTTTTTAATTTTTCATTTTAATTGAAAGTTGTTCAGTCGTTGGCCATTTTTTTCATAATAGATTATTTTTTATGTTAAATCGACAAACCCCATTTGTGAACGTTTTTCCGCCTGTCCATTTGTCTGTATGCTTCGAACATAATTCAAGAAAATTTATGATATGCAGGGTGTCCGAAAGGTCTTAGTTTGGGCAAATATCTTTGCTATTAGTAAACATAGAGACACCAAAGTTTAGGTGTATCTTATTAGTTAAATCAACTATTTTAATTTTTTTTGTGTAATTTAACTTTTTCAACTCCCTGCCATGTGGTACCTCATTTTAAAGGTATTCAATAAAGAAACATTTTAACGCAAACCCGAGGTCCGTATCTTACTTCGTTTTTCAATGGCAAGCCTATAAAAATTAAAAATCGTGAAAAAAGTAAAAATTTACATACCTGTATTTCTCTTATTACCTTAAAAGTTGTTCAAAGTGATTACCATGAACTTCTTGGCAGTAATAAAGTCGATTTTGGAACTCACTTTTACCATTTTCGAGACAATGGCAGATGTTACTTCTTAGCAGACGTTAAAAATTGCTTGGCGTAACTCATCAAAATTTTCGGGCTTTATTAGATATACTCGTTCTTTTGTATCCCCAAAGGAAAAAATCCGGAGATGCGCAGCTTTAATTTTGCATGCGTAGCTATAATTTTCTTTGATATGATGCAAGAACAGCGACAATACAAAATGCTTTAAAGAGTAAGTTTGACGAAAATATTTACAGCAAAACTGTTTGGATTTGTGGTGGCGAGAAAGAAAACTCGTTTTTCTGTTTTGTATGTCTGCTTTTTGGAGGTGATAATAATTGGTGAAAAAATGGGGTGAACGATTTAAAACACCTTTCTATAAAAATTCGTAAACACGAAAATAGTGCCAAACATCTAAATAATATTTTATATTGTTATATATTTATAAGTAGAGCTTATGCGGATGAAATTCGCAAGCACAATGAAACTGTAACAAAAAACCGACTCGTACTCTCAAAAATAATATACATATTGAAGCTTTGCGGAACGTGTAATCTTGTCCTTCAGGGTCACGACGAGAAAAAAAAACTCCTCAAATAGAGGGGAAATTTTAGCGCTGGTTAATTTTTTAGCAAACGCTGATAATGCCTTTAATAGCCATATTCGAAAAACCACAGTGTTTAAAGGTATATCAAAAACGATCCAGAATGACATTTTGCAATATATGTTCGAGATACCTATGTTGTGAACATATTCTAAGAGAAATTCAAGAATCCGTTCATCAGGCAATTATGACTGACGATACTACAGATGTATCAACTTAAACTCAGACTGTAATTACCTATATTACGTTATGAACTGAATGGAAAAATATTTGAGCGGTTTTGGGGATTTGCAAATCCGAAGAGTCAAGATGCAGATGGACTGTCTCAATGCATTTTAGAACAAATTTCAACGATTCTAATAGATTGCACAGAAAAACTGATTTGTCAAATATATGATGGAGTTGCTGTTATGCGTGGTCACTGACGTGAGAATTCGCGAATAGTACAAAAATGCACATCTTGTATATTGCTACGCTCATCAGCTCAATAAAATACTAGAACAAGCATCAGTAGTGTGTGAATTTGTTTCGCAATTTTAAATGTCATGTCAACTTTTTTTTCTCAACCACCAGACAGAATGGCAGCTCTTCAACATGTTTCTGACAAACGCATTCCAAGAGCTTCTCAAATAAGATGGAATTTTCACTCTCGTATTGTACAGAGTGTTTACAACAATAAATCTGAATCTACAAATCTGAAACAGTGACTCAAGCGACTGAATTTATTAAGTGGCTAAACGATGACTCATCTCTGTTTTGGTTAAATTGTATTTCAAAAGTCATGGTGATATTTTATTTCGGTAGCTACAAAAAACTGAAACAGACGTTATGAAATTCCAGAAATAGGTAGATAATTTTGAAAAAAAAAATTGCACAAATTAGAAATAATTTACCACCCATAACAAAATGAACCAGTGAATATAGTTTCAAAAAAACGACTTAGACTCAACCAAGAAATTCTTATCGTGTCTGTAAGAGAAGTGTGTGATATAATTACTTCAGAAGTTAGAAATCGGTTTTCTTTCAAGAATCATTTATGTGGTGCAAAATTGTTTTTAAAGGAGAATTGTGACGAATATAAAACAGCTATACCTTTAGAAGATATCAATAAGCATATCCTATGATAGATAAGGAAATTTTGAAAATGGAATTAAGTGTATTTTACTCCAGGGAAGAAATAACGGGACGCAATTCCGAAAATTCCAATGAAATTCAAAGTTTTTCCGGGTGTTTGCAAACATTAAACTTGTCACATTGTTAAAGTTTTAAAAGTTTTGGTTACTATTCTAATGACGACATCTGAAACGGAAAGATGTGTTTCGACATTGAAATTAATTAAAACGTGTTTAAAGTTGTCAAAAAAAAATATTTTGATTCCCTCAGCACGTTCAGGAAGTTGTTATTCGTCCTTTTGTTAAGAAAATTATCGTATCTTACCGATTTTTTTAAAAGATCCCCTAAATGAATTTTACACCCGCAAACGTTACCATAATACGTAAATATTATTAGTGTTTTAGTTGTAATATAGTTTTCAACCCTATTGGTTACTTTAAGAAACACTCAAAGCACAAACTAGATAAAACTGATCAAAATATTGGTTAACAACGGATCAACGAAGACCATTTTGTAGGTGTGAAAAGAAATTATATTATTATTTCAAACCAACTTCTAAATACAAAATATTGATATTCATTGTATGGTTTTTATGATATTGTTGAAAGTTAAATGAACTGTACACAAAAACTTAAATATGGCGCACGGCGCCGGCGCCTGATGACATTCAGAATGCTTCTTTTTCGATCTCTCTTTTCATGATACATGTATCATGTCTCTTTGTTACTTCCTGTCTTAGTGTCTTGATGAAGGAGCTGGCGCTGATTTGGCGCGAAAATTTGAAATATAACGCGTATTTGTATTGTTGCCTATGTAGCAGAGTCCTTTGAAACAGACCAAAACCAGACATTTTATAAACTGGCGGTTGCGCCAGAAAACTACTCTTATGAAACCATTATTATTTGTAGTATTTTTTGGGTTGCCTGTCTTGTGTTAAGAATGAATGGCATACCTATAATATCAGTGGCAATAAGAGTTGTCTTGTTTAATAAATAAATAACTTTTTAGTTTTTCAGTGTTGATAGTAAAAAAATACCTTGGGTTCTTTTAAGCATTGCGTTTTAATTAGTTACATAGTGAAATGATTTTTACATTAGTGTACTTACCTGTACTTACCTACAGTTTTGTTAGTGTTTGTTTAGATTTTACTCTAAAAGTAACAAAAACATTAGTTTTCGTTTTTAATATGGCCGATAGTGATAAAAAAGCCTGGAATATTTGTGTTTAACTTTTGTTAATTTTATTTATTAGTTCAGTGCTCTTTTTCATTAACGACTGTACTCTGTTTTTACTGCTAAATATGACTGTTTCAACACTGGAAGAGGTTATGAAGGTAAAGTTTATTATTGATTTAAGTTGTGAGGAATTTCGCTTAAAAATTAAGGACGATATAAATGAACCTGTTAATAAAAGCCAAATCTTCTGCTAAATTTGATTAAATATAGGCAAATAAAAAACATACATGCTTAAGTGTTAGAATTTTTTTGTTTAAACTAATTTTGAACTAAAAGTTTTGAATAGGTACTCTTTTCCTCCAAAAATTTCTTGTCTTCCTGTATGAGCCAAATTTTACTCTTAGTTTGAAGAGCTGTTCTCTTTATTTTTTATTTTGTAGTATTTTAACCTTTTGAAATTAATTTTTTTGAAATAGTTGGATTTCTTACTTTAAAGATAACAAAAATATTATTTTTCAAACCTGTTACAAAGGAATATTATAGAGAGACTTGGTAACGCCAAAGTAACTGACATTGCTAGTTGGTTTTTATATGGCCATGTTGTGCTTATTACCAGTGGTGCGCAATTACTTAAACATTTTTTTTGAGGGACGATATCTACTTTTTTTAAACATGAAGGCCCATTTTGAGTATTTTTATTCAGTCTGAATTCATACCAGTACTTACCCGCCGCCACTGGTTCAATCGTTGGTTTCTTGCATTAAATTAATGACCGCACTGTGTTGTCAGTGTTTTTTTGGTGTATTTTAAAGGGATTTTACTACAAAGGTAACAATAACATTATTTCTTATGCTGACTTGTTACATAGAAAAAATTATTAATAGAAATGGCAACAACAGTAATAAAATGTTTTGAACATAGTTTGGAATTTAGTTTTCTTAAAAATGTTAAGAGGTGTACGATATTAAAAAAGGAACCCATGCAGAAATTATGTTTGTTGCAAAAGTACGCCCTAGAACACTAACCTTAAATTACAATTACGTGGTCACTAACCAATCGTAATTTTTACAAAAAAATTTTAATTAAAAACGTATATAATTGTTTTTCAAAAAATTATTTTTAATGCAACATTTAATACAAGCATACTATTCAACTCTAAAGGAACACTCAAAAAGTTATAAACTATAATACTTTTCAGCATCACAGGTAACACAACATCGGGCGCGGTGTTACAATAAAGTGACGTCACCTTTCTTTTTTTGAGGAACAGCAGTAACAAGTTGTACGCTTTTCAGAAGGTTGTCCGTCGTCAGTATCTCCGAGAGGAATTTTAATTATATGACTAATGGGAAGCTTAAGTAAGCGTTGCAAAGTTGGCATCACATAACGCTTTTCTAGCCATGTTCTTGTTAGTTGTTCATGGAGACTATTCATAAAACTCTTTCTAGTGGCGGGTTTCTGTCCCATTCTTTTTAAGTTCTATATATATATATATATATATATATATATATATATATATATATATATATATATATATATATATATATATATATATATATATATATATATATATATATACATATAATCCAGGAATTTATACAGGCCTTATTGATCATTCCATAGAATATACAAAGCGGTCATTTCCGAGTTTTCCTAGAACGACTTCAGTGGCTGCACATCTGGTCATATGCCTCAACCCCCTTCTGTCTTCCTGTATTAGCAATCTCTTCAAAATGTTAAACATTACTTTCATTGGGCTAAAAAAGGGGTTCTTCTTGGTTGTCCGTGTCCGGGATATCCAAGGAATCAGCTTTGGTTTGAAAAAGCAGGGGAATTATTAGAGACGAGAACAGAAGAATTTTTTCTAAACTTTTTTTCTTTTGCCGAAAACTACTTTGCTCAGAATCGGTGCTCTCTGCATCGGAGAAGTCTGGATCATACTCTGATCTCGATGGACTAAAACTATTTTCCAAGTTATGGAAACTGGAAACTTCTTTGTTGGATTCTTGGGTTTCATCATCAAACTCATCTGGCAGCGAGACTTGCAATGCCAATTCTAGTTCTGCCTGGTCCAAGGGTCTTGCATCTTCCCACTTCCTAGCCATTGTGTAATACATTCACCTTTGAAATGAGAAAAGTAAAAATATAAACGTTTTAAAAAAATTTCGTAAACACTAACCTTTTTGTAAAAAATACGAATCAGTGCGTACTTCAAGTATATAGACTGCACTGACAACGACCACAACACTCGCTAACTGCTCGCTAGACTCAGGGCCGCAGCTAGGGGAGCCAAAGGGGCGACCGCCCCGGGCGTCATGGAAAAGGGGCGCCGAAGGCGCTCCGTATATGTGAAGCAAGTGTAACAAAAAATAATGAAAACTATCCAAAGTAAAATAAGGGTCCAAGTTTTTGATAACTATAAAACGTACTCTTTTAATCTTTAATAATAATCGTATTAACATGATGATGAGAAATATTTTCTTGGAGAGAAAAAAGCACAGGGCGGCACGGTAGTAAAGAGTCAAAGGGATACCGGCACCGCGCACCTGTGCTGTGACGTTGACATCGGCCGATGCACCGACAGGACACCTGTGGTGGCAGTCCTATTGACGGTGTTATTTGTTTATCATCTCGGTGTCGCAATGCTTTGTTTGTGAAAATTGCCGTTTGTCGGTATATTGTTTGGGTAAAGTTAAATTGGTGCAGCCTTTTTGTAGTTATTTTTAGTGGATGGTTGGTAAGTATAATACAGGGGGGGGGGGCGAATATAGTTTACGGAGATGTTTTTTTGCATCTTACATTATGGAGGTTTGTTCTGGATAAAATAGACAAAGTTAATGTTGCCCTCCTACAGAGAAGTATCGACTTAGCCAGAGCTTCTAAGGTTCTTGAAATGTTGAAATACGATTTTGTTGACTTATGGAATATGGAATGATAACATTTACCAGAAGGCGGTTAAAACTTGTAACAAACCCAAACAAACTTGGACTGAGTCAATTTCCAAATAAAAGAAAAATTGAAATTAAAAAAATGTTCTCCTACGACAGTGAAGACAAAACTAGCAAAAAGATAAGTTCAAAATAAATTTCGGCAAGGTCCTCGATAAAATTTCCAATCAAATAGAGTGGCGATTTGATGGAATGAAGAGAGTTACCGATGATTTTGAGTTTCTCTCGGATCATTTTCTGGTAAAACAAAACGAAGATGTGCTAAAATCCATCTTAGACCTTTGTATAAAATACACTAAATATATTGACGGAAATTTTTGGAGGTGACTAGCGCAATTAAAACTATCAAGGGAGCAGATGCTGAAAGATTGTCTCACACATGGACATATTTCAATTTATAATTGACTATAAGCTACTAGCTAGCTATCCAAATATGTCTATAGCTTATGGAATTTTTTAACTACACCAGTTACTTCGGCAACCTGTTAACGGTCTTTCAGCAAACTGAACTTCATAAGAAATTACTTACAAGCCTCTATGAGTCAACTCAATTGCATTAATTTCCATAGAACAGTCGATTGCTAACGACTTAAATTATGAGTATTTAATTGATGGCTTTGCTAATGCGGAAGCAAGAAGAGTTCACTGGCATTTTTTTTCGTAGTTTATTTCTCCAAATATTGATGATCATAAGTAGGCTTGGTGAAAAAGTAAAAGTTCAGCAGGTTTAGCAAGTGGAAAACAACTAACTGTTTAAAATAATATCTCTTACATAAGAAATAAATGTAAACTCAAGTTAGTGAATGACCCCCGAGCCACAAAGCCTCTGAATTTGCCATTTTTTCACCAAACCAAATCATTTAATATGAAATATCCTGTGAAAAAGGTGGCTTGAATTACTAAAAAAAAGTTTGAGTTTATCGCTGTTATTTAGTAAGTACTATTTGATGTTTTTAGTTTTTCGGTTTTGATAAAAAATTTATTTGAATAAATGTTGTTCTTTTACTAGAAAATGTTTGCGTATATCGTTTTTTTTTAGTACTATTATTGTTCTTTTTAGTTTTTATTATTATTTATGAAAAATTTTGTTATTTAAATAAACGTTGTTTGCATACTGAATTACTATTATTTTTAAACCGGGGAGAGGGGCGCATCGAAGATGTTCGGCCCCGGGCGCAGAAATGTCTATTTGCGGCCCTGTCTAGACTGACCAACAAAGCTACTGGAACGGCGACTCATCCACGATTTATATATTGTTGCCATTTCTTAAAAAAATTATTTGCGTCCCTAAATTTTACGAATGGTTAGTGTTCTAGGGTTAAATACGTAGGAAAGTAATATCGTATTTCCCGTAACTAAAAAAAAGTATTGAGTGTGTCTCTAGACTACCCCCGGAGGCACCCATTCCAATATATTAAACCATTTCCATAACACCCTGTAGATGAGTATTTAAAGACAAGAAATTAAAATTTAATATTTTTTCTAATTTCACAAGACCTTTTTATAGAATATATTGTCACAAATTAGGACTTAGATGAAGAATATGGTAGCGAGAATTAATTAATCCTAATTGTAACATAAAAGGGTACTTCGATCTACCTATATTAATCGCACTCATGAATGTAAGGCACTCTTGAAGCTCCTGGCGGTCTCGGAGGCATATAATATATAATGGAGTTAATACAGAGTGTTAGTAAATATATAACGCTTACCAAACCAATCTTGATCAAATAATGATGTGTGGACTCGTCCGCTGGCTCTGGCAGAACTTATCAGGAGATGGAAACCGCGGCCCACGATTCGCGACACATGAGTTAGCCCGAGTTATTAGTTTCGCCATTAATGAATCTTAGCCCTTAGATATAATGTGTGATATGAATTCTAGCCTCTGTCGTTTAGCAAATAAAACAATTTGTGTTTCAAAACACTTAAACTCTATTAACAAAAATAAATAAAAATTGACTATACAAAGGTAAACTTAAAACTAATGTACAATAAAATCATGAATTTGGATTTAATTAGAACAGGAGCAGAGACATAGACAAGCGTTTACGTGAATGATCATGAAACAATGAATTATTTTATTAATGGTAATGTAGTTAAACTTATAGGTCAAAAGATAAATAAAACTTTACAGAAAATCTAGGCTTTTTCGATAATCCCATATATTATAAAGATTGAAAATCCCCCCATTAGGGTTGGTCAGACCCGCCACAAATTAATGAATTACTTTACCCAAGAAATATTCACTACACTTTAAAATAGAATACATTAAATTTGGAAAAAAATATAACTAAGAGCCCAATTTATAAGAGTAACTGTTCACCAATTCGAACACTAACAGCGCGATATGTAATTAAAGCGGACGTTGATTCGGAACTAATTTTAAATATGTCTTTTAGTTTAAAAGGTAGCTTAATCGTACTGCCTATTTCTTAGTTCATCCCCTTGGGTACCATTATTTTATTCTGTGGCCAATGACAGCCCTCGTTTTCCCTCTGAATCCTTACGGGGTAGGTCCAAAAGTTTCTGACCAATTATACGAAGCGTCTTTAAATTGAAAGTTTCAGACCTTTAGCACTAGATGTCGCGATAAGTCTCTAATTTTGATTAAATTATAGAGATTCCCTAATTATAATCTTATGCGCTCTGTCTCCGGTAATAATAATATATATAAAGGTATGAAATCTCTATACCTAGCTTAACTAAACTTTCCAAGTGGGGAAAAAAACCTATCCACTGTTATTTAAACCATATAGGTATCTGATTTCTTTACACGTGCATTTCGACATATGTGACAGGAAAACCCCACTTCGATTACACATGTCTTGAGCGGATTTACCACAATTTTCGCTATTTAATCGACATTCTCCATTTTTATATCAATAGAAAACGGATCGGTAATTAGATTTGTACATTTGGTACATCGTCGTGGGTGGGCATACCACCCACAGTTGTTATTCTTACGGTTCTAACCATATATCCCTAACTTTTTGTTTATTTCCCCTTTGTAATACAGTTTATGTGATAAGTATTTTGAATTCTGAAAAGGTCTTAATCTTGTTTATGTGTGATTTTTAACTAGTCAAATATTTGTCTGTTATTTGGTATTTTAGATCTTTTCCATCCCCGGATGTAGCACCAAATGTTCGCTGTTCGTGAGAAACAAAATATTTAGAAGTATGGCTTTTAGCATATTCTTTGTTTAGAATTGTAGTCTATTTATTTTTCGTAAAAATAACCAACTTTAATCTATAATATTAAATAATTATATTATATTGATATTCTAGAGTAACCTTTAATAATTCATTTTATTACAATATTGTAATAAAATAACATAATGCAAAACTGCTCTGTGTTACAATGTTATCAGAAGTCGAAAAACAATATTATTTCCTAGTCTCGGCGATATTATCCAAGTAAAACGAGACTGAATAATATGAAGGAAAACAAACTGGTGGCAGCGTGAATGCATATAACATAGGAACACTATCTTTATTATCATAGTAAAAGTGGAAACTGGGAATATTGTTAACCCATTTTTCTTAAGGTCACGTCGCAAACATTGGAGAGTTTTTGACAGTGGTTTTACTACGACGTAAGATAATTTCTTTGTTTTCAAATGTATCAACTACGACGACTTCATTCTCCCCTTGATCTGGCTTTGTCCCTCGGACCTTTGTATGACCCAGTAGGCTATGTATATACAGGATGTTATGAAATTCACTGCATATATTGAAGCCGGCAAATTCCTACGAATTCAAATTGAAGGAAAAACATTCATGAATGGCGCTTCGATAATAAGCTGAGATTCGCCCCTTAAACTTTCTCTAACCAGCGGTAGATACCCGCCACTGGCAAGAAAAACATACCAAATAAATTGCCAATTCTATCAATAATTTGATTTTAATGTTACAAGTCAGCATAAGAAATAATGTTAATGTTACCTCTGTAGTAAAACCTCTTTAAAATGCACTTCTTTTGAACATATTTACCAATACCAATATTTTCCAAAAACACTGACAATATAGGAGAGTCATTAATTTAATGCAAGAAACCAACGCTTGGCTAATAATTAACACTAACAAAACTTCTAATAACGAATTAAACACATTACCCCAGATAAAACCAGACCAGATGCGAAAGCTCCAATGCCGCCTGTACTTCATGCGACGGCGAGCCAAGGATTGACGAGACGATCCACCGGCGGTCTGGCCTCTAGTACGGAGACCGAGGTTATAAATTTAAATCACAGCATCACAGCCACTGCCGTGTCTTCTTCAAATGTAACGTAACTGCTGTATAGTACAGACGCCTGCACTATCGCAAAGCGATGGTGCAGGCAGCCCTCAAGGTCATTGAGACTGAACATGATATTTGACAGTCTTACGCATCTGGTCTGGTTTTATCTGGGACATTACTTTAAAGATGCCACGGTATTTTGTCTCTTCTCGCACTATTAAAAACTGAAAACTAATGTATTTCTTACTTTTAAGGTAAAATTTACGTCCTCTAGAAAAATAACACTCTTAGACAACACCAACAGAACAGTAGGTATAGCCTTTAATAAAAAAAAATACACTAATTAAACGCAATGCTTAAAAGAATTCACGGTATTTTTTTACTATCGGCACTATTGACAAACTGAAAACTGAAAATTTATTTATCTATTAAAAAGCACAACCATCTCAGGGTATCCCAAGATTTAATTAAACACGTTATTTAACATTCGTGACAAAGTATAGGCAACCCATAATAACAGATATTAATTTTTGTTGCATACAAGGTAGAGAACAGGGTTGTTTGTGTCGAGATAATACCGGCGATCAGCAATTCGATCTTTTTCATCGTTTTGCTCGGAATTTTCGGAGAGGCATATGACATATTGTTGTAATCAGTTCGACTGATCACGTGCCTGTCAAATAATCCGAGCAAAACGATGTGAAAGATTGAATTGCCGAAACCCGCTAAAATAGGATTTCAGTTTGAAAATCAGCACTGAAACAAGAGAAAAGAGACGGGGGACAGGGAAGCAAGAGCGAGATAAGATGTATATTGTAGTTTTTAAAGACGCGAAAGAAACATGACGGTACTTTTACACGGTAAAGGAGAGAACGCATTAGGCGTTCACGGTCCCGACGCATCGCGGACCGTGCTAGTGTAGTCCGCGCTCAGTGAAGATCTTCCCAATGTTTTTTAATGTACGCGTTTCCACCAAGTGTTCGCGGAATGGGCGCGCTAACATCGCATTCTTGCCTGAACGTTTCCCAAGAATCTCGGAAGACTGCGGAGCGATTGAGACCAGCTCGTGAACCTCTGGTGCGAGTGTACCCGATTATCTCGTCCATTCTAATTTGATAAATCGCGGAAAATCGGCTATATTCGTGTCTTTGAACCTTAGACAAGGAAAGAGAGGGGACTGGTAACACTAGGGTTGCCACCTGTCCTTTTCTGGAAAGGACAGTCCTTTTTTAAGGAGTTTTGTCCTTTCTGCTTTTTTTAGCTTAAAATGTCCTTTTTAAAGCCCAAACTGATATTCGGACGACCTTGCTAGCGCATTTTCGCAGTTAAAATAATTTCTAAAATTAAAAGTGCATGAGTTTCAAACGTTTACGTGATATTCTGACACTGCTGAAAGCATTATTCGTCTTTCGCGTCGATGGACGTTGCGTGCGTTTCGTCTGAAGTCCATCAACCCCATCATCAAAACGAAACGAAGAGAGAAGGAGGGGACAAAACAAACATAACCACAACCTATAATCGAAGAACGAATTTTTCTGTTTTTGGCATTAATTGGCGAGATAAAAGAAACCGGTGCATAGTTACTTTAAATAAAGCTGAACTTTTGAGTTTACTGTTAATTTTGAGGATACCTGTAATGAATTATTATACGATAAAGAATGACAAAAAAAAATGTTATAAGCTGGAAAATCAAATGAAAAATATAGATTTAAGTTTCAAAAATAAATATTTATTTAAAAAAATATATGTATATTATTTTCCCCAAAAGGAAACCCAAAAATACAGTTTTTGATAAAATGGTGAACGCGAATTTTCCCGCCTATTCCAAAGTCCTTTTTCCCAATTCTAAAAAGGTGGCAACCCTAGGTAACACTCATTTAAGCTAACGCATGGCAAGTGTGACCAAAATTCGAGACGACGCCATTTTTTGGTGCCAAACATTGCCGGTGACATCAAAGATATTTTGTGGTGTTTCGAACAGAATTTTGATTAAAGACGACTACATTTTAGTAATTTATGATGGTGGGTTGTACTGCTTATGGCTGCAAAAGCCGAAACGAGAGAAATGAGCCTGGAATTACCTTTCACAGGTAAAAAGTTAAATGTTACATAGTTGCAAGACAAACAATTTTCGAAATATTTTTGTTATGAGATAATTTATCAACGCAATTCGAATATGATGATTTAGGCATTTTCAAAACAGACTATGTATGTTTATTTGAACAATGTGCTTGAATGTTTTCATTCATTATCAACTCATTAAAGATATAAATTATGATAATGGCAAGATTTTTTCCAGTGGCGGGTATGTTTTTATTCGGAAAAAATATTATAATATTTCATTAACTTTGTGTGCGTAAATTAGTCAGTACAGCAGGTTTTTTTTTTAAATATATAATTTATTTGTTTTGTTGTAGATTCCTCATGAACGATCCCAGAAGACTTGCTCTTTGGGTTAAAAAAATGCATGTTGCAGACTGGAGTCCTAGAAAAATGATAAAATTTCTTCAAAGCACTTTGACTGGAATTTATTTTATAGTATTGGTGAAAAAACTTGTCTGTTAGATGATGCAGTACCTACAGTATTTGAGGAACTGCCTAAATATATCCAGGAAATGTCACAAACAAAGCAAGTATGTCAGACTTTACACAACATTTTGTAATATTATTTTGTAATATAGGTACCTAGTGTAGGTATCATATGCTAGAAATAAGCTAATTAAATGTATTGTTGTAGGCAAGAAATTGGAGGCGTTCCTGTTCTGTTTCTGTTGTGCCAGCCAGGGATAGTAAGGCCGGTAATGTGGAACAAAACTTAGATGAAACACCATGAAAAAAACAGCTTAGAAGACGGTTTTTCCAAGCAGTACAACTACCTTCCAAGCAATATAAAGTCTTTGAATAGTTAGACATTTGCTGACTGACAGGGCTTCTTATTCTGTTGCTGAATTTTATGATGACTCATTTTAATTTTTTTACACCTATATGATTATATCGAGTTTTAAAATTATGTGTATTGTTTGTATACCTTGTTGAGTTTGTCTTTTATTAGTGTTGGTCTGCTTATATACTTTATTTAGATATTTTTTTATATATATTTATTTGTAATGAAATACTAGTATGTAGGATCATGTATCATATAGGAACTACCTTCTTGCTTTGTCTATAAGATGTAAGTCTTCTGGCAATAAAGCTTATTTCAATTTGAATTTGAAAAGCAGAATAACTTTACACAACTTTTGTATTATGTAAATATTTATTTTTGTATCAGTTTATTAGGCGTACTTAATATTTATTGTTTCTAAATTTGTTTGCCTATATATGTACCTATATAGTTAGTTTTAATAACTTTTCAGAATTGTTATTATTATTATATTACATATATTTTTTTAAATATACTTGAGAACAATTAAAATTGAAGGAGTACATTGGATCTATTGATTTTCTCCACATTTAACAAACCAAAAATAAGTTATTACTATAAGTCGTTTTATTCCTTTTGGTAAAAGTCTACAATCGCCTCTCATGATACGCCGCCGTAGCCTGGTGCTGGATCACGATGCATTGAGTTCTACGCGATTTTGACACTAATGACAGTGGCCATGTGATGGATTGTTTGTTTTGTTTGAGTAGTCATGTGACTTTGACACGTAGAATAGAATTCTATGTGGCGTGATCCGGGGCTGGTGTCAGATGACTTCATATCCGTATCATGTATTACCCGTCCTCTCTCTTTCCTCGTCTAAGCTAATAATAATATGTAAGTGTATTTCGATTTTTTCTTTGGTACAGTATGGATTTTGTTATGAAATTACAAAAATAAATGCATAATTTTAAAAAAATCCAGTATAACATTGTTTTATTTTATAGCACTATTTTAAATATTCTATTTCATACAGTTTTTGCAGCAAGAAGGAAAAAAATTAAATTAATTTACAAAACCTCTGGTTACGCCATTGAGCGGATAGGTCTGGTGTCGGATGGTCACACTTCATGTCAAATAGTTACGCGTCCCCTCTCTTTCCTTGTCTAAGCTTTGAACTGATCTGTCGAAATCTACATCTTGTGTTTTGCAGCTGGATATCATTGTGAATAATATCTAGTAGGGTATTGTATTTTTCAGGTGACAAACGAAAGTATTGAGAATATGGTGCATTATCCAATAATAATTTTTTGAATAAAGTTTGAAATTCACCTTCTGTTTGTCTAGATAAATTAATGGGATGTATCCAAAATATGGCGCGTTTTTTTCTTTGACCTTTTTCCTCCTCTTCAAATACAAGAGCTAATAAAAATACCTCTTCCATAGAACTCATTTTGCCAACTAAACAGCTCAAACAACAAGATGGGCACGCAAGCAGAATGATATGTGATCGTCTATTGCGCCTGATTTTACTAAAGACCCTGATCGGTTTGGAGGAGGTTGGGAAAAGACTGGCGCAAGTTCTGATACCATTTTCTAGAACCACTGCTGATATGCCATCAAGACTGGAGGATTTTTTGGTGTCAAGAATTTTTTTAAATTTGCTTGTTCTTAAATATTGTTTCGGGCATTTTGTGGGGGTAACGTAATAGCTGGAAACGGAAAATTGTCAGGATGAATAAGGGAAGTTAGTTGGCGACGAATTGTTTGGCAAATATTTCAGTTTTTCCTTTAGAGGTAGAGATAGTTTCGGGGTCACAGATCCAAGGAGGAAAAATGCTTCTAGAGGACCAAATTATTTGATCCCTATTAAAATCATTTATTCAATTCAAATTTGATCCGGCTGGGTTTGCTGGGTAGATAAAAAACATTCCAGATAAACTCCTTTCCTCTACTACTAATAATTTTAGATTTTCTTAAATGATGTCCTAATAATCAGACGCGGCCCGTGAGCTTTTTTACAGGTGGGTCAAAATTTTGTGGGCAACTAGTGATATCAATGCTACAAGGATAATACACTTTTTTAATTAAGGAAGGTTTTTTAATATAATGTGCCTAGTTATGCCAAGAAATTATGTACCTACAAATAAACACCGCAAAAATCATAAAACAGGTACTGTTGTATATTGAACGTTGGTACTTTAGATGTTTATGGCTTTTTTCTATGTGTTTTAGTACTCTAGATTGTTAGCGGCTTCCCGTTTTGATACGTTTAGCGTCTCCTCACTAGAGGATGATATGTTTTATTCTGAGCTAAAAGTATGATTATTCGTAAAATAAAATTAGGAACGCTGCCGAAACTCCGTTTTCTTTAATAAATACAATACTGGCGACTAGACATAGTAATGCCACAGCTTAGCAGCTGTGGTAATGCGATCTTTGTCTAAGCACGTGCAGGCTGCCAGCTGTAGTAGATATGAGATTGCTAATAATTTTAAAAATATTTTATTGAGGAACAAGTGCTAAATTGTTGTCAATACACCTGTTAGAGCCGATCTAATTTTTTAAATATCAAAAATTTTAAAAAAGTCTACCCCAACACAGCCTCGAACCCACGACCTCTTGGTCAACTCGCTGAGATAAAACCTCTGGACTACGCTGGTAATGTAAGAAAACCTGTCCGATGCCGTTATATTTGATGGCTAGCGCTAGCGTGGCTGATATCGTATTTATAATTTTTTATGTTTAACCGCTAATTAATAATACATTAATACAATGCAAATACAATGCGCATATTAGCTGCCTAATTAGTTTTTGCTTTTTCCAAATCAAATGTTTTGAAAGAGTATATTTTATTTATTTTATTAATAATATCAGATATGCGGATGATACTGTGGTGTTCGCGGACAGCCAGGAAGATCTTCAGGAAATCATGACCAAAGTAGCGCAAACAAGTGAACAATATGGCCTCGATCTAAATATCAATAAAACAAAATTTATGGTGATTAGTAAAAACGCAGTTGCCCCGGGAAGAATATCAATAGGTCAACAGCAAATTGAAAGAGTCAGTAACTACACCTATCTTGGAACTACCGTCAACGACAAGTGGGATCACTCACAGGAAATCCGATGTCGCATAGAGAAGGCCAGGGCGATATTTTTAAAAATGAAAAATGTTTTTGGAAGCAGAGATCTGACCTTAACAACGAAGGTAAGATTACTGCGCTGCTATGTGTTCTCCGTTCTTCTGTACGGGGTCGAATCGTGGACGCTGACTGAGGCTACGGGCAAAAAATTGGAGGCTTTTGAAATGTGGCTTTACCGCAGATTGCTGCGTAGTTCATGGACCGATCATGTTACCAACGAGGAGGTGATGTGAAGGATGAACAAGGAAAAGGAAGTACTTATCACGGTGAAGTCTAGAAAGCTAGAGTATCTTGGACATATTATGAGAAACCCGAACAGATTCCAATTATTTCAACAGATACTACAAGGAAAAATACTGGGACACCGTGGACCATGACGAAGAAGAATTTCATGGCTGAAAAACTTGAGAACATGGTTTGCAATGACCACCACTGGTCTTTTTCGCGCTGCAGTCAACAAAGTGATGATTGCTGGGTTGATAGCCAACATCAGGAACGGATAGGCACTCAAAGAAGAAGAAGATATTTTACGGGGCGGTTTGACTGTGTGTGTGTGTATTTCCATAGTAGGCGTGGCGCAATATTATTGGTGGGCCGTCGACAAATTCTGTCTCTTTTTACCTTCCTAAAGCGCGTATGTCTGTTTTTCTCTTAGTCTTAGTTGTAATGAATTTATATCGTCCATTTAAACCTATGAGGCCAGTTTAAAATACGTCCCAGCCCGCATATCTTTCCACGATGGCTTGATTCTTTCTTGGGGAGTTTTCGCATGGAACTTGCACTTTTTTAAAAGAAAAGTTTGGTTTTAAAAAATAAATTATTAGGTGGATCATTTAAAATAAATTTAGGTGAGTCATTGACCAAATGACCTTATGGACGTGCCGAGTCTGCTAATAATCAATACGGAAAATTGCAATGCACTGTAACTCCCATACCCGAAAACTCCTCCATTATTCTCCGATTTCTCCTCCACATAACTGAGACGATTTGTTGCCCTGTTATCAGGTAGTAGGCCATTCCTTCCGACCCACTTCGCTCGTCTTATCACGCGACGCGCCACCATTTTGTAGCCGACATCCAGACGGAGAAGACATTGAAATTGCAAACATATTATACGGAAACTATCCTTGCTTGTCTTAACAGCCGAGTAATTGCTTTATTTTCTGTGTTATCGGCTTGTCTTCGAAACTAAACTGCGAAACTATGTGTAGGTACGTATTCAAATAGTTTGTCAAAGTACGTTTATCAAGATGTTAATGTCGCTGTGACAGCATAACGGGAGTAAATTAGGGTTAATTAACAACTTTTCTATAAGACATGTACGGTGCTTTAGCGTGGATTACGCGAAGCTAGTTAACTAGCAGCGAGAAAAAGAGTCAGCCAGAAATGCAAGGCAGCAAACTAAACTTTCTTGTTCCCCAGTTTTGGCACTATTTTCCACTAAATTGTTATTTATCAGCCCTGTACACAGCACTTTGGAGTCCGCATTTTTGAAACGCGCTTTTCTAGTTCCTAGCTATTCCACCAGTGGCGGTGCTATGGGTGGGCAGGGTTGGGCGCTCGCCCAACTAGAATTCTGCTCGTCCATCCAAATTTTAGATAAAAACATACGACTTACGAACACCGAACATAAAAGTATCCAGGTAATGCCCAATCTTTAGATGCTACCGCCGAGATTGTATTCCACAGATGTGTACACAAAGACGCGCGCTTGCAGGTGGGTGCCCATCAATCGTTAAATGCGCGTTGTGTGATTTCTATTAGAGAGCGCACTTACAGCTAGTACACCCTGGCGCTTTGAAGCGCGCGTTTCTAGTTCCTAGCTATTCCAAAAATGTATACAGTAGGGATTCACGAAATCTAAAAAAAATCGGTTTTTCGAATCGATCTTAGATCGTGATCGATTCACTATTAAGATCGCCTTAAGAGATCGATCTTTTAAAAAAGTCGATCTTTTGAAAAATTTTGGCATAGGAGAGGAGAGCCGGGAGAGTAGACAGCGTCCATTCCAAACCAATGCTATTTAAAACTCTTTGGGTATAGTTGTATAGTTGTAGTTTAAGAAAAAAGGAAAATATTTAAATTATAGATTTTTTTATGTTTATTTTTAAGTTATAGAAGGGTATGGAGGGGAAAATATTTAATTTAGAATACTATCATGGAAAACATACTAATTTATTGAAAATTAATAATATAGGTAACTTTTGAACGAATTTTTTTTCAGATTTGAGTTTTTTTTAGAAAATGTTAGATAGCGCAGTTTAACTATTTCCTCATTCCGTTCCTAATTCTTACTAGGATTGTTTTGATCGTGGCGCAGGGACCGTATCGTTATAAAGAATAAAATATAAATAATAATTTCCAATTATTAATTAAATTTTAGAATTCACATATATGTATTAAAATATCAAAATTTGAATCGATTCTGTAAAACATCGATTCTTAAAAATCGATTTTCATTTGGAAAAAATCGATCTTTCCAAGATATCGATTTAGATCGTGAATAGCGCTTACAGCTAGTATAGTCCCCGTCAACTATAATTTTATATACGTATAAAAAATGGTTTTTATTTTTGGAAATGCTAACTGTCCAAGATATCGCCAGTATTTAGTCCAGGCGAATAGGTTTTCTAAACGGTTTAAATAAATAATACAATATATTCGGTATTTGTACAAAATTATTGTTTAAGTTTTTTGCCACGGTGAATTTGAATTAGCCTACACCTTTTTTTCAGACCTTTTGAACTTGCAAAAAAAAACTAGAATAATGCAATAGTCAAAATATATAATTAATTTAATATATGCGCCTGAACTAAAATTCTTATCTTTGCTGACGATTCTTGGTACCCAAACAAAAAATCGCCAGCCGAGATAAGAATTTTAGTCCGGGCGCATATACTAAATCGGTTATATTTTTCAACTATTGTATTGTATTGTGTTCTAGTTTTCCTTGCAAGTTCAAAAGGCCTAAAGAAAGGTGTAAGCTAATTTAAATACACTGTTTTGCAATAAATTTAAATAATAGTTTTGTACAAATAACGAATTTATTTTATTATTTGTTTAAACGGTTCAGGAAACCTATTTGCCTGGACTAAATATCTTGGACAGTCGGCATTTAAAAAAAAAACAGTTTTTATACGATTATGAGTTATAGTTGACGGGGACCATACACACTGGGCTCTTTGGAGCGCGCGTTTTTGACACGCGTGTTTCTAGTTCCTACCTAGTGGACGCAAAGACGCGCGCTGGCAAGTGGCCATCAATCGTCAAACGCGCGTTGTGAGATTTCTATTTGAAAGCGCACTTACAGCTAGTGCGCACTAGCGCTTTGGAGCGCGCGTTTCTAGTTCCTAGCTATTCCAAAGATGTATACACAAATACGCGCGCTTGCAAGTGAGTGTCCGTCAATTGTCAAACGCGCGTTGTGAGATTTCTGTTGGAGAGCGCGCTTACAGCTGGTACACCCTGGGCGCTTTCAAGCGCGCATTTTTGAAACGCGCGTTTCTAGTTCCTAGCTATTCCAAGATGTGTACACAAAGACGCGCGCTTCCAGGTGAGTGCCCGTCAATTGTCAAACGCGCATTGGGAGGTTTCCGTTCACTGCCATTTTTCAGCAACCAACATTACTTTACCATATGGTAGTATAAAGACATTACCTAATTAAAATAAGATCTGTTCTGAAAGAAAGAACGCAGATTTAAAATTTAAACATGCAAACATGAAGGACCTATTTCTACCGATCTGCCCGTTTGAAAATAATACCTAGCTTCATTTCTATATTATCGCTGTTATCATCAATCCGAGCCGGAGGCTGGATAATTAAACTGTGTGTGTGTGCGTATTCAAACTATTATGCTAAGAACAGTTTGTCAAAGTTTGCCTTTATCAAGATACAAATTTATTGTTGTGATAGCGTGGCAGGGTTAAACTATGAAGGATGGCTCAATATAGGAGTTATGGGGGTTTTGCCAATAAAACTTCGCTAAGTTTTATAGCTTATAGTTTATATGTTCAAATAGTTAAGACTAGGGGCATAAAATGAAGGTTTTTGCCAGCGGGTGAAAGTTATTGCACGGATTTCGCGAGAACAACATCTCATCCAAGATAATCTGTTTTAAAATATCCGCATCAAAGAGCGATAAAGTGACGGTTTTATATTACTTTTCTACCGAGATGTTAACGCGCTTGCTTTTGTAGCCTGGTAAAAGCATCTGACAGTAGAGTGGATTAAAATGTTCCACTTGTTGACTAATCTTCAATTTTTACAGTGGCGTGCGATGACAATCATAAAGGGGGGAAACCATTGAAAATAATTAAAAAAGCATTGTACTCGACTAGATAATCCTTTGTTTAATAAACTACATACGACACAAACACACTCTAAATTATTGTCCTCACAGTCATGAGCGCCCGCAGACTTTTTTCTCAGGCGGGGCAAAATAAAAAAAAAATTTAAAGATTCTATTTGTAGTGATTTATGCAAATACACTAATAATTAAAATCAGAAAAATTCGGTCAAGTGCAAGCTATACTTGTACAATTAGTGTTCCGTGCCATCCGCCCCCCCCCCCTTAACGTGAGCAAACCTTGGCGGCCCAATCTTCTCCCATCTCCGCAATACCCGCCGCCGACAGCACCAACGCCATATCACATCGCGTATTCGCGGAGCTGAGTGGGGAGCGTTTCGACTGAGCCCAATTAAAAATTTTGAAAAATTTGTAAGGACAAAAGTTGTTCCCTACGTCATGGGAAATATTTTTGTTAAGAAACTTTTTCTCTAAAACCAAAGGTTCAGCACTTATAAGAAAATAAACAATTCAATTGCTTATAACAATTGATCGCGCTAGAATTTTTCAATCTCGATAATTTCAGCTCAATCTACACCTAATTCTCAATGTTCATGGTTTTTTTCAGATTTTTCTGAGCGGTTTTTTTTTTTGTGATGAGGGTGGGGGACAGCAATTTTTAGGCGTTTTTCCCGAAAAATGTTTTAAAAAACGCATAAAAAATACATCATATTGTTAAATTCGTCCTTCAATAAGCTTTCATTTTTTCCATTTCAATTTACACCCAGAATCAAAATTCAACTTTTTATATTTCACGTCTATAATTGGGCCACCACGCTCTATTTCTGTGCTAAATTTCAGATTTTTACGTCCAATGGTTTCAGAGAAAACCGCTTGTGACAGACGGACGGATGGACACCGAAGTAAACCGAGCACGGAACACTAAAAAAACATATTAAAAACTTCTTTATAAACTAAACATGCAGGCTGCAGAAAATTTATAGAAATTTGGTTGGCGTGCCGGTTGCATTCAGTTAGGACTGGATTTAAATAATATTCCTAATATCCTAATTGATGTTTTTGTACGTAGCTTTGTAAGGATGTTCAAACAGAAAAATATACAACATTTATCATAAACAGAAATATTATTTAATACAAAAATAATAGATATTTGGCAATTCGTCCAACAAAAAGTACCAAGTATGACAATCTCACAAACTCAGGGGGGGCCATAGCCCTCCCTGGCCCCTCCCTGCGGGCGCCCATATACCACACTTACAGAAGATGGCGCCTCCATTGCAAAAAAAGAACAACAGAAATACAGAAAAGTCCGTAAATACCTACACTTAAAATATGCAAAACTTTCCAAGCAAACTCGTCCGAACAAACTAAAACTAGAGGAAGGCGGCAGAAAGATCGCTTCCCTGGCTATTCAATTTTCCCGGTTTCTCGCGTAACACGTGCCGTTGCTTGTAAGCGGGGTCAATATCAACCTACATGAACGCGTAATAGGAGAACTGCTGTTTATGTAAGATTTCAGATAAATTATAAGGAATTAAATCCATATTTTTATAAAATTATAGTATAATGTTAAAAATTATGTATTATTATGCAGCGTTCTGGGGTTAAATTAATAAAAGCCCTAAAAGTGCGCGACAGCTTTCCGCCATGAGCATTTATGAGTCGTAGGTCTTTAATTTTCCCGTTTCCTTCTCTTCGTTTAGATTTTCCAAGGCAACTGGGCGCCACAGTTTTTATAAAAGACTTAAACTTGCAGCCTAGTAAATCAGAACCTAAGCTGAGATAAAGTTTAGATAAAATAAGACAAAGACTTTCTGCATGTGATTAATAGTCAATAAAACAAACTATTACCCAAACATAACGTTTATTCTATATTGGCGAAACTATAGTAGATAGAAATAGAAAAATTTAACCATGCATCTTCGAGCTCGATTTTAAAATCGAATTTAATGACGCAAATAGTTCATGGCTACCTCGATTCGATTTCAAGTTACAGGGCGATTTTGAAATTTGGCCAATTTCGGCATGCCTCTATATCTCGGAAGATATTAGGGATAGAGAAAAAGTGTTTTAACATTTTTTGTGGCGTAGTTAGTTCCTCTACATCTATTATATTTTTTCAGATATCGCACAAAGTTGGGTGTTTTAAAATGAAACACCCTGTATATTTTTGAACAGTTCGACTACAAAGTAATTTACCTTTTCGTTAATAGGTACTACACACTTTTTACGCTTTTTAAAAAAATATCCTTTCAATTTGAAAAATAGATTGTTTTAGACAAATGCATCGAAAGCAAAAGCGCTGAAACATGCGCATGCAAAATGATAAGTAAGATTTGGAAACATTGGATGAATGTGTCAAAGACCATTTATGTATAATCACGTTTTAGTCTTGGTTATTAAAGTAGTAATCCAGGCCTGTAGCCAGGATTTCGTTCTGGGTGGCGCTCACAGGGAAAATTGCAGGAACTAAAACGAAAAACTAATTTTTATGGTGATGTTTTAAAAGAATTTTTTTGTTGACCTAATTTATAAATAATTTCGTTGTTATTCGACCACGTTGTTTTACTGACTCCTAATCGAGGCATTTATGTCAAAACGTAAAATTTATGTACGTGAATGCTTTGGAAGGTAATTTTTGACTGCGAAGGCAGCGGCTCCTAAAATGTTTAGAAAGCTAGAACAAGATTTGCAAACTATCGGGTCATTTTCCAAATCTAGGCGGAAAAAATATAATAAAGAAAATATAGAAGCAAAGTCATCTGCATCATCGCGCGAAATTAAGGAAAGCATTGAAGTCAACAAAAAGAAAATATTTTTTTAACCATAATTTTTGGCAGTACCGATATAGGAAGGTTGAAAATTTACATCCTGAAGATGCTGAGTGGCGAAGAGTTTTTTGTTTGTGGTATTTGGAACAGTATCGACAAAATGTTAATTTTTTTAGAAAAATAATAGGAACGGATGAGGCCTATATCTCCAGTGTTGGAGTATCTAACTGTAATAATAATTTATATTGGGCTAACCACAACCCACACCTCACATTTACACGGAAAGGAAAATTTGAGTCTACTTTAGGATTTTTGGGGAGATCTGAGAACAAATCTCTATATTGAGTTTTTGGAGAAAAACATCATTCCTGCAGCAGGGGATATGAATAATGTTTATTTCCAGCAGGATGGGGCTCCGCATGCAGCAATTCACTGAGAGTAAGAGCAATCCTTAATCAAAATTTTGGTGAAAATTGGATAGGCGCCAACGGACCCGTTCGCTGGCCAGCCCGTTCTCCCAATGAACTTTTTTCTGTTTTTTTTTAAAGAACCATATATATGTTGTCAGGGTTTTTTTTTCACAAGAATCAAATATATCATATAGTAATATATAATACATAATACTTTTGAACGTTCCAGCGACGGCAGCTGTTCATCGGTGAGCACTAGGTTATGAGTTAGTAGTGTGGTTCACTTTTCTAACAAGGCGCCACCCAGTCTGTAGAACTTGCTTTAAGTGAAGAAGAACCCCCAGACTGGGAGATGAACTCTTAGAAAAGAGGATGGTAAAATAAAAAGCAGATTAACATTGACTAAATTTAATTTCCAGTACTTAGTATACTATTCTTATTTATAAAATTTAAAAAAATTAACTCTTGCAGAATTTCAATTTTTAAATACCCCACCCCAACTTAACTACGCATCCGAATGGTTGATTGATCAATCAAATTGACACGCACAAAAAAATATAACACTAATATCAAATCGGAAAAGTTTTACATAAGAGAATAATTTAGGAAATTAATATCATTTTAAATTAGGTAATAATACGCATATAAAGTATAAAGATAAAAATAACTATTTAAAGTATGGCAGATCATATATGATTGATGTTAATTCATACAAATACATGGAATATACTAGCCATTGCTATCAGCATAATTCTTTGGCAGGAAAAGATCCATAAATGTTTGACCGGAATTTCTGAAGAAGGTAGATAAAGGCATATTCTAATGAAAGAACTGAATGAAGAATGAAGGCATGGAGGAATATGACTAATATACACTCTTCACCATTCAGCATCAGCACAGTGTCCAAAAAAATTGTTAATAAGGTAATAGAATATCTTAAGGCGCGAAAGAACCATTCTATAACAAAAAACTTAAGATACAAAAGCCCATTCTGGGTAAGGGATGGTTTTCGTGTGTAAAACACCACACTCGACACACGGACTCGCAGGAAGTGTCTCTATTAGCAACAGGAAAGAAGCCTTTTTGAATATCTCGTTCGGAACACTCTGAGTGGTACCTCGATATTGATTTATTCCAAGTTAAGAAAGGATAGCATTCAGAAACTACATTGTATATGCATATTAACCTAAGTAACTAAATTTCTGTGAAAGAAGAGATACGCAAACTCCATTTTATTAATTTTTCATGATATTTTTAGCATCATAAATCAATTCAGAACTACGGTACTAACTTGTATATATTTCTGGCGAATGCGCTAGATAACTAGGCCGTACCGATGTATTAACTTAAAATTAAATGTTTTAAATTAATATGATAATTTATAATTAAATTTACATAACGTTGTAGCGAACCGCTACAATGTAGATATAAAATTCAAAGTAATAACATTAGCGATCTTCAAAGACAATTTAGACTTGCCCTGACAAAAGTAAGTCTGCATATTTATAATGATCTATGAAATGTGGAAAAGAGATGTAGAAAATGTTTAGACAATAACGGCTTACTCGGCTTACAGTTTGAGCACAGGAAGTAATTTTATGTGGGTTTGTTTGAGTAAAAGTTCGTTACTTATCGTTTTATTTGTGTGGTAGTGTTAGCTTAGGTTAGCCTAGGTCCTTGTTTGTTTGTTTCTATTGTTATGTTATACAGCCTGTTCAAAATGAAGTCGGCACTATTGCTCACTTTCTTATTATAAGAGCTACGAATTCGACTAAATTAGCAAAGCAGTGTATTTTTGACGCTGATTATTATGCTGATGTCAAAAAAACAATTGAACATCGGAATCACGTGATATTAACAAACATTTTTTAATGGATTGCCCTATATCTGCTTTTGATGGAGGGTGAACTTCTAAACAAAATTTGTCTTTTACTACATATCGCTAAAATTAATCATAACGGAGATATTTACATTTAAATCTAATTTTCCATCTATTATCGCAGGCGGCCGTGTACCGTATTAAACGGTCTTCCTCGACAACTTGCAACAGACGGCCATCACAAAAACAAAATTAGTATAATGTAGTTGTGATTAATGATTTATAATTATGCTATTTATAATAACGAATTTTAAAAAATAATAATAAAAAAGACATTAATTTTCTGTTGTAATTTACAAAACAACTAATTGGGATTTTAGTTGTCATTAATAGAAATAAAAATATTATATTAACTCAAATGAAGTGTTCAAACATATCCTCTTCTACTTCTACACATTTCCGAGCACATTTCAAAACTTTACTTGTAGCCTTCAAATCGGTTCGGCCATCGATGTTATTGATAATATTAATAATAGATTCTTGTAGTTCATCAACATTATTGTACTATTTTTTATAAATCTCGTTTTTTAAAAACCCCCAAATATAAAAATCGAAAGGAGTAATGTCTGGTGAACGCTGATACGCCATAAAATTAGTCCACGTGTAGCTAGCCAACGGTGTCCAAAAAGTTCAGTAAGTAGATTGGCAGCAGTAGGTATTGTGCGGCGGCGCACCATCTTAAATCATTAATCACGGCTAGATATGGAACATTCTCGAGAATTTATTTTTGGGAAATATTCTCCGAGAACAATGAGAATTTATCGGAAATTTTGGAGAAGTTATTTTATATGTTAGAGAATTTTATGTTTTGTTTGACTGCATAAATTGAAAGAACATATTTTTTACCCAAAGTAGTTTTTACAATAATTTTATCTGCAAAATAAAGAGATAGCACTGCATCATACCTAATTTAGAAAATATTTAAATTGTAAATTAACGTGATTACGAATCTTAGTCAAAATAAAGACACATTAAATTTTTATTTCCATTATTTTCGAGTAACTTTATAAATAAAACATAACTTAGAAACGCATTGTATAAAATAACATGTCTAAAAAAGTTGTTCAAAACAACACAGAAAAGAAATAAAGATAAAGATGCTCCAGCTCCATCTATGATACAGTAGCGGCATTAAAATAAATTACCTTAATTTTCCGTAAATTCTCCTAGAATATGAATTTTCCCGAGAACATTCTCGGTCTCGGAAATATTCTCGGTAATTTTCCAGTAATTTATATTTTTTTCTAAAATCATAAATTCTCCAGAATTTATGCTGGGAAATATTCTCGGTAATTTACCGTTCTCCGGAAATATTCCCTTGAGAACATTCTCATGGCACATCGCTAATCACGACTACATGTATTCATTTTATTTTTGTGGTGGCCGCTTGTGAATAAGTTGTCTAACAAGGCCATTTAATACGGTACACGGCCGCCTGCGGTAATAAATTGAAAATTACATTTAAATGTAAATATCTCCGTTATTATTAATTTTAGCAATACCTATGTAGTAAAAAAAATATTTTATTTAGAATTTCCTTCTTTATCAAACGGATATATCAGATATAGGGCATTCCATTTAAGAAAATTACATTTCTATTAATATCACGTGATTCGGATGTTCAATTGTTTTTTTGAAATCAGCATAATAATCAGCGTAAAAAATACACTACTTTGCTAATTTAGTCGAATTCGTAGCTCTTATAATAAGAAAGTTAGCAATAGTGCCGACTTCATTTTGAACACGCTGTATATTAAAACCCTTGACCTATTAAATATTTTCTCGTTATCTAGTCCTTTTAATTATACCTTAATGTTAATTTTTGCTTTGACTAAAAATACTTTTTGACACATCCATTAAATGCTTCCACAGCCTACTTATAACATGGCATATTATATAATATAAGGAGAACAAATTATATTAATTTTTAAAAAATATATATTTTTCAAATTTGAAGGATATTTAAAAAAAATAAGTATAAAGTGTGTGCTATTAATGAAAAGGTAAATTCATTTGGAGCCGAGCTGTTAAAAAATTTATAGCGAGTTTTCCATTTAAAAAACCCAACTTTGTTATATCTGAAAAAATTTAACAGATGTAGAAGAAGAAGAACTATAACTACGTCGCTGGATTTTACGTAAAAATCTACACCAAAAACGTTAAAACACTTTTTCTTTATCTCTAATATCTTTCGAGATATAGAGGCATGCCGAAATTGGCCAAATTTCAAAATCGCCCTGTAACTTGAAAACGAATCAAAGTAGCCATGATTTGCATCGTTAAGTTTGTTTTTAAACTCGAGCTATGCGTGGTCAAATTTTGTCTACCAACTATAGTTTCGCCAAAAGCTCGTATGATCGTCGAAAAAGCGCCACCCTGTACAGTATGAAACACCAAATGGTGTATGGTAATATAAGTATTACACCCATGGATTTATTAGGACTGGATACGGGATGAGTTCACATTCTTTGAAGCCAAAACAAACCATTCTAAACGACACTGTAAACACAATTTGTAAACATTGGCCACATCTTATTTTACCTTGTATTTTTGTACAAAAAATACGTTAGAAGCATCACAAGATTTACTAAAAGTAATAAAAGCCCTAAAATATTTTATTTTTCTGCTAAATAATAATAAATTTAAGTTAAAAAGGTTTCATTATTTATAGGTTATGTTATTTCTAAAGGTGTTTATTTAAAGTCGCTCCGAGTCATTTATAAATCTATATAAATCTATACGTCGCACTTTTTCTTTTCTAGTTCATTAGACAAAGAGGTACGTGTAACCGAGTGTTCAGACCTAGGTTCAGCCGTGTTCCTAAACAACCATAACAGACAGCAACACTTCTGAGCTCCAACACTCCAATGCTATTTTATCTCTTTCTACTACCATTCTTGATTCAATTACGTAGTAATTCGTAGTCTTGTCTATGTTCGTAGTTCGTAAACTGCTCCCCCAAGAGAATAACAAACAACAAAATATAAGGCTTCACGTTCGATACGCTCACAGTATACGGATATCGAATCCTTATTATAATAAATCCATGATTACACCTCACTCCTAAGAAAACGTTTTTATATGCGTACATAGATATCCACATTACATTAAATCCGGAAAAATAGTGGACACTTTATGACGCTATCTTAGTAGGCAAATAGTAAATACAAAATATACAAACTTACCACTAAACTTATTAGGACTGGATACGGGATAAGTTCACATTCTTTGAAGCCAAAACAAACCATTCTAAACGACACTGTAAACACAATTTGTAAACATTGGCCACATCTTATTTTACCTTGTATTTTTGTACAAAAAATACGTTAGAAGCATCACAAGATCTACTAAAAGTAATAGAAGCCCTAAAATATTTTATTTTTCTGCTAAATAATAATAAATTTAAGTTAAAAAGGTTTCATTATTTATAGTATATAATTAATCAGTAATCATGGAAACAGTGGTGGCGCTAAGGGTGGGCAGGGTTGGGCGCGCGCCCAACTATAATTCTGCTCGCCCAACCAATATTTTAAATAAGATTATGACTTACGACCAGTGCCGGCTTAAGGCTGTTTACTGCCCGGGGCTATTCAAAGCTGACCGCCCCCCCCCCAATAAAATTTGCCAATTTTTATTTCCACTAGGTATTATCCATGTAAATAAAACGAACGTGAAAACATAAAGATGTAGAGGAAAGTCGTCTACTATTGGGTAGTTGACTAATTTTGAATACTACATCTTCTCAAAGCTTGTTAATAGTTTTCTGTAATTGAATCCACAAAACGAAAGGTTTTTCACATAGAATGAGCCTGTGTGGGGTACACAGTTTGGCTGTTCACTGTTCACTTCTAGGTGGCGCTAGTGGCGTATTCGGGATTTTGTTTTTGGGGGAGGGGGTCAGCCACTAAATGGAAAGTGGGAAGGCGGAAGAGCGCCGCAGGCGAAAATTTTTCGGGGCCGCGCCCAAAGTTCGTCATAAAATCGAAATAAAAATATTTTTCTTCAGACAGCTGGGTTTAAATCCCCCCCCCGAATACGCCACTGGGCGGCGTCATAATATGTGTTTATTCGTGACATAGAGTTTTTTGTTTCTGTGCCTAAAAATTGTTATAAAAAGTTAAGTAGTTAGCGTAGGAAAGTGAAAGTTCGCAAACATGTATTAGAATAGTTGTAGAATAAGCCGAAGTGTTTGAAACAAAAATATCTGTCAACATTTTTTTTTATTTTAATCACATAACCTTAATCATAAAGGTTGCCTAATTCTGGATAGAAAGATGTCCTAAAATTGGATATCCAACATTAGGAACCCAACTAAATGTACGGCTCTAAAACTTTTTTATCTATAGGAAAAAAAATTTCAGTGTAATGCCTAAAAGAGGACTTCCACATAACAAAATGGAATCCAGAGAATATGAAGACGCAGCCATTGACGCAGTTCAAAGTAGGGAAATGGGGTATTTAAAGGCGTCAAAGAGCTTCAACGTTCCAAAAATAACCCTTGGTCAAACGTGACCAACCCTTAGAAGAACAATATAAACTACAAATGGGTCAAGAACCAGTTTTATCGCCTAAAATGGAAGAAGAGTTAGCACAAAACTGTTTGGAAATGGACAAAAGATATTCGCAGATATTCGCAGACTGACGTATCAGCTTGCTATAAGGAATAACCTTCCTCATCCGTTTTGAAAAAAAGACGCAAATGCTGGCAAAAAATGGCTTAGAAATTTCTTCAAACGTCATCCCAATTTATCTTTGAGAAAAGCTCAAGGAATTTCAAAAAATAGAATAAAAGATTTCACGCCAGAAAGTGTCAACTGTTTTGTGTGTCAGTTGTGTCAATTTTTTTTGTACAACTGTTATTGTTGTTCAGCTTTACAGTTTTTACCACTCACCGCCCCCTTTAGCCCACCGCCCGGGGCTGATAGCCCCCCTTAGACCCCCCTTGAGCCGGCACTGCTTACGACACCGAACATAAAGGTATCCAGGTACTGACCAATCTTCAGATGCTACCGCCGGCATTCGACCAACCAAAAAATTTGGGTTATCAATAATAATTGTTATTATTATTGTCAAGTAATAATTCATAATAAGGTTTGTTTGGCATGGCGAGTTACAAAAAAAATCATCAGGGTGGGTAATACAATAAATCATGATTTTTCTTGAACGAAGAGAAATAAAGTGTATAATAAAATGAAAAAATAATAAATATAGGCTACCAAAATAACTTTACAAATAATATGTTCATATTCAATAAGAAATCCATATTCGGTTTGTAAGCGATACGATAAATTTAAGGTAAAAACTAAGAATTATACAATATATAATATAAAATAGGACACAATTTTTATTTACGGCGATATTCAAAAGAACATTAGGTATACTGGCCTTATCCAGAGGCTGGAAAGAGTACCATCGTATAGCACCTAAAGCTGTGTACTGACGTTACAGGACAAAAATCCTGACAAAGGAGGCAAGCTCGTAAAAGCTACCTTCACGGGGCTGCATTGACAACTTGGCTACACATAGTTCAGCATAGCCCCAAAGTTGAATCTGGGTGATACGGCTGGACCACCTGGAGTAGGTAGCCATTCGGACGCTGTGACGTCATCAACAAGTAGGACAGTAAAACTTACAAAACCCCATAAAAAATGGTTTACGGAAAACGTCCGTCAAAAATATGCATCACGAAATTGCATCCATCTAGAAACCATCCTTCACAAAATGTGACAGGAAAACATTTGCCAAAAAAACATCTGCTGGTAAAACCCTGTAATACAACAGTACAAATAACATAACGAAAACTATATATAGGGATAATAAAAGTTTCCTTACCTCACAACCATCGGAGCAGGGTTTAAAAAAAACGATAATTGGCCATTTTGTGACCATGTGCCACAAATCATTACATAAATACGAATGGTACTCTACAACTGTCAAAAAAAGTTGACTTTTTGACATTGATTTTGATGTGTGAAGTAGGCCAGTTTATCACGTGCGCGAAATAGCTATCCCACCAAAAACATACATATTATAAAAAAACAGGCCAAGCTCTCCTCAGGACTGTGTGTTTTGTTATCTGAAAAAAATAACTGAAATGTAAAAATTATGCCAAGTTCCTTACCTACACGTTGCTAGCAGTGTTTTGATAAGCACAGAAAAATATTGTGTGAATTGATAAATTTACAGACCAAACTTGGGAAGTATTTAAGGATCTCAATATTGCTCGGTTCTTTAATGAAAACTTGCCAAATTTGGTCTGTAAATTTATCAATTGACACAATATTTTTCTGTGCTTATCAAAAAACTGCTAATAACGTGTAGGCGAGGAACTTGGCATAGTTTTTACATTTCAGTTATTTTTTTCAGATAACACAACACACAGTCCTGACGAAAACTTGGCCTGTTTTTTACATGTATGTTTTTGGTGGGATTTCATAACTGTTTGTTCAGATACCAAATGATATTTATTTATTATTAGTATATGTGTATACTCCAAGCAAGAATTTTTAATAATGGCTTTTTGTCGATAAGGTTGCATAAATTGCTGGTATCTCTGTTTGTTGCGATTATCATAAATTAGAGATATTTGAAAATAAATTAGAAATTTAAAAAAACTGTTTCCGCCCGGGGACCCGGGCGATAAATTTTAAATTTCTCCATTATATTTAAAAGTAAGGAGCCTCTAAGCACAGTAGCGTAAGTTCAATTTAGGGCATTTATCAGATTTTACTATGGGCTTATTATATTAAGAAGAAACTAAAAACACAAAACTTTAAACACAATTTTTTAGCTATGGATTTTTAAAATTTCTATAAGGAAAATAGTTCCTTCAATCAGTTAACCGCAAAAATTTGTAAAATTATGGGCGGTTCATGACATATTCAGAAATAAATCCTTTAGAAAAGATATTTTAAAATGCTTTTGACCCGGCCCGGTGATAACCACTACTACACTACGTACACACCCAACTTTCTAAAGCAGAAGTCGCTACCTATTTCGAGTCAGAATCCGTCATGTTGGATTTTCCGCCATGTTGGATGTTTATTGATTTTTCGTAATTGTCACCTTAAACACTATTTATTTATGTTCCAAATTTCAAAGCTCTAGCTCGATTGGAAGTACCCTGTCAGTGGCGGCTCGCCGGGGACGCCGGTGACGCATCACCGCTTCACTTAAAATTTATGGTTTCCCTGTTGTGTTTTTAAAATTATTATTAATATAATTTTGTAAATTTTATTTTGATATTGAAAATTTATTCTGATTTTTTATTTTAAAAAACAAAATAATATTTATGCATAACTTATCAAAATCAGTACTTACAAAAATAATAAATAATTATTATAAAACGTAGTTCGCCGAACGCATTTTCAAAAAACAATGCCTTAGCTGAACCGGCTGAGCGCGACTATTATAAGCCTCGCACATTCACAGCATATAAGCAAGTGCCGCGGAGTCAAATCATTGATTTCTAATATGGATAAGCAAACAATAATCGCGAAAGTGGCAAATTTCTGGCCTCGCGCATGTAAACAAAGCTGATCGGCCATGGGCATGCGCACTGCAAGATTTGTCAGCTGTGATGGTCGATCCCACTCTGATTGTCAAGGAACATAAAAGGGTTTGCTGATTGTTTTCCAGCTGGCTATGCAAACCGTGTAGCAGATGACAACAAGCGAGTTGTGCGCATGCCCCTCGCCGATCGGGTTCGAGAAGTATGACCGGTGGTCGTGCGTACAAACACAATATTTCACCCTGCTAACTTAACTTTTGTTTGCGCACGCTGTCAGTTGTACGGGTCTATATATAAAAGTCAATGAGTCAAATTAAACCCGCTGCACTTTATCAACGTTATTTAAGGTGGTTGCTGTGACAACGAGACGGCCAATAGGTGACTAAATACTTGCGGGTGTCGCGGAGCTTAAAAGCCGCTTCGCGGGTATTCTATCATAAGACTTAAGAATAGTTTTTATCAATAGGAAAATTGATATATTCTTAAGGTGCATTTACACATGCATGGATTTAGTGGCGCCAGTGGTCGCGCCAATTCTAGTTGCACGCCAGTAAAGGTTTACACTTTGTTGAGAAAAGAAAAATAAGTGGCACGCCAGTTTCATTTTAAATTTGATTGTCAGTTCTGCTGACCACTTTTTTTTAGCAATAATAAACTATATAAACTACAATCAACAACTGGCGAGCGGACGCCGACGTGCAAGCACTTGTTTACACTTGCAAGTTTTGATTTTCCGCACGACTTTGTCACCACTGGCGCCAGTGATTTCAGAAGGATGCAGACTTTTTTGTTCTATGCATGCAAAAATAAATTTTTATGCAAGTCGATGTTTACATTTGCTAATTTTATTTACTGGCGCGCCAGTTTTTATTGGCGCCACTAAATCCATGCATGTGTAAATGCACCATTATGTTCATTTCGGTATTGTTTTGTTTTGCGAATTAAGTGTTAAAATCATAGATATGTTTCCGTTGTATGATCCGGTGTGCGTTTTGCTAGAAACACCATTTTCCTGATGGAAAAATGAGGATAAAGAGGATTTTTTAAATTCAGAGAGACCTCTGCCTTCTCTTTTAGTGGACAAGAAAGGAAAATCAGAAGATAAAGTGTTTGTTCGAAAGTTTCGGGATGAGTGGTATTCGGAATATACGTAGTTGCCCTGTTTAGCTGTAGGTATAAAATCGGGTGCGTGGAATAAGAATGGGTTTATTTTGGAAATGTCACGCGAGGCTGTCATAAGCACGAGGCTTCTTCGGAACATATACGCTGGGCATTAATGTTTGCAGAATTAAAGAAAACCCTCAGTACAATTGAAGACACCTTGAGGGAAAATTATAGATTATATATAATAAATTTCAACCACAACGTCCTTCGTAATAGAAGATTTATGCAATTACCTATTCGTACAGCCGTTTATTTAGGCAAGCAACATTTTCCTCTATGTTCCAGGTTTACCCAGTGAAATAATTTTACCAGCGGCATCAGTGATGTCAGCTGCTCGCTGCATAAGGAAACATAGAGGCGTGGCCTATTTTGAACTTAAAAAATTAATTCTAAAGTCTTGTGAAGTCTGTGACCAAAAATGCTCTTTCCCATATAGACATGTAGATATATTTTTTAAAAAATTGTTTTTAGGCCGTTTTATTTATAAATTTGCAAAAATCTCAGAAATAAATTTAACGTACAAAAGTTTATAATTTATCTTTTCCTCATTTTCCTGAATTTCGCCACATTCAGCTTCTCGAAAAAGAGGTCTTTAATTTTATTTCCAAGTGTGGAGAGCCGCTTCGTCTATTATTTACATTTTAGAGGTGAAATTACAGTTAAAGTAATATCCTAGTTAGTCTGTGACTGCGTTCCTGAGGGAAATATAGGGAAATTGTTGCCACTTCGTGTAAATTGTGTTTTGTTTTAGCATACTCGAATTTCGCCGGCGTTGGCTCCGCCCCCTGAGTGGTCTGCTTGGGAGCTGTGTTCGGCTTCACTTGGTTCTCGGGCATCGTGGTGTTCATGTTAGAGGGTTTGATATGGATTTCCATATTGCTGGAAGGTTCAAGGCATCGTCGCGTTTGTTTAGGTTGCCGCTTTTTTCTATTTCGATTGCTTCGCGGATAAGCCTGGTTTTGTAGTGGTCTATGTTGGCTATCTGTTTGCAGCTGTCGAAGTTGATTTTGTGTCCTGTTTCAAGCTGGTGACGGAAAGGGGCTGACGATGTTTGTTTGTTCTTGATGCAGAGCTTGTGTTCTTCTAATCTTGCTGATATTCGTCTATTGGTCTATCCTACATATGTTTTGCTGCAGGTCCCACATGAGATGCTGTAGACACCGTGGTTTTCAAGTTTTATTTTATCTTTTGGATTTCTTAGAGATGATCCTATTGTTTGGTGTGACTTGTAGGCTGTCGCGATGTTGTGCTTGCGTAGGATTCTCCCGATTCTGTCTGTTTTTCCCTTGATGGTAGTATAGATATGGACCTGTCTTTGGTGGATTCTTCTGGTTTCTTTTCTTGGAGATTTTGTTCCTGGTCTATGGCTTTTTTTATTGTATGTGTTTTGTAGCCGTTTTGTTTCAGAGCTGCTTTTATATTGTCTAGTTCCTGTTGTTTCCCTTGGGAGTCTGTCAGCCGGATAGGGTAGTATAGATATGGACCTGTCTTTGGTGGATTCTTCTGGATTCTTTTTTTTGGAGATTTTGTTCCTGGTCTATGGCTTTTTTTATTGTATGTGTTTTGTAGCTGTTTTTATGTTGTCTAGTTCCTGTTGTTTCCCTTGGGAGTCTGTCAGCCGGATGGACCGTGTAATCAGTGTGTTGGCTACTCCTTGTATTTGAGTCGGGTGGTGATGAGACTCAGCGTTGAGGAATCTGTTTGTGTGTGTTGGTTTTCTATATACAGTGTGTCGCAGAGTTCCTTCTTTTGTTTTTGTTACTAGCACGTCTAAGAATGGAAGACTGTTGTTTTCTTCGAGTTCTATGGTGAACTGGACTTTTGGATGGCGGGAATTTAGATGATCCAAGAATTGGTGGAGTTTGTCCTTGCCGAAAGACCATATTACGAAAACATCGTCGACATATCTAATCCATACTTTTGGTTTGAGATGGGCTTCTTCAAGGGCATTGTTTTCGAACTGGGTCATGAAGAGATTTGCTATGGCTGGTGATAATGAAGAACCCATTGCTGCGCCTTCCGTCTGTCTGTAGATTTGGTCATCGAATAGGAAGTATGCGTTTTTTAGACCGTGTTTGGCCAAGTCCACCACGTGTTTTGGGAAGGTCTCGTTTCTTGATATCTGTTCCAGAGCTTCATCAACCGGTATACTGGGGTATAAGGATTTGACGTCAAAACTAGCTATGATGTCATTCTCCTCAAGCTTGACAGTTTTTAGGATCTGTGTAAAGTGTTCGGAGTTTTTGACGTAGGAATTAGCTTTTTCAACTGATGGTTGCAAGATGCTGGCTAGATATTTTTCCAATTTTTGTAGCGGGGAGTTGAAGGCACTGACGATTGGTCTTAGTGGGATATTTTCCTTATGTATTTTCGGAAGTCCATACAGTTTTGGTCATCTGCTTGATTTTTCTCTGGGGATGAGTTTTTGTTTTGTTTCCGGATCTATAGGAGACTCGTTTGTTTTTGTTGTTTTTTCTAAGTATGTTGTTGGATCTCTGGCGATTGGTTTGTAGGCCGGATCGTCGAGGAGTCTTTTCATTTTTGTTGCGTAGTCTTTTGTGTTCATAACTACGGTCGCATTGCCTTTATCTGCAGGTAGTATTATGATGTCCTTATTTTTGTTGATGTTCCGTAACGATTGTAGTTCAGATGGGCTCAAGTTTGGTTTCGGTGGTTTTGATGTCCTTAAGATCCTCGATACATCTTGTCGAATAATTTCTGCTGTTTGGTTGTTTACTTCGGATAAAGCGGATTCGACGTTTGCAATTATTTCTTCTTTTGGCGCCTTTTTTGGGGCTATTTCATAGTTAAAACTTTTGCTTAGAACTGCTTTTTCGGTTTCTGATAGCTGGTAGTTGGAGATGTTGTAGACGGTCTTTCTGCTGCTTGGTGCTGGGTTCTCTGACTGTTTTACGAATTGTCCTTGTAGGTTTTGAAACTTTTTGGTGTGCTTTTCTGATTTGATGGATCTGTTTGTTTCGGTGCGCCAGTAAGATAGGGTTTCTAAGCGGCTCCAGAGTAGGTGGTGGATTTGGTTGCTTAGCGTGAGATGGAGTTGGTACAGCTCGTGTTCTGTTTCGCTGAGTTGTCTTCTTGTTTGTCGTATTTGTTCTCTTGGCAGGGCGCTGCTGGCTTTTTTTAGTATCGCAAGTGTTCCTCTGGTTCTGGTGTGGTAGGAAATCCTTGTGAAGCTTGGTTGTAGGTTGTTGTTGCGGCATCTTACTAAGAAGTTTAGGTCGCATAATAGCGTACATTTCTTCTCTCTCAATTTCTCGTAATGTTTGGTGTTCCTGAAGGTCTCCTCCCCGTAGAGGTGTATAGTGGAAGTACGTAGGGTTTCACGGATGGAGAAATATGTGTCGTGGTTAATCCGGGAATTCATCCGTTCGTTTGATTTGTTTCTAGTTGAAACTTGCAGACGTTTCGATAAAATCTCATTTGGCATCTTCTGTGCTTACTCGCTGGTCGTAGAAAGTAAACTGAGGGTGGCAGCCGCAGTGCGTGGTTTTATAGTGGATCGCCTCGGTCTTAGGTCGTATCTATTGGCCGGCGTTGGCTCCGCCCCCTGAGTGGTCTGCTTGGGAGCTGTGTTCGGCTTCACTTGGTTCTCGGCCATCGTGGTGTTCATGTTAGAGGGTTTGATGATGGATTTCCATGTTGCTGGAAGGTTCAAGGCATCGTCGCGTTTGTTTAGGTTGCCGCTTTTTTCTATTTCTATTGCTTCGCGGATAAGCCTGGTTTTGTAGTGGTCTATGTTGGCTATCTGTTTCCAGCTGCCGAAGTTGATTTTGTGTCCTGTTTCAAGCTGGTGACGGAAAAGGGCTGACGATGTTTGTTTGCTCTGGATGCAGAGCTTGTGTTCTTCTAATCTTGCGGATATTCGTGTATTGGTCTGTCCTACATATGTTTTGCTGCAGGTCCCACATGAGATGCTGTAGACACCGTGGTTTTCAAGTTTTATTTTATCGTTTGGATTTCTTAGAGATGATCCTATTGTTTGGTGTGGCTTGTAGGCTGTCGCGATGTTGTGCTTGCGTAGGATTCTCCCGATTCTGTCTGTTGTTCCCTTGATATATGGTAGTATAGATATGGGCCTGTCTTTGGTGGATTCTTCTGGTTTCGTTTTTTGGCGATTTTGTTCCTGGTCTATGGCTTTTTTTATTGTATGTGTTTGATTGGGTATCTACAGACAGACGGAAGGCACAGCAATGGGTTCTTCACTATCACCAGCCATAGCAAACCTCTTCATGACCCACTTCGAAAACAATGCTCTTGAAGAAGCCCATCTCAAACCAAAAGTATGGATTAGATATGTCGACGATGTTTTCGTAATATGGTCTTTCGGCAAGGACAAACTCCACCAATTCTTGGATCATCTAAATTCCCGCCATCCAAAAATTCAGTTCCCCATAGAACTCGAAGAAAACAACAGTCTTCCATTCTTAGACGTGCTAGTAACAAAAACAAAAGAAGGAACTCTGCGACACACTGTATATAGAAAACCAACACACACAAACAGATACCTCAACGCTGAGTCTCATCACCACCCGACTCAAATACAAGGAGTAGCCAACACACTGATTACACGATCCATCCGGCTGACAGACTCCCAAGGGAAACAACAGGAACTAGACAACATAAAAAACAGCTCTGAAACGAAACGGCTACAAAACACATACAATAAAAAAGGCCATAGACCAGGAACAAAATCGCCAAACAAATAAACCAGAAGAATCCACCAAAGACAGGTCCATATCTATACTACCATATATCAAGGGAACAACAGACAGAATCGGGAGAATCCTACGCAAGCACAACATCGCGACAGCCTACAAGCCACACCAAACAATAGGATCATCTCTAAGAAATCCAAAAGATAAAATAAAACTTGAAGACCACGGTGTCTACAGCATCTCATGTAGGACCTGCAGCAAAACATATGTAGGACAGACCAGTAGACGAATATCAGCAAGATTAGAAGAACACAAGCTCTGCATCAAGAACAAACAAACATCGTCAGCCCTTTTCCGTCACCAGCTTGAAACAGGACACAAAATCAACTTCGACAGCTGCAAACAGATAGCCAACATAGACCACTACAAAACCAGGCTTATCCGCGAAGCAATCGAAATAGAAAATAGCAGCAACCTAAACAAACGCGACGATGCCTTGAACCTTCCAGCAACATGGAAATCCATCATCAAACCCTCTAACTTGAACACCACGATGGCCGAAAATCAAGTGAAGCCGAACACAGCTCCCAAGCAAACCACTCAGGGGGCGGAGCCAACGCCGGCCAATAGATACGACCTAAGACCGAGGCGATCCACTATAAAACCACGCACTGCGGCTGCCACCCTCACAGCGTTGTGCTTGCTATTACAATTGTACTAGATCTATTACAATTTAACATTCAATATTACCCTATTACTACATTACCAAAAATCCCAATAATCTAGTAGGTACATTCTCAACTTCATGCACAACCTTGAACTCAATAGTAATATTCCTTTCAGGTGTCTGACGCCCCGGAGCGACTCGCCCCGGAGTCACTCGACACCGTTCCGAAAGGAACAATTGACAAGTTTGACATTAAGCTCAAGTCATAAGTAGTGCACGAGAGGGCAGGGGGGATAGGGCTCGAACGGTTCAGGTGCTTGATGCCCCAGTTGAATGGAACAACTGTGTGCTGCTCAGGAGCTGTACGGGAGCTCCTCCTTGGGGTGAAAGGAAGACACCTAAATATGTGTGGTGTCGTGCCTCGTGTCCGACGTCTGGCTAACCGACATCCGACAACCGAGTAGCGCATCCTCTAAATAAAAGTAATGTAAGAGAAGGAGACAGCCATTGACGGTAGGTTTGTAATTTTCTTGTTACGCTTGGGATTCCCATGACCAAACTGTGACGCGTATAGCGGATAATGGGCATGTCAAACTATTGCTATTCTTCTCTTTTTAAAATACAAGTGATGCTCTGTTACATACAATGTCTCTTATAACCAGAGTGTGTGTTATAATTTTGAACCATGTCAACATCTGTTGAGCCTAAACATGATTCCAAACTTGCAGGATCAAGAACCTGATGATATTACATTTTAAATTCTCAGAAATATGTTTTTTAAGAATTGCATTTGTTTTTATTTCTATTAACATTTTAAATGTTATGTTAGCTGAATATAGCAATCATAATATATTTATTTGTAAAGACTGTTAAGAATGTTTTGTTTGTTTACTTATAATTTATAATGTTTAATTATTGATTTATGTTATACTATTCATGTTTCGATTTTTTGTTGATTATGTCATTTGAAAGTATCATTTTTTGTTAATTATAATTAAACGTATTTAGTAAAGCTATTTGTTCATCCAAAAAATGATGTATTACTAATCAGGTGGTCAAAAATAAATTGGCAATGGGAGTGAGGACACGCCACGGATTTCAATCTATTACAATCTAGTACAATTGTACGTAAAATTCGAGTACATTCAGCAAGCATCAAAAGCCCAACGCTGCACCCTCAGTTTACTTTCTACGACCAGCGAGTAAGCACAGAAGATGCCAAATGAGATTTTGGCGAAACGTCTGCAAGTTTCAACTAGAAACAAATCAAACGAACGGATGAATTCCCGGATTAACTACGACAGATATATATATATATATATATATATATATATATATATATATATATATATATATATATATATATATATATATATATATGTATATATATATATATATATATATATATATATATATATATATATATATATATATATATATATATATATATATATAATATATATATATATATATATATATATATATATATATATATATATATATATATATATATATATATATATATAATATATATATATATATATATATATATATATATATATATATATATATATATATATACAGGGTGTCCCAGGATAGGTGTTACGATAGGACAAATGGGTCAAAAAATTTTGAATTTGAAAATGGCATTTTGGGAACATGCCCCGCTTGGTCCAAAACTGAGGACTACAAAATTTCACTCGGATTGGTATTATACAGGGCGAGTTATAACTAAACATATGAAAAATGGCCAAGAGTAAAGTACTCTTATTTTTTCAAATGGGACAAAAGCTTAGTAGAAAAAGTTGTTCAGAAATGAAACTAATATTATAATTTGAAATTAGAGCTTTCTAGTCAATATTTTTATTTTCGTCAAATTTTTTGAAATGTAATAGTACATTTTCCACCAATATCGTATTACAATACATTATTAGGCAATACCTGGTAAATGTACATATTACATGTTAGAAAACGTAGTTTCCAAGTATAATAAAAAACCGAATACGATAGTGGTGGAAAATGTACTATTACATTTCAAAAAATTTGACAAAAATAAAAATATTGACTAGAAAGCTGTAATTTCAAATTATGATATTAGTTACATTTCTGAACAACTTTTTCTACTAAGCTTTTGTTCCATTTGGACAAATAAGAGTACTTTACTCTTGGCCATTTTTCATATTTTTAGTTATAACTCGCCCTGTATAATACCAATCCGAGTGAAATTTTGTATTCCTCAGTTTTGGACCAAGCGGGGCATGTTCCCAAAATGCCATTTTCAAATTCAAAATTTTTTGACCCATTTGTCCTATCGTAACACCTATCCTGGGACACCCTGTATATATATATATATATATATATATATATATATATATATGCAGGGTGTCCCTGAATTGGGATACCTATACCACAAATGAACGCAATTTTTAATGTTCTCTATAAAAAATTTTGCTTGTAAAAAATGCGAAAAATAGTTTTTATATACAGGGAGGTCGAGAACTTCAAAAATAAACACTTGATCTAATAGTAAACTACATACCTTTATTTTTCATTCTAATGAAAAATGCCTCTTGAGAAAGTTGCTTAGAATTACTTTTTTAGTGATGATCCAAAATTTCAGAAAAACTTTTTATTTTTGTAAAAAAAAAGTGTTAATTAAACTAAACGTTTTATTTACCAAGCTTTTATTCAGCATGAAAGCCGCCAACTTCTACACACTTTTGCAGTAGGTACACTGATATTTTGGTTATAGTATTCCTTGCATTCGGAAAAAAATTGGGGCATGCAAAAAATAGGTGCACTAAAAAGAAAAAAAACATTTTCATATAAATGAACAAAATTAACTTGACCTTTAAACGCAGTACTAAATAGGTACGTAACAATATTATTTCATCCCTTTCAGTGCTTTTTAATAAATCAGCCCCTAGGGGGTGAAATGGGGGTTCAAAGTTTGTAATGGGATAAAATTGTTATGCGGTTCTATCACACGAATAAATATACTAACCAGAAGGCTATCGCCGATCCCGTGATCGCCGCCTGCTCTTGGCCTTCGAGCGCATCTAACCCGAAATTCTAGCCCGAAACTGCCAGTGCAGTAGCGACTTTCACGTCAAGAGGTATAAATAATGTATGATGGTGCGAATAAATTTTATAGATTTCCGCAAGAGGTTGAAAGCTAATATAATACATATGTAGGTAAAGTACAGGGTGTTCCAAATTCATTGTTACTACGTGATATCCCAGTAACTGTTAGATATAGAAAGTTGTCGTTTTCACAATATTCGTTTTTGAGATACAGAATTATTAATTTTGAGGGTTGCTTACAAGAACTATTTAATATTTGGATAAGGTTTAAACTGTATAGATTTTATAAGTAGAATATCTTGTTAAAAACAATGTTTATATACTGTTTTTGAAATACTACCAAAACTTATGATTTTTTTAACAGATGGGGTATTAATTTTAAACTTTAGTTGATACATTTTTTTAATGGCAAAAATTTAAAAAGGAACCCCTTTCAATGTAGTGCGGGGTGTATATTTTTACACTCCCTTTAACTTTTTAATTTTAAGGGGTGAAAAACAAATACAAGAAGAATCAATGAGAACCCATTAATTAACATTTCTTAGTGTTTATTAAGTAGTAAAAATTTTAGCAAACATTATATATATATATATATATATATATATATATATATATATATATATATATATATATATATATATATATATATATATATATATATACAGGGTGGTGCAACCAAGATGGGGTGGACGATTGTTAGTAAACGGTGAGGAATTTCGAATTTTTTTTTTTGGATATTATAGATAGTCAAACCCGCTATGTTTTAAAATTATAGCCATAATACAGTGTGGTCCGAAAAACTCGTGGCGAACCAAACTTGTGTTTTTTTAAATGGGACACCCTGTATATAATTGTTCCAATTGATTCTCCTGTTCGTTACGATCATTTTGATATAGGGTTTATTGGGTCTAAAACTTATAGTAAGGGAATGTGACGCGGTTAAAGTTGAAAAAATGCTCACAGTTCGGCCATTTTTTAAAAAAATTTGAAACAGGTATGGAAAAACCAAATATTCCATAAAACGTTGCATATCCTTGAATACATTAATCGCTTGCAATTTGTTTAAAATTATTTACTGTTATACAGGGCGGTCAAGTTTTGCAAATACGCCCTGGACTCATTTTTTTTAAATGGAACACCCTGTATATTTTATTTTCATCTTAAAGATAACATTGCTGGCTTTCAAGAAATACCATACATGATGCCTTTCTGACCAACAGTTTTTTAGTAAACTAGCCGTGAAACCAAGGTTTCTTCATTCTAATACGATTATACTGAATGTACGTTGTTTATTATTAAATATCTAATATTAGGAGGCCATGACACTATCATAAAATGAAACAGGATTGACGAACTTGTCAAAGCTACTGCCGTATAATCCATTATTTACAAGTTAAGTGTAGGTGGCCCAATAACTATGAGGTAAGAAGACTGAGACCCGAAAATTTTACATGTTTATTAGAGCTATTTCAAAAAACAGAAAATATTGTTTTTAGGAAAAGTAAAGTAATTAATAAACCAGTTATAAACAAATTTTTTGAGAAACGAGTTGCCAGTATTGCTTGAAGATTTACGTTTAATGGTAAGGGGATCCTTATGGTTTCAACATGATGGAGCGCCCCCGCATTGCCATAGAAATGTAAGATATTTTGTCGATAAATTGGAAGACAGATCGTTGGATTGGGCGAGGTGGACCAGGTAAGTGGTCAGCCAGAGCACCCGACTTAACACCACTAGATTTTTTCTATGGGGGCATGTTAAAGAAGAAGTCTATAAAGAGGTTCCAACCACAGTGAATGAAGACTATATATATATATATATATATATATATATATATATATATATATATATATATATATATATATATATATATATATATATATATTATATATATATATATATATATATATATATATATATATATATATATATATATATATATATATATATATATATATATATATATATTATATATATATATATATATATATATATATATATATATATATATATATATATATATTATATATATATATATATATATATATATATATATATATATATATATATATATATATATATATATATGAACATAATTATGTCGAGCATGAGTCGTTTCTTTGAAAACACTTTTCAACTCGCACGTAAGATATTCCAAAACGGTTTAAAATAAAAGAGTTTCATACATTCTTAGTTGATATCGGTACAGTGACATTGCTTGTAATCTATATATGCTAAAAATAAATAAAATCGGAGATTTCGTTGATTGTTTATAAATATTTTTTTAAACCTCAAAATAAAAAAGTTAATGGGGGGTGTAACAATATAACCTTGTAGAAACGACTCTGGATATGATCCCGTGCTTTCTTCAAATACTTTGTATAATATATTTACATGGGCGATACAGAACTCCGCAGATCGACAGGTAAGAGTATTAAAAATGTATGAGTCTCCGCAGGTCATAAAATGTTGCGCTCTTGGTAATACTTGAAACTCCGCATAATGATATTTAAAATTAGAAATGCCATTTGAAACTTTTACAAATTTATTACGTTTTTAATATACACAATTACAATTTAAACTAAAAAACTAAATGGTATTACTATAATAGTGGGATGCTAACTTAACAAACTGTAAAGTGGTAATGGTGCCATTTTGGAAATTTGAGATATGCTTATTCAAATACATTTGCCGTTGTTTAGAATATGCATTTTGATATTTATATGGTTCACCAATACTGTTTATTTTCACGTAGATCTCCGTTTGAATGTTCAGTAATGTATCCACAAAGACAAACAAGGAAGGGTGGCTTTGATAGAAATAATTGTTTAAACGCGAATGAAAGGACTCGCATGCGTTTGTAGTTAGATTTAAAGCCGCACTATTTGAAGCCCACATTTCTGGTGGAAAATGTGCTTCCTCTGAAATATAGTTATCGACTAGGTAGTCCGCAAATTTCTGCAATTTTTCATTTTGTGGTTGAAATGCACATAACTCAAATACAAAAAAGTCACTTACTGTATCTGGATTTAAAAATAAAAGTCCAAAACAATAACCCAACCACTGTCCAATTTCAGAATTCTTGTTTTTATATTCTGAGGTCAATCCCAATTGCTGAATCTTGCGCCACCAAGCTTGGGTTAAGTGGAATCGGCATCCCAGAATTTGACAATCTGGCCAAACATATCTTGCTGCGTTATGTATGGCTTTTTCATAATCAGCAACTACGCTTTTAGGATTCAGCATGTATCCATTTTTTGAAATATGTTGTAGTAGCATTTCAAAACACTTTTTGTAAGAAAGCTCACTCTTATCCTTTAACAGGCAAAAAACTAGTGGAATATAGTGTCCATTGTAGAATCCGTGAATGGTGAAAAGTTGAAGAAAGTACTTGGTGCAATAGTCGAAAGTGCCGTCCATATACAATATTTCGCTATTACATAAGCACTGCATATTAGTTTTTGTAGAAAATATTACTATATTGTTCTCTAAACTATTTTGCAACAGAAAATGTTCGTTCTTGTTTGTTTTAGGCTGAAGACTTTCTAGCGCTTCTTGTACCTCTATTATGTTTGTAGGCAGAGCTGGAAGCAGTTTTCTTCTAGCGGCGTACATGTTTTCTTTGATACATTTTAGGTCACTTAATTTTATATTTTCACTGTCACTTTGTAGTACTGAACACAAGATTTTTGAAGGCCGATCGTAGGGTTCGTCAACCGCTTTTCGTTTGGCCAAAGCGGACAAATGTTGTCTTTGAAGAACACGGTCACTATTTTTTACATGATTGTGTTGGAAGTTTCCAGAAGAAAGTGTCCTTCCTTTTCCTTCTCCAACAGTCAGAAGGAAAGCTTTACAGCATTTTAATGTACACCTCCAACGGGTTTCTCCAGATGAAAGTACATAATTGAAACTAAATTTATAATTTTCACAAATGATTTGCGCATTTCCTCTTTGACTCACTGTTTCACTTATTTGGTACATGATTGATATTATTAACAAACGCACTTCGCAAAGCCGCAAATGAATTACTACTGACAAATACTATTTTGAAAGAGAGGTGAACATTTTCGTAGAGTGGTAATTGATTTTTAATGAATGATAATCCCAAGAATGAGTAATGAAAAATAATCCCAAAACCTTATACCTGCGGAAGGGTTCTGCGGAATCTCATAGGCGGATTAAGAGCAATAATTTTATGACGATAGACTAATTACCTGTATCTGCGGAGTTCCATGCTGCCCTTACATGCCCTCATTTTCAGTGTCAAAATGACATACTTTATAGGACTGAGTACTATAATGATTTCATTATAGTACTGAGTACTAAATGAAAAATAGACGCAAAAATGGAAAAAATATAGACGGAAAAACTAAAAAATTTATTTAAAACAAAATGGAACAAAATTTAATGATTAAAATTAAAAGTAACATTATTACTATTCGTTAAATTGATGTTGGACATAGGAGTTGAAATTGTTGCATTATTGTGATTTTTAATTTCTATGGTTTCTGTTTCTTCTGAGAGAACGACAGTCGATGAAACACTCGATGATGATTTCTTCCCGAGAATGGCTGCTGAAATTCTTTTTTTGTTTTCGCAAGAGTTCTCTATATATCCTTCAGCAACTGTGTCACTTTTCCAACCACCATGGCGTTTAATAGTGTGAAGATCGACTCCTGAATCAGCCAGCAGTGAAGCTGAAGACCTCCGAAAACAATGACCTGTGTATTCGTCGGAATGGGGTAACTTTAAAAAAGCAGCGATCGTTTTGCACATATTTCCAAAAGTATGGATACCCACTGGTTGCTTTGTACATTTGTTGTTTCTAAATGATAGAAAAAAACGAGAAACGGTAATTATTCAGATTAGCATAAACAGCGAATCTTTGCATGAAATTTTGCACAGACCCTAATTTTGGGTCGTAGAACACGAATCCGAAGTCAGTTTTTGGCGGTCTCGAAAAAATTTTTTTTTCTCACCCAACCTGAGCAAAAAGGTGGTCAGGTTTGCTCAGTTTTGATTGATATAGATATATATGTATCTATATCAATCAAAACTGAGCAAACCTGACCACCTTTTTGCTCACCCAACAAATTTAACGAAATTCATTGAGAAAGCTAACCTAAAAGTTTAAAATTTTTTTTACGAGACCGCCAAAAACTGACTTCGGATTCGTGTTCTACGACCCAAAATTAGGGTCTGTGCAAAATTTCGTGCAAAAATTCGCTGTTTACGCTAATCTGAATTAGTACCCGACAAACTTCGGCATCAGGGGGTCTCATTGCTACATAAGTCCGAACAAGCTGCACCATATTTATTCCTTCGACATCGCCAGGCGTTACGAAAAATTCTCGGGGAACGTTGGTTTTTGTACTAGGTATGAAAATTCGAAAAACAACCCCCTCATCGTGTACATCTTCTATCCTTAAGTTTTTTAACTCATCTCTTCGACATGCTCCACTTATACCTATTATCATTGACACTTTTAATAGCAAGTATGTTTCGTTGTCTGCCTCTTGTAAAAACTTTGCAACATTTTCTTTAGTCAAAATCCTGGATTTTTTAGGTGTGTAAGAATCAGATTTTCGTTTTAGAAAAGCTATCAATTGATTGAACTTACTTATGTCGACGTTTTTCTTAATTAATAGTGTACTCCTTAACATAGAGTAATAACTCCATAAACTCGAAGACTTTTTCTTCATTGATTCTTCCTTGAAATATGCCAAAAGTACCTTTTCGTGTACGATATTGACAACCTTTTTCTGGGAACACCAAGTTTCGTAATTGGCATAAGTTTTTTCATATATGCCTTTAGACTTTTCGGGCAACAAACCAACAACTGCTTTATTGGCCAATTCTTCGATTTCTGATGGCAGATTATCCATATTATATTATATAAACGTTAAAATTAAAAACTCAATTCTGACAATGACAATACAAACAAATATTTCTATAGTTACCTGGTTTTATTAAAATCAAGCTACATTTACACTGGATTAGTTTACTGACGAAAACTTAAAATTCATCAAAAAGAAAAACACAAAAATCGTCGGAATATAAAATATTGTATGAAATTCGGATCATAAACAATCATTATGGTACACGCCGTGTTATTAGACTCGGCTGACACCTCGTCCAATAATACTCACGGCTAGTACCATAATGATCGTTATTATGATCCTTATAACATAAATATCTATTTTCTACAAACGTGTTAAAAATGCATTTTTTAACACGCCGCAGACGCCTTAAAAATGTTACTTTATGGCACTAGTGTTAAATAGTTATTTATGAAACAAGTTGCAAAATGAGCGACTTTTTTGCACTAGATGTGGAGATTGAACCACGAGCGCAGCGAGTGGTTCAACACATCGTGTGCAAAAAAGAAGCTATTTTGCATCGTGTCTCATACAATATTTTTTGTAATTCAGTTATTATTACGAACAATTATTAAAAAAATATTTGATTTGTTTAAATTCCATTTAGACTAAAATAATGTTAAAGGCATTTTTTGTTTCTGTGGAAATAGCTTTGACAACAATACTTATTTGAACATGAGTGTTAAAATGAAATCATATTACAACTTGTTTCAAAATGAGTCACATTTGACAATGAAAATCAATGTCAAAAAAGGTGACATTTCATAACTGAATTACAAAAAGTACTTTATAGCACTAGTGTTAAAAGTACTACTAAGGCAACTACGACGCCAACAATGGTTGTTAGATTTTTTGACAAATGTCAACTTCATAATTTTATATTATATCTACGATGCTACTTAAAACTATGTGTTTCGAATATGTTAAACTTTCTAAAAATTGTAATTGTATTTTTGTTTTTTATTGTCGTTTGTTGAAAAAATTTTGTATGATATTTGTGTTAAAAGTACTTTTAAGGCACTCATTTGAATTGCAGAATGAGCGAAGCGAATTCTGCAATTCAAATGAGTGCCTTAAAATTATACTTTTAACACTTATATCATAAATATCTATTATGATATAAGTGTTAAAAGTACAATTTTACGGCACGAATTTGAAAGTTTGCAGAATGAGCGAAGCGAATTCTGCAATTCAAATGAGTGCCTTAAAAGTACTTTTAACACAAATATCATACAAAGTTTTTTCTACATACGCCAATAAAAAACAAAAACACAATTACAATTTTTAGAAAGTTTAACATATTGGAAACACATAGTTTTAAGTAGCATCGTAGATATAATATAAAATTATTAAGTTGACATTTGTCAAAAAAACCAACAACCATTGTTGGCGTCGTAGTTGCCATAGTATTACTTTTAACAGTAGTGCTATAAAGTACTTTTAACACTAGTGCCATAAAGTAACATTTTTAAGGCATCTGCGGCGTGTTAAAAAATGCATTTTTAACACGTTTGTAGAAAAAGATATTTTACATGCCATTTTCCCTACGTGTACTACATGTACATAAAGATAAACTAAATATACATATTTAAGTTTTCTTGGTTAATTTTTTTAAAAACAAGAAATATTTTTCAGGACCAATAATTCATAAATACAACCTGACAAAATCTAATATTAATTTCATTTCATTTCATATAATATATATATATATATATATATATATATATATATATATATATATATATATATATACACTTTTCAAAAATCTCTTAACAGCTTTTTCAAAAGATACTTTTTTGAAAACGGGTTTATGAAATTTTTTGAAAATATTTTCTCAAAAACAAATTTCAAAAGTACATTTTTCCCGAAAATGTATTTTTTCGAAAATACTTCGAAATTTCAATTATAAACTCTACTAGCTTGGAAAATGATAATGAAAGAATGACCAAAAAAGATCTTGAGCAAACTCAAACGAACCTTTTTTGGGTCTGATCAGGTTTCCTTAGGTTTGCTACGTTGCTTTATTGTAAATTAGTTTTCCAGGCCGTTTCTTGCCAAAGTTAATATTCGAAAAAAAATTTAACGGGTGTCCTTTGAAAAAGTCTACTTTTCGGAATGTGCTTTTTAAAAAAAGTTCGAAAAGTTGGTTTCCGAAAAAAAAAATTGGAAAACACTCCTAGTTTCGGAATAATTATTGCATTTTCGAAAAAGTTCTGTTCTCAAGAGGATATCTTTTCGAAACAACATGCTTTCAAAAAACGTGTTTTCGAGAAAGTTTCTTTTTTTCCTTATGAAATAGTGTTAATTTATTAGAAACCTAAACAATAAAAAGATGTAGGCGCATGCGAACTTGCCGTTTTTTTAACCGACTTTACGAGGAGGTTATCAATTCGACCCGTATGTGTCATGTTTTTTCTTTATGTATGTTCACGCATAATTCTTGAACGGATTAACCGATTTCGATAAATGTGTTCTTGTTTTGTAGATGAGTTCTCCCGAATGGTCCCATTTTAAGGGGTTTTTGCTGAAGCGCGTGGAAACCTAAAAAAAATGCGAAAAACTAAAAAAAACTCTTGAAATCGACAAGCTTTGCGTGTGTACTTCGAAATGGCAGCACCGATTTCAATAATTTTTTCTTCGTTGTGTTTTTACCATGACGGTTCGGTGGTCCTGTTGGTATTTGACTTTAAAAAATAATAAAGGGATGGGGGTGAGAAGAGTAAAGCCGGAGCGACTTAGATTGGGTTTGATTGGGTTGAAGTTTTGTTAAAAAAATTTAACTTTTAATTTTTGACATATTCTTTTAGCATCATAAATTTGTTTAAATGTTTAACGTTTATTTCCTTATTATTAAGTTTAAACGTTTCTAAAGATGAGGTATTCATTTCCTAAAGTTTACAGGGTTTTTATAGCACAAAAATAAATATTTTTTAAAATTCCTTGAGCGCTATTGGACTACTACTTAATTTTTTAAGTTAAGTTAGCTTATTATTAACCATATCAAATACAACAGTTAGAAAAGCACATCATCTATAGGATTTTAGAAGCTAACTAATAAAAAACTTTTTTTTATTAAAACTTTTATTTTTAAACTAAAACAGGAATAAGAAATCAAAAATGTTGTTAGGGAAACGCTATTAGCCATTTGCACCAACACAGAGAGGGGTGTGATCGAATCTCGACCACTAACTGCAATCCGCGCTTGATTCTTTTTACTTTAAAGGGATCTGAGCAAGCAAAGCAAACAACAAATTTTCTACTGAAATATAACTTTAATAAACTCTAAAGCTCGGTAAATTATGCCAGAAATGATTAAACTAAATTTAGTATAAGTGTATAACAATCTTAATATTAATAATAGTTGTTAAAGGGCATTAGATGTATCTAATTTCCTAATACTTAAACACAAAGGGCAAGTAAATGCATTTAAATAATCCAAAATATCTAAAACTAAAAGGATCAACAACACACCTTGAAACTACATCTGATATGCATAAATTCCAGTCTGGTAAACTTAGGTTAAAACTTGGTGTCCTTAAATAACTTTATTTTAAGGAGAAAACACACTTAAACTAAGGTAAAACTGCGATATCTTAGACTGAAGAAATCGGTGGATATTTACGTTAGGCAACGTTCAAATTGTGAGCAGTTTATAAATTATTGACAGATATCTCAACTTTTATAATAAAGTCTCTTTTAGTTATGCTTGATAACAAATACAGCCATTTATGTGGAGCAATTATAGCTTTATTCCAAACTAGATAAAATTGGAACAAACTTACATATCTTCTAGTAGTAATCCAGAAGTAAATCCGGAGCAACAGCTTTCATATTCATACAATGCTTATTCTTGCATCAGTGAGAGGAACTGCTTCCTTAGAGAAGGGGCCCTGCTGCGTAGAGCCAGAGAGACATGCGCATCAGCCGGAGAAAGAGGTTTATCACAACAACAGAGGCAAAAGCCCGTGCCACAGAGAGAACAGATCAAAGCTTATTTTTGATACGGCACGGATACACGAGAGTTCAACGGCTGAACGGGATGAACAGCTGTCGAGATGCTTTCAACAAAAAAAACGTTTTATTATGGTGCTGTCACTTGAGTGTCACTGTCTTACCCCCGGCGGCTAGATTCGAGGTCAAGCAAGCAATGAGACGGAGAGAGGGGAAAAGTGAACTTGCTAAAGTTCTAAGAAATATGTGAAATAAAACCTTTAGGGAAATAAAAGTTAGGAATTAATATTATTGAAACTAAATGGTTTTAAATAAGACATTCTATTTAAATAGGAAAATGAGTGTGACAAACTTTGTTTACTTTCTTGTTGAAGCTGTTTCTTCAACATACCCCCCTTTTGAAGTTACTGACTTCAATAGAATCATTATTTTCGATATCTATATCATTTATTGGTAGGGGACATAATTTGGCTACACTTCGAGTGTAGACACCATCTGAGGTCTTAACTTTAGCGACTCGGACCTTGCCATCAGAGCTAGGATACACTTCAATGATTCGGGCAAGCGGCCACTTTAACGGAATAGAGTCTTCATCTTTTACAAGTACTAGATCATTTACTTTTAAGTTTCTGGATGGTGTATACCATTTGGAACGATTTTGTAATCTGTTTAAATACTCAATAGTCCACCTTTTCCAGAACAGCTGATAAATTTGGGAACATCGTTTCCAGAGAGATAACCGATTTAAGGGGATCTGAGTCACGTCCTTATCTGGAAACGCCGTCAAGCTTTTGCCAAGAATAAAATGACCGGGTGTCAAAGAGGACAAATCATTAGGGTCATTCGAAAGGGCACAAGGAGGTCTAGAATTCATAATTGCCTCAATTTTGGTCAGAATGGTGTTGAATTCTTCGAAAGTAAGGGTGGTTTCCCCAATGAGCTTTTTTATATGATATTTGGCTCCTTTTATAGCGGATTCCCATAATCCACCCCAGTGTGGTGATCGAGGGGGAATGAATTTGAATTTAGTTTCATTTAGAGAAAGAAATTCTTTAATTTTGTTGTAATTGTCTTGTTTTTTAAAGAAATCGTAAAGTTCTTTTAAATGGTTTGAGGCACCTAAAAAGTTTGTTGCATTATCAGAGTAAATAACGGATGGGTTTCCACGTCGGGAGATGAATCTAGTAAAGGCTTGTAAAAAAGCTTCTGTGGAGAGATCTGAAACTAGTTCCAGATGAATAGCCTTAGATGACATACAAACAAAGAGTGCTATATAAGCCTTGGTAACTGGAGCTTTTCGTAAGTTCGAAGACTTTAATAAAAAGTATCCTCCGTAGTCAATGCCTACCTTTTCGAAAGGTCGAGAAAGTCCTACCCTATCTTGGGGTAAATCAGACATAATCTGTTGAGCGGGTTGCGCCTTGTATCGGTAGCAGACAATACATTTATTTATGACATTTTTGACTTCCCTGAGTGCATTTAAAGGCCAAAATCTCAGTCTTATATTCGAGAGAATAGTCTGGGGACCCGCGTGGCCCAGTCGTATGTGTTCTAGTTTATAGACCAAAGATACTACATAATTTCGAGACGGTAACAGCAAAGGGTGCTTTTGAGAGTATGGGACTCTAACATTTTTTAGTCGACCTCCTACTCTAAGCAGATTGTTTTCATCAATGAAAGGCTTAAGAGGTAACAAGCCTTTGTTGGTGACCTGCCTATCATTTTTAAGGTCGCTGATTTCTCTTGGGAAATGAAAGTGTTGAATATTTTTTATGATAAACTCTTGGGAATTTCTAGGTTCTTCGACTGAAAGAGACCCAGTATGTCTTTTACCGTCAACATTTTTAAGGTTATTGATAAACCTAAAGACATAAGCGAGAGATCTCTGCGTTCGAGTAAAGTTGGAAAAGCGAGAAAAAGTTTTATTCCAGAATTCATGTTTTTGTGAGACATTTGATATATGTAAAGCAACTTTTCTTTGTTCTGGTAAATTAATGTCCTTTTGAAGAGTGAAATCATAATCTTTTAAGTCAAGGTTAGAGCGATGGAGAAACTCAGGGCCATGGAACCAAAGAGAGTTATTCAAAATGGCTTGTGGTAAAATTCCACGTGTAGGTAACTCAGCTGGATTTAGTTTACTTTTTATATATCTTAGCTTAAAATTGGTTGTCAACTCTTGTATTTGAGAGACTCTATTTGCAATAAAAACATTCCATCTACTAGGGTGTGAATGAACCCAATATAATGCGATTTCGGAGTCACTCCATAAATTCACAGACTGGACCAGAAAATTGTTTTCAAAAATCCGAAGGAGTTGATTTACAAGTTTAGATAAAAGAAAAATACCGCAGAGTTCTATACGTGGTAAAGAGATTGTTTTTATGGGTGCGACTCTTGATTTGGAAGCTATTAAGTGGCAAGAAACAGTACCATCGTTGTAAATAGTGCGTATGTAAACACATGCGGCATATGCGGATAAACTAGCATCTGAAAATCCGTGTATTTGATGAAAAGCCACTGATTTATTTAATAAAAAACATCGGGGAATCTGAACCTCAGACAAACATGCTAAGTTTTCAGAAAAACCCTTCCAGAGGGTTAAAATTTCTTTATCAGTGACTTCAGTATCCCAATCGATTTTTATTAACCACAATTTTTGAATAAGAAGTTTGCCAACAATAGCTACCGGAGAGACGAATCCAAGAGGATCAAAAATCTGTGCGACTATCGAAAGAATTTTTCTTTTTGTTAAAATAACAAAGGTGGGATTTTGAGGGACAGAGATTTTAAAACAATCTTCACTGGGATTCCACTTAAGTCCTAAAATTTTACTTGAAAAATTGTCAAAGTTAAAGTCATAGTCGCGAGATTGTTCAGGGGATATTTTTTCTAAAAACTATTTAGAATTAGTACACCATTTGTGCAAAGAAAATCCAGAAGATTTGAGCAAATTATTTAATTCAACATATAACTTATTAAGAGTACAAAAATCATTACAACCGCTTAATATGTCGTCCATATAAGTTTGTGAGAGAATAGCATCAGCTGCTAATGGAAACTCAGAATGACGAGCTTGGGCTAGATGCTTTAAAACCCGTGTGGCAAGATAGGGTGCACAATTTGTGCCATATGTAACGGTGGATAATTGTATGCATTTTAAAGGTTCTTCTGTGTCATTACGCCAAAGAATGTTCAGAAGAAAACGTTGATATGGGTTAATTTTTATCTGTCGAAACATTTTTATGATGTCTGCTGTCAGCACATACAGAAAACTTCGAAATCTATTGATTATATCGAATAAATTAGGTTGTACTTGATATCCTTTTAAAGTGACATCATTCAAGGAATAGCCTGAGCTGCTTTTACAGCTACCGTCGAAAACTACCCTTAATTTGGTGCTAACACTCTCATCTCTAATCACATCGTGGTGAGGTAAGAAATACTTATTTACAACTTGATTGTTGTAAGTGTGAGTTGAAGAGATAGGGACATATTCACTGTGATCGAGCTCAATATATTCATTAATAAATTTGGAGTAATCCTCTTTTAATGTTGGCTTTTTCTGTAATCTACTTTCAAGGTTGAGAAACCTTTTTTGAGCACAGTAAAAAGAGTCACCTAACTTACAATTTTCATTTTCAGTTTTCAAGGGTAGGTCAACCTGGTAAGTTCCGTCAGTCAAAATTTTTGTGGTATTAAGAAATAAATCTTCAGCTAATTGGTCTTCAGGGGTTAATAAATCTTTACTGGGTAGTTCCTCAACATGCCAAAATTTTGACATTAGTGTTTCTAAAGAGTCATTTTCTGTTTGTGTAAAAAAGGAATGATTTTGTGCACTGTGCTCACTTTTCTGAGAAGAAGAAAAATTTACATATGTTTCTGGAATTTTACCAGCGACGACCCATCCTAGTTTAGTGTTTTGCAAAATAGGAAGGTTTTTACCTAGTGTGTGAATTTCAGGGTATATCAGGTCATAGTATAAGTCTGCGCCAATGAGAAGATCGACTGAAGCAGGTGTTCCAAAATAATCTGGATCAGCTAAAGGTAGGTTTGAAGGAATACAAAATTTGGCAGTGTTTATTCTAACTTGAGGTAAGAGATGTGTAATACTTGGCAACACCGCACAAGAAATACGGAATTTCATTCGCTTGTGAACATCAGAGTGTATTATCCAATTAATTTTATTATGTGACATAATTTTACTGGATGAAATGCCAGAGATTTGTAAAGAGCTATCATAAATAGGTAAACCTAGTTCTGATGCGGCTTGCTTTGAAATAAAAGAGTTTTGAGAGCCATTATCTAGAAGAGCTCTTAATTTAATGAGGTGTCCTTGAGAATCATATGCTGAAATAACAGCAGTACTAAGTAAAACCACTGAAGTTTTGGAAGAGGTGGCAGCATAGACAAAATATATTTAGACCATCACAACGTATTCGCGACACCAGCTGAATCCGTCCAATGTATGGGCGAAAAAGTGCGTTTGTACGCATTGGGCGCCAGTCAGATTTTTAAACGACGGTCCTCTCGAGGCATGCGCACTCGGGACGTCTAGCAAAAGTGGTTGTTGAACTCAATGACGCAACTCGGCGATCAGAACCGGACCCAGTTGTAATCACTGAAGGAAACACATGGAATACAGCTGTTGTAAATGCTGAAGTTGCTATTTCCATTTGCAAAAATACTTTTAAGTTTTGAGGTATTAAGATTAACTCTAACCAAATAAATTTTCTAACTTTTATCTTAAATGCACTCCGGTGTTGAAGTGAACACACACACGGAGAAGTAGAAATATTTATCAGTGACGTATATTGAGTGTGGTCAAGGTGTCAGAAAGGCACTGATGGGGTGTGTGTGTATTAGGGGCATTGTATAAGGGGTAAGATGGTGTAAGAAGGTCATATATAGTGTCAATGCCTCCTTCCCCTATATTGCATAAGGGTGAGTGAGTGTCCAGAAGGCATATTTGCGCTTTCGCCAAAGGGGCACTAAAAATACTAGTGGATTAGGGTAGAGGGGAGTATTTGAAAAGGGATGGCGAAAGAAAAAAGCTCTTTCGCCAAAGGATCGCTAAGATATCAGTGGATTAGAAGGGTGAGTGTTCAAAAGGCATATTTGCGCATTCGCCAAAGGGGCACTAAAAATACTAGTGGATTAGGGTAGAGGGGAGTATTTTAAAAGGGATGGCGAAAGAAAAAAGCGCTTTCGCCAAAGGATCGCTAAGATATAATTTGTTTGATTTGTTTAGAATACTATGTTTATATTTTATTTCAACTTTCAATTTTGTAAATGTAACGTTTAAAAAAATAAGAGGGGGGCATTAAAGAGACGCACTGTATATGTATAAACTGAGTTATTTTCGAGGAATTATCGACAGTTTTGTATAGCAAGAAAACTCAGATTTAAGCCAACAAACTATACAATTTTTGTGAAAATCTCACTAATGGTTACATTTTTATCATTAATAAAAATAATAATTACAAGTAATATATTTAGCATTTATTACTCGATAAAAGATTCAAGTCATGTGAAATAACTTTTGAAGTACGGTCCTGTCTATCACAAGGCAAACGTTCGACAAGGCGCAAGCCCGCAGAAGACCGTCGGTGTTTACGGATTCAGCTTGGTAAATTTGCCACATTCGCAAATGACATTATTTCTCTATTATATATTTTCTCTATGGGTGGCAGACATAGTTAGGAATTGCTGAGTCAAGTCACCTTGCGTATTTTGGGTGTGAGTTCCTTTCTCAGTAGCCTTGGTTAAAGTGGGAGTAAAACTATCATTCTTTGGGAGACCTTGTCGTTGAGCCTGGGGAACCTGAGGACTAGTGTGGTTTAAACTTTGAGTATTCGCAGGAGTATCGCTATTGGGGAAGTTTTGGGAAGTGTTATAACTTTTTTGTGACGAATAGGTACTCCTTTGACCAACAATATTTTGCGAACTGTTTCGGGAATTATTTAAGGAGTTTTGAGACATATTGGGTGCGTGTAAAAACGTGTGATGTCTTCTGTGACAAATTGAACAACCGTGGGTTGAGGTGCACTCGTTCGATTTATGCTTAGATCCCAAACAGTTAAAACAGAGATTATTTGTTTTTCGAAATTTTGTTTTTCATGAACTTTTAAATTTTTGAATTTGTTGCACTGATAAATCTTGTGAGTTTCTTTACAAAAAATACATTTGGGAGAATTTAATGTCTCATTGCCTGCGTGACCTGCGAATTTAGTAGATCTTTTTTGTGTGGCTCCATCAAGAAAGCTTAAATTTTCATTTACCTCGCGTCGTTTTTCCAAAAATTTAAAAAATTCGTCAAGTGTAGGTACACTACCCAGATTTTTACTTTGTTCATAAGCGCGTTTAGAAGCTGGGTCAAGTTGCTTTTCAAAAAGATATATAATTAGTAATTCATACGTTTGGCCTTGAGAAAAACCTGAGTTTTTTAATGATTCTAAATATCTTTTATTATTAATGATAAATTCTGTTAAATAACTATTCTGACCTTTTGACTGAGTTGGTGTGTCAAAAAGCGCACGAAAGTGAGCATTAATTACAGAAATTTTATTATCATACCTATCTTTAAGGATTTGTAAGGCTGTTTCAAAATTCTGATTAGTTACTTCAAGATTGTCAATAAGTTTTAGCGGTTCGTCTCTGAGATACGTTTTTAAATACATAAGCTTCTGAACATCACACAAATCTGGATTATTTTTAATAACAGCATTAAACAATTCAATAAATGAACGATATTCAAGTAAGTCGCCCTTAAACGGCTTTATTTGTACATCTGGTAATTTAACCTGGATGGGGGAGCTTTGCTGTATAACAATAGGTTGAGGGGATGAAGGAGGTACAGATAAATTTTTTATACAACTTTGAATATTAGCGAGCGCATCACAATATCGCGTTTCTACTATAGAGACATCTTCATTATCTACATTAGATTTGTTTTCCTTAGCGAGAGTAATTTCTATAAGTTCTTGAATGTCTAAATATTTATCAAAGGCTCGTCTTAGCAACTCCTCTTTTGCCATAAACGAGTGTACGTTCGTTTCAGAGTCTTTGTTATCATTTAACCAGTTCGTAACTCTAGTAATAGAGCCTTTGGCACTAGCACGTTTTATTTTTAAAGAATCGTAGGTTAGTTCTTCGCTCATTTTCAACACTGACTTAGATTTACAAACAAAGAGAGAGGATAACTTTGCTGTCTGCTCTTTACCCAGATCCGGCTCGAAGGACCAAATCTATGTTAGGGAAACGCTATTAGCCATTTGCACCAACACAGAGAGGGGTGTGATCGAATCTCGACCACTAACTGCAATCCGCGCTTGATTCTTTTTACTTTAAAGGGATCTGAGCAAGCAAAGCAAACAACAAATTTTCTACTGAAATATAACTTTAATAAACTCTAAAGCTCGGTAAATTATGCCAGAAATGATTAAACTAAATTTAGTATAAGTGTATAACAATCTTAATATTAATAATAGTTGTTAAAGGGCATTAGATGTATCTAATTTCCTAATACTTAAACACAAAGGGCAAGTAAATGCATTTAAATAATCCAAAATATCTAAAACTAAAAGGATCAACAACACACCTTGAAACTACATCTGATATGCATAAATTCCAGTCTGGTAAACTTAGGTTAAAACTTGGTGTCCTTAAATAACTTTATTTTAAGGAGAAAACACACTTAAACTAAGGTAAAACTGCGATATCTTAGACTGAAGAAATCGGTGGATATTTACATTAGGCAACGTTCAAATTGTGAGCAGTTTATAAATTATTGACAGATATCTCAACTTTTATAATAAAGTCTCTTTTAGTTATGCTTGATAACAAATACAGCCATTTATGTGGAGCAATTATAGCTTTATTCCAAACTAGATAAAATTGGAACAAACTTACATTTCTTCTAGTAGTAATCCAGAAGTAAATCCGTAGCAACAGCTTTCATATTCATACAATGCTTACTCTTGCATCAGTGAGAGGTGAGAGGAACTGCTTCCTTAGAGAAGGGGCCCTGCTGCGTAGAGCCAGAGAGACATGCGCATCAGCCGGAGAAAGAGGTTTATCACAACAACAGAGGCAAAAGCTCGTGCCACAGAGAGAACCGATCAAAGCTTATTTTTGATACGGCACGGATACACGAGAGTTCAACGGCTGAACGGGATGAACAGCTGTCGAGATGCTTTCAACAAAAAAACGTTTTATTATGGTGCTGTCACTTGAGTGTCACTGTCTTACCCCCGGCGGCTAGATTCGAGGTCAAGCAAGCATTGAGACGGAGAGAGGGGAAAAGTGAACTTGCTAAAGTTCTAAGAAATAGGGAAATAATAGTTAGGAATTAATATTATTGAAACTAAATGGTTTTAAATAAGACATTCTATTTAAATAGGAAAATGAGTGTGACAAACTTTGTTTATTTTCTTGTTGAAGCTGTTTCTTCAACAAATGTAAAGCTTATTCTTAAAACAAAAAAAAATGTTTTTTTAGTGTGCCGTCCTTCCCTTTCCATACATTTAATTGTTTTTATGGAAAACCTTTTTGTAGCATTTTTCAAATATCTTGGTGGAATTTCAACGCAAGCCTCTCCTATAGTATTTTCCAAGTGATCCACGTTTTGAAACGGCTGTTTACGGTAAACTTTTTGTTTGAGATAACCCCACAAAAAGGAATTCAAGACAGTTAGGTCAGGTTTGCTAGGAATACTCAGAATATCTGCCAATCCATTTTCCTCTGAACAAACTGTCTAAAAAATTTCTGACCTCAATCGTGCTGTGAAATGTTGGTACTACAATATCAGTCTTTCCGTTAGTGACATGTTATCAACAACATTGGTTATCTCGGTCCTTAAAAAGTTTAAATAAGTTACTGCGTTTAAGTTTTCTCTAAAGAATAGGGCCCAATCAATCTTACGTTAAAAATTTCACCCCAGACATTTACTCTAAAAGAACACTCAATTATGAAGCCACCACCTCCAGTTTTGTGAACATACTTACTGTCCCGTTTGAGTAAATAGGTGCTTCGTCTATAAACATTATTCCTTTGGCAAATGACCGATTCTCTTCTATTTCCCCCTGTACCCAGGTACAAAAATCAAACCTTGCTTCAAAATCGCTTTGTTTAAGAATATTCATAAATTTCGGCTCGTAGGGATGATATCTATTTTTTCGTAAAATTTTTCTTATGGTTGTTTCTTTGGCCCCTGTTCTTTCCGATATTGCTACAACTGACGTTTGCTTGTAACTCATTTTCTCCATGCTCTTCTAGTTTCCAATTTGCATGTGGTTTCTAAAAAACATTCAAAACTGTTCCAGTTCGTTCCAATTTGTCCAGAATACGCCCAACTGTGGAATGCGAAACAAACTTGTGTGGGTGTCTTTGATTAAAAATATTCCCAGTGTCCCTATTGTCCTATTTTTTTACCGTGAATTAAAACTATCTCTATTTTTTCTTCGGTAGTAAGCATTTTTTCTAGGAATCTCAATAAAAACCTTTATTGTATGTTCAATAGTAATTTCGGAACATGGTGCATTGTGTTTTACACATTTTCATTGTGCTTCAATCACCATGGTGATTGAACTACAAAGTTCCCATTGTGCACGGGTATTTTTTACAAAGGTGGCGTTGACATCCAAAATCTTTATAATTTTTATTTGTGGAATGTCAGATTGACATTTTTTGACATATTAAAAGGAAAAATATTACTAATCCCATTTTATGTAACAGTAACATTCGTAGAAAAAGTATAGTGTAAAACTCGCGTGGAATGACCATTTCCTACTCGTATGATTTGCAGCATTCGCCTGCGGCTCATGCTGCAAACGTCATACTCGTAGGAAATGCATGTCATTCCATGCTCGTTGTAAAATATACTATTTCAATCGATCTTTAGAAAACTTTTACTCCAGTAGTGATTTAGTGACAATCAATTACCGTCCTATGTCAACTTGTCATTTTTACATTTGTTTCAAAGCGTACTGTTGAATTAAATTACAATAAAATGATATTTTTTAGTTTTAAAAATTTTAACGATGCTTTTAATAAAAAATTAAAGTTTTTTATTAGTTAGCTTTTAAAATGCTATAGATGATATGCTTTTCTAACTGTTGTGTTTGATATAGTTAATAATACGCCCTATAGATCTTAAAAAAATCAAGTAATAGTCCAATAGCGCTCAGGGAATTTTAAAAAATATTTATTCTTGTGCTATAAAACCTCTGCAGACTCTGGGAAATGTATATCTTATCTTTAGAAATGTTGCAATATGGCGTTTAAACTTAATAATAACGCAATAAACTTTAAAAATTGAAATTTGAAAATTGAAAAAATTTAAATAGGTACTAAAAAAAATATGTGAAAAATTAAAAGTAAAATTTTATTTATAGATAGAATCTCGAAGAGAAACCAAACAACTTTTTCCTATGACATTTTTCGAAATTTTAGCAAATAATACCATTTTCATGACATTTTCTTTAAAAATGTAACTTTTGACAGCTAACATGTATCACGTGACTATCTTTATATAATAATATGTCATTTAAGGTTCTTGGGCAAGCAAAAATTTATGTCAAAGTCAAATTTGACCTGAATTAAAATTTAAAAACTTTCCCATTGGTGCAGACTTTTTGGCGGACACTATATATTCACTATTATTTTACTTCGTCACTGATATTATCCATTTACGGTCAGTAATACAGGTTGTTAAAACTGAAAATTCAGATGATCTCAGGTTCTTCTGGTCCATGGACACAGGATGATTAATTTTTTTCGGTTCAGTTCAGTTATTAGCCAAAAACAATGTAAGAATATTTTTTTCTATTGATTTTGAGTACCTATCTATTGTTTGAGAACGTACACATTGTTACTCTACTGAAAATATTTTTAAAAAATAATAATATTGGAAGTGCTGTTTTAATAAAGTTATAAATTTCAAATTGCAAAATGAGTGACGTCACAACAGGGTGGCGGTCCACACGAATGTGATTACTTGTGACAAGGACGAGGGGGGTCAGAAAACGATAAAATTTGTGTGACGTAATTTATGGATGACCCCAAATTACGAGGGAGGGGATTAAGAGAATAAAAGAAGCGGCTGAGAATTTCTCCAAAAATGTTAACTAATATCATTTTCGGGGTTATTGAGGAGAAAATCTAATTTTGTCTAACAGATGTTAAAAAAATTAACTGAGAGGGGGATAAAAAAGGAGCAATTGGCAATTTCTCCAAAAATGTTAATTAACATGTCATTTTCGGGGTTATTTAAAAAAACTGTTAGTCTAGCCTTTTGTGCAGATCGATGTGACGTTGTGCTCCTCCCCCACCCTAGACGTAATTCTAAATCCGCCCCTGTATATGAGAGGCTACTTCTCAATATTTAGAAACAATTATAAATGATAAACAATATGAAATAAAACAATAATAAACATATAAAATAAACGAAGAGAATCCTTTTCTAAAGCTAAAAAATAATAAAAATCTCATCATGACCACACCGATGTTATACCTGCAAAGTAACTGTAATACATACATATAGTACAGTTTCATATTTGCCCACATAAAGTACTAGGTACATACATATACATATCTGCAAAGTAGGGTTTGATACGTTTCCAGCAGCATATCATTACAGGAAACAGCGTATTTTGCAGGAGACATTGCATTTCTAGCTGCACATCCGGCTACACTGAAAGTCGTATTTGCATAAATCAGGTGATTTAGTTACCGTCCAATTTTCTATTTTTGAGAATTTCATTTTTCTAGAAATAGTATCACAATTTCCTACAGAGATTTGGAAATGTCATTCGCAAAGAATGATGTTTTGGTGTGGTGCAGAGTAAAGTATATTATTTATTTAGTTTGACATGGCTTAGGCATATACAACATTTTTTATTATTATTTTTAGACGTCACTAGCAGATCTGTTTTAGAATGGATTAGAATAATTATTATTAAGATCTCGATTTTCGAAATGGACAATTTCACTGTCACAAACCCGGGTTTATACGGTTATGAAATAGTATATTGCGTACAAGTTTTGAAAATGACTCTTTTCACACGAGTCGGTCGTTTGTAGGCCTCACAAGTCGAACGAGTATGAAAAGCAGGCGCAGCTCGTTCATAAGGTCGTTTGCTCAGTGACCCACCTCAATTTATTTTCAATGATCCACCTTAGTGATGTAAGGATACGTATCCAAAAATCCGTTGGATCCGAATATTAAAAGAATCCGGATTATCCGGAACCGGCCGAGAACTTGAATACGGATTCGGAATCAAAATAAATTCGCATCGGGTGGTTACTAATGCAAAGTGCAAAGAGAAAACGGAATCGGAATCGAGTGTAAGCGAACAACACGGTCTGCGATTTGGCATATTTGATATTGTGCTTTCTCTTTCTAATGACATTTCCTAAAAAAAGATGGCATAGTTATCGGGGTAACGGGTATCATATGAGATGAGACCCATTGGTTAAACTAGTCCCGCCTCACCCGAACCGAATTCAAACGAGAACGGCGCGACGCGGTGCCTTCTTATCCCTAAACTTCGACTTCGAGTGGTATGATACCGATACCGCATCGACCTACCTAGCCGTGTATCCGGATAGAAAATGTTTTAGTCTGTTGCATGCATACGTATACGTGATCTGTAACCGCTTTCGCGCGGGTCAAGAAATGGATTCGAATTTGGATAATGGATACGGATATTAGCTGATTCCGATTCCGTATGATTCGGATATCTAATGAATACGGATATTTACAACACTAATCCACCTAATAATTTATTTTTTAAAACCAAAAAATAATTGTCTTTTCTTTCAAAAAAGTGCAAGCTCCATGCGAAAACTCTCCAAGAAAAAATCGAGCTAAGCTTGCTCCGGCCTCGGCCGTATTTTAAATTGGCCTCATAGGTTTATATGGAAATAGTAAGCTATATAAACGCATTGAAATTAAGAGAGAAACAAACATACGCGCTTTAGGAAGTTAAAAAAGAGACAAATATGTAAGGAAATTGTCGACGGCCCACCAGTAATATCGCTTTCGGCGCGCGCGTGGCCGTCGACGACGCCGGTTCTCGGGTTGTCCCGGGCCACTATGAAAATACATTTAAACCGCTCCGTATAATACATATACTATTGCAAAACATTTGGGTTAGACAAAGAAAAACTAATTACCTAATATGCGCATTGTATTTGCATAAACTTTTGTTTACATTTCATTACGTCGCGACGCGATTTTATTTTATTAGTATAGTACTAGTACTTGAGTACTTGTGTTAACAATGGCTTTAACTGTGCAAGTAACTGTTTGCATGTAATTTTAAAAAAGTCACAGCAAAAATGCAATTTTAGTATTTTGTTTTTTTTGCGATGTTTATTTGTAGGTAAATAATTTCTTGGCAGAACTAGGCATATTATTAAAAAACTTTCCTTAGTTGAAAAAGTGCATTTTGCTTGCTACGTTAATATCACCCAGGCGCTGATTTAGGGGGGCGCAGGGGGCCTTCCTAGAGCCTTGTACAAAAAGATTTTAATAGCGAATTTTATAACAATGAATATAGTAACATAAATATTAACCATTAGTACATGTTCTACAGAATATTATGAACAAAAACAAACATGTGCCATCTATCGAGGTCTATAATTTATAAATTATATCAGAAAAATATGAATAACAGATCTATAATAGGAATGTGTTATATAAAAAATGCAAGCACATTTTTGACTTACATGCTCTTAGATGTTTGAAAACATTCCTTACTAAAGGAAACAAATAACCAAAGAGGGTTTTTTTGCAAATTGTTTTGGAAGAACAGCTTTTTCGAAAACGGATTTATGAGATTTTTTGAAAATATTTACTCGAAAACCTATTTTGAAAGTACCTACCTTTTTCCAAAATATCTTAACAGCTTTTTCAAAAGATGCTCTTTTGAAAACGGATTTATGAAATTCCCCATAACACGTATTTCAAAAGTATGTACATTTTTTAAAGGTGTACATGTAGGTATACAATTTCCGAAAATGAATTTTTCAAAAACATTGGAAATGTTAAATAAAAAAAGACGAAAAATAATCCTGCACAAACCCAAACGAACTTTTTTGAGTTTGTTCAGGTTTCTTAGGTTTGGTACGTTACTTTCTCTTAAATTACTAACTAATTTTTCGAAAAAAATTTAATTTCGATAAAGATTTTCTCTAAACAAATTTAATTTTGAAAAGCGCTTAAGCCTAGAACGGTATCGTACGTAAAAGCGAGTGTTCAAGATCAATACTTTGCATTTAGAAGAGCCATACCCGAAAATTTTTGTCGACCCCCCAGCTATGCTTGCCTAAATATCTTAGCGATAGACTGATTACACTGTCAGTTCGCAAGTGCTCGTGCTAGAGGTTATATGGTATTATTTTTTGAAGCTCTACACGTACCTAAATATTACGCGTCGTTACCAATACGCGATAATTTCTATACGAAATTTTTACGTGTAGATACCAATACACGTTTAGAATGTCGAAGCGAGGTTTAACAGACGAAGAGTTGGAGAAAGCATTATTGGAACGTAGTGACAGTGAAACGGAAGATATTCTTATTAGAGCTGAATCTGAGACAGAAAGTGAGTCTGTCGATAGCGATGCTGATCCAGAATGGTTGTCACCTGAAGAAATGGAATCACATATATTAGCTGCTTCCTCAAACGTTTGGACAAAAGAAAATGAGGAAAAGGACCATCCACCCATTCTAAAACGCCTGAAGAAAACACAAGAAGCCAGAAGCACATTCTGAGAAATGTCAAACGTAGATCGAGAAGCAAACACGCAAAACACAACAACGCAAATTTTACTTTGTTAATTACTGGGTAGGTGTTTTTAACTTCCCATGTATATTATATATATGTTTACTTAGCAAAATAAAGCTTTAAGCGAAAAATTAATTGGGTTTTATTAATTTATTTAACCATATTTTAACTTAAAACTCATAAAAACAATATGTACGTACAATTTACGTATCGATGCCAATACAGAGCCATAAAATAGCGATACCGTTCTAGGGTTAAGAAAAATTTGAAAAATTGGTTCTCAAAGAATTGTACTTGCGTCAGTATATCCCTCCAAAAAATAATCAGAAGGCATAAATAAAAAAATGCTAGAATCTTTACACTTTCATATTATTCAAACAATTGGTCCTGTCGCCTGTACTGTTTTTTTTTTCAAAAACAATTTTTCGATGTTAAATTAAATAACTTTTGTCAAAAAACAGCTTTGCCGAAATAGGCTTATTCGGAAACGGATCTTCAAAAAACTTTTTTTTAAAAAAGAATCTTTACAAATTACATTTTCCGAAAACAAAAATTATGAACCCTACTACCGTAGAAAATGTCAATAAAAAATCCTGAACTAACATCAATGAACCGTTTTTGTGTTCGGTCAGGTTTGTTACCTTGTGTCTGCAACATTTACTCTGTAGTAAACTACTGTCGAGCTGGATAATTAGAGTACGAGTTCGCTATTGGAATCTTATACCAAAAAACGTCGACAGCTTTGCTTCCACTGCTGGACTTGAAGGAGAAATCAACAAAAATATAAATTTTTGCCGTATAATTGTTTTTTGTCGAAGGCCTTGGACACGATAGAGCATGATTTGATGCAAAGGCTACAAAGATATGGGATCAGAGGTACAGAGGTGCTTGTGCAACGCTGTTGAGGTCTTATCTGACAGAGAGGCAGCAAATAGTAAGTGTAAAGAAACAACAAAACGTACTTCTCTACCCCGGTGTTGATAGAACAGGGGGTTCCTCAGGGCTCAATTCTTGATTCCATATTATTTCTCCTGTATGTCAACACTCTCTGTGACGGAGTTCTGGAGGCCTGGTCTGTCAGTACGCCGACGACACTTTCGTGCTGTTGGCAGGTGGGGGCAGTGCTGAGCTGTCTAGAGAGTGTTCACATGCTGCGAGGATTATGCAGGAGTGGTGTCACAAAAACTGTTTAAAGGTGCATTTCCTATGGGGCGGCTGACGCTCGCGGCTGCCGCTCAGCGGCCGGCTGACGCCAGTAATCCATTGACGTTGAAGCTTGCGTCTGACGCTTGAAAAGAAACGGATACATTAAATTGTCACATGAGCAGTACTAGGCGTCAGACGCTGTGCGGCAGCCGCGAGCGTCAGCCGCTCCATAGAAAACGCACCTTTAAGGTGCGATTTCCTCGGGGCGACCATTATAGGCGTTCGTCGCTCGGCGATGATCGTGAACCACAGCTCAATGGCAAATCAATGTAATCGTCTCCCTCCAGGGGGCTATGTTGACTCAACATAGCCCCGTGGAATCTCAACATTGTTGAGCGACTTTGCCATTAGCAGTGGTTCCCGATCAACGCCGAGCGACGAACGCCTATCATGGTCGCCCCGAGGAAACCGTACCTTTAGACTGAACACAAGCAGGACTGGGCTGATAATTTTTGGCAAAAACCAAAACAGATCCGAATCACTATAAGTCAATCTAAATAGTAAGTCAGTTCCTTTGGCTGACAGCTTAAAATTCTTAGGAGTCCACATAGACCCGGCGCTAAACTGGTGTAGTCACCTGCACAAACTGCAGGATAGGCAGAATAGTTTCAGTGCCTTGATTCGTGTTAATCGTGTACTTCGAGATGTTCTGTCGACGGACAGCATTCGTCAGTTCTATTTTGTGGGTGTTTAGTCTACCACTAATTATAGCATTCTTTTTTGGGGATCGTCTCGAGATGCCATAAATATTTTTAAAGCGTATTTAAGATGCATAGTAAAAGTACATCCTATTAGGACATCATGTAAACCTTATTTCAGAAACCTAAAAATTTTGACAACTCCATTTTTATATTTCCTCTCTCTGGTACTGTTTGCAAAAAACACAAAAACTTATTTAACACCAACCTCCAGATCTATTCGGAGGAAATGACGATTGTTACTAGTGGCGGAGGCAGTCTTGCTATACCTGCACACCGAACCAGTTTATATAAAAAAAGGACCAAGTGTACAAAGCCATTACGGCGTATAATACTATAGTTCGTACAAATTAAAAACCGTTGCACGTCATCAAACACGTGTTTAAGTTTTAGAGGACACTGTTGTCAGATTGTTATAAATTTATCGAATATTGAGAAATAATTTACCTAGCACATGGATGGATTTTTTTTGAATTATTTACTTATTTATTTTTTGTTAAATGACTTATCTTTTAACATTAAAAAGATGTAGAATAATGTAAAAAGTTTATATCGTTGTAAAAGACATTGATTAGTGTATAAATATGCAAGCACAAAAAAGAGTACGAAAAATGATAGGTAAAACTGGTCACAGACGCAAGGACATGTAGGCGTGCATCAACGCACGTTCATCAATGCCCGTGTGTAAGTATGAAATGACAAACTTTTTTTATCGTGCGTGCCACATTCATAACATACACGGGCGTTGATGCAAGCGCTTTGATGCACTCATACATCTCTCTGTGTCTATGGCCAGCTTAAGTAAAGATATCTTTTAATGGGAGAAAAAAATGGTAGGAAAAAAGTACACTGAATTTTATTAATTTTTTAAAATATATTAAAGAATAAAAAACTTTTTCACAAGCACCATTCAGTTTTTTTATGCTCTGACAAGACCGAAGTCTAAGTACTATGTACCGTGGGTGTACTGGGGAAATCCCACTCAAACATCCAGAGGTGGAAACATCCGTACGGACTTCACCAGCCCTTTAAGAGGATGTGTGGGGTGGTACCACCTCGGTCGACGAAGAAATCCTCTACCACCATCCTAACACATGTACAAATATTGTAGTGCAGTTCTTTGTACTGTCGCACAATTGTCTTGTCAGGGGTGCCTGGTACGCTAGGTACCGATTGGACAAAAGACAGACAGCGCGTCTGTCTTTGTCATGGGTGGACTCACCACCTTGTTACCCCGCTAGCCAGAAATTGCTAGCGATCCACCAAGGAAGAGGTGACGATAATATTTAAAATTCAAAAAAGAATGTTTTTCCAGAAGGTGTCTCCAGGATGGGACAAAGCCCGGAGTGTCCCGGAGACCTTCTATGAAGTGAGAAAGCTGGCACGGGCATGTCCAGCAATTTTTAAATTTGGGTAGTCGTGACTACCCAAAACTGAGATTTTGCATGGTGGGCAAATTTTGCTTTCTTAGTCTTTGTCAGTTGTTGGAATTTACTTTTATCAAGGAAAGTCTTGTTTTTGTAACGTCATGTCTCCGAGCCCCCTAAATCTAACTATGTACATGCATTGTATTAGGGCTAAAACTTTCTTAGTTCTATGGCCGTAACAAGAGCCGCTACATGATAAGGTACTTTCCTAAAGTAAATATTTCAACCTAAAAATGCAATGGTATGGGTAGAGACGTAAAACTCAGTGTCCATATTGTTCTGCTAAGTTATTTACTAAATATCTTCGTGCTGGTTTATTTCTAAAAAAATATCTAGTTAGCAAATATGTTAACATAATAAATTGTATGTGATACTTACTATGCTACAGTTCTTAAAAGCTCGCTTTTAAGCATCGGGGCTGCAAATTCTATGTTATTATTTGTTAACCAGTCTTGAATGGCAGCGTTGGTCCATGAGCCGTTTGGTATTTTGGTTAATAACATGCTATGATAAGGGGCATTGACAATAATAATTAAAAACGGTTCAGTCAATTTCTTTAATAATTGATTTTCAAACCATTTCATGAAATTTTGTTGGTTCATTTCACCATGGTAATCCGCAAGTTGGGTTTTTGAGGAAAATATAAGCTCTACACCCTCGATAAATCCATCTTCATTGCCAGCATAAAGTACGAATGTATCTAAAATAATTCTGATTAAAAACATTTTCATACTACACTACATTTTCACTACTACTATACTACATTTTCATCTATGACTTGTGTGAACACTATTTTTGTGTATTGACATAAATAAAGATATTGAAATATTGAAAATATTGAAATACATTTGCGTAACTAACCTTTTACCATCAACTTTAGTAGTTTTTACACTTTCTTATTAATATCTTGCCATGAATGATCTATGGTACCATTGTGAAAAATCCAGGTTTCATCTAGCAAAGCAAATTTGTACACAGCTTCTTCTTTTTCTTTGATATGAGATCAGTAGAAACATTCAAGTTTAGGGCTGCTGCTACACGCTAAAACAATATATTTGACGGTAATTTTTCCTAAATTTTTTATCATTATATAGGTATAATATTAAAATTACCTCTCTAACAGTTAAGGGTAGCAATGGGCCATTATTGTCTCGTTCTTATTCAAAATAGCGTATCACAGATGCTACTAACTGTTGGCAACGGCTGTTTAACTGCTTCGGCATTTCGCAAACAGGACTCTGACAACTATAACACTATGATTGTTCTAAAAGAACAGTTTTTAAACGCAAGATAAAAGTTTAAAGCTCCAAAAAGACACAAAACAAAAAAAACAATGTGCAGCTCGGATAAGCTGTCAACCACAGCTGTCAACAAACTAGAAATGTCAAGAAATTAAACGGAACAACTCGGCAACGTCGCATATGCTGCCAACTGCCTAACAACGAATATCAAGCGCGAAATTTAAAATTCAATAAAACACTCCATTACAGTTTTCATTTTATAATAATTATGCGGTGGTATGACTGCGCTCATTTAATAGCGTCATCGGTGACGTGCATCGGTTTTTATTTTGTATGAACTATATACGAGTATTAGCACCACAAATAACTTGATAATATCGTCAAGTTCTAAGAGCTGTGACAGAGCTACTGTTGCAAAAATGTATATACTCCTTCAATTTTGAAGAATCTTTTTAAATGTTGTACCTGAATGTTGTTTACTACGAGTATAATAAATTATACATTTGTTTGGTTAAATTAATCTATATATAAGATAATTATTTGTTCATTGTGTTTATTTGTCAATAAACTTACTGTGTTGTCAACTACAACTGGTATATGCGACGTTGCTATGTCATTATAAATAATTTTTCTGGCAATATAGGAGATTATTATTATTATTAATTACAATTTTCATTTAAGTTCTGTAATTTTGAAATCATTTTTGTAAATATATATGTTTTCATTTATTCTTTCCAGAGCATTAAGTAATTTTTATTAAAAATAAAATTTGAACAAGAATAATTTTATTATTGTACTTACACTTTCTGTGGTGAAAAACTCAACACTTATGTTATATACAGGGTGATTCCAAAATACTTTGGAAAACTTTGGGATGTGGTTTCTGACGTTATTAAAAGATGAAAAGTTCAAATAAACTATGTTCTTTAACAGCTTCGTTTAGGAGATACAGGGTGTCCAAATTTAAAAAAACGTTATTTTAAAATAATTTCTAAACGAGGTAAGATTTTTTTGTAAAATTTGGTGAATAAAATAAACACTTAAATACGCTTAAATTCAAAGTTCACTACATTCTTGGAGTCAACCAGAGGTTGATACAAAAAAAATTTTATGAAAATTTTGCTACGCCACTGATTTTTTAAAAATATTTATTTATTACTAATCTTTACTTCAATCGCAATAAAAGAGGGTTCTTGTATATCTTTGATACTGAGAATAGTTTAAGAGTAAATAATTTTTGTTGGCCTAGGCTTAGAGTTACCAAGACGCTTTTTGTCCCGCTTTTTCAGAATAGGGCATAATAATTTATAAATATATGATTTTTGGTCTAATTAACTATCCCAACAGTGTTGCTAATGACCTGATAAATTATCGGAATCTACCATAATTTTGACTTGCATCTGATAATCGATATAGAGCCACTATCAGAAGTCCAAACTAGGTACCATAATTTATGAGACCTAGTTTTTGTTCTGCCCTTAAATCAAAAATTATTTTTATGTTTATTAATTTAAATTTTAATTTTGTAAACAGATAAATATACCTACGGTGTTTTTTTATAAAAGTGATTATACTTTACTGAATGTTCCAACTTTTTGTATTTTGGTGAAAAGGTAAGATAAAGTAAACTAGAATTTTTGGAAGAAAATTAGATAGTTATGAAGTTACAACATAAAAAAGCGTTGTAGGCGTATCCTTAAAAAACACATCAAATCACAAAGAAAAATCAGATAATTTCTCCTCACATCTCATAAATCATTTTCTACTGATATTTTTACTATTGTCCATTGGCAACACTGTGTCCCAATAACCTTTTACGACTTCTGGCCTAATTTACTATTGCCCTACAATTTAATTTCAATATTTTATATTATATTTTTAGTTTAAATATTTTTTAAACTATACTGTCTATATAAAAATAAAATGTATTATTTAATATAAAAGTGTCCCGCATTTTTATTCAATGTCCTGCTTTTTTTATTAGCAAATCCCGCTAAACGCAAATGATGACTTGACAACCCCACCTAGGCTTCAAAAACGATTAAACCTTTATTTTAAAGGAACATTTAATAATAACTTAAATAAAAATAAAAACAGAAATCAAATTGCAATTAAATAAATTGTTTAAAGTGTCCACCGCCTTCAGCCAAGATACAGGCATTTTACATTCTTCGCACCAGGGCTGGACCCAGGGCCAGGCGACTGCCTGGGGCGCCAACATAAAGTATCTAAACCACTCAAACATAAAGTATCTAAAAAAAATAATGCCATGTACAGGCCGGAATGGTATGGTATGGTATTGAAATTAAAGATCTGCGGCCAGATTCTCTAACGATAGCCCGGTCTAATTTGACAACCAAAAGTTTTAAACTGACAACTATGTTGACAAATTTATTTCTGAGTTTTTCGCCAATTTATAAAGAAAAGGGCAATTCTAGTACCTACGTACTTTCGAAAATAATAGGACTAAATTCATTTAGCAACCCGTTCCAAGATAAATATCATTGGAAAACCAAGCCAATCGCTAAAATATCAGAATACCTAATTCATAAGTTTTTAATGACAACTTATTAACAATGACAGGACAAAAACCTATCAAAACCTAACTGATCAACTAGAAGATCTTAATTTAAATCAGTACTAAAATCTTAAACCTTTTAGTGAATCTGAACGTTAGTATTCAGCAAGAAATGGCAGGTTTTTTTAAAAGCCCTATAACAAGAGTAGAGAAGTTTCTGGATATTTTTGTCTTAAGCTTAAGACCCGCGCGGAGCTAGATCTAACAGGCTTTTTTCACCCCAATATAAAGAGGAGTCTGACTTAAAACAATGCATTAGTTGCAATTATTGCAACGTATCGCCGCGCGCCGGCAGCATAAAAAGAGAATAGTCATTGTTAGGTCAAAAACTGACTTCAGTGTTTAATATTTTTAAGTAGGGTTGCCAACCGTCCTCTATTCCAGAGGACAGTCCTCTTTTTTGTCTTACCGTCCTCTTTTCTCTGACGCCTAGAAAAAGTCCTCTTTTTTATAGATACTAAACTAAAACAAAAGCAAATGCTGCAAATGTATATTTCTATTTTAAATTTTAAGAACGTAAGAACAAGAAGTCAAAAGAAATATTTGTGAAAGCAATAAATATTTTTTCTATCCTATAGTTTTTGTTTTTAACTATATTTTGGCCAAATAAAAAGTTTTTAGAAACTATATCACGTTTCATTCATAGGCGTGCCCACGAGAGGAGCAGGATGAGCCATGGTCCCCCTTATACCATATCATAAAGATGAAACAAATTAAAAAAATAATATTTAATATAGGTACTTATTTTTTATTACATGATCTATTTTCAGTTGCCACAAATCACGCAAAATTAAGAAGTACTATGTCACAAGAGCGACTGGATTCATTTCTTTTTTTGTACATAGAACAAGACGAAACAAAAAATGTTAATTATGACTCGGTAATAGATGAATTCAACACTCTTATTCAAGGAACAAGAAGAATGAGGTTATAAATTAAAAAATTTATAAATTTCATATTTTTTTACTTTCATAATTTTACGAGATAAAGCGTTTGCTTTCAAAATTTACGTTTTCCTTTTTAATTTGGTGCTTGACCCAGTGGCGCTGGGGGGGGGGGGTAAAAAGATTTTAATTTAGAAATTAGATAGTAGTTGGGTGAATTCTTGACGAACTTTGGGCGTGGCTCCGAAAAATTTTCTCCTGCGATGCTTTGCCTGCGGCGCTTTTCCTCCTTCCCGCTTTCCATTTGGTGGCTGACACCCCCCAAACAAAAATACGCCACTGCCTTAGCCCACCATAATTAGGAAGTCTGCGCACGCCTATGAATTCATTTAAATGAACTTTTATGTACGTCCTCTATTTTTATTTTTAAAAGTTGGCAACCCTATTATTTTTTTAGTAGGGTTACTTATTGTGTTTTTTTAGAATTAATTTAAACTAAAATATTTTTAAAATTTTACGTAAATAAAGTAAATGGTCTGTATATTTTATATTAGAATGTAATTTAATTCCCAAAAATTAAATAAATTTCAGAAAATAAAGAAGATTGACACTTTTGTTTGTAACGTTCGAAATTAAACAAAAAAAATATATTTGTATTTTTGATAAATATAGCTCTTTTTGTATTGTAGGTATATAGGTACATATATTAATTTTTTTTGATTATGGGCGCGCCAAATTTCAGTTTGCCTGGACCGGCCCTGGTCGTATACGCGTTAAAATTGCTGGTATATTTCTTATCGTTTGAAAGCCGTCGATTATTCGGTTTCTTAGGTCTTCTTCATTTTCGATTAGCATTTTATAAACCACTAACATTAAGTGTCCCCAGAAATAAAAATCAAGAGGATTTAAGTCTGGAGATTTAAGTCTGCTGGCCATGGCTGATTAGGTTCTTCAGCCCCCCCCCCCCCCACCCCCCGATCCCTCGATTTCGATAAATTTCACCCAATCAAAACCAATCAAACTCCCTCCACATCGTTTTTGTAGCCTAGGCCAACAAAAATTATTTTGAATGGTGCTGGCTTCTACTTGATGGAAATTCATTACAAAATTTATTTGAAATAAAAGACAAACTATGTCTGATTTTTAACCGACACAAAAACACAGGCCTGCTTTTGAACGACCAAACAGAGGTAAACACCTCCCCCTTATTAAATCTTTTCAATATTGACCATATTCAAAAATAAGCTCTGTGGGTTTTCCCTAATTACCTACCTAAGTAATGGATTATAGTTTGTATAAATATTTAGTTGGTTTACATTTTCATTCAGTTGTAACTCCTCGATAAAGCTACAGTGTAGCGAAACGCGTCGGAGAATAAGAAAATAAATGTGGAAATCAGACATAGTTTGTCTTTTATTTCAAATAAATTTTGTAATGAATTTCCATCAAGTAGAAGCCAGCACCATTCAAAGTTTAAAAGAAACGAATATTAGTTTTTTGGCGATTTGGTACTACAAACTGTTACTGAAGTGTGCTATCACCACCCAAAATATTTGGTTTTTCAATCAATGCTTAGCCAACAATGTGACACCAAAATATATTAAGCTGAAAACTCACAACAGGAGCCCAGCAGCAAGTAAGGCAGTTCAACAAGGCGAAAGAAAATGGATCATTGAAGATAGAAAAAAGCAATATAGAAAAAGGGACACATTTAACATTTATTTAAAGGTAATTCACACAGAGCTCTTGTTTAAATTACATTTTATAGAATTTTCATCATTGGATTTAAAAGCAAGATTTAAAGTGAAGGATATTATTCACAAAAAATATCTAATTCAAAAACGTAAATTAGACTCGCTTACCTATTCTAAAAAACCCCACTCTTCTAACAAAACTACCTACTCTGACCATAAGTTTTTCGACCGATTCGTTAATTTATCAGATGCAACTTTCACAAAAAATGAGCAGGTTTTGTTAAACAAAGGCTTTAAATATAACATTAAAGATTCTAACACTATTCGACAATTTGAAACATTGGGGCTAGAAACTGATTTAGCTCTAAAACATAGTCCTGGTAATAGCCATCCCAAAATTCTTTGTTCAGAGATAATTAAAACAGAATTCTTAAATGATAAAAGTCATTCGAACGTAGAAAATAGATTAGTCAAAACTATCAAAGAAAAATCAATCCATAAAGAAGTAATATTCACAAAGGCGGATAAAGGTAATACAGTAATAGCCATCAACAAAAACAGTTATATTGAAAAAACGCTAGATTTCATTTCCAAAGGTAGTTTTAACATTTTACAAAAAGACTCAACAGAAAAATTTCAAAAAGCCGTCAAAACAGCAATAAATAAATCTGCTAGTATCATCCCAGAAAACATTAAGTTTAAATTAACTATTATGAACCCACAAAAACCCCAATTATATTCTCTTATCAAATTACATAAACAAAACTCCTATTAGACCAGTGGTCTCTTATATGTCAGCCCCAGCGTATAAACTATCAAATTTCCTCATTGAAATCATCAAAAAACATTGTAACTTCCAATCATCTTACAGCATTAAAAACTCGCAGGAATTAGTTTATAAAATAAAAAACATAAACTTACCAAATAACGGTAGATTAATATCATTTGATGTTCAAAACTTATTTCCCAGCATACCTCCGGAAGATACCATTATTTTAGTAGAAAATTTTCTTACAAAAAACCATGTTAATCACATAATAAAAACTGACGTATTACATTTATTAAAAACCTGCTTGAGTCAAAATTATTTTTTCTTTAATAATAACTTTTACATTAGTAATGAAGGACTCATTATGGGTAGCCCACTAAGTCCCTTACTGGCAGAGATATTTATGAATAATTTGGAAAAAACTATACTTCAACATCCGTTAGCAAAAAACTGTTTATATTGGTATCGGTATGTAGACGACATAATCACTTGTTTTACAGGTACAGACAGACAACTCAATTCCTTCTTAAACTATTTAAATTCCATACATAATAATATTAAATTCACTATGGAAGTAGAAACTGATAAGTCCATTAATTTTCTGGATTTAACTGTTACCAGAAAGGTAAGCACTCACTCCTTTAAAATTTACCATAAACCCTCACATACTGATACCACTATTCATAACAGCTCATTCCATCCTCATCAACATAAACTAGCTGCATATCATAGTATGATGCATAGACTTATTAACACCCCCCTATCTACACAAGATTTCGAACAAGAATTAAATATTATAAAACAAATGGCAATAAATAATGGCTACAACCCAAATATAATAGATAACATCCTGAATAAAAAAAAATTTAAAAAAAGCCATCTCAGAATTGTATCCCCAATGCAAAGAAACAAAAAATAATTACAAGACTTTGACTTATATAGGCAAACCATCCAAGAAAATTAAAACTTATTTAAAACAAAAAGAAATAAATATAGCATACAAAACAAACAACACTTTAGGTAAAAAACTTAAAAACCAAAAAACAAAAACTAACAAAGAAAATAAAACAGGTGTATACCAATTGAACTGTGGATCGTGTCCAAAAATTTACATAGGTCAAACAGGTAGATCATTTAAAACTAGAATTAGTGAACATAAAAGAAGCTTTTTACATCAAAAAATGACTCTACCTATTCTAATCATATCATAGAAGAAAACCATATTTTTAATGACAACTTTAAAATTCTTCACACGTTAAATAAAAGCCATAAACTTAATTTGTACGAAAGTTTAGAAATTAACCGACACAAAAACACAGGCCTGCTTTTGAACGACCAAACAGAGGTAAACACCTCCCCCTTATTAAATCTTTTCAATATTGACCATATTCAAAAATAAGCTCTGTGGGTTTTCCCTAATTACCTACCTAAGTAATGGATTATAGTTTGTATAAATATTTAGTTGGTTTACATTTTCATTCAGTTGTAACTCCTCGATAAAGCTACAGTGTAGCGAAACGCGTCGGAGAATAAGAAAATAAATGTGGAAATCAGACATAGTTTGTCTTTTATTTCAAATAAAAATTATTTATTCTTAAACTATCAACTATATCAAAAAAATTCAGGAAACTTTTTTTATTGCGATTGAAGTAATGATTCATAAAAAAATTAATATTTTTAAAAAGTCAGTAGCGTAGCACTTTTCATAAAAAAAACTATGCGTGCATAATTTCGTACCAACGCCACTGGATGACTCCAAGAATTGAACTTTCAAATTAAGCATATTTAAGTCTTTATCTTAATACCAAATGTCACAAACAAATCTTAACTCGTTTAGATATTATTTTAAAATAACTATTTTTTTTAAATTTGAATACCCTCTATCTCCTAAACGAAGCTGTTAAGAAACATAGTTTATTGGAACTTTTCATCTTAAAATAACGTTAGCAAGTTCGTCAAAGTATTTTTAAATCGCCCTCTATAGTGTATAAGAAAGAAAGCAGCTAAGACAGACTTTTATTAAAATTTTAAGATCAAATTCGGAATTATAAGATCAAATTCGGTATTTAAGAAAATTTTGAGATTTTAAAACAAAAGTAACCACAATCTGTCAGACTGACAATATTTGGAATTGACAGGTCTTGTCGAAAAATTCTCGAGTTCATTCTAAAACAAACTTTGTTCATATAAAAAATTACTTGAAACGTTTAAACCTAAACAGAAAAACCGAATATGGGAAGAAGCAAATCTGCACCTTCAAAACCGAGGCAATCTCCCAAGCCCACCAAGCAATCCCCAACGGGAAGAAGGAATTATTCGTGAGTAAAATTTTATGTTAAACCTAGGTAGATTAGTAAATATTTCCGCACGACAGGCATACACAGGGACTGTTGAGCTAAAACCACTGTAGGGTTTCATAATAATATGAAACGATGAATAGATGAATTTTCGATTGGAAACTTATAATAAACTAGTTTGAACCCGGAAATTTATACATTAAGCTCAAGGGTACTAAACTAGTTTAAGGCCTTGCATTAAGCTTACCCAGTTGGATCTGTTACCAGAGGGGTCGATGCCGAAAATTAAGTACTTACATTTACGGTATTTGACAAAAATAATTTCTAAGATGAAATTTTGTAGGCCTATGAATAATTTAATTCATGAGCGTTGCCGTGATTGTAAACTAAAAAAAAGTTTAGTGCAAGTTCGACTCGCGCATAGAGGGTTCCGTACCACATACAATATTGTGAATTTCTCACAGAATGCAAAATTCTCAATACCTATGGCATCGTCGAAAGATATTCTAAATTGTCTACTCACTTTCTTATCGCGCTGTAAATCCCCCTCTGTCGTTGATCGCTTCTCGCCTAAGCCCGTAGCGCTCTATTCCTGGCAAAACCAGGCACGGGTTACACAGGGTAGTTGGTGCACATCAAATTCGTGTCGCTAAAAGGGAAGTACCGAGTGCGCCAAATAATTTGTTTTTAATGGCGTCTCATCCTTGGAATTGCAGTATTGATGGGTGTACGTGTAATATTAGTGATCGTAATAATGTTTAATTTTTTTCGATGCCCTAAAGATCCTGAAAGGTCGGACTAAAAAAGTGTGTAACTTTTATATAGTTGACATTTTTTTATCTATTGGAATTAAAGTTTAACTTTTCACTTGCACTAAGTATATTTATTAAACAGATTGTTAGCTATGACTTGTTGACCAAATATCATAATAATTTCATTTCACTTACCTTTTTTATCAGCTACCTTAGTCCGACCCCGATTTTTGAATCATGTAGCACACTTGGTTTGCGCGTGGTACGCATTTTGGTCTACCGCGCAGATGTCAAAAAACGAAAAATATAATAAACGAAAAATATATAAGTCGAAAAAAAAGTTGAGAAAAGTTAAATAAGTAGTTGTAGCTTTACAATAATTGGAGATATATTGTCATGGGCGCATGCCTAGCACGCTTGGTTTGCGCGTGGAACTCATTTTACTCTACTGCACAAATGTCAAAAAACGAAAAATATATGAAACGAAAAATAAAAAAATCGAAAAAAAGGTTTAAAAAAAGTTAAATACGTAGTTGTAGCTTTAGAATTGGAGATATATTCTCAGACGTGGATGAGTTCGAATGTAGACACCAAAGTACATCCCCTGAAATTCCGTGCGCATGTCTTTCACGCTCAGTTTGCGCATGGTGCGCATTTTGTTCTACCGCGTAGGAGTAAAAAACGAAAGATATTAAAAATGAAAAATAAAACTCAAAAAAAAAAATTGGGGAAAAAGTTAAAAATTTAAATACATAGTTGTAGCTTTACAGTTGGAGAATATTCTTAATAGTGGATGGGTTCGAATGTAGACTCCAAAGTACATCATCCCCTGAAATTCGGTGCGCATGTCTAGCACGCTCGGTTTGCGCGTGGTTGGTCTACTGCGCAGATGTAAAAAAATACAAAAATAAAAAAGTCGCAAATAAGTTAGAAAAGAAAATGCCACACAAAAACAAAAAAATGTGCCGTGCGCACATGTATGGCGCAGGCTTGGTATTGCCTGGCACCAGAGGTCGACTACCGATTGTCGATGTATGCCCCGCCCGGACGGTAAAATTGTGTAAAGATTTGATCTTTTTGATGTATGTTGCATTTAAGAATACTCGGTAGAAAAAATTCTTTAAAATTACAGCACGCCGCGCGCCGGCGCGCGGCTCGCCGTCCAGAACCCTTTATGAGTAACTCGAACTCGCACTTGACCGTTTTTTGGTTTCACATGAATACGTACGCACTTAATTTTCGGAATCGACGCCTCTGGTACCTGATCAAAGTAGCCAAATTTAATATGCATATACCTACATTTGTTGTATCAAATTGATAGGTTTGAATCTTGGATGAATGAAGAAAGGATGCGGTTTTCCCTATACTGTGAGCGTATCGAACGTGTAACCTGTTTATTTGTTGTTTGTTATGAAAACATCGTACCCAGAAGTGTAATCGATTGACAAAAATTGGATCGATCCGGATCAGCTTGCAAACTTTAATCGAAATACGTAATTGAATCAAGAATGGTAGTAGAAAGGGATAAAATAGCATTGGAATGTCGTAACGTGATCGTGATCCGAGTCGTTCCAATGTTTGTCAATCAAATACGACTCTCACGAGTGTTTCTGTCTCTGTTTTTCTCTCAACAGCTGAGCGGTTGAAGTCAAATTACCTTGGATGATTCTTTATTCATTCAAGGTCTGAACACTTGGTTAAACTTATGTCTTTGTCTAATGAACTAGAAAAGGAAAAGTGCGACTTATAGATTTATAAATGACTCGAAGCGACTTTAAATAAACTTTAGAAATAATATATTTAAGAGCTTCCTAACCTAAATTTATTATTATTTAGTAGAAAATAAAATATTTTATGGCTTTTATTAGTTTTAGTAAGTCTTGCGATGCTTCTAATGTACTTATTGTTTATACAAAAATACAAGGTAAAATAAGATGTGGCCAATGTTTACAAATTGTGTTTACAGTGTCGCTTAGACTGATTTGTTATGGCTTCAAAGAATGTTAGCTCATTCCGTATCCATTCTTTATTCATCCAAGCAGGGCCGTCCCTATACTATGTGCCGCTGGCGTGCAAACCAAATTTTGCCGCCTACAGCCAAATAAATTCAGTACATGGAATTACAAAATTACTGAGGAAGCTATTGCTTTTTTTGTAAATATCTTAAAAACATAAAAAAACATAGAATTTTAAAAAACATAATATTCCAAAAAAACAAGGAATTCTAAAAAACATAAAATTCGTAACAACAAAAACTAGTATTGTTAAAGTTAACAAAAAATACGATGAATAAAGTACTTATTTTCATGGGCGCCCGCAGACTTTTTTCTCAGGGGGGGGGGGCAAAATAAAAAAAAATAATGTTAAAGATTTTATTTGTAGTGATGTATACAAATACACTAATAATTAAAATCAGAAAAATTCGTCCAAGTGCAAGCTATACTTGCACAATGAGTGTTCCGTGCCATCAGCCCCCCATTTAATCTGAGCAAACCTTGGCCGCCCAACCTCCGCCCATCTCCGCGATACCCGCCGCTGACAGCACCAACGCCGTATCACATCGCGTATGCGCGGAGCTGAGTGGGAACGACTCAACTGAGCCAAATTAAAAATTTTGAAAAACGTGTAAGGACAAAAGTTGTTCCTTACGTCGCACAGAGGGGCCAATGTGGCTTTTCGGTGGCCAAAAATGACTTCAACAACTTACGTGAAATAGCATTTGCCTTAAATAGTTTTAAAAAGCAACTCTTTTTCTACTTTAATCCGCCCCTGTATTGGTTACCCAGACTGAAATTCTTAAGATATGATAGTTAATGTTTGGAGTTTATCGATAGCTGGAGCGAAACAGTATCATACGATAATATACTAGTGATTTTGTAAGTGATATTTTTAAACTGGATTTTGTTACTGGGACTTAATATTATTATGGATTGTATACCTGGTAGTAAGTACTTCATACCTAATTTTTAATATCTTTTAGAAACGGGTTTTTTTTCGTAAAAAGTGAGTTAAATTGAGATGATTCATAAGCAATGGAAATTGTATCTTCCGCTTAATACTCGTTAACTTTTGGTAGTGTTCTGAAGCAGTCTAACGTTTAATTTTTTTATATAACTATTATGCATACCTTATTCGCTTTTAATGTTAATAAAAATCTTGCGCATGTTTGCGCCTTTTTTTATAAATGTTAGATATATATTCGCTTTCTTATAAGCGCTATTTAACAAGAATCAAAATAAAATGTATAAATTGTGTACTGTTATCGAAATCATGAAATTTATACTGTGGTATTATTTCAGGATCCGTGGAAGAACATACAGTTTACACAATAATCACAAAATCGCAAAATCAATTGTTCTAAATTTGAAAAATATTGTCAAGAGACTGCTGAGTTGTATGTTAATCTATACCCATGGTATGCAATGCCAACATCAGTTCATAAGATTCTAATTCACGGGCCTGAAATGATTAACTCTGCTATATTACCTATCGGCCAACTCAGTGAAGAAGCTCAGGAGGCTCGAAATAAAGTTATTCGTAAATATAGAGTCATTCTAGAAAATTCTCGAGAGAACAAAATTTACATGATGGTTTCAATTTGCTTCTGGTATCTTCAGACCCACTAATTTCATCATCACGTAAACTACCTCAAAAGAACAGGTCAGTTCTCAGCAAGGAGGTCCGAGATATGCTAGAAGAGCCAGAGTTGCCGCGAAAAGACGATTCTCAGTTAGATAGTGACATCACTACTATAGTGATGATGAAAACGATTATGATAGATCTGAAAGTGATCAAGAAGACTGCTAAAACTAAAATTTAATGTATTGTGTTTTTGCCACTTTTAAGTAATAAGTGTTTGTTCATACATCCGATATTTTATAATTTACTTTCCTAGACTGTGTGTTTTGGCATGTAAAAAGACTATTGTGATGTAATGAAGTAACCAAAGACTAAAACAGTCTAGGCATAACGAAAAAATGCGAAAAAAACCCGAAAATTATTTTTGGCCACAAATGACTGTCCTTGGCCCCTCTGTGCGTCGTGAGAAATATTTTTTGTCTAAAAACGTTTTCTCTAAAACCAAAGGTTCAGCAGTTATAAGGAAATACACAATTAAATTGTTTATAACAATTGATCGCGCTAGAATTTTTCAATCTCGATAATTTTGGCTCAATCTACATCTAATTCTCACTGTTCATGACTTTTTTGAGATTTTTCTGAGCGCTTCTTTTGGTGATGAGGGTGGGGGACAGCAATTTTTAGGCGTTTTTCCGAAAAATGTTTAAAAAAAACGCATAAACAATACATCATATTGTTAAATTCGTCCTTCAATTGGCCCCTCCCTGCGGGCGTCAATGCTTATTGTAATCATTATTAAAATATAAAATCTTAAATAAAATTTATCTTTTTTTCCTTCATGTCGGCAAGTATTTTAATAAGATTTTCTATGTCTAAATTTTCACATATCTTAAGTTCTATTGATATTAAGGCAAGAGCATTAAGTCTATCTTGTGTTGTTGACGTTCTTATAATTTTTCATTATTTTCAGTTTTGAAAACGATCGCTCTCCGCTGGCAACCGAAACAGGCAATGTTAAAAGTATCCTTAAAACCATAGACAAATTTTGAAATTCTGAGGTTATATTATTTTTATATATGAAATTCAAAATTTATTTTGGAGTTTCTTCAGTTCCTATAAAGTTTTGAATATGTCGGATTTCATCTACTAAATCGACAGCATAAATATCTTTGGGACAATCGGTTCTAGATAAATCTGACAATGATAATTCTAGATCAGTACAATGGTTTTTTACCTCTGGACTCGAAATTTGTTTTAGTTCTTTAAAATTATGCAAAAATACGAATCTGTATTCATGTGCTTTTAGGAGCTCAAAATGTTCTTTTATAGCAGGGGTGGCCAACCTTTTTGTAAGATGTGCCACTTTTGAAAACAAAAATGTTGGGCGTGCCACTCATTTTTCGGAAGGCAATATTTTATGTTTATGTATAACGTTAACGGCGCCGCAAGCAACATTTTTTTGTGCATATATTGGTTCGCAATGCGGGGTATTTTTTTTTGCTTTGGCGAGTTTTCTACTTGGTTCATGCTTTTTGTGATTTTTTTAAAATTCATTTGTATCAAATTTTTGCGTGCCACTCTAGAGAGTCATGCGTGCCACCATGTGGCACGCGTGCCGCGCGCACTAGTCGGGCGGCAAGCAGCGGTTGCAACGGACGCTGTTTGTGACAGAGAAAAGACAGCCTAAACATCTTGCAGTTTTGCCGCCCCTAACAAAACGCCGCTGGCGTGCACCGCACTCCTTGCACTCCCGGGTAGGGACGGCCCTGCATCCAAGGTTTGTATCATACAGATATTTTATGGAAGTTGCATGATCTCTTTGAAAACATTACATGTCATTCGCCATAGTGTCAAGAACTATAATATACTGCCTCGAACATTTTTGGTACTTTATGCCTTATTTAGACTCAGAATTATTAGTGACTCAATGGAAAGAAGAGTCCTTTATTTCGTAAAAAAAATCATCAAACTATGTTTTGTAGAAGCTTCAAAATAAGAGAGACAAATGACCTTTGCGTTATGTATAGACTATTTTATTTAGATATTCCTGACAAAGCAGTGGACATTAAATTAATAGGTTGCCCAATATTGTGCGATTTTTCTCCTAATGCGTAAAACAGGCAAAACAAAAGGAGTTTGCAACATCACATGACACAGCATAGAAAAAATTGGCAAAAGTTCTCCCGTTTCGTAGTAAACAGAGCCGTAGTAGTTAAATTTGTTGCATTATTTTCTTATTTTAATCATTAATGTCGTGATTTCGAATCAAGTTTAGAAATTATTATTTACATTTTAGAGCAATCAGGGATTCCCAAGTTATTTATAACCCGGCATTGGTCACCCACCTACTTTTTGAGAACGGCTCTTGCCAGGCTTTCAGTTATGTACAGGGTGTCCAGTTTTCGACACTTTTGCAGAGTAGCTCGGTTATGTTTAAAGATAGATAACTGCGGTTTTCGCAATACCGTGCTACTTTTTCGTGAAACGTATGATGCGATAAACAGAATTTTCATAGCCCCCTCCGTTTCGGAAATACCGGGCGATATTTTAAATGTGTCATTTTCAAGCACCCCTCGTATCTCAGTTGCCTTTTAACTTATCGGTAAGGTAAAAACTGATTTTTATATAGTTTTTTGCGTAGAAGCCAGTGGCGCAGTCAATTTTTCTAGAAGGAACGAATTTGAAGATAAAAACCAAAGTTGCATTTTTTAAATAGGACACCCTGTATATTTTGTTTTCATTCGATTGCTTATTTCGTAAGCTTTTCAAAAATATGTAATTGTTGGTATATATCTTTTGGAATAACTTTGGAGTTTTACAATTAATAAAAAGGGTAAAATTTTATTGTCAGTAGATCGTGCTAATGAACATTGCGTTTTTTATTCAGTGATTGATTCAGTTATGTTACTGGGATTTAAAATTTTTAAAATAAACCTCGATGTTAGTTAAAAGTCTCTATTCATTTGTTTAAAATCATTATATATCACGCCTACTATGACAATAATATTATACCATTTTTTTTTAAATTGTAAAATTCGTAAGTTATTCCAAAAGATATGTACTAACAATTTATATTTTTGAAAAGCTTATGAAAAAAGCAATCGAATAAAAACAAAATATACAGGGTGTCACGTTTAAAAAAATGCAACTTTGGTTTTTATCTTCAAATTCGTTCTTTCTAGAAATAACTACGCCACTGGATTCTACTCAGAAAACTATGTAATAATCAGTTTTTACCTTACCGATAAGTTAAAAGGCAAGTGAGATACGAGGTTCTTACAAATGACACATTTTGAAAATTGCCCTGTATCTCCGAAACGAAGGGGGCTATAAAAATTCCATTTGTAGCATCATACGTTTCACGAAAAAGTAGCACAGTATTGCGAAAGCTGCAGCTCTCTATCGTACAGTATATTTGCAGATTGATAAACCACTAAAATAACGGAATTACTATGACATATCTGCAAACATAAACACCACAGGGGAAAACATATGACTAAGGATTTATAAAATATACAAATAAACCATTATTTTTCGTGATAATAAATGTTGAGTAATTTATTTCCATTTCATGGTGACGAAATTTAGAGTGGGAGTGGCAACGTCGCTTTACGAGGCGTCGTCTGGTTCATTGAGAAATCTGATGAATCTGAAAGGCCTAATTTTGTTGGTACTTTCAAGGCACATCAGAATATACGTGTGTAGTGATATTTTACGTTATTTTTTGTTTTTCCTGGCAGAACTTTATCCATAAACTTTGCGCAATGATGCGTCAGTGCCAACTGTGTGGAAAAATGGATTTTTTCATCCAGAACTGTCTCTTCAAAGGTTTTCTTGGTGGAATACAGGATACAGGAAAGCCATTACGGTGGCGCGCCGACACGGAACTAGCGGTTTGTCTTTATCCTACACACGCACAATGTATGAAGCAAACAAAAGTTCAGTTGTGAATGCTGCTGCCTCCTTTTGCTGAAGGTCAATTCTAATGAAACTCAGCTACATCAGTAAAATAATTATTTATTCAAATCGATTTGGTAGTTTCTCTTACCAGTGGCGTAGGAGTGGAGGGGGCACAACGATTTGGGAGCGCCAAATTATTTTCCTTTTATTAGAGAGTATGTCGTCATATAGTAGGCAGTGAATCTCCAGGTGGCGCCGTAAATTACTTTCTTTTTATTGGAGAGTATGTGGTCCTAGTAGGCAGTGAATATCCGTTGGGGCGCGAGGGCGCCGGGGGGGCTTGAGCTCCCCTAGCCGCCTGACGGCACGCCACTGTCTCTTACATGTAAACAAACAAACAAACTCACACTCTCCATATAGGTATAGTTTATCTAGTCTGATTTGAATCACTTTATTTTTCAGCTATTATACCAGGACCGATCGGTACTACGCGCCAGGCGCAGCCCGTGAAACTTTAAAGTTGTATATCTCTGTTGCTACTTATGGGACCCATGCCAAGTTCAGGTTTTTTAATAGTGGGCCTACTAGGAATTTTTTGGCGAAGAAAATAATTATTTTGTAATTTGCGAAAAGAAGTTGAATTTTTGAATTGACCCATCTGGGTAAAAAATTAACACGCTTAGATATTATATTTATTATTTTTTCTAAACAACTTTTACATCAGTTTGTCGACAATTCTCAAATTTTAAGAGAAAAAAATGTATTAGTAGACAGTTATAGTCATTTGAATTTTTTTAAACCTAAAATATAATTTAACGAAAAATTCAAATGCCTATAACTTTCTACTAACACATTTTTTTCTCTTTAAATTTAAAAATTGTCGGCAAATTGATGTAAAATTTGTTTAGAAAAAATGATAAATAAAATACCTAAGCGTGACAATTTTTGTCAATTCAAAAATTCAACCTTTTTTCGCAAATTGCAAAATATTTTCTTTCTTTACCAAAACATTCCTAGTAGGCTCACTAAAAAACCTGAATTTGGCATGGGTCCCATAAGTAGCAACAGAGATATACAACTTTGAAATTTCACGGGCCGCGCCTGCTACGCGCATTCACGTAAATAAACACTCTAAACATGCTCCCAAATTATTTTGAATGTTCCCAACAATCGACAAATGAAATACTGGTCGTCGCGGTACGAAGTTGCCGAAAGGATCTCTGAGTAATTATTTGCGCGGACCATAACACGCGCCCACCGGACCCCCAACGTGCTTTGGAATGCATGCATGCAGCCGTTTAGTTGAAAATCCATGAGTAGCGTGCGCGGATTTTTGTTGACTTTGACTACTTTGAGTATATATATACTATAAATTATTCAGTATAAAACTTTTTTAAATATCTATTGTTGGTCAATATTTACTTTTGATTTTTATGGTGATTCAAATCACAATAGAACTATACTATTTATACGTACCATCATGCCGATAAAAAACTAAGACAGAAAAATCACGAAACTGGGAAAGGAAATACATATCTCCTAGACTTTAAAAGGTGTTCTAGAGCCGGAAAGGTAAAAACACCAGATTTTTAAAAAGTAACCTAGGTTACATAATCTAACGTTTTGTATTTTGCGATACGAGGTGGCATCAATAGTTATTTGTTTTACTAAGCATAAAAGCACAAGATTTAATGCCGCGGGTGGTGTTTCATAGCCGAGCGTAGCGAGGCTATGAAACCAGCCAAGGCATTAAATCTGCTTTTCTGCCGTGTGAAACATATCATTTTTTCTTCAAATTTGTTCTAATTCCACGCAAAATCGACTTTTCCATATTTAAATTGCGTTTCATTATCAATATCCAAATAACTAAATTATTTTATCAAAGGTAACCGGGCCCTGCGTTACTATGTTTACCGCTGATGATGTTTGTTGAATATGTTTGTTTACTGTTTACTTTGTGTGGATACTAAAGTTGTTAATTTTACTGGAAAGGAGGGAAGTGGACAGAGTTTAATTGTATTAAATAATTGTTCACAAATCACCATAAATATATCTAATAAATAAAAATTTCGTGTTGTAGTTTGTAGTTTTAATGCAATAAAACCAGTTTATTATCATCAGCATCATTTTGAGTTTTCTTAATGTCATTGTCAATTTTAATAACCAGTTTGATTTAAATTATTACTTGGAAGGTTGCCTAGCAACGAACTTTTTCTGCCTAGGCAGTAAAATTGGACTTTTTCTGCCTAGGCATTAAAAGTACAACTTCTAAGCCTGCCAAGTGTCATTAAAAGGCCGCTTTTAATGTCATTTGGAGAAAAAATATATTTCTTGTATAAATTTGAGGGACAGTATATATGGAGAAGCTAAATTTATTGGGCATTTTTTTTAGAAAAAAGACAAATATTTTATTTAAAGTATATTTAACATCGCCTGAAAATGAAAAATATATCAAAATAATAAAATAAATTCAATAAAAGATAAAAAAATACAAACACAAAATTTGTCAAAGCAACACAAAATTTTTAATATTTGGTCATAGAACCATTTCTGTTTATTACTTCTTGAAGCCTTTGTGGCATACTTAAAACTAGGTTTCTGCATAATTCGCCCGTTACTTCATTCCAAGCTTGATTTATCCTGTAGCGTAATTCATCCCTGTTTCTTGGTCGAAAATCATGTTTATACATGGATTTCACCATTTTCCCCCAAATGTTTTCGATCGGGTTCAAATCGGGACTCTTCGAAGGCCAAGGAAGAACTGCTATATTATTTTCTTGGAGAAAATTTTGCACCATATGCGATGTGTGTATTGGAGCACTTGAGCACTATCATGCTGAAATGTAAAATTTTGACCATATACAGCGTTTATCGATGGTATCATCACTTCATGTAATATATTAACGTATACGGCTGCAGTTAGTCTTCCTTCCACGATTTGGCAAACTCCTGGCTCTCTAGCGCTAATCCAACCGCAAACATTTATAGAGAAACGCCCACTTTGGTTGGTTTTGTGGGTGTATATCTCATCATACCGCATGCCGGAAGGCCTATAAACCCGAATTCTCCCATTATTACATGATTGAAAAGTTTTCTCGTCAGAAAATATATCTGTATTCCCAGAAATTATTTTGATTTAAATATTCATGTGAAAATTCTAGCCTGCCCTGTTTGTTTCTTTCCGTTAAAAATATTTTATTAGCAGCACAACGACTTCGTATATCGGAATTTCGAACCCTGTCTCTAGCAGTGTTTGCAGAACCTGGAAAGTTCGTCTCTTCTTTCGCCTTTATTGCAGTGTCGAATGGATGATCCCTTAGATAATTAAGCAGTCTTCTATCTTGATCTTCAGTAGAAATTTTAGGGGGACCTGAACCCGCTTTTCTAATAATAGTCCCATGCCTTTCTATTTTTTGTTTTGCCAACAGCACGGTATTCTTGTTTACTCCCAGTTCGTCTGCAATAGCCCTAATAAAAGCACCATCTCGCAACCTACTGTAAATAATAGCCTTTTGCTGGGGAGTTAATTGTGGCATACTTCTAGAGAAAAATGTGCTTGACAAGTTAATGCTAAAGTGACAATCTATATTGACATGTAAAATTTTCATATGACATTTTACTGGTACCTGGCTCGACCTCGACAGTAAATATTTCCTAATAGTCTAGGAGAAAAAAGGAAATTTTGCTGTCCTAGTTTTTTATCGGCACGATGGTACCTACATAAATCTGTATAGTATAGATAACCGCAGTATCACAGAATTTCTAAATTCTAAACCATAAATAATTTTGTGGCAGAATATCGCGCTATATCGCGAAATATCGCACTATAAGTTGAATTTGCACCATAACGCTGAAGCTGGGAAGCAGAGGAAATTATAGTGATCAGAGAGAACGAAAAGTGATTAACGCATGTATGATGGTGTAATAATGGTCACCGAATGTTCACTATTATTCCGCTTGCTATGTAATAGTGCGCCGCTAAAACCGCTTCCGATCCCGCTATACAGTTCATTTTTGAAGAAGGAAGTTGGATAATTGGTAAGTGCATTTTTAACTTACGTTTTTTACCGTTCCATTTCGCCTTTTTCCAATACAAGATGCTATGGTTAATATAAGGTATTACCCTACAGTTTCTTTTTCTATAGAAAAATTGCTTGTTTTATTCGATCGGAATCCGTGTTGTAATTTTATTCATTGGCAACACTTTAATAATTAATGTAGTTAAGTTTATTTTATTACCTAGTGTGCAATGTATAGATAGCTCATGTTATCCAAAGCAAACATGACAAGGGATTTTTCAAATATGTCAGAGAGTTACAGTATTATATAACCTTTCATCACAAATATTTGACATACAATTTTTGCCAACATAAGTCATAAGTCAGATGCAAAGAAAAGAAAATGTTGGAACCTAATTTGCTGAATTTTGACAAAAAAAAATAGTTACAATTATATTTAAGACCGGCCCTGATTAGTAACTTTAATTCACGACTAACGCCGACTATTCTCTCTCTTTCTGTCTTATAGGAATCCGAGTTAGAGAAAATCGGTGCTAGACGTCTGAAAACATTCAGTTTTTTCTAGAAACGTCAACGTCATTCAGTGTTTAAAGATAAAGTAAAATAAAGTTCGCAATCGTAGGGTGATTTTCCGAGCTTTACGTAATAAACGTAATAAAACGTCGATTTAGTGATATTTCTCTAATTGTGATAATAAATTAGTGATATAACAAAATGCCTAGACGTGGACGCTCAGCATCACCAAGTCCCAGGGCCAGGGCTGCTCCAACCCCAAGGTACCTAATGAAAAATCGTATTAAGAAAAATATAGGTTAGGTTGACTTTGAACTTACGTGGGGCTACCGATCGCGTTTTGGTCGCCTGTTTCATCTGGAGAGCATATCGCACATCCCATTCAAAACCGTCGTATCCCAAATAAGATACATTTTACAGGAAAAGCAAAAGAAAATCTTTAAGATGTCTTTGTTTTTAGAAAAATATTCTTGCCTTACCCTTACCTAAAGGTTAGTTTGGTTTCAATTTGTATTTAACTAAAGATATTCCAAAGAATCTTTTTTAACATATTTTTTTGTCAAAACATTACTAGAAGATTTTGAAAAATATTTTTTGTGATACTTACGACAGTTTAGTCCTAAAATTAATAGTTACAAAATTGGTCCCACCATTTAGCGAAAAACTGGTGATATTTGACTGCAGGGTTTTGTAAACAGATAGAATACGCAAAGTAGATTTCGGTTTTAAAATCAGAAAATTTAAAAATTTTGAGTTTCGATGATTTTGAACGGGAAGTGCGATATTTATAACCTCGTAGTTTGATTCTGAGCTGTAACCCCACGAATCCAATTTTCCAGGAGAATATGATACTGTAAATATTATCAATACAGATACCTGTCACTTATTTTTAAAAAATTTAATACTTTTGCAAAGAAACTGTTTTAGGAAGGTCAGGGCTACTTTCACAAGGTATGGTAATCCACAATCTTAAGTTTAAACTTCAGAGGAGAGTCCCTAATTAATCAATCTTGCAGTCAAACTGAAGATTGGGGTTTGAACCATACCTACTTGTGAAATCCAGCCTTACGAATGATAGTTAAGTATGATAAAGTCACATCTGTTTAACACAATAATATGAAGTGTTCTTTAAACACCTCATAAATGCATGCTGTGTTTCTAAGATAGCCTCTTTATAGATTGCGATATATATTTATAGAGAATTAGAGAAAGAAGAAACTGACCGATGAACTCAAAACATTATAGAAGTACCTACTTTAAATAATAACGTACAGATTCACTAAGAAGGTTTAAGATTTAGTACTGGTTTACATTAAGATATTATAGTTGATCAGTTATGTTTTGACAGGTTTTTGTCCTATCATTATTAATAAGTCGTCATTAAAAACTTATGAATTATTCTGATATTTCAGCGATTTGAGTAGTTTCCAAATGATTTTCATCTTGAAACGAGTTGCTGTAATGAATTTATCAAATCAAATCAAATCAAATATATTTCGAGTTAGTAATCACAATAATTTTACTCACGTCACACAATGTCATATATAAAAAGTAAAAAAACTTACTCTCTAACTAGAACTAAACAGATTAAAAATCTTGTATACTAACAAACCTTACAGCTACCAACGTACTAAACTTACAATACAAATCTCACCTCAAAATACACATTAAAACTCTCTTATGCCCAATCCTAAACTTCAACGAAATTCCACTGCAGAAATTCGTCGATGCTATAGAAGGCTCTTTCAAGTAACAGTTTCCTGATAGTGATCCTAAAACCTTTTTCGGGCAAATCTCTGTACCGTACTGGCAGTTTATTGAATAAAGATGGCGCATAATAATTTACAGAGATCCGTGTCCTCTGCAGACGCAGACACACGGGCCTGATGTCATTACCCTGTCTTGTCGGATAGCCATGGAAAAAATTATTTGGAGTATATCGTTGCTGGTTATTGTAACAGTATAGGAGGCATTCATAAATATATCTACATGGCAGTGTCAATATCCTCAGCTCACTATATGTCTGTCGTACATCATCCTTGTATCCAAGGCCCGCCACAATTTAGTATTATTATTGTCGAAAATACCTACTAAAATTGCCGTTTTCGTTATAAATTTGGGAAAAAGCTCAGAAATAAATTCATAGTATAAAACTTAGTTGTCTTATTCTTATACTTGTCAGTTTAAAACTTTTGGTTGTCAAATTAGACCGGACTAAGTAGCGTTGGAGAATCTGGCTGTAAATGTTTAAACGCGTGTCTTAGATTTTTTAATAAATCAACCCTTAAGGGGGTGAAATGGGGGTTCAAAGTTTGTAATGGAGTAAAATTGTTATACCGCGGGCGAAAGTTAGTAATTAAAAAATAGTAAGAAAGCAGTAATTACTATTTTATTAAAATATAGCTTTCACCAGCTCTTAATACTCAATACTCAATACTCAATTTATTCATGTTATTACACTATAATATGCTTACACACATCAAAATATGGGCAGCAAAGCCTCTACATCTAAAATACATAAAATTTAAAACATTTTCACACTTTAAAATATTTTCACACCTCAAGATTAACATTCAAACAGAATAAAATATAATAAAATATCAAGTCAATGATTAAAATTATTAAAATTAATTAAAATTAAAACCTAGGTACTCCTCAAAAGAATAAAATGCGTTATCCACTAATAACTTCCGGACTTCGGTCTGAAATTTTTTATAATCGAGTGTTTTAATAGCCTGAGGAAGTGTATTATAAAATTTCATCGCCCAGTATCCTGGCCCACTCTGTTCATAACAGCAGACATAAAGCTAGCTTATGTCCTTTTTCAGGACGAATCTTCCAGCTAGGACAGCCCCAGCTCATCCACCATCACCTGTCCGGGCTGCTCCTGTGGCCCCTGCACCTTCTCAGGGTCCAGGTCTTATGGGACAGATGGCTGCAACTGCTGGAGGTGTTGCAATTGGTCATACTGTTGGACATGCTCTTACAGGTATGTAACAAGAGTAAGATCACCTTGGGAAAATCTTAATAAACCATTAAACAAAAGAAACAGGTAACATGTGATTTTATGTTGTTATTGTGACTTTTGAAAACTGTTTAGACTTATTGGCCATAACTATTACAAATCCGGCGGCGGAAGAGGAAAATGATGTTTTTTTTTATTTAAGACTTCATTTGCTGAGCACACCCATTTAGTGCCAACTTTATTTTATTTTAATGTAGTTTTGAGTTTCAATTTTCTTTTGTTTGAATATTTCCACAATGTTGACAGTCGATCCAAATTTTGTAAGTAAATACTTCGATAGATAATTGAAATATGTATAGCAATTTCATGGTATTTTATAATGTATTTTATGAAAATTTTATTTCAAAGGAACATTGAGATCCTAGTAACAGAAAATTTGTCAGCATATATCTTGTAACATGAAAATATTTTAAATGCAATCGTTATGCTCTTTAAAACCTTAAATAATACCTGGAAAAGTGCTTGCAGAATTTGAATCTCTATCTATTTCATATACCAGAAATGTTACTGCTAAAAACTTTAAAGCTAAACAACCAACACAAAATTAAATTAAGTTGATCAGCACAAACTGGATCGGTAAATGCTGCTTTATTATTATAATTATTAAATCAACACACTTTTGGGATCCAAGGAGCAATTTGGGGTACTGGTTGAGGCATAACGCACTAAGAACGAACTGTATGCAAAAAAGCCAGTAAAGAACTTGTTTGCACTTGAAATTTTTAACTAATATAAGGTTTTTAATAAACAAATCTAAAAACACAATGGCATAAATTCAATGCCACATCTTACAAAAAGATCAGAAGATGAAAGCAAAATAATCATTTACATGTGACACATCTTGAAACAAAAGTGGCAACAGCCAAAACCGACAACAAACAGACTTACAGTCTTTCATTTCTGTTAAACTTATTAAAATTATTCTGCTTTCCCCTTCTTGTTCTTTCATTTCAGTTAGGAAACTAGAATATTTAAGATAAAATTATACAGTGTTGACATACAGTTGTTATTTGGATAGAAATATTAAAATCTAGTTTTCCACCTCCAAATTCTTAATAAGATGCACCTAAAAAGCAGATGTACATTTGTGGCACAATGATTCATTTTGATAATCTACAGATGGACAAAAATTAACAAACACGTGTTAGTGCTTATTTTGGTATATTTTTGTAAAATTCTTGCAAATTACATATTTATATAAAAAAACTAATCTATTTATCGCCATCTATACGGGGTGTCAGAAAAGTCATAGTATGGGCAAATAGCTTTGCTATTAGGAAAGATAGAGACGCCAAATTTTAGATGTATCTTATTGGTTAATAAATCTACTTTTTTATTTAATTTAACTTTTTCAAACCCCTTGAAGGGTGACGCTAGGGAATTGAGGTCAAAAATTTTAAATGCAACCCTATGCCATGTGGTACCTCATTTTAAAGGTCTTTAAAAAAGAAACATTTCACCGCAAACTCGACGTCCATTTGTTAATTCAGTTTTAAATGGTTTGCTTGTAAAAATTAAAAATTGTTGAAAAAAATAAAAATTGAAATACCTTTATTTCTCTTATTGCTTTAAAAGTTGTTCCAAGTGACCACCATAAACTTCTTAGCAGTAATAAAGTCGATTTTGGAACTCACTTCTCACATTTTCGAGAATTGCAGGTGTTACTTGGCAGAGTTGCAAAACCGACATTATTACTGCCAAGAAGTTCATGGTGGATATTTTGAACAACTTTTAAAGTAATAAGTGAAATAAGGGTACTTAAATTTTTAATTTTTTTCGCGGTTTTTAATTTTTATAGGCTTGCCATTTAAAAACGAACTAAGATACGAACCTCGGGTTTGCGGTAAAACGTTCCTTTTTTGTAGACCTTTAAAATGAGGTACTACACGGCATACACTGAAAAAATCGTTTGGACTTTTCTTCACACAAAATTGTAGCAAAGTCTTTGTAGAGCAATTTACTCTAATTGGATTATTATTTACAACAGTTTTTATACATTTTCATACAATTGTAGCAAATTTTTCTACAAATTGGTCTTGGACGTTTTTGAGAATAAATTGTTGGAAAAAGGTACACAATTGTAGTGAAATGTCCCACAATGTTTTTTCAGTGTAGGGTTGCATTTAAAATTTGTGACCTCAACTCCCTAGCGTCACCCCTCAAGGGGTTGAAAAAAATAAATGACAAAAAAATAATTTATTAACCAATAAGATACATCTAAAATTTGGTATCTCTACCTTTACTAATAGCAGATATATTTGCCCATTCTAAGACTTTTCGGACACCCTGTATATATGTAAAATATAAATGACATAAAAATAGGTTTACTTCCGTAGACATTCACTAAAATATATGGAAAACGTCAGTTAATACAAGATATACTGTATAAAATATATTATACTTATATATGTACTGTACCTGCTATCAAAGTCATTTTATAGCCTAGAAGACTCCTAAAATTATTGTTGTATACACTGTTGCATGTCTTAACATGCAACAGTGTATACAACAATAATTTTAGGAGTCTTCTAGGCTATAAAATGACTTTGATAGCAGGTACAGTTTTAATTTCTTTCTACACAATCTATGTATTCTTACAATAGGAATGTTCAGTGGAGGCGGAAGTGAAGCAGCTGCAGCCCAGCAAGACCAGGCGGCCCCGGCACAACAATATGGTCAAGCTCAACCCAACGAACCAACTGGTCCCTGTGCATGGGAAATTAAACAGTTTTTGCAATGTGCCTCTACACAGTCTGATTTGACACTGTGTGCTGGGTTCAACGAGGCTATTCAACAATGCAAAGTACAAAACAGTAAGTTAATTCTTCATTATTTGAGCTCCTTTCCCAAAACAGTGTATGTCCAATTTTGCTATTTTGAGTTCATACCAGGAATATGTTCTCCAAAATGGTCTCTATCATATTTACAAATGTGTTATGTAAGAGGCAGATTAACATACAGAGGTTAATAATGATATCAATCATCTGATGTCGTATTTTATAATGATAAAATTACTTTTATACAGGATGTTATGAAATTCACTACACATATTCAACCCAGTAAATCCTGGTATGAATTCAGGTTAAAGAAAAATATTCATAAGTGGCCCTTCGCAATAATAAGATGGTAATTGTCCCTTAAACTTTCTCTAACTAGCGGTACCCACTGCCACTGCACACTGGTATGAAACACACGATACCAAATAAGTTGCTAATTCTTTCAATATTTTTTTTTATGTAACAAATCGGCCTAATGTAATTTTTACCTTTGTAGTAAAATCCCTTTAAAATACACTTATTTTGTACAGTACAGCCAATAATTTAATGCAAGAAATCAACGCTTGACAAATAATTAACACTAAAAAAATTCCAATAATGAATTAAACACAATACTTTAAAGATTCTAAGGTATTTTGTCACTACCCGCACTAATAAAAACTGAAAACTAATGGTTTTGTTACTGTTAAAGTAAAATCTCTGTAAAATTCATTTCCCTTAAAAATATTTTTACATTAAACTTAACACACAATACTAACAAAACAGTAGGTACAGCCATTAATGAAAAAAACATTCCACTAACTAATTATATACGATGCTTAAAAGAATCCACGGTGTTTTTTACTATCAGCACTATTAAAAAATTAAAAACTAAAAATTTATTTATTTATTAAAGATGACAACGCCTAGTTTTAATAAACATGACATTCGCGAGAAAGCATAGGCAACCCATAACACTTCGTGATGAGATTTTGCAACTAGAAATTGCAGACACGCTAACCCATAAACGATAAAATTTGAACTGGTATCTATCACATGATTTATAAAAAAACCTAAAAATTTAAAAATCTTTGGTAAGTAGGCTTATAAATTCATTAAGTAAAGTGAAAACCCTGATTAAGATACCAATCTAAATTTTGTCGTTTATTGGTTAGCATGTCTGTAATTTCTAAAAGCACTAACCAAGTATACCGTGTGCTACAAATTCGGGTTTTTGTATGGGGATCTCAGTAACCGTAAGAGATACGAAGTCGGTTAAATTGGGCCAAAGCTGCGCAATTTGATGCTGAATTATAAGCTATTTAGAAGTTTGAGAAACTCCGGTTACTTCCGGAGATATTCGAAAAAAAGCGAAATTTTGCAAAATCTATTTTATGTTTTCCTTCGCGTATTTGAAGAGATATTTAAAAATAAATTGCACTTTGTGATGGGCACCTTTTTCCTCTTTAAGATGAAATGATTAGTGTTTTAATGACTTTTCGGATTTCTGGGATCATCATTAATTTTATTTTTTTTAATTCAGTTTTCGAAGGCTCTTTGCCTCCTGAAAACAATGATGTTTTACACTTACTTCTAACATAAATATCAAGGCACTTTCCTTAGGATCCCGGGATTTAAAAAAAGTAGCATTCCTATTAAATCCTTTTTCAATCGATTAAAACAAAAATCTAGTTGACTATTATTCTTTCTATCTTTGTACTAGAAATGCAAATGTATTCTGACCAATTGTAATTTATTTGAGCATTTATAATCTTGTTAAAAAAAATTGTTTTTGATATTTGGATTATTGTGTTGCTTTTAGGTGAGTAAATTATTAATAAAAATAATGGTGTTTAGTACTCAGTTTCTTTTTTATTATAGGTAATAGTAATAATGCTTCAGAATTTATAAGAAACTGGGGGAAATGTGTCAATTTGGTAAATACTGACGACAAATTTATTATTTTAATAACCTTCTTTGCCTATGACTTTAAACAGCAGTAAAATAAATTTAAAATTCTAAATATTTTCGAAACTAAATAGAATGTAATGTCAAAAGTTTATAAATTAAAAAAAACGGAGTTGATATAAAAATAAATTTTCTGCTCTTTATTAAAAAATAGGGCTGTTTTGGATATGGTCAAAACATGCGGCGAAGGCGAAGAAGATGGCGGCGACTGAGAGTGTCGTCGAAAGTCGCTCTCGTCAAAATCGTGAATTACGTGATGTAAAGTGCAGTCATTGCCCTAAAAAAGTTGCTACCCCAGTAATTTGTAAAAAGTGCATGGAACCATTTCACCCATCGTGCTTAAATCAAGCTGCATCGCTTAAATCAACAACGTGTAAACATGAAGCCATATCTAACCTTCAAACAATAAACAGTGAAGTTTCGACGGAAATTTCAGATCTAAAAGCAATTATCAAACTGATGCAACAACAATATGCCCTGATGGAAGAAAAATACAAGGTACTTGAATCAAAAGTTCATTTACTAGAAGGTAAACTTGAAGAAAATTCAATTCCAAAGAAAAAAACGCTGCATTCCAAAGATTCCAAGGATGTCTCCAGCAAAAACAGTGTAAAATTGGCAACATCATTGCCTCTAAGGCTGCGGTCAATACAAGCGACGTGGCAACACCGCCCGATACCATGACGTTGGCTGCAGGTGGCTCAAAAACGACTGATAATTGCAAGATTGTACAGAAGCAAAGTAATAATATTGCAGCAACACCATCTGAACAAAAATCGAATATGACAGATAAAGAAGAAAAAGCGCACGATAACCTCCAAAATGATGAATGGACGTTGGTCAGTAATCGAAGACCTAAAAAAAGTGTTCAAACAAAAAACACTCGGCCAGAACCAGTACAAGGCACTGGTGAAAACATTAGCGGCCTTACAGCTGCCAGTATATCTTTGAAACCGGCTTGGATTTTCCTCTCTGGCTTGGATCCCAAAACTAAAACTGATGATATTTTAAAGTACCTCGCAAATCTAGATCTCGCGGAAGGATGCACCTGTGAAAAGATGACAACCAAAAAGGACAAAATAAAGAGCTCCTTTAAGCTAGGGGTACCCAAGGACAAGAAAGACGTACTTATGTCGACCGATATTTGGCCGTTGGGAGTACTGATTAACCATTTTCCCAACCTGCAGCGCCGGTATTCACAAAGAGCAAATGTGAACCCCAGGGTATGCTAAATATATTTCACCTGAACACACAATCACTAAGAAACAAAATCGATGACGTTGAGGCGTTTTTGGCTGACAAAGAATTTGACATAGTATGCTTCAGTGAGCATTGGTTGACCAACCAGGAAGCTGCACTGTTACATGTAGGGAATCTTAAGACTGCTTCAGTTTATAGTAGGACTAATTTTAGAGGTGGTGGATCAGCAATTCTATTGGCCCCAGATTTAAACTTTAAGATAATTAACTGCCTTGAACAGTATAACATTGAAAAATGTATTGAGGTTTGTGGTATTTTTATTGAAAATTTTGATTTTTATGTTTTAGCAATATATAGATCACCTTCAGGCTGTTTCGACACATTTTTGGCAAACCTGGAAACTATTTTAAATACATTTAACAGCAGAGGTAGGCTGTTGGTTGTGGGTGATTTCAATGTCCGATTTGGTACGGGGGATCGGGAATGCATTGATCTTTGTAGCACAATGAGCTATTTTGGTCTTTCTCCCACAGTAAACCAAGCTACCAGAGGCAATAATTGTCTCGACAATATATTCCTAAACTTTTGCTTAGATAAATTTACATGTAGTATCCTAAATACTGGTCTTTCAGACCACCAGGGTATATTATTACAGTTAAAATTGAATACCTTCTTACTGAACGGTAAACCAGTCAAAAAGGTGCTAAGACCAATAACCGAACACGGTAAATTTAGATTCTTTAATCTCGTTGCCGCAATTGACTTTTCATTTAACTATGGGGAGAACTCTGATATTAATTTTAAATTTGACACTTTTATAAACATTTTAAAATCTGCTTTTGATCAAGCATTTCCTGAAAAAACATACCTAACCAATAAACAAACTAGTCATACAATAAATTGGTTTAATGATAATCTGAAAAATATGCGCAATTACTTACACTTCCTTTATGATATCTACAAATCTTTTCCATCACCTGAATTAAAGCGGGAAATAAATTCTTTTAAGCACCTCTATCGGTCATCAATCAAAGATGCTAAAAAACAAGCTAATGCCAACCTTATAAAGAACTCTGCAAACCCTGTGAAGTGCATGTGGATGATCATTAACGAATACAGAGGAGCTTCACAGGGTGACCAGACTGAGGTCAATATTTCTCCTGAAGATTTTAACAACTTTTTTATTAATATTGCCCACAATATACAAAAAAATATCAAAGTAACTCAGACTGATCCTATTTCAAATGTAACTCGGTGTGGTAGTGTGTCTTGCGATTCATTTTTGTCTTTAACGAAGTCAGTTTTAATGAAGTTAGGGATGTTGTCTTATCTATGAAAAATAAATGTAGCCGAGATCCGCATGGTTTTAACATAATTATAATAAAGGAAGTCTTAAACATTATACTCGTCCCGCTGACGAATCTGATTACTCTTTGTTTCCGAGAGTGCATATTTCCTGAGGCACTTAAAAGAGCTATGGTTTCACCCATTTTCAAGAAAGGGGATACTGGGGATATCTCCAACTATAGACCAATATCTATCTTATCGGTCTTCTCTAAAATACTCGAGAGATGCATGGCGCTGAGGATGGCCTGTTTTTTTGAGGCCAATGACATTTTTACTGATTCCCAGTTTGGCTTTCGCAGGGGTCGTGGTGTGTCGTCTGGAGTGCTTGACCTTGTGACGGGTATACTGGAGACATTTGAGGAGCATAAATTCACGTCAACGACCTTTTGCGATCTCAGTAAGGCATTCGACTGTGTTTCGCATGACATATTACTCAGGAAGCTGAAATGCTACAACTTCCATGCTAATAGTATAGCCTTTATAGGATCCTACCTGCGTGACAGGCGTCAGGCTGTGTCTGTACGGGGGTTGCGGTCTGCAGAGGGAGTCGTGGGCATTGGGGTGCCACAGGGATCGGTTCTGGGTCCTCTGCTCTTCTTAATTTATATTAACGATCTGCCCCATGCTGTTCCGCTATCTCGGTTTACTCTCTTTGCGGATGACACTACCATGTCCTTCACGGCTGATACATACAGTGATGCAGCTGCCGGCGCTGCTGAAGCACAGTTGATGGCTGAGGATTGGTTTGCTGCAAATCAGCTATACTTAAACGATGCAAAAACTGAACATGTAATGTTTACAATGCGGCACTTGCCTGGCAGGGAGCGTGATGATAGTATGAGGTTCCTGGGGGTTCAGGTAGACCCGGGACTGACATGGAATCGTCATATAGATGTCTTAATTGGTAAGTTAAGCACCAACATCTTTGTGCTGAGAAACTTATCCCACTGCGTCACCAACGAGGTGCTGAGGCAGGCTTACTTCTCCTTGTGTCATAGCCATATTTCTTATGCAGTATTAGCTTGGGGTCACGCGAGCGGCGGGGCACGTGTTTTCAAGCTTCAGCGACGTGCGGTCAGGATTGTTTCGGGTCTCCCCTACAGGTCTGACTGTAGGAACGCATTTATTCAAAACAAAATTTTAACATTTCCTTCTATTTATATTCTGGAAAACATATTGCATGTTAAGAGAGACTTGAGCTCTTACATAACACATGAGAGTGTGCACTTTCATGGCACAAGAGGCAAGTGTAGCTTGATTCCCAGGTACCATAGGCTGAAGAGGTGTCAGAATGGCCCGGGTTGTCTGGCGATACGATTTTATAATAAACTTCCGAGTGAAATTAAAGAGTTGCCCCTCTCTTCATTTAAGAATAAATGTAAAAAATTGCTGATCCATGGAGCTTTTTATTCTCATGAAGAGTTCCTCCAGTGCAATTTTAGTAATATAAATTTTTAAAGATGTTTTAATTGTAATGTTCTATCTATGTTGTGTACTGAATTGTTTTAAATTTTATTTGTTCTAGATTTTATAATCTCATGCAATGTAACAGTTGTATTGTTTGTCACATACCATGTAATTGACTTGTGTAAGTACTTTGTATTTAAGCACCAAATAAAGATATATGATATGGTATGATTTATTTTTGAAATAAAGTAAAAATCATTCATCATTTAATTTTTCGACGTTTTTGTGTTTTTATCTGCGTAACCATTACCATTGTAGATTTTTGTCTTATATCATAATTAAGCAAAGTAGTATTTGGTAAATATCAATATTGCATCTTTGTCTAACACATAGGGCACCTATGGAGATTGCCATTTATACTACTTTAAAAAGTGATTGCAATAGGTCAATAAATTCAGGATGCCAGAAGCCTTCCAAAAATGAAATAAAATGTGCAGGTCCGTATTTAAAAAAAAAATAAAGTTGATGATGGTCTCAGAAATCCGAGACGTCAAAATAAAAAAATAATTATTTCATCCGGAAGAGGATGAAAAGTGCCCATGACAAAGTGCAATTTATTTTTAAATATCTCTTCAAATGCCTTCGGTTTTTTTCTAATATCTCCGGAAGTAACCGGAATTTCTTAGACTTCTAAATAGCTTATAATTCAGCATTATATTGCGCGACTTTGTCCCAATTTAACCGACTTCGTATCTCTTACGCTTACCGAGATCCCTATACAAAGACTCGAATTTGTGGCACCTTGTATATAGGTACCTAAACACACTTTAAAATTTTAATAAAACTCCTAAATATATGTCAACATCAAAGCGTATGAGTCAAGTTAAAACACAACAAAGGCCTAAAACACTGATTCAATATATATGTACACTTTACAACTTTACTAAAACTCCCATATCCAGGTCAACATCACTATTACACAAGTCAATTTACGAACGAAACATCAAACTTATTTAACGTGAGTAATTTTTTTCAAGTATAATGCGTTTTTGGCAATTATAAATTATTAATAGGTTATTATTGGATAATTCTAGCGCAAAACATGTGCGGGCGCGCGTATGGTCAGGTTTTCAGTGTAAGAGAAATTTTTTTACTTCGATTAAACCAAAATAAAATATTGAGTGTGTCTCAAGACTACCCGAGGAATCACTAATTCAAATATATTAAACCATTTCCATAACACCCTGCATACTTAATAATATGATACATTTTTTTTTTCTTGCAGATCTAGCATAAAACAACTTAAGGCACGTAGAAGAAATTCTAGTATTCACTAAATAATCTCCCAAATAATACAATTTGAGGCAGTGCAAAATCAGAAGCTAATAATGTAGTATCGTTAACTAATCACTGAGAATATATTTATACTATTTCGAACTATGATGCAGTGATTAAAATAAAATATTGATTTATTTGATTAACTTGTTTGTTTATATCTTGTTTATATTTTTTTTGTTTTTTACAAGTATCAGAAAACGTGTACCTATATTTTCTGTTAAGTAACTTAGATAATAAAGTGTTAGGGTTCATTAGTTTGTTGTTTTTTATCTTCTGACAGCCCACGAAGACCGAGGTCTAAGTACTATGTACCGTGGGTGTACTGGGGAATCGACTCACACATTCAGAGCTGGAAACATCCGTTGGGATTTCACCAGCCCTTTTAAGAGGATGTGTAGAGTGGTACCACCTTGGTCGAGGAAGAATTCCTCTACCACCTTCCACTTTTTGTGACAATCCTACCAAATGTCTGGCCACACTTTTTTTATTAAGCGTGCGGCCGAGCCAGGATTCGAACCTGGTCTAGTGCCGGAGACGCGTCACAAACCCAGCGCGTTGGACCACTGGGCTATTGCTCCGGTTTCATTGTTTTCATTAGAAAAGTTATACTGTGTTTACTCCTGATAATGTGAATCGCCTTTCAATATTTAGACAAGAAATAAAAATCTAGAGGTTTTGAAGTATTGGAATGCAGCTATTAATCCATTAATATGTTCTCTCCCTTTAATGCATTCATAAGAGAAATGACACAACGCAACTGATGCCACCATGTTGCCGACAGGATGAAATTTAAGGGGAGGGGGGGGGGGGGAGGGCAATGATAAGTTTTTTAGTAAACTTTATTGAATTACAAGATTACTTTAAATAACACAGGTCAACATTTGATCCACGCTGGAACATCAGATACTAAGTAGGTATCTATAGGTTTGTGGGATCGCTGATTACGATTCCAGGGTCCGTGTGACCCCATCACGTCAGGATCAAGGTCAACTGAAGGTCGAACATCGTAAATCGAGAGATATCATATTTTCGACCCCGGATTCTGAAAGAACGGAAAATTTTACATTCGGATATGGTTTTATCTTTTCGTCAAAGTGACGCCTTCAGGTCATTTAATATAAACAATTTACTCTTGGTCATCATTAGTCAGGTTTGAAACGCTTACGGTTACGTTCGAAAAATAATCTCCTAGCAGCTTTCCTCTTATGTGACACGTGTGTGTCTCTCTTCAAACGTGTCACATAAGAGGAAAGCTGCTAGGAGATCATTTTTCGAAAGTAAACGTAAGCGTTTCAAACCTGACTAATGATGACCAAGAGTAAATTGTTTATATTAAATGACCTGCAGGCGTGACTTTGACGAAAAGATAAAACATTATCCGAACGTAAAATTTTCCGTTATTTCAGAATCCGGGGTCGAAAATATGATACCTCTCGATTTACGATGTTTGACCTTCAGTTGACCTTGATCCTGATGTGATGGGGTCACACGGACCCTGGAATCGTGATCAGCGATCCCACAAACCTATAGATACCTACTTAGTATCTGATGTTCCAGCGTGGATCTAATGTTGACCTGTGAATTATAGGAGGTAACAAAAAGTAAATAATAATTTTTTTCGGTTGCAAATTGGATGTACAAAACTGTTTTCAAAAACACTTTCCAGGACATTTTTTGGAAAATGGATTTACAAAAAATTTCGAAAACCAGTATTTTGAAAATATATTCTTCAAAAGTACGTGCTATTTTTTATGGAAATTCTTTCAGTCTATGGGTAATATATTAAATTCTGGTTCAGATGGCCTCTAGCAGAAGTAGTCCCTATTGAGTTTTTTATAATTATAATAATTTATTGTCAAAATTCACAAAAGGATGAACTCGTGTGCAGTTAAAAATTTTACCCTTATATAGAAAAATAATAAATAGTTCATTGTTCTATATTCTATCCAATTTAATTTGAGAATGATGACAAAAAAAACAATTGAACAAGATTCACCCTATTGGTCAGTTCCATGGACAGTTTACACCAGAACATATTTTAGCGATCACAATATTCATCTTTCCTAATAATCACGGAGGAATCAGATTTCTTTCTATCCGTGTTGGCAAAAGTGCATTAGAAAAAGACAAATAAAAAGGAATATGTTCAAATTTTTATCGTACCTTCTTTACTTGTGCTGGTTATATACTTCGAAAGATTAGTCTTCGCAAAATTCTTTTCTTTCCTGATAAAATTCCCAACAGCATCCGATTTCTTTCTATCCTTGTTAGCAAAAGGGGCATTAGTAAAAGACAAATAAAAACGACGTTCTTGCCAATAAAAAAGAATAATCAAACATTTTATCACAGCCGCCTTTGTTTGTGCAGGTATTTCTGGTTGTCTACTGTGAAAGTTTAATCGGAATTGTCATAAATAAAATTCTTATCTGGCAAAATACTTATATAAGTTTGTTTATGGCAAAATACCGTTGTTTTTACTGAACACAAACGGCATTTGCAAAAATGTTTTATTAAGCAAAAACAGTGTCAGCATAGCCGCATATTAACTTTCTTATTTTATACTACTTAAAATTGTTCCCTACCCCTCAAAGTAACAATACTCCATCTAACCAGTAATTTGCAATAAAATGATCGGGGAAAAAGTTTTTAAATAAATAAAGGAAAAATAGCAAAAATGAGTAAATATTTTTATTAAGATAAACAATTTATAATAATGTTAAAAATATTCCCTATTCTCCGACATACATATAATCAAAATGGGTCTATAATACAGCCTACCTGCGAACAGTGACGTTCGTGACGCGATAATTTAATCGAAGATACCAAGTAGTTTTTCACAATTTTTGAGTATCTACAAATGTTGAAAGTCTTAGTTCCAGAAAGATAGATACACTTTCTATTGGCACTGTGACTTCAGTTTTAAACGGAAACCAAACGTTTCTAGGGCGCAACTGTCACTCCTTTCTCAATAACTAAAGAAATCTTCTGTGATGTCCTCTGTTCTCAACCTTATATCGGGTCGGCGTTCCTGTTACTCATTCCCATAACGCCCGGTCAGAGAAAGAGAAAGAGTGTAAAGAAGAACAAATATGTAGGTACCTTGAGTGATATTTCAGTAGTTGTTAATCAGTCCCAGATTCATATAACAGGGGAATTTAAGCTGCTAATACTTTATATAAAATTTTTAGGTATATTTTTACACTGCAAAACAATTTATATTATGGGACAGGCTTCAAATCGATGGTGTAGTACATAAATGTTGTAAGTGACTGTGTATTTCCTATGTATAGGGTGTCCATTTTTCGATGGTTTTACGGGGTATCTACGTTATTAGTAAAGAGAGCAGGATGCGGTTTTCGCGGCACTGTGCTACTTTTTTGAGAAACAAAAGATGCCGCACACATAGTTTTCCTATCCCTCTTAGTTTTTGAAAATTTTGCATTTTGGGACACCTGACTCGTATCTCGGTTACGCTGTAACTTAGCAAAAAGGTAAAAAATGTACTTATTGGTTTTTTTACCTAGAATCCAGTGACTTAATCAGATTTTTTCTAGGTTCAATTGTTTTCGAGAAACAAAGGAAACTTGCATTTTTTTAAATGGGACACCCTATACAGGGTGGTGCAACCAAGATGGGGTGGACGATTGTGAGTAAACGGTGAGGAATTTCGAAAATTTTTTTTTGAATATTATCGACAGTCAGACACGCTATGTTTTCAAATTATAGCCATAATACAGGGTGGTCCGAAAAACTCGTGGCGAACCAAACTTGTATTTTTTAAATGGGACACCCGGTATATAATTATTCCAACTGATTCTCCTGTTGGTTACGATCATTTTGATATAGGGTTTATTGGGTCTAAAACTTATAGTAAGGGAATGGGACGCGGTTAAAATTGAAAAAATGCTCACAGTTCGGCCATTTTTTAAAACAATTTGAAACAGGTATGGAAAAACCAAATAATCCACAAAACGTTACATATCCTTGAATACATTAATCACTTGCAATTTGTTTAAAATTATTCACTGTTATACAGGGTGGTCAAGTTTTGCAAATACGCCCTGGACTCATGTTTTTTAAATGGAACACCCTGTATATTTTATTTTCATGTTAAAGATAACATTACTAGCTTTCAAAAAATACCATACATGATGCCTTTCTGACCAACAGTTTTTAGTAAACTAGCCGTGAAAGCAAAGTTTCTTCATTCTAATACGATTATACTGAATTTACGTTGTTTATTATTGAAACGAAACAAAAGATTGACGAACTTGTCAAAGCTACTGCCGCATAATCCATTATTTACAAGTTAAGTGTAGGTGCCCCAATAATTATGAGGTAAGAAAACTGAGACCCGAAACTTTTACATGTTTATTAGAGATATTTCAAAAAACAGAAAATATTGTTTTTAGGAAATGTAAAGTAATTAATAAACCAGTTATAAACAAAGATAATCAGTTATCAGTATTATTAATAGTGTAAGAAAATTATTTAAGCAAAAACAGAACATCTTTTAAAATTATTTAGGTATGTACCTACTTGCTTGCTTATATTAAATTAGGTTTACACGTAAGTACATACCTAAATAATTTTAAGAGATGTTCTGTTTTTGCTTAATTAATTTTCTTACACTATTAATAATACTGATAACTGATTATCTTTGTTTATAACTGGTTTATTAATTACTTTACATTTCCTAAAAACAATATTTTCTGTTTTTTGAAATATCTCTAATAAACATGTAAAAGTTTCGGGTCTCAGTCTTCTTACCTCATAATTATTGGGCCACCTACACTTAACTTGTAAATAATGGATTATGCGGCAGTAGCTTTGACAAGTTCGTCAATCTTTTGTTTCATTTCAATAATAAACAACGTAAATTCACTATAATCGTATTAGAATGAAGGACCTTTGCTTTCACGGCTAGTTTACTAAAAAACTGTTGGTCAGAAAGGCATCATATATGGTATTTTTTGAAAGCTAGTAATGTTATCTTTAACATGAAAATAAAATATACAGGGTGTTCCATTTAAAAAAAATGAGTCCAAGGCGTATTTGCAAAACTTGACCACCCTGTATAACAGTGAATAATTGTAAACAAATTGCAAGTGATTAATGTATTCAAGGATATGGAACGTTTTATGGATTATTTGGTTTTTCCATACCTGTTTCAAATTGTTTTAAAAAATGGCCGAACTGTGAGCATTTTTTCAATTTTAACCGCGTCCCATTCCCATACTATAAGTTTTAGGCGCAATAAACCCTATATCAAAATGATCGTAACGAACAGGAGAATAAGTTGGTATAATTATATATCGGGTGTCCCATTTAAAAAACTTCAAGTTTGGTTCGCCACGAGTTTTTAGGACCACCCTGTATTATGGCTATAATTTTAAAACATAGCGTCTCTGACTATGGACAATATCCAAAAAAAAAATTTTCGAAATTCCTCACCGTTTACTCAAAATCGTCCACCCCATCTTGGTTGCACCACCCTGTATATTTTTAGATATTATGATTCAGTTGATCATAAGCTTTTGAAAGTTTATTTTAACAGGTATAACCATTTTTGTATTTTTCTTTATTTTTCAAAATTTATAAAAACTTATTATTCGATTCGATTATTATTATAGATACCCAGAAAGAAGTCAGCCGGATAAAAGAATATTTTTAAGGATAAAATCAAACTTCATTGAAGGCGGGTCATTTTCTAAACCCCTGCCCAAAATCTACAATAAGGAAAACCGGGACATTGATGAAGTAAGTAAGTAAGAATTACCAGAACAAAAAAGATTGTTGCCATACAGATTTTACTTCGACAATTTATTTACTTCCATAAAATTTTTGTCACATTTGAAAATCTTGGGGTACAATGGAACTGGTACTATTAGAGAAAATAGGCTTCCTAAAAATTGTCCTATTTCAGACGTAACACTATGGTTTTACTAAAAAAATTACAAAACCGAAAAATATAGGACACTACTACTAAAATATATTCATATACGTAAGTCAAACGCAGCGCACTGCACAGCCTATTAGATTTGCAATTGGCGGAATTAGCCAAGAAATATGAATTTTCTATTACGACCCTGGCCATTTGCACCTGCCGAGTCAGCCGAGTGCACTGCCGAGTGCCGATGCCGTTTGTTATTTTTGTTTTGCCAACCGAATTATAGAGTGGAGTGGGAGACATTCCGATCCGATGCGTCCGACTCCGAATTCGGAACGTCGAAATCTTAACCTTGCAAAGTCGTGAATTTGTTGTATTGTGTTGTTTTTCTAATGGAATTTAATTATTTTCATTTGGTGTAGGCACTATCAGGGATGTTAATTTGTTTGTGCAAGTACTGCAAGTAGACTTAATTTACTTAGTTGTTGATAAACGTCTATGTAGTTAGCAGTTACGTTACACTAGTAAACATTGTGAGAAATTTATATTAAATTGTACTGTAACGAAAATAACCCTGAGTCCGCCCCTGACTCTTCCCGGCCGCGTGGAGAATTCTCGAGACGCAGCGCGAAGCTTCGACACGCTGCGGAGTAGCGATGGGATATCTCGACTCGAATGAAAAATAATAATCGATCATTCGATTATTCAAATCACTCGAGATATCTCGAGAAGTCAGCGCGATCATTCGAATGATTTAGCCGAGAGATTATAATATAATAATAATCGCCTTTCGCCGCTTCGAATGACGAGACGAAATACGAAATGATGCCGTCGCCGACTCGGCACTCGACGTTGCGTTACGATGCGATTGTCTCGGATGTGTTTTTCATTCGAATGATTATTTATTTCGAATGATCCTTCGATATCGATCGAGCATTATTTCATCTCTCGACAACGCATAGCATGTTTTTAATATTGTCTGGGTCTCGGATGATTTTTTCATTCGAATGATTGTTTATTTCGAATGATCCTTCGATATCGATCGAGCATTATTTCATCTCTGGACAACGCATAGTGTCATTGCATGTTTTTATGATATATACAGGGTGTTACTAAAGTATGTGGCCAAACTTGAGGGTATTATTCCTTACTTAATTTTAAGACAAAACATAGGCCCTAAAAGACTTTGTTTTTAATACACAGGGTGTTGAATTTTTGTAAAAGGTTTTTCCTAAATAACTAGAGGACGCAAATTAGTATAAAGTTGAAATTTGGTGACAATTTTTAATGCATAAAGGGGAGTCATGCTAGTTGCCAAATTTGTTTAAAGAAGTGTTTTTGTTTTCATGGATCTCTTACTTTTTTGTTATTTTTAACAAATTATACTAATAAATAATGTTATGTATAACTTTACATTTTTTTGTTTTTATCGAAAACGACCAATCCAAGCAAAAAAAATTCAAGAGATGATTTTTGTGCAGTTTTATTTGCTATATTTTTTTGATTCGAATGATTATTTCGAATGATCATTCGATTATTAAAATCATTCGAGAGCTAATATTTCGATTATTTAATTCATTCGATTATTCCCAACACTACTGCGGAGCGCCGGGATTCGGGGAAAATGCATGAGCCTTCCGACACCGACTAATTCGAGGCGATTCGAGAAGCAGGCGCTTCGGATATAAAAGGAACAATGTGGGCGGCGAGGGCAGATTTCGCCAGTGCCGGGTTAAAGAATAGAAGACTTTTATAAATAAATACAAGGCGTTACATAAACTAGTTATTGTGTTTACATAAATTAATCAAAGTGTAAATAAATTAGTAGAATTTTAGTTAAGTGTTAATAAAAGTATAGTTTTAATTAATTGGCAGTTTTTATCACATCGTAGTCGAACAAGTCCACGCTAAAAACGTTACAGTACTTATTGGAAAATCAGCTGAATCTACCTATTCCCGGCATCTCGGTATCTCCACACTGATAAATGGATATCAGGAAATTTAAATATAAAATATAAATGTCTGCAAGGTTGGACTAAGAGGGGGAAAATGGTGGTGGCCGATTTTTACCTGGCTGCTAGATGCAGCAATTCAAAACGCCTGGGGGGTAATGTATAAAATTCATAATGCCGACACAACGTAGTTAGAATTTCGAAGAGAAATAGCACAGACATATCTCAAGAAATTTCAAAACCTACCGAAATCAGCCGGTAGACCAGCTACTTATTCAAAAAACTCTAGAGTATCTCCAGACATCCGCCTTGATAAGGTAGATCATTTAGTTGAGTACGTCCCCAACAACAAGCGGCGCCGATGTGTAGGGCAAAATCATAAGGACAGCTCTGTCCGTACACAATGTAGAAAGTGTGACGTCGGTTTATGTATTGACTGTTTCGTGGATTTTCATACCAAATAAAATTTTAAATTTTTATTATAAATTTTCTAAATAAAAGTTTTCATTTCGATACGATTTTCTTTATTTATTTAGTATTCACGAATACCTAGTCATACTAGTGTTCCATATATGGAACGGCCGCCATTTTCTAAGTAGTGGCGGTTCCAAATATGGGGTACCTTTAAAGGGTTAGATCTAGGTGATATTTAAGTCTCAAAAACACACCTTATATATATATATATATATATATATATATATATATATATATATATATATATATATATATATATATATATATATATATATATATATATATATATATATAAATGAAATAAAGATTACGGGGATTCGGCCAGAAAGTCTTTATTATATTATTCTTATAATGTGCCTAGCTTTCGAAATGTTTCATTTCTTCCTCAGGGCACTAAAAAATTAAATTAATTTATAATTTATTATTTAAAATTATAGGAAATTAGTAAAACTTACATTATATTTAAATATAAAGACAGCTAATTTTCGAAATTTTATGAAAAAATTGGTTGAAAAATATTCTACTTGGAATTTTGACAATATTTTTTGAAGTTGATAGTAAATAAAAAAATTGGAAAAAAATATGTTAACTTGATGCAAGAGGTAGAAATCAGACATTTGACAAAAAAATATATGGGAAGGTATTCATGATTTTCTAACATCTGTCAAAAATGTGACGTTATTCATGAAATTAAAAAATTTTTTTAATTTTCTAAAAATATTTATGGTAAATTTTGGTTTATATTATTTATATTATTGTCTATATGTAAAATAAAGGAATATATGGAACTTAAATTTTGTAAGTCAGTTTTTTTATTCATAGGACAACTTTCTTTATTAATTTCAACCATTTCTAGAAAAAGTCTTTTATTTAGATTATTTTCAATGTGTAAAATTCTTGTGTCGTTAAAGTTACAGGTATGTCCAGTGTCAATTAAATGTTCGGAGAGTGCAGTTGATTTTTTGTTTAATCTTGAGTCACTTTTATGTAAACTAATTCTTTTAGAGATTTTCTGTGAAGTCTGTCCTATATATTTTTTGTTACAGTTAGAGCAAGGAATACTATAAACGCAGTTAGATTTATTAAAAATAGGATCTTTATCCTTTAAATTGCTATAAAGTTGATTAATGGTTTTTATATTACGTTGTGAAATTTTAATATTTTCATTTTTAAATACTTGAATTATTTTAGGACTTAAATTTCTTATATATGGGATAGAACCATAAAATTGTGAATTTTATGGTTCTATATATATGTCTGATTTCTACCTCTTGCATCAAGTTAACATATTTTTTTCCAATTTTTTTATTTACTATCAACTTCAAAAAATATTGTCAAAATTCCAAGTAGAATATTTTTCAACCAATTTTTTCATAAAATTTCGAAAATTAGCTGTCTTTATATTTAAATATAATGTAAGTTTTACTAATTTCCTATAATTTTAAATAATAAATTATAAATTAATTTAATTTTTTAGTGCCCTGAGGAAGAAATGAAACATTTCGAAAGCTAGGCACATTATAAGAATAATATAATAAAGACTTTCTGGCCGAATCCCCGTAATCTTTATTTCATTTAATTTATTACACGGCCGTTATTTGTACAACAAATATATATATATATATATATATATATATATATATATATATATATATATATATATATATATATATATATACAGGGTGTTTCAAAAAACATGTGCCATCGCTTAAAGGGAGATTCCTTGTAAGAAACTAAGGTAAAAAGTTCATATAAACATGGGTCCGCAGATGCTTCGTTTCAAAGATACAGGGTGTTAAATTTTTAAATTTTTTTCAGTTTTTCCAAAATATTTTCAAAATGGCTTCATCAATTTTGATGAAATTTACGTTGTGTAAAGTACTTAACTTAAGCATAATTCTGACCATGAAAATACTTTGGCAGGTCCTCCAGGGGCGTACATATGAGAAGACGGTACAATATTTTTCCAGTAAAAACATGTACGCCACTGATTTCTTCACATTTTCGTATATCGGTCATATAGTATGTTAAATTCTTAACAAAACTTGTCTCTTCATATTTTTTCAATTTTCATTTCGTTTAGGAGATAAATGTAATTTTATTAACTTACTGGTTTAGTTTAGTTTTCCCAACCATCGGTTTTAACATGTAAAGACCATTTAAAAATTGAACGTCCTGTATCTTTGAAACAAAGCATCTGCGGACCCATGTTCATAAGAACTTTTTGCCTTAATTTCTTTCAAAGAATGTCCCTTTAAGCGATGGCACATGTTTTTTGAAACACCCTGTATATATATATATATATATATATATATATATATATATATATATATATATATATATATATATATATATATATATATATATATATATATATATATATATATATATATATATATATATATATATATATATATACATATATATATATATATATATATATATATATATATATATATATATATATATATATATATATATATATATATATATATATGTATATATGTATGTATAACGTAAATTTTTTTCGGAAATTTTGTGATATTTGTTGACGACACAGGCAACATAAATTAAACATATGAGTTTTTCTTTTGTGTTCCTGTTTAAAGAATTATTGATGTTTTATTTTCTTTTTTGTTACCTATATTTAATTTATAAATTATGTTTCTTATTTAGAAAATAGAAATTTTTACTTTTTGTCTCTATGCGTCTTATTTGATTTACAAAATATGACGTTAGACCCTTTTTATTTAATAAAATTTCTTGGAAAATTCAATGGTACAGTTTATTTAAATATTTAAAAATGTCCACTATTTGACCGGTAATTTACCGGACAAGGCAATTATTATATTTGACCGGACATTTCACAACACTATGCAATACAAAAGAACAAAGCAATGATCAGCGGTCTCGGCAGCTGGTTGGATTTGGCAGCGATCACGTGATTCCTGATATCAAATTTGAAGACAACTCACATGCCATCTGTCAAATGTGATCATCGGCTGAACACAGCCATTGTTTGGTACATTTTCGTTTGGACTTTGCTACATTAGCAACATTGGTTGCGGCAACACTGGTTTTAACATTATTTGTTTCATATCCTTATAAGATATAGGGTATCGTCAGGTGGTTAGAGAGCTGATTCTCATTTACAAATATATAAAAAATTGGTTATGTTTCATAAATCTATCTCTGAAATGTTTCAGTGAAATATATAGAGATAGATCACTTATGGTTTCAAGAATGTTTCAGAAACTAAAATTGGTTGTTCCATAAATCAATCTTTGAAATGTTTCATTGAAACATATTTTAGGTAGGTCATTTATGGTTTCAGGGAAGTTTTACAAATATCTCTGAAGCCAAATACGAAAGGTTTCAAATCTCGGAGTTATTGTTTCAGATATGTTTCTGCAACTGTAGTTGGTTTACTGGGATACTAGCTTGACAATAAATTAATATATTAAACATATCACTTTTAAACTACCCGCCACGCGAAGACGAGCTGGAGAGACATCTGATGGCACGATGCGTACTAATTTATTGATTTTTATTTAAATTGCGTGTTTCTACATTTTACTTAGGAGTTAACATTTCTAACCTCTTATATATTTTTTGACCTAACCACGGTACACTTACAACGGTATGCTACGGCTGCGCTATGAATCAAAACTGGCTGCGCAGATGACGTTACTTCGAGGGAACATCAAAGTGATGCAAAATCCCTCGCAGTGCCCAGTAAACCAACTACAGTTTCAGAAACATATCTGAAACAATAACTCCGAGATTTGAAACGTTTCGTATTTGGCTTCAGAGATATTTGTAAATCATCCCTGAAACCATAAATGACCTACCTAAAATATGTTTCACTGAAACATTTCAAAGATTGATTTATGGAACAACCAATTTTAGTTTCTGAAACATTCTTGAAACCATAAGTGATCTATCTCAAACACGTTTCACTGAAACATTTTAAAGATCGATTTAGGAAACATAACCAATTTTGGTTTCTGAAACGTCCTTGAAACCATAAGTGATCCATCTCTATATATTTCACTGAAACATTTCAGAGATCGATTTATGAAACAACCAATTTTATATATATTTGTAAATGAGAATCAGCTCTCTAACCACCTGACACGATACCGTATATTATAAGGATATGAAACAAATAATGTTAAAACAGCTATTGTCCGGGCTATATGCCCCTCCGAGCGCTGGATTACATATTACATACCAAAATTTGACGTATTTTGACTAACACTGTTAGACAACAACAACAAAATACTTGGTTTTTGGTTTGACTGCAAGTAACTACCAGGAAGAAGGAAGCTTTTTCTTTAGTTAGGATGTCGTTACCTGCATACCGGTTTCGAACTCTTTAGTTCTCGTCAGTACAGGATAAACGAACATCCCAACCTTCCGAAACAGCAATCCTAAAAGCTAACCATGTCGAATTGCATAAGCCGTATGACACAGGCAGCGCCATCCATTAGCAGTTTCAAGCAGTCGGAGGAGTAGTTTTTAGGAAATATTTTTGAATCATGCATAGGTACGCAACGTTCAACGGAGAATGCAGTGGCGGATCCAGGTTTTTGCTGAGGGGGGGGGGCAAATTTTATAACAGGTTGAAGAAATACTTCAAATAAATTAATGCCGTGATTAGGGCTCAGGGGGGCGAAACCCCTTTCGCCCCACCCCCCTGAATCCGCGCCTGAGAGAATGTTTTAAATGTTTATAAGTACTGTCAATTTGAAATTTAATGATTCGTTTTTACTGGAACATTTTTGAAACATGTATAAAACCTTCAAAATAATGTTTCAAATGTTTATAAATATTGCCAAACTGATAAGCATTTCACAAATGATTAATGTTCACTGGAACATTTCGGAAACATGTATGAAACCTTCAAAAGAATGTTTCAAATGTTTATAAGTATTACCAAATTGAAACATCTCACAAATGGTTAGTGTTTACTGGAACATTTCTGAAACATATATGAAACCTCCAATTCAAAAGAATGTTTCAAATGTTTATAAGTATTGCCAAACTGATAAGCATTTCACAAATGATTCATGTTTTCTGGAACATTTCTGAAACATGTATGAAACCTTCAAAAGAATGTTTCAAATGTTTATAAATATTACCAAATTGAAACATCCCACAAACGATTCGTGTTTAATGGAACATTTCTGAAACATGTATGAAACCTTCAAAAGAATGTTTCAAATGTTTATAAGTAATACCAAATTGAAACATCTCATAAATGATTCGTGTTTACTGGGTGACGTCAAAATGGGAGGAGCCTGGCCAGTCAATCGACGCATCGGCATACCGTTGTTAGTGTATCCATTTCAAGTTCATAGCCATATATGACGGATTCTTTTTTAGTGCAAGTGGCTGCCTTCTTAAGAAATGACCTTTTTCAAGTATGGAAATCTAAACAAAGGAATGCGGAGAAATTTTAAGGCGTATATAGTTTTTTATACAAAAACTGCATTTAGAAGGTTATGAAGACTGAATCGAAGAAATTTTGAGCAAAAAAGTGAAAAAAATTGAATCGATGCGTTTCTAAATGAATCGATTTTTTCTGTTTTCCACTTATGACAGATTAGTTATAAAATAAAAAGCCAAAGTTTTATTTCTATTGTTTGTAAAACAACCTGCAGTTGGCGCTAAATTCGTCAATTCGACCACTGTGCGCTTACTGTGGGCCGTATAGGGAGAGACCCTGAGGTGTGGTGTGGTTGTCGGGTGTAGAGAAAATTTTACACAAATAATTTGAATGTCTCTAGACTAGGGGTGGGCAAAATTATCGATTAATCGATTATTATTAATCGATTAATCGATTGAACGATTACAAAAAAAAATATAATCGATTAATCGATTTTTCGATTAATCGATTTTTCGATTAATCGACTTTTCGATTAATTTATTTTTCGATTAATCGATTTTTCGATTAATCGATTTCTCGATTCTTTTTTATAATCATAACTCGACTATGAAACGTATTCAACGAAATAATTTGAATGCTTTTCGATCCTCGCTCCTTTAAGGGTCTAAAATTTAAATCGCCCGTCGGAATTGTGTTCAAGATAGGAAAGTGATAAGCGCTGGAGTCGCTTTCATTATGTCATTAGTAATGACATAATTTCGACTAGTTCAATAATCGATTTAGTTCGATTAATCGATTTTCTCGATTTCTCGATTTTTCGATTAATCGATTTTTCGATTCATCGATTAATCGGAAATAATCGATTATTTCAAATAATCGAAAATCGATTATCTTTTTCAATAATCGCCCAGCCCTACTCTAGACTACCCCAGGGGCACATTCAGAATCGACGCCGGGTGTTGTTCCCGGGTAAACAGCTGACCGTGAGGCCAGCCGTTGTTTCTTATGGCCGTGACGTCATTGACAAGTCTACCCGGGAACACCCGGCGTCGATTCTGAATGTGCCCCAGAACCCAGTAGTGGCACTCTGTATGAAAAATAGCGATAGCGATCGGCAGGGAAGGACTGGCCCGGCGGGCGCAGCCCGCCGCGCCTTTTGTTTACAAGACGCCCTGGCGCCTTTTGGTGTAAGTGAAAATAATAGTTTAAAAAAGCTTATTAATTTAGATCGGCGCCTTTACCTTCAAATAGCCCGCCAAATTTTCCGGACCCAGTCCGTCCCTGGCGATCGGGGTCTCTTCAAAACATACCGAACGGTGATACAAAGTAAGGGTAATTATTCGGATTAATGCAAACAGCGAATTTTTTCAAGAAATTTTGCACAGGCCCTAATTTTGGGTCGTAGAACACGAATCCGAAGTCAGTTTTTGGCGGTCTCGAATGGTTTTTCCAAAAAAATTGTTTTAACTTTTAGGTTACCTTTTTTTATAGATTCCTTTAAGTTTCGACACTTTCACTTAAACATATCTGTAAACTTATAATTTTTATTTTTTTTCGTCACACAAAACACCATATTTAGACAAAAATAGCTATATAAGAATATATATATAAGAAAATTGCTTTTTCCTGTTGAAATTCCATTTTATCTCGTTACCAGCCGCCATTATTTTCCCAGCTGTCAACTGTCCGGCGTTGCCAGGTTTACTTATTTTTCATGAAAAAGTTGTAAATTAGGAATAATAAAAAAGCTAACCATAACAAACTAAAGTTACTATTCTGTCCAACTTAGTCAACAACATTTTTTAATTAACCTACATCAGACCTAACCAAAATCCTATTGATCAGTAATCCAACACCTACATGCTGATGCATGCAACCATATCTGAACAAAAAGGTGTATACCCAACCCAAGCAAACCTGAGCAAAAGGGTGGTCAGGTTTGCTCAGTTTTCATTGATATAGATACATATATATCTATATCAATGAAAACTGAGCAAACCTGACCACCTTTTTGCTCAGGTTTGCTTGGGTGTATACAACTTTTTGTACAGATTTTGTCAAACTTAAAATTTGTGGGAAAAGTGATTTGTAAATTTGGCAACATCGCGTCTTTCAATCAGAAATTTCGAGTATGTATACCACGGTTTGCCTGTTTATTTTCTTTCAGTTTTTTGATATTTTCTCTGTTTTTTAATGTGTTTTTACATAAATTTGCCTAAATATGGTTCAGAAAAATAGTGTGTAATGTGACTTGTATAGATGTGTTTAAGTAAAAGTGCCAAAATTTAAAGAATTTCATTGAAAAAAGGTAACCTCAAAGTAATTTTTTTTTTTTTGGAAAAACCATACGAGACCGCCAAAAACTGACTTCGGATTCGTGTTCTACGAGCCAAAATTAGGGTCTGTGCAAAATTTCATGAAAAAATTGGCTGTTTGCATTAATCCGAATAATTACCCAAAGTAAGAATCGCATCGCTATCGCTATTTTTCATACAGAGTGCCACTCAGGAGTCACCCGTCACCCATTCCAACATATTAAACCATGGATCTATTATAATATGGATTCGATGTCCGTATACTGTGAGCGTATCGAACTTTGAAGCCTTATATTTTGTTGTTTGTTATGAAAACATCTTACCGTGTAGGTACAGTTTACGAACTACGAACATAGACAAGACTACGAATTACTACGTAATTGAATCAAGAATGGTAGTAGAAAGAGATAAAATAGCATTGGAGTGTCGGAGCTCAGAAGTGTTCCTGTCTGCTGGGTGCTTAGGAAGAACGTCTGCGAACGCTCGGTTACACGTATGTCTTTGTCTAATAAACTAGAAAAGAAAAAGTGCGACGTATAGATTTATATAGATTTATAAATGACTCAGAGCCACTTTAAATAAACGCCTTTATAAATAACCTAACATAACATAACCTATAAATAATAAAACCTTTTTAACTTAAATTTATTAACTATTTAGCAGAAAAATAAAATATTTTGGGGCTTTTATTACTTTTAGTAAATCTTGTGATGATTCTAACGTATTTTTGTACAAAAATACAAGGTAAAATAAGATGTGGCCAATGTTTACAAATTGTGTTTACAGTGTCGTTTAGAATGGTTTGTTTTGGCTTCAAAGAATGTGAAATCATCCCGTATCCAGTCCTAATAAATCCATGTATTAAACTATGTCCATAACACTTTGTATATAATTCATGTTGCTATTTCCTAAAAGCCATTGTGAATTGGGTAATTATTGATATTACTGTAAACAGCGAATTTTTTCATGAAATTTTGCACAGACCCTAATTTTGGGTCGTAGAACACGAATCCGAAGTCAGCTTTTGGCGGTCTCGTATGGTTTTTCCAAAAAAAAATTGTTTTTGGAAAACTTTTAGGTTAACTTTTAGGTTACCTTTTTGTTATAGATTCCTTTAAGTTTCGACACTTTCACTTCAACATATCTGTAAACTTATAATTTTTATTAGTTTTCGTCACACAAAACACCACATTTAGGCAAAAATAGCTAAGAAAATTGCTGTTTTCTATAGAAAATTCCATTTTACCGCTCTAGACGTCATTATTTTGCCAGCTGTCAATTTTCCGGCGTTGCCACGTTTACAAAACATTTTTCTCGCAAATTTTAACAATTTCCGGCCATAAATAAATCCAAAAAAAGAGATGGCAATATGAGAGTAAAATAAGACAGATAGCATTTTATTTTCCCTAAAAGGGCAAAAAGATGACCCCAACCAACACCCTGGGGCACCGATCCCTCTTCGCCTGCGAGGAAAGAGACTGGTCAGGGCCCCTAACCAGGTGCTAACCCTGCTCCGACCTTAGGGTGCCCTCCGATCCACCGTTATACCACCGTTATATCGAAAATATTAGATCTGTCACCTAATTCACCGACTTAGAAAAGTTTTTGATACGAACGGTGGATCGGAGGGCACCCTAAGGTCGGAACAGGGTTAGCACCTGGTTAGGGGCCCTGACCAGTATCTTTCCTCGCAGGCGAAGAGGGATCGGTGCCCCAGGGTGTTGGTTGGGGTCATCTTTTTGCCCTTTTGGTTAAATTTGGTTCATTTTCGCATTTTCCCGCCAACTTTTTATTATTCCTAATTTACAACTTTGTCTTGAAAAATAAGTAAACCTGGCAACGCCGGACATTTGACAGCTGGGAACGTAATGGCGTCTACTACCAAATACAATGGAATTTTATATAGGAAAAAGCAATTTTCTTAACTATTTTTGGCTAAATGTGGTGTTTTGTGTGACGAAATAAAATAAAAATTATAAGTTTACAGATATGTTTAAGTGAAAGTGTCGAAACTTAAAGGAATCTATAAAAAAAGGTAACCTAAAAGTTAAAAAAAATTTTTGCGGAAAAACCATTCGAGACCGCCAAAAACTGACTTCGGATTCGTGTTCTACGACCCAAAATTAGGGTCTGTGCAAAATTTCATGAAAAAATTCGCTGTTTACAGTAATATCAATAATTACCGTGAATTGTTGCGAGTTGACTGTCATTGATGATGTTCTCCCTTTGGTAGGTATGTTCTCAGACTCTATGCCTACGAAAAAACGACTATGAAATGTGCAAAAGAACTACTACGTTCGATGTAAACGTCAAACGCTAAGAAAAGTTGGGTTAAGAAAACAACATAACCAATAAAGCCCACGAAATATTTTGTACATTTTTGTAAATAAAAATAGATTGTTTCCGAATTGATAAAAAAACATTCCCCCAAGCCAAGTAATCATGATTTCTAGTGATATGAAGCAAAAAGTGTTAAATGATATTCAAGAAAAATATGGCAAGGATCTGCTAGATTTGGAAAAGTGTACACAGGTGTACAATAGCCTTCTAGAACAGAAAAGAGCTATTGAAAATGAAGTACGTTTATTTTGTTAGTCCATTTAGAAAAAAGAAGTGGTTGTTGCTGTACCCATTAATAATTTTTTACTCGTACTGTAATAAATCACCTATTGTATTTATATTATAAATACGGTGAAACTAGTTTAAAGTTTACCTTTTAATGATTTTAGTTGAATCCCGCAAATTATGAAGGACTTATCGGAGCTTCTATTAAGGAAGCAAAGAGTACAGTAGATCAAAGCAAAACCACAATCGAGCAAACAGAAGAAATAATTATTTCTGTAGAGAAGGACCTTAATGAATTGGATGAAGTGAGAACTAATTTAAAAACGAATTTTGATAAATTAAATACCTTACAGACCACTTTACAGTACATGCGAGTTGTGCAACAAATTGAATATTTATGGCAAGTGTTTTTTTGGAGGTTTTAAAAAAAATTAACTGTTCTTTATTCAAAAATAGGAAATCCTAATATAAAATTTTGTGAGTTTATAAAAATTAACAAAAATACTCACTATACTAAATAAAAGTCGTAAATATATAAAATTACACAATATCAAAATTCTCTTACATCATAATTAAAAACCAAATCACAATAAAATTAACATCTAGATCACATTTAAAAATTACATCAGAATTAAAAATTACCGACAGACAATTCTGTTAACAAGGTTTCCAGTTTAAGGCATCTAGTTTAATGTGCGGTGCAAGAATATCAGAGATCACACTATCTAGGAACTTAGGATATGTTTTTTAAGCAATCTTCCGAAACTCACAACTGTTCTAGGATTCGTAATGTTAGTAGGCATTTTATTAGGTTTGTTTCCGCAGCAGTTTAAAATTAGTCAGAGCCAATCATCTTCAAGGAAAACAGTTTGCTGATCGAAACCAGGCAATCTCATTGGCTCTGATTGATTTTAAACTGCTGCAAAAACTAACTCATTATGTTCACTTAGACCTTTGCAAAAAAGTGACCTCATTGTATTACTATAACGAGTTCTGTTTATGAGGGTTGGTTTCTATTTCTAGTTAAGCAGTTGTGAATTTCACTTCTCAGTGTCAGAAACTCGTCAAAGTATTCCAGCATTAGCCCCCTATCCAATTTGTAAATATCTGTACTTATTAGATAATAAATAATAAAATTCCAAAATAGAGCAATGCGAATCATTTTATGTTGTAACTGATAAACCCCTATATCTATGATGTTGGAATGTCTCAAATGGCGGTCAGTTCAAACCTTACTAAAATACAACACTATGATTTTAGTGCATAAAGTCCTAAACGGCCTTCCACAATATTTACAACAGTACATTACCGGTAATAACGAATATTATTATAATAATTACTTCACTCGAGGTAATAATAATGTACATATAAAGAAAACGAACTTTAAAAAGCTATAAACTGTCTCTCTATTAAATGCATTGATGAATACCTATAAGATATCCAAATTTTATTAAAGAAAGTAATACTCTTGTTATGTTTAAGCGCAGATTATCAGAATATTTAAAATAATACAAATAATGTTAACTTTTTTACATATACTTTTTATATCTGTTCCATTGTATTACACAAATTTGTATTAGGATATACCTATTCTGTAATATATAGTTATTATTATTATATTTTTAAAAATGACATGGTCAGAAAGTAGAGCAGTTGTTTTACTGAGAACCAATTTAGCAATTTAAGCATCACCTTCACTGGTGTACCTATACCTACCTACTACATCGAAGTATAATTCTCATTCCCTGATTAAACAACGCCTGCAAGGAATTGGCAGACCTTCCTGACATCAGATATAAGATACTAGCACAGTAATCAAAATGTGGCTGCACTATGCTTTTGAACAGTATAGTTTGTGCACATAGAGTCAAAATTTATTTTTTGCCAAATTTTTTTCTTAATAAACTAAAAATGCTCTTTGAAACATAGAATATTATCAATCTGATAGCCCAGGTATTTTATGCTATTAACCCACTCAAGTTTTTCCCCTCTACCTCTAAGTTATGCTTATTTAAATTTACGTTTTTTAATCTTTTTCTGGTTGCTACTAACATTATTTTGGATTTGCCGACATTTAATTTTAGTTTATTTTACTGAATTCATCAAATTTTGAGTAATAATAATTTTACCTTTGCAATAACTTCTTAGAATTGATAATGTTACTATTGGTATTGTATGTGTTTTGTATTATGATATTTGTTAATTTACTTAAATAAGTAAAAAATAAAAAAAATTAATCTTTTACCACTACATGAAAATAATGTGTCATTCACAAATAAATTTTTAAACTCTAGACCTTCGATAAATTCGATGCCATTTATATAGATAATAAACAAAAGAGCTGCCAAAATACTCCCCTGTGGTAAACCATATTTATTTTCCCTTTATTCATCTGATTCCTTATTTCCAACTTCAGTCTTTTGTAACCTGCCCTCTAGATATTCTGTAAACCAATCTAACGCACGGGCCGTAATTCCATAGTACTGTAGTTTTTTTTTTATCAGTATACTTCGTCTATTGTTTTAAGTGCTCCCTGGAGCTCAAAGAAAACAGCCACAACATATTTTCCCTCATCGGCATGAATTTTCCACTTCGACAGGGTCAACTGAACAGCCGCCTCCGTCGAGTGGCCTTCTCTAAAATCGGATAGGTTACCTAAAAATAGCTTGTCACTATTAAAAAAAGCCAGAATTTGTTTGTATACCGCTTTCTCTAGAATTTGTTCTATACAGGGCAGTGTATTAACTATCTGGTTTGCATTCATTACTTTTGCAATTGGTGTAATGGTGCTAGTCTTTAGATTTTTTGGAAATTTAATGATGTACGGAATATCCGCCGATGGGGTTTAGAAGAGGACAAATGGACCAAATTTTGCAAGCTATGTAAAAATGTCACTCCTAATAAAAATTTGTGCTTGTAAAATAAATAAGATTCACATTATAAAAAATGTAATTTTTTATACAGGGAGCATAAAAAATATGAAAACGTTATTTTGCGTAGGAGTAAACATACCTTGTTTGTCATTCTCTACCAAAAGAACAACTATGAAATATGTTTTAAATTAAACCCTAAGCTGAAGTACAAGATTTCATTAATCAATTTCAATATTAAAAGTAACGAGTTTTATCACATTATTTTTTTATTAAAGTCGCAACTATTCTCTCTTACACCTTTAACCAGAGTGCTAGTTTCTACATATTAAACAATAATGACACCTATGGACATGTTTTTCAATGTCTTTATTAAATGAAGCAATGAAGTATTTAATTCAAAATACTTCTTATTCAAGTGCAAATTTTAAATAATACGAACATTCAATTAAACTCAAGAGTATATGATATAAACTAAGCAATACAATAAAGGTATCAAAATTCAAAAACTCCACCCCCATATTCAACACATTTTTCTAATTGCTTCCGTAGATATTATCTGATGGAATTTCTGATTTCTTCCTGGGATATTGAACAAACAGCCCGGGTAATTCTGCCTTTTAGCACATTAGTATTATTTGGTATTGGAGTGATATAAACAATTTGTTTTAAACGTCCCGATAGAAATATATCGGCCAACGTTAAGTCAGGGCTCCTTGACGGCCGCAAAATTGGGCCATTTCTACCAAACCACCTTGGACCAAATCTGCGGTAAAACCATTCTATTTCCACGCGAGCGCAATGTGCTGGAAATCCATCTTGTTGAAAATATTCTCACACTCCCATCCATACTAACACTGCACACAGTTCTATACGTGAAAAAACAGAAAATCAGGTTTTCTCAATTCACAGTCACTCTACAAGAAACAACTCTAACATATACATTCTCCTTCACAATACTACCACCTATCAAAAGAGTCCATACTGCTTGTGCGCAAATATGTATAATAATCGTCTAGCAGGTCTCAAAGAGATACCCTCATATATTAAATTTTAAAAAAAGTTATCAAAGAAGGATCGTACGATCGACCTGGTCAAGTCCAAGCCATTCTTGTACAATTAATAATAATAATAATAATTTTATTGTGTCAAATTTCACAAAAGGACAAAATACACTGATGTGCTGTTAAAAATAATTTTGCCATAAAAATAGCTACAGTGTTTTAAAAAGAAAAATATAGTATAAACAAAACTAACTATAAAGTATAAATAAGTATAAATACTAAATACACTAAGCTGACTCTAGACCAAATTAGATACTCAAAAAAAAGGCACTAAAAAGCCCTAAATCGATGCCCCCGGCGAAAAGAGAAAAAGTATCATCCGACATTGCACGACCTATCTTATCTTTGAGATTAACGCGCGAGTCAGGATATTTAGCAAGATTAGTGTACCGTGCCATCCGCCCCCCACTTAATCTGAGAAAACCTCGGCCGCCCGATCTCCGCCCATCTGCCGCGTTTTTCCCGAAAAATGCATAAAAACATGCACGATATATGTATATCGTTGAATTCGCGCTTCAATAAGCTTTCATTTGACACCCTACACGATGCCCTTGACAGAAAAGTTCCATCGCCCAATTTACCACCGAAACTAACCCCTAGAATCAAAATTTACCTTTTTATACTTCACGCCTATAATTGGGCCACCACACTCTATCTCTGTGGTACATTTCAAACTTTTACGTCGAATAGTTTCACAAAAAATCGCCTGTGACAGACGGACGGACACAGAAGTGATTCCATAAGTGTTCCGTTTCGCGGAACACTAAAATGTGTAAAGATATATATATATATATATATATATATATATATATATATATATATATATATATATATATATATATATATATATATATATATATATATATATGGAAGTACGTAGGGTTTCACGGATGGAGAAATATGTGTCGTGGTTAATCCGGGAATTCATCCGTTCGTTTGATTTGTTTTTAGTTGAAACTTGCAGACGTTTCGCCAAAATCTCGTTTGGCATCTTCTGTGCTTACTCGCTGGTCGTAGAAAGTAAACTGAGGGTGGCAGCCGCAGTGCGTGGTTTTATAGTGGATCGCCTCGGTCTTAGGTCGTATCTATTGGCCGGCGTTGGCTCCGCCCCCTGAGTGGTCTGCTTGGGAGCTGTGTTCGGCTTCACTTGGTTCTCGGCCATCGTGCTGTTCATGTTAGAGGGCTTGATGATGGATTTCCATGTTGCTGGAAGGTTCAAGGCATCGTCGCGTTTGTTTAGGTTGCCGCTTTTTTCTATTTCGATTGCTTCGCGGATAAGCCTGGTTTTGTAGTGGTCTATGTTGGCTATCTGTTTGCAGCTGTCGAAGTTGATTTTGTGTCCTGTTTCAAGCTGGTGACGGAAAAGGGCTGACGATGTTTGTTTGTTCTTGATGCAGAGCTTGTGTTCTTCTAATCTTGCTGATATTCGTCTATTGGTCTGTCCTACATATGTTTTGCTGCAGGTCCCACATGAGATGCTGTAGACGCCGTGGTTTTCAAGTTTTAAAACTTGATATATATATATATATATATATATATATATATATATATATATATATATATATATATATATATATATATATATATACAGCCTGTTCAAAATGAAGTCGGCACTATTGCTAACTTTCTTATTAGAAGAGCTACGAATTCGACTAAATTAGCAAACTAGTGTATTTTTTTACGCTGATTATCATACTTATGACAAAAAAATAATTGACAATCAGAATCACGTGATATTAACAAAAATGTATTTTTTTTAAATGGAATGCCCTATATCTACTATAACCGTATGACAGAGTGTGAACTTCTAAACAAAATTTGTATATTACTACATATCGCTAAAATTAATAATAACGGAGATATTTATATTTAAATCTAATTTACCATTTGTTAACGCAGGCGGGCGTGGAGCGTTTTGATAAAAACAAAACCTTTGACAGATCTGTCAATCTGTCATGATCAACATCCTATTTTGAAATATTTTTAGTTAAGTTTGATATTTTTGGAATAAAATGGTATTTACACATTTTTTAGATAACCTTAATTTAGCAGATCGGCATGAAATATTTTTTCAACAAGATGGTGCGCCGCCGCACAATACCTACGTTGCTGCCAATCTACTGACTGAACTTTTTGGACGCGGACCAATTTTATGGCCTCCGCGTTCACCAGACATTACTCCTCTCGATTTTTATTTTTGGGGATTTTTAAAAAACGAGATTTATAAAAAAACCGTACAATAATGTTAATGAACTACAAGAATCCATTACTAATATTATCAGTAACATTGATGGGCGAACCGTTTTGAATGCTACACGGAAAGTTTTAAAATGTGCTCGGAAATGTGTTGAAGTAGAAGGGGATGTGTTTGAGCACTTGATGTAAGTTCATAATATTCTTATTTTTGTTAATGGCAAATAAAATCCCAATTAGTTGTCCTGGAAATTACAACGGAAAATGTATGTCGTTTTTATTATTATTTTTTTTTTTAAATTCATTATTATAAATAACATAATTATAAATTATTAATCACAACTACATGTAATAATCTTGTTTTTGTGATAGTTGCCTGTGAATAAGTTGTCGAGGAGGACCGTTTAATACGGTACACGGCCGCCTGCGATAATAAATGAAAAATTACATTTAAATGTAAATATCTTCGTTATTATTAGTTTTAGCAATATGTAGTAAAGGAGAAATTTTGTTTAGAAATTCACTATCTATCAAACGGTTATAGCAGATATAGGGCATTCCATTTAAAAAAAATGCATTTTTGTTAATATCACGTTATTCTGATTGTCAATTGTTTTTTTGACATTAGTATGATAATCAGCGTAAAAAAATACACTAGTTTGCTAATTTAGTCGAATTCGTAGCTCTTATAATAAGAAAGTTAGCAATAGTGCCGACTTCATTTTGAACAGGCTGTATATATATATATATATATATATATATATATATATATATATATATATATATATATATATATATATATATATATATTTATAATTAATTTTAAGATCATCTGCATATTAGTTTTGTCACAACTTCTAGAACAGGGCTTTTGAAAAATGTATCGAGGTCCAGAGAAAAAAGAAGAAAAACTTCAAATGGACATCAGGTAAGCGCGGCTTATAAAAACCCATGTTATTAGTTTTTAATTTTTATTTTTACTCTTTTTTTGGCGGTCCAGTCTTCCGCGATCCGACCAATGTTCTAGAAGATGTTTAGCACGATTTCTAAGGGACATCACAGGAGTTTCTTTACCAGACTGAAGAACTAAAACTGCAAGAGCATCGTTTTGGTCATATTTCTTCTTCTTGAGATTCAAAATCGAACCAGTTTTTTGGAACTCTTTATTGTGTTGTAGGTAGATTGTCATTTCAGTTATTGGGAATCCTACAAATTTCTCACTAAATTGTTCCATGATCTAGCGGTCTAGCGGTATTATACTCGGCCATCCCCATAACACTGGACGGTAAAAATCCTTTGTTCAGTAGGTAGCATTTTGATGAGAAGTATTTTAAATTAAGTAATTGCTTCATTTAATAAAGACATTGACAAATTGACAAACATGTCCATAGGTGTCATTATTGTTTATTAAGTAAAAACTAGTATTCTGGTTAAAGGTGTGAGAGAATAGTTGAGACTTTAAAAAAATAATATGATAAAACCCGTTACTTTTAAGATTTAAATTTTTTAATGAAATCTTGTACTTCAGCTCAGGGTTTAATTTAAAACATATTTCATATTTGTTCTTTTGATAGAGAATGATAAACAGGGTATGTTTACTCTTACGCAAAATAACGTGTTAGTATTTTTTATGCTTCCTGTACAAACAATTATTTTTTTCTTAACGTGAATCTTATTTATTTTACAAACAAAAACTTTTATTAGGAGTGACATTTTTACATATCTTGCACAATTTGGTTCATTTGTCCTCTTCTAAACCCCACTCGCGGACATACTGTATGTATACTATAGTATTAACCGAGGTATTAACCTTACTATCCCATTTTCTCTACTAAACGTGTTGTTATTTTTTAGTGAGGAGCTTAAAAGGGAAGTGGCGAAAAAAGATGATGAGAAATGTGCTACACTATTTGCAAACCTCACTGAAATATGCAGGATATTATCGGACTGTCCAGTGAGACACTTAACAGATTACCTTAAGGAGTGTATGTTGTATTGGCACAATATTTTAAAAGAGAAATTGTCCAAGTAAGTAGGTCTTTTGGGTTTAGTTTTTTTATAATATGCTTGTTTTTATTTTGGAATTAAAAAGTAACCATGATGATTAAAAAGCAGTGGCGGCCGGTTAGGAGTGGCAGAGTTGGCAGTACCGACCCAAAAAAACGCACAAAAATAAAAATTTTAATTTATACAATTATAGTTGCAATGGGCCATCTAAAATATATATTTTATATCAGTCCTGAAGTAACATTGATAAGAGTACATTATAATGTACAGGGCCTTTCATAATTGAATGCTGATCCTTAAGGGTGATAATCCTTGGATGACTTTAAGAAAAATTCTTTATATGAACATAGGTCCGCAAAGCTTTATTTCTGAGATACAGGGTGTTGAAATTTAAGAAAAAAAAAGTTTTTCTCCAATATCTCTAAAACCGCTTTGTATATTTTTTAAATTTTGGTAGATGCAAAGTACGCTTAAAAATACATTTTTTCAGGATAAAGGTTTTTTAAATTTTCATCAGTGTCGTCCCTGTTAACATGCCCTGCAATATTTTTATTCAAAAAAATGACACGCCACTGTTTTTTTTAAATAAATATTATATTTATAATTGCCCTCTACCTTCTCATAAAAATGGTCTCTTGACTTTTTTTCATCGGTGTACGATTTTCGAAATAAAATGCATTCACTTGCTTGTCCCTATGTGATTTTTTCTATATTATATTTATACTATATATATATATATATATATATATATATATATATATATATATATATATATATATATATATATATATATATATATACAGTCAACTTCGGATATAACGAACCACCAAGGGGATCTTTAAACAGTTCGTTATAGCAGGGCGTTCGTTATATCCGAAGTGCAGAGAATAAAACAAATATGTATTATGTACTGTATGGTACTTTTTATGAGTCGTTTATTATAATCAACACATAATAGTATTTTTAAATTATGTACTTATTAAACATACATATTTGTATAATTTATACAAAATCAGTAATTTGAAATTTTTTCTTTTTTCTAGTACATGTTTTTCAATTTTAATTTGTAAGTACTCAATCAACACTCTTGTCAAAATTATTATTATTAAAATTTACGAATATTAATAGTCTTTGACTTTTGTAACTGATAGTCTCTACAGATTTAGGCATTTACAATCCCATTTTGCAGTTTTGTAATTATGTCAACTTTTTCTGCTTTTTCGCTTGCTGAATTTTGGCGCGCTCTGCTCCATGCTAGAACAATATTCCCTCGCCTATTGCCGAAATTAAACTACAAATTGAAATGGCGCCTGACAGGTCGCTACTCGACCCGTTATCCGAGAATACCAACCATAGAGAAGCGACAAAACGTGTCGGTGCCTTTGATATTTAGGGTAACCAGTTCTGCTGACCTTGGGCAGACACGTATCCACAATATTGAACGGAGAAAGATATTTCGTCACACTAATGATGCGGTATAGACAGAAGTCCACATTATCGTCGCACATGCCCTGTGAAATCTTGTATTGTCTTTGTCGCTTCTCTATGGTTGCTATTCTCGGCCGTTACTTTACGAATATGGAAGTGATACGTACGTGAAATTTCGACAGTTCGTTATAACCGAACTTCCACAAGCAAAAACTAATCAAAATAGGGTTCGCTATAGCCGATAGTTCGTTATAGCCGGGTTCGTTATAAACGAACAAAAAATACATACATTCTTATGGCGTTTTGGCCGGACCACAATTTTTGTTCGTAATAACCGGTGGTTCGTTATATGCGGGGGTCGTTATATCCGAAGTTGACTGTATATATATATATATATATATATATATATATATATATATATATATATATATATATATATATATATATATATATATATATATATATATGAAGATAATTGATCATTCTGTTTGAAGATATTCCTATTTTAATGCGACATCGCATGTGGTTTATGCACGACGGTGCACCTGAGCATTTTAGTGCCCCGGCACGCGAATATTTAGACCAAAACTTTAATAGTCGCTGGTCGTGGTGGAATCCAGTCACGGCCAGCTAGATCCCCAGACCTAAATAGTCTGGATTGTTTTCTTTGGGGACATCTTAAGACCTTGGTTTACAGTCAACCGATTCAAACTGAGGAATAATTGCGAAACCACGTAATAGTTTCCTGTGAAGCTATAAGGAATACTCCAGGCATTCTCCAAAGAGTACGCGAGTCAATGAGAAGGAGGACTGAAGCATGCATACTCGCAGGAGGCGGACATTTTCAACAGTTAATTTAATTTTGGTATATTTTGTTCAAAATAGTTAAGTTTTTAAAAATAAAAAATGTATTTTTATGTGTGCTTATTACTAAAACTAAATAATAGTTACTATAAAATGTAAAAATCTAGCCTAGGTGCTTTGGTTACCACAAATTGTGAAATTGAGACTACAAGAAAAAAGCACATAGGGACAAGCAAATGAATGCATTTTATTTCGAAAAGCGTACGCCGGATGAAAAAAAGTCAAGAGACCATTTTTATGAGAAGATAGAGGGTAATTATAAAAATATTTATTTAAAAAAAACAGTGGCGTATCATTTTTTTGATTAAAAATATTGCAGGGCATGTTAACAGGGACGCCACTGATGAAAATTAAAAAAACCTTTATCCTGAAAAAATGTATTTTAAGCGTACTTTGCATCTACCAAAATTTAAAAAAATATACAAAGCGGTTTTAGGAATATTGGAGAAAAGCTAATTTTTTTCTTAAATTTCAACACCCTGTATCTCAGAAATAAAGCTGTTGCGGACCTATGTTCATATAAAGAATTTTTCTTAAAATCATCCAAGGATTATCATCCTTAAGGATCAGCATTCAATTATGAAACACCCTGTACATGAATTTATGCTTAATCTCACAGCTACCTAAGCTAACAATGAAAATTGGGCCAGTTCGGCCGTCAAACGGCGACTTGTAGTTTGCCGCAACTGATTTAAATTGGATCAGTTAGGCGTTTCAACAGGTCGGCGGGCCGATCCTAGCATATGACAACTATGCGAAGAATCAGACAACCAAATAGTATACATACAGCCTTCTTATAGTCGGTCACTGCAGGCACAGGCGATCCATGAATGCGGCAGGTCTCGACTTGCCGTGTATTGCTACATTATAAATATTTACATATTGTTATACAGTAAAGATCACCTAGCTGCGAACATAGGACTCTTCAGGACGAATTTATCTATGGTCGTATTAACTGCCTTGACGGCCGAAAACTATCGAGATCTGCCCGATCGCTGCAGTAATACTTGCGTTGCCGCTCCCCGCTACCTCAGAGTTCGTCGAGCCGCCGTCAATTCGTCAGTTATCATCATCATAACAAATCTGATTGGCTGTGTTTGATAAGATAGAATTGTGTTATTTTGGTTAGAGTTCAATTGAAAGGAAAAGGATTAAAATCGAGGGCGATGGGTCAAATAGAGAAACTATAAGTATCACCCAAGTTGGTGACGTATATTTTCTCCTAACTCGCAGATTTGTGTCGCTACCTCTTGAAAAAAGGTACTTAAAAACCAACGGCCTCCCAGTATTCGAAATGTCGCAATAAATGAATGAACAGCGGTGGTAATAAATCTTTTGACATTAACTGGTATCAAACATACAATGGCTCATTGGAAGTGATGTAGAAAATATGCTTTTTTGTTGACCATGCTTACTTTTTGCAAAAAAATATTGAAAAAAAACAACAAAATATTTGGTGTAACACAAAAAGCGTAATTATTCGGATTACTGGAAACACCGAATTTTTTGATAAAATTTTGCATATACCTTAATTTTGGATCTTATAACACGAATCTGCAATCATTATTCGGCGGTCTCATATGGTTTCTCAAAAAAATTGTTTTTTGCTTTTTGTTAGATTTTTCTTTAAATTTTGACTCTTAAACTAAATCACATCCATACAAGTCATGATAGACTATGTTTCTGAAACATATTTGAACAAATTTATATATAGCGTGTCCCACGGCGTTCTTGCTTTATGGGAATTTTTTTACTGAAAGTTGAAAAAAAATCACCTTGGTGTAGAAAAGTTCTGCATATTAATAAGCTAAGAATCCCTATGGAAAAAATCTAACAAGACCCATAGTATACAGGGTAGCGACAAAAACGTAAAGCATACCCAAGAATAAAGTACCCTTATTTAGCAAGATACAAAGAAACGTTATTTTAAAGAAATATTTGGAATCATTTTTTCTCTCTGAATACGAAATCACAGCCACCTACGAAAAAAAAAAGTTTTGACATTTTTTCTTTACCTTACGAAATCAATGTTAATCTGAAAGTGATTAAGGTGTTCTTTTGTGTTGCACGAAACTGCACTGATTTTTTGCTTATGGGTATCTTCCACGAATAAAAAATAAGTGCAGGCTAGTGCAATTTGGTGCAACACAAAGAAACAAACCTATTATGTTTCACACAGGTAAATCTAAGAATGACTTTGACATAGACATTGACATTCTTTGCAGTATATTATTATTTCTATTAATTCAGTTTATCAATTTATCATTATCCTTAATTAAGTTTGCCCCCAAAACTAACCACGGAACAAGAAATTGAAATTGTTGGCGACAACTAGAAAAGTTATAGGGAAGCCACTGAGATTTTCCGTGAAAGGCATCCCGAAATATCTGTATAGCATCAGCATCAAACTGTTGGACACAACGGCAAAATTTAAAAGTAGTGGAGGTGTGGAAAACCGTTTCAATAAAAAAATCAGGTTCAGGCCGAAGATGATGAGGATATTCACCTACAAATTATTCAAGCCGTTATTTAAAATCCCAAGACTTTGTTGACAAATTTGGAAAAAGTAATTCCTGGAAACGATAGACGCTCTGTTTGTAAATCCACTGCTGGAAGAGTGGTCCGGAACACTTTCCGGACACCCGAATTAAGAATTTTTTCACATGTCATCGAAAAATAAGTATTTCCAATAGTATTATTGTGCACAAAAATTTGCGGAATATTCAGTACTTTTCTTAAAAAAAAAATAAAATGTCAGTTGCATGCGGTGTTGCCAAAATTTTATACCATCACGAATCGCGCAGTCGCAGTAAAAAAGTCAACAAAGATGAAAAATTTAAAAAAGATACTGATGAAACCTAAAACTGAGCAAACCTGTCCGAAAACGTATTTCACATGGCCACAAGAAGAAATTATATTATTTCTAACAGCTTTAACGCCAAAATTTCACAAAAAAGAATTAAACCACCAAGAAATAATAAATGTGGCAACACTGTGTGCCCATAATCCAAAACGTCATCCAAAATTGATTCTTACCTTAACCTCAAATATGTTGCAAAACCATCAAATGGTTCATAAAAATCATGTTTTTTTTACTAATAAAGTAATTTCTGAGTTAAAAATTGTGTTTTCCACATTAAAGGTGATTTATAAACGTAAGTAATATCAGTAAAAAAATGTGTTAAAATTCCAAAATTAAAGGTGTCCAGATATGAAACCCTGGAGGGGTTTTTAAACCAAATCATTTTCATCCATACAAACCTACTTTTGTCCGCACTTTGAAACCTGGAGACTTTAATATTCGCTTTGATTTTTCGGCTTGGTATCAAGGTATGCACGAAGATGGCCCGTCTTTTTGCAAAAAAATATATTTTCTGATATTACATCAAATGGAGTATTTAACTCCCAAAATTGACGTTGGTGGAGTAAGCTGATCCGGGATTTGTTATCCAGTGTCGAGATCAATTATTTTAAGACAAATGTGTGGTGCGATATCATAGGTAACCAACTGATAGGCCCATTTTTCTTCCCAGCCAATATAACGTCGAATATTTACCTTCAACTTTTGAGAAATCTGTTGTTTGGCTTTGTTAATAGTCGTCTTCCACTTCATATTAGAAATAATTTATGGCATCAGCATGATGGTGCGCCATGCCATAGTTCCTGAGCTGTTAACGAGTTTCTTCAGGGAATCTTTCAGGGACGTTGGATAGGAAGATTTTCAGAAAATCGCTGACCGGCGCAGTAGCCGGATCTGAACCCACTCGATTACACTCTTTGGAGATATTTCAAGGAAAAAGCGACCTCTTGAAAATATCGACAGCTTGGAAAAAGTATAACCCGATGTGCTCTAGAAATTCCTCAAGTTGTTTTGAGAAAGCTATTTAAAAATTCTCTAAGTTAACAATAAAATGCATCGAAAAGATAGGTGGCTATATGACAGGTTCGAATTTTGTCAATTTATTCTTTCTTAATAAGTAATATTATTTGATTTATATTAAAACTTAATTTTTTCGTAGGTGGCTGTGATTTCGTATTCAGAGAGAAAAAATGATTCCAAATAATTCTTTAAAATAACTTTTCTTTGTATCTTGCTAAATAAGGGTACTTTATTCTTGGGTAGATTTTACATTTTTGTCGCTACTCTGTATACTATGGGTCTTTTTAGATGTTGCCAAAAATATGTATGGCATTTGTTCTTGCTCGCGATTTTAAGTAATACATGTGAGATTATCAATTATATATAAAACTTTTCACGCTAACTGGTGCTAAACCGCGTGAATGCGCCTTTTATTGTTAGTTTATTGAGAAAAAAATTGGTTATATGGGCGGATCCATGAACATTGGCGAAAATAATTCAGAAAATTACAGTTCAGCCTTTAAAGTTTAAAGCCTTACTGGGTACGTGTGTAGTGCTAGGCATTTTTTGCCAGGGGTCCCGGCTTCAAGCTCGACTAAATTCAGACATTTTTTGACTTTTTAATTTTCTACATTTTTTGTTTAATGTCTAACAATAAAAGGCGCATGCACGCGGTTTAGCGCCAGTTAGGGTTGTAACAGTGGCGTGCCGCCGAGGGGGCTAGGGGGGGCACGAGCCCCTCCCGCCCTCATCGTAACGGCGCCCTCGGAGATTCACTGATGCCTACTAGGACCACATACTCCCTAATAAAAGGATAGTAATTTACAGCGCCCCCTGGAGATTCACTGCCTACTATGACCACATACTCTCCAATAAAAGGAAAATAATTAGGCGCCCCAAATCATTGTGCCCCCTCCGATCTAAAGGCATGGCACGCCACTGGGTTGTAAGTTTTAATATGTATAATTACTAATCTCATATGTATGTACTACTCAAAATCTCAGGCATGCGCAAGTGGCAGACGTATTTGGCAGCGTGGGATTGAGAACCTGAAGGCAGGCACTTCTTGACATGGACTATGTATATTACAGATTGCATGTGTATTTTTATTTTGTTTTTTTAATATTTTTTTATGTTTATAATATAAATTTTCTTAAATATGTTTCAGAAACATAGTGTGTTAAAAGTATTTTTTTAATACCAACAAACTCTGCCAACTCTATTTAATAACTTACAAGCCGCCACTGTTAAAAAGTCTTGTCTTATATTAAGTAATACATATGTTTGATATGATATATGTTGACTGTGTTTACACAAAGCGATCTTTGAACACTTGCTATCCTTTTTTAGAGATTTTGATGAAATTTTACAACAAATGAAATGGCCGTTTATAAGTGCAAACTTTAGTCTTGTAACTCCAATCGAAGCAAATATATCAAAGCTTCAAATAATTGTAGAATACTTGCTTCAAATTGAAATACCACCAGAAACTAACATTCCCGTTGAAGTTCCATCAGGTAAAAATAGGTCTTCTAGTTTTTATTACCTAAATGACCCTCAAACATTCGTTTTGATCATATATACCTAGGTCATCTTGTAATGATTGACGGAGAATGCACAGCATAAAGGAAAAACTTTAATCTTGGAATTTAGGATAAATGTTCAACACAATACTCGTCCATTTATACAGGGTGTCCCATAACTAATGGGCCATACCGGAACAGGAGATCAAATAAAAATTTATCTACGAAAATTGGCGATGATTTGAAAAAGGGTTAAGCTGATATGAATTAAATTCGGTGGAATTATGTTCTTGCGGGTGGGAAATACGATTTTGTAATTAGTTTGAAGATATCTCATAGAGGGCGCGTGTTATACAATATAAGTTCGGTAAATTCCCGCAGATTTTTTTTTGCCTATTACATTTCTGACCGATTCACCTGAAATTATGAAAGAGGCGTCATTTATACGTAAAAAAGTATATTTCATTAATCTCGATATTTCAATCAGTTTTTGAAATATTTGCGTTTAAATATTGTAGTGCATAACAATCTTACGGGAAAAAATAGGTAATTGACAAAGACGGCTGTGGACGTTTTGTGATAATAGTAGCTTTTTTTCGTGCAAGGTTTGTTGAAAATATTAAAAATGTCGAACGTAATCAATTTTCTAACGGTGAGTTAAGAGATCTGGGTAGTGTGTATATGCTCAAGAAAGTTATAACAGCCGTACCGCAGCTAGATGATATGCAGAATTGTATCCGAGTAGAATCGTTCCAGATTGCAAAAAACTAACGGTAGTGAGTTTCCTTGGTCACCTGGAAGCCCTGATTTAAATCCTCTGGATTATTCTTTATGAGGCGATTGAAATCTTTTATGTACAGTAGTGAAGTCAATACACGGGTTGAACTATTGGGACGCATTCAGGATGCCGGAAATTTTATTAGAAACTAGCTGGTACCCGCGGGCTTCGCCAGCGTGTTTTAATCATGAAATATATTTTTAGAATATATATTTGGAAATTAGCACTTCCTTGTAAACGACATTGGTTGTTTTTCGTAGAGGCTGCAAAATAGCCAAGCTGTTGGGCAGTTAAGTACATCTATACAGTATGCGCAATTTTTTTAAACTATAGCCCCTGCGTATAACAATAAAGAATGCGGAAAATAAAAAATGATGGCTAGATCACGCTAGGTCATGCGGCCCGAACATCTGAAAGCACGGTTGCCAGATTTATTTAAGTATAAACTAAAAATGTTTGCACATGGTGTTAGCTTAAATTACAACACAAAAAATGGCCCTTATCTAAAAAAAATTGACAGTTGTTTGGCGTGTGTCAATACAATCTGTCATTTTAGAATACAAACTATTTTCATTTTTGGGAATGACTTTAGCCCCTTAGCAAGAGACTTTCATAACACCCGCTACTATTTTGCACCAAGACCGCAAAGCAAACTTACATGCCAAATTTCAAAATTTCACGACGCAACGGAGGGTTTAGGTTAGGAAATGTGGCGAGGGGGTGTTTTTACCCCTTATGGGTATTCTAACACAAAAATAAAATAAAATCGACGTGTTTCCGCCTTTTTCACCAAACCCAGTGGTTTTTGAACTAAAAAATTATTTAATTTTTAGGGGTTGATTTTATCACTTTAGAGGGTGAGTTTTGCAATATCCTTTCTTAGTGGACGTCTGGGGCCTAAACTAAAGCTGTATGCAAAATTTCAGCTCTCTATATTTGGTAGTTTTGGCTGGACCTTGATAAATCAGTGGTAGAAGTGTGTTTTTATCCTCTAGGGGAAAATTCCAACACAAAAAAGTAGTCTTATGTAAAGAAATTCAAGAAATACAATAAAATTGACGTGGTTTGGCTTTTTCCTTAGACAACACTTTAATTCTTACGGGCTGCTTTTAACCTATTAGGGGGCGAGTTTTCCAATATCCTTTCTTAGTGGATGTCTACGGCGTAGAATAAAGCTGTGTGCAAAATTTCAACTTTTTAGCATTAGTAGTTTTGGCTGGGCGTTGATGAATCAGTGAGTCAGTCACTTTACAATTTTATATATTAAAATAAAAAAATATGTTTTCTTTAATGTAAGACGTTGCCTGAAAATGTATAGAAGTTAATGGTGGTCACTTTCAATACTTACTGCAGTAACCTAAATTCTTTAACCCTATTATTTTTAATAAATAATTATGTTTTGTTAAGTCGGGTATTTATTTAAATATTTCTTGCCATCTAGCATTTAAACGAAAATATCTCGAAAACTAATTGAAATATCGAAATTAATGAAATATATTTTTTTTACTTATAAATAACGCCTCTTTCATAATTTGAGGTGAAGCGGTCAGAAATGTAATAAGCAACAAAAATCTGCGGGAATTTGCCGAACTTATATTGTGGAACAAGCGCCCTCTAGGAGATAATGTGCTAAACTAATTACAAAGTCGTATTTCTCACCCTCAAGAACATAACTCCACCGAATTTGATTTATATCCGCTTAACCGTTTTCAAATCATCGCCAATTTTCGTAAATAAATTTTTATTTGAATCACCCTGTATCTCTTTCACCGTGGATATTTTATAATAAGAAAGTAAGCACAAACGGCCTATTTTTAAGCCGGCGTGAGAGAAATTGGGTACTTTTAGGCAGTAAAGTTTTTTTACGTAAGATTTCAGAAAAATTATAAGAACTTAAAACCATATTTTTATGAAATTATAGTATAATGTTAAAAGTTACCCATAATTAGTTCTTCCCAGTTTTCCTTACGTCCAGCGGCGTGGTTTACATATTTACATCAGATATTGGCAATAATGGGTAAATAAGTTTGTAAATGCATTTCGGCTTTACAAATATAAAAGCTTTCTTCAGAAGTAAATTTTTTTTGGTCAAAGGCGTAAGTAGTATGAATGTTTTCAAATAAAATTTTTGGGGTAGGTACATCTAATAATAAGTGGCAAAATGGCTTTGAGAGCTTAAAAATCCTACTTTAGCTATGCTTGTATCTGTAAAGCTAATACACGTTTAAATGCCAACATATATTACGTGTACAAAATATACTTTTACTTAAATATCGCATCTCAGATATATTTTTTGTTATTCTGACTGTACACTTGTAGTATTTGATAAGTATCTGCGGTTTGCTCCTTCAGTGAAGTTCGCCGTGGCGAATAGATGTTTTTATACAAAGAAAACGACCGTTCTGCATCTAATGATGATCGATAAAGGCTTTATTTTTCTGGTACTGTATGTGAATATCCTGTAATATCGCTAAATCGGTATTTTTATCTAAAATGTATGTAAACCTTTCACAATTTCTTATGCCAATGCTGTGTCTTAACGCTTGTGGCATAGAATATACCATATTCACAAGATTTACAGATTATCCTTTTCAAGCCGTGCCCTCACTATTTTATTTCGGATGAAAATTTCCATGGTGGTACATATTTGTTCCAGAAACGCCGAAAAGGTTCTTTTCGAAACATACATAAAAGGGTACATTGCAAGCATAACATAATAATCAGTTAGTCAAACAAAAAGTGAGCATAGGGAATTTGATTTTGTCGATTTCTGATGTGCTGAGCGCTTGTTACATGTCTTTTACAATCTTGGAAATGCCACAACAACAGTCGCTCTTGGCATACAGTGCACCTAACAGCAGGTCATCACATTTTAAATCCGAAAACTGCGATTCCGAATGGTAAACATAAAATGGTGAACGTCTACAAGACATTTTGTATACGCTACCGCCCGCAAATCTGACTAGATCGCGTTGCGACGCCGATATTTCGACATACCGTGGCTCGGTGTTTCAGTCACCCTGCGTGTTGCGCTCAGTGACCGAAGGAAACTTGGGGAGCTCTATTAATAATGCATAAAAATTTAATTCTTGATCTCCAAAAAGTTTAGTGAAGCGGTGCTTTCCCCGCATGCCCCTGAGAGGCCCATAAAAAGAAACATAATAGAGTAAAAGAATCAAAATTTATTTATGCTTTTCCTTTTAAACCGTAAAAGTTTAAAATAAAATTTTTATTTCTTTAATAACATTTGTCTACACTGGAAAATATTTATTTGTTATAACAAATAATTGGGCCACAACAATTAAAAAAAAATTGTTGCTAATGCTGCTTTTAATAAATTTATTTTATTGTGAAAACCTTTTGCATATTACCAAACCAAAATGGTACCAATTATGAAGTTAATTTATGCTATTTTTTTCAGCCTTCTGTTTTATTTAAATTAACAACATTTTTTAGGTGTTTTAAGTGATTTTACTCCACTGTGTTTACCAATTCACCTTTTGGTTCAGCCTCTTCGAAAGAGGTTTATATACCACTTTTATGGTAACAGAAAAACTAATAGGCCTGATAAGCCAGAGTGGTAAGCTGATTTTATTTATTTTCTATAGTAAAATTGTTCAATGTCTAACCGAAACTATAGGTTTTGCAACTGTAACTGAATTTCGACTTCTGTCTGAATTTCAGCCCAAACCAAAACTTTCCCGTTTTAGGCTGAACCCATGATACAAATAAAAGAAGATGTGATACCACGCAGGTAGGCGTGGCGATGAACGTCACGCTGACGCACTTTCCGAACACCCTGTATACACAAAATATTTCTCTTGGAACCGAAAGGAGATTTTGGGATACCTCTGCGGCTTTTTCTGCTATCTCTGGAGCAGTAGATTCGAGATAGTGTTCTTTGAGATTTTCACACATAATTTTTATCATTATTTTTACGAAATTTGAGTTTTATTCTATATACTTAGGTAGTAGTTAAATTTTTTGGATTCTCTCATGATACAAATAAAAGAAGATATGCCACCACGCAGGTAGGCGTGGCCATGAACGTCACGCTGTGAGTAATTCCGCCATATTTTGTAAACGAAACAAGTCTTTGTTAAGATCGCGTTGTGTTTTAAAGATATTTTTTGGTATTTTTATATCAGTTTTAAGAGTTTAAAAGTGAAAATGAGGAGTGTTGTGTATGGTTGTGATCAGGCGCGGCCGGTGAGTTTTTTACAGGTGGGTCAAAATTTTGTGGGCAACTAGGGATAACAAGCAAAATACACTTTTTTAATTAAGGAACGTTTTTTATGTGCCTAGTTTTGCCAATAAATTATTTACCTACAAATAATCACCGCAAAAATCATAAAATAGGTACTGTAGTATATTGAACATTGCTACTCTAGATTTTTATGACTTTTAGTATTACTTTTCTATGTGTTTTAGTATAAGATTGTTAGCGGCTTCCCGTTTTGACACGTCTGCGTCTCCTCCATAGAGGTCGCGCCTTGTACTAAAAGTATGATTATTCGTAAAATAAAATTAGAAAAACTAGCCGTTTTCCGTTTTCTTTAATAAATACAATATTGGCGGCTAGACATAGTAATACGATCTTTGTCTACGCACGCGCAGGCTGCCAGCTGTAGTAGATATGAGATTACCAATAATTTTTAAAATTTTGTTTCGAGGAACAAGTGCTAAACTTGTTGCCAATACACCTTTTAGAGCCGATTTAAAAATAACAAAAATAAAAAAGACGTTTACCCAAGTACAGCCTCGAACCCACGAGCTCTTGGTCCACTCGCTGAGACTCTACCTCTGGACTATGCTGCTAAAAATGACTAACATTGGTGTGGCTGAGAGATGTATTTATATGTTTAGCCGCTAATTAATAATACATTAATAAAATGCAAATATAATGCGCATATTAGGTACCTAATTAATTTTTATTTATCCAATCCAAATGTTTTGAAAGAGTATATTTCACGGGACGGTTCGAGTGTATTTCCATAGTGGGAGTGGCGCGATATTGGTGGGCCGTCGACAAATTTTGTCTCTTTTTAACTTCCTAAGGCGCGGATGTCTGTTTCTCTCTTAGTTTTAATGAATTTATATCGTCCATATAAACCTATGAGGCCAATTTAAAATACGAACAAGCCTGGAGCATGCTTGGATAATGGATATCTTTCGACGCTGGCTTGACTTGATTCTTTCTTGGGGAGTTTTCGCATGAAACTTGCACTTTTTTGAAAGAAAAGTTTGATTTTAAAAAATAAATTATTAGGTGGATCATTGAAAATAAATTTAGGTGGGTCATTGACCAAATGACCTTATGCACGGGCCGCGCCTGGTTGTGATATGGACAATCAATGCAAGGGCTTTATGCCCGATATTAAAGTTTTTAGCTCCACCAAAGACAAAGAAACACAAAGTGTTTGGAAGCGTCTGTGCAAACGCGAAGATAAGTTTAATGTGAAAAATGCTAGAATCTGTACTAGACATTTTAACGAAGTGATTATGAAGGTAATTTAAAGCATGAATTGTGTCATCACGAATTTCAAATGTGTTTAATACTTTTACAAACCCGCTTCAATAAAAAAGTTTACTGTGACAAACAATTAAATTGCTAAAAATCTCCACGGAACGAATTAACAGACTTTAATCGAGAAAATACGACAGAGAGACTGAAAACAAGGCTATTTTCTTAAAAAAGAATTTCTTGTTTTGCCTAATTTCATAAATTTAGATATTTTTCTCTTGTTTAATAATTTTTGGCATTTTAAGATTTTTTAAATTTGAAAAATCAAAGAATACAAAAATTCAATAATTTTTAATAATTTACTATTTAAAGTGTAAAAAAACACCCTAAAAACATGTTTCCTTCACAATCTTATAGATCTTATTCACCGCAAAAAATATTTGACAAATTATAGGCACGAACAAAATTCTTATTTATAACATATTTTCGGAAGACTCTGTAGGTAAGTATATATGTCGTAGGCAGAATGCAAATTTAGGCTATTTATAAACTTCCTAGGCATTATAGAAAAAGCCGGCAAAACGCGAGCATAAAATGCATTTTTCGTTATGACTGAAACAAATTCAGGCAAATTGATAAATGTCGGCAAAACAAGAACAGAAGAATATATATCGCGTTGTGACTGATTATTTTTAGGCATTTTACAATTTGCCAAAAACGGTCCCGTCAAAACGTGAAAATAAAATGGAAAATACTATTAAGTATTGAGAATAATATTTTCTGCCACCTAAGTTCAGTTTTGTCACTAATCTGCAATGCCCTAATTATACGGACTTAGAAAGGTTTTTTATGCGAACGGTGCGGTGGAGCGGAGGGCACCCTAAGGTCGGAACAGGGTTAGCACCTGGTTAGGGGCCCTGACCAGTCTCTTTCCTCGCAAGCGAAGAGGGATCGGTGCGCCAGGGTGTTGGTTGGGGTCCTCTTCGGCTGTGTTGATGTGCACATCTTCGCGTGCAAAAGTCGACTAGTTTAATATTCACGTTTTGACGGCACCGTTTTTGGCAAATTGTAAAATGCCTAAAAATAATCAGTCACAACATGACATATATTCTTCTGTTCTTGTTTTGCCGACATTTATCAATTTGCCTGAATTTGTTTCAGTCATAACGAAAAATGCATTTTATGCTCGCGTTTTGCCGGCTTTTTCTATAATGCCTAGGAAGTTTATAAATAGCCTAAATTTGCATTCTGCCTACGACATATATATTTTAATAAGAATATGCCTGTAAATAAAAATTATTATCTTAATTATTAGGCATAGTTTTATTTTATAAAATTATTTACATTTTCTTTTCACGTAAATAAATACATAGAACTCAATTGGCAGGCAATTTACCAATATATATTATTTTTAATTAATTTATCCCTTTATTTACATGTTTATTTTAAGTCATATACTTTCAAGTTTGTATTATGAACAGGAGGCAAAGTATATTACCAATAGAATTTATATAAAATCGCCTATAACTCACTTAAACTCTATATTGCGCGTTATAAACTTCAAAAATAACTCACAGCGTGACGTTATGCGCGACCCCAGACGAATTTGACACGGTTTGCTATCATATCTTCCTTTTATTGTATCATGGGCTGAACCTAGCCAAAGCGAAACCCAATCTTGTCAAGGAACTTGTTGGAACAGACCTAATGCCATCTTTTTTTAGGAAATGTCATTAGAAAGAGAAAGCACAATATCAAATATGCCAAATCGCAGACCGTGTTGTTCGCTTACACTCGATTCCGATTCCGTTTTCTCTTTGCACTTTGCATTAGTAACCACCCGATGCGAATTTATTTTGATTCCGAATCCGTATTCAAGTTCTCGGCCGGTTCCGGATAATCCGGATTCTTTTAATATTCGGATCCAACGGATTTTTGGATACGTATCCTTACATCACTAGTACAAAATGCAAGTGGTTCCAGTGGAGTTACCGTTTTATTTATTGGTTGGTTCTGTAGTGATATAAATAAAATAAACGTACAGGGTGACTTTTTTAAAGTGTTACAAGGCGATATTTCGAAAACGGTTTAAAATATTTTCAAGAAATTTTGTTGAGTTAATAGGGAGATTGGGGCACATATTTAAACATATTTTTAACATTTAGCCCCTCTTTCTATTTTGACGGGTGGGGGGGGGGGGTCTAACTTTGGAATTTTAAAAGGGATGATGTACTTTTGTTTATAAAATTCGAATATACGTAAAAAACTACGTATATGTACGATTTTTTTTTAATTTGCTCTTTCGGTTATGGAATTACGATTTATTAGGTTATAAGAAAACAATTAATTATTTACCATTTAATTTCAACTTATTTATCGTCTGTCACGATCAGGGTTGGTTTGATTTAAATCAAATGATTTAAAACGTGATTTAAACCAAGTGATTTTTTTGAAAAAATCAATGATTTAAATCACGTTTTAAATCATTTGATTTAAATCAAACCCACCCTGATCGTGACAGACGATAAATAAGTTGAAATTAAATGGTAAATAATTAATTGTTTTATTTTATAACTTATAACCTAATAAATCGTAATTCCATAACCGAAAGAGCAAATCAAAAAAAAAAATCGTACATATACGTAGTTTTTTACGTAGATTCGAATTTTATAAACAAAAGTACATCATCCCTTTTAAAATTCCAAAGTTACAACACCCCCCCCCCCCCCCCCCACCAGTCAAAATAGAAAGAGGGGCTAAATGTTAAAAATATGTTTAAATATGTGCCCCAATCTCCCTATTAACTCAACAAAATTTCTTGAAAATATTTTAAACCGTTTTCGAAATATCGCCTTGTAACACTTTACAACAATTAAATCATTTTTCTTCAAAATGATATTTTATTATTACATAATAATTACGAGAATGATTATTTTATTTTAACTCGACTTGATTTTATTATCTACCATTATAATAGGTATAGGGCAGTGGTTCCCAAATGTCTCGAAATTGTGGACCCGCAACCTTTGTTAAAAAAATATTTATTTCAAAAGTGCCGATTTATTCAATGCCTTTAATATGGCTTGGCAATTTGCACCAAAAGGCAAGCATGCTATTTATAAATAAAAACGGCATCCTATAGAAGTAACTGAAAAACTGAACTAAATATATTCTCTTTTCTAGCAGAAAAAATGTAATATATCAATCATCAGTTTTTCCTGTCATAGTTCTTTCTAAATCTGGTCTAAGATTTGAACAGCCAGATTCTCCAACGTAGTGCGGTCTAATTTGACAACCAAAAGTTTTAAACTGACAAGTGTAAGACAATTAAGTTTTATACTATGAACTTATTTTTGAGCTTTCTCACAAATTTGTAAAGAAAAGGGCAATTTTAGTAAGTACTTTTGACAAAAATACAACAGCAACTCGTTCCAAAATGAAAATGATTTTGAAACCAAGCAAATCGGTAAAATATCAGAATAATTCATAAGTTTTTAATAACGACTTATTAACAATGACAGGACAAAAACCTGTCAAAACATAACTGACCAACTAGAAGATTTCAATTTAAACCAGTACTAAATCTTAAACTTTCTTAGTAAATCTGAACGGAAATTTTTAATCTTAGATCTGAAGCAACATCCAGCCGATTTCTTTGTTTGGATTTTAGCAGAATGTATTCAGAGAAAGTTTGTTCACACATACGTCGTGCAAAAGGGCATCAAGTGTTTCAAAGCAAAGGTTGTCGGACCCCCGCAAAATAACCTGCGAACCCCTAGGGGTCCGCGGACCACCATTTGGGAACCACTGGTATAGGGTATAGGTAGCTATATAATATGTACCTACTGTTTTTTGTTTGTGTTTTTAAAATTACCGTTTTCTGTTTCGTTTGCTGAAGTTTCAATTAATATTAATATTATTAAATTTATATTTTCTACTCCATTATTTTAATATTTACTGCATTTTAATTACTTACTATTGTAACTGTCTAACACCTGAACAAACAATAATGAAATAATACAAACCTAAATAAAATCAAAAAATCTGATTTAAATCAAAAAATCTGATTTAAATCAAAAAAATCTGATTTAAATCAAAAAAATTTAATTTTTTTGATTTTTTAAAAAAATCATGATTTTTGCCAACCCTGGTCACGATTGAGAAATTGTTCGAAATGTGTCCCCCTCTAACTTCCAAACACTTTCTCACCCTTTTTCTAAATGAATTTCGTACCCGCTGTAACATTTCAGGTGTCACTAATAAGCAGGCAAAGCCGATTCGGTCTGTCATATCATCTAAAGTTGTAGGTTGCAGTCGCCATCACTTTGACCTTTATAAAACCTCACAAGAAATAATCAAGAGAGGTCAAATCCGGGAACCTAGCAAGCCAGTTTACCTGACGAACGCATCCAATCCACCTGTTTTCAAATATTTCATTCAAATGATTACGGGCCTGAATTGCCTAATGGGCTGGAGCTTCGTCCTGTTGAAACCACAATCATGTCAGGATTTATGTTTTGGTTTAATAATAATTAATTAGGGTAATTGGTTTCTTAAAAAATCTGTACTTTTCTCCATTTATCTGTCCTTGCGGACCAATAACTCTATCATCGATTATTCCACACCAGACATTAATAATTGACTAGGAATGTTAATTTGGCAGAGTCATCATCCAGTGGGGACTTTCTGACGCCCAGTAGTGCATATTGTGTCTATTTACCTAAAGAAAACAACCAAACAAAAAAAAGAAATTAAATTTCTACTAATAAGGGATAACTTAAGATCCTACCCGCCCACAATAATAATAATAATAATAATAATAATAATAATTATGGATAGTACCTTCGGCCGGGCAATTTTTATTTAGGATTATATTTCTTCCAAAACTGACGAAATGGTTCTTTATTTAAGAAAATAACGGCACATTTCACGAACTCAGCATAATAAGTAAATCCAAAAGAAATTATGTATAAAAGCGTTGACCCCTTATTTTAATTGATCTGTTGTAGTGTTTACGTGCCTTACACATAAAGATTTCTTAAAAGCCTATAAGCTTCGCTGGCAAACCACCCATATTATTTGCGACCCATTAGATGTTAAATCAGGAAATTTCCATATAAACCTTTTAACATTGTGTGAAAACAGTCGCGTGTTACTGCACACTTTCGTCATATTACCAACTACTAAATTTACAGCGACGCGATAGAAAAATAGAATCGACAAGTGAGCGTGCACAGCACAGACGATGGCCAAGGGAGGTCCTACCGGGGGGGGGGGGGGGGGAGTAAGTACAGGACCTGGGCTTCCCATGGCATGGTACGGCCCGCGCACAAAGCAGTTTGTAAATATTTTAGTTGGTTAAAAAAAATTAACCCCCCCCCCCCCAGAATTTTAGTCCAGGACCGCCCTTGACGGTGGCACTGGAGCCTCACTCAAGGCACGTGTTCACGGGTCGATTTTAACCGAACGACCGACGGTCGAATCGAAAATTAATCGAAAGCAAATCAAGCGTATAAACCCACTTTCGACTTGATCGTTCGGCGATGTCATGTGATTCGACAGAAGTCGAAAGACTATCTACTTTTGCTGAACGACTGCTGCCAAATGTATGTCGAACAGCAAATGTTAAAAATGTATACACCTCACCTTTACGGTTTGCCGAAACAGCTGAAGTTTTAATTTTGCTGCTGCAGAAGAGGGGTTATAGTTTTTCAAAGCAGTATTATTTCATAAATTTAAGCACATTCAACTACTCGTTATTCATTCTTAAATGATTTTGATGCGACGACTCCGGATCTTCTAAAACTAATTCTTTGAAAAGACATTCTGACTCCCCGAATAAATTTCGTCTTAAAATCCAAGGTCTAGTCCACCATGGCCGTCTCATTTTCTTCTTTTTTGTATTTCGTAATAGTATTTCTTCTCGTAATATACAACATACGATTTGCACCTCTACAGCACAGACTTTCGCTCTCACAGTTTCCCTTGACGCCATTTTGATTAATACTGTCGATTCAATTACGATCGAAACATGTAAACCTTTTTCATTCAATGTAGTTTCAATCTACATCGAAGCGATTCAGATCGTTCGGTGGGCAGCTTTATAAAGTAATGTAGGATAAGTGAAGTTTTAATTTTCAGGTATTTTACTCAAATATTAACTTGGGTTAGAGATCACCAAGACTATGTCGGAACCTGGATTCAACCTGTTATAGACAAATTTGGGCTACATCATATTGATGCAAAAGTAAGTGTTGTGGATAAATCAACATCTTATTTTGAATCAAGTGTGCTTAACCTACATGTGTATTTTTTTCAGAATGAATTTATAAGAGGTCTAGTTCAACTGGCAGCAGAAAAACTAAACTCCGACCTTCCCTCATTCCAATTCGACGATTTCACATTTTCCCATTCAATTGATGAAGCACTGGGTTTTGATAAAGAACTGAGAGAGATCTATAGATATCCTGCCACGCAGCCCAGTATTATTGTTGTACTTACGCAGGCGCCAGTGCTTGTTAAATGGTTAATTATGGAGAAAAAATGTAAGAGAAAACACTGAACCGTATAAAAAACCACGCGTGGTAAAAGGGATCCTTACCATAATTTTTTCTTTCACTTTTATGGCCGTGGGTCATATATTCTGCCCTGCTAAGACAGAAAGTCGTATATGCAAAAATGAAGTTTTGAGAAATTAAGTAATTCTTAAATTATGATATGCCACTTCATTTTTTTGCGGTACGTTTCTTGTTTAGTCCCAAGTGTGGAATTTATTTTAATAAACTTATTCAAGAAATCTCATATATCGTAAATAGCGTAAGCGTAATAAATTTTTTATTTTTCTTAGATACGACTTCTTGTCTTAGTATTCTCATACTAAAACATATAAGCAGTAATTATGCGTAAAAAGTACTCATATTTTAGGAAGTACTAAAGCAAACAATTAAAAATTGGTTAATTAACGTTAGTCAAAATTAATAAATATATGTAGTCACTTTCAATTACTGTTCCGTCGTTTACAGGTAGATCTTTCCAAAAGGGCATTCGATTTGCCGGAACAATGTCTGGTAATGTTTGCAGCAATTTGGCTTTCCTATCCTTGTCGATTCCTTTAGGGGCCAATCTGATCGCGGGTTTTGATAGGTCACCTAATGTTTTACCAATAGGAAGTTAAGTTCAATCAATGGTCCACTAAATTTGGTTTTATAAGCAAGGTTTTTAGAGCCCCTTTTAAATTGAACCTCAACAAGCTTGGCTAAATAAGATGTAGGTGTAATTTTGTTCATTTTAAGTCGGGAAGAAAAGTCAATAAGATCATGAAAATCGTTAAGATTCATTTCAATCACTATCCTTGAATTATTAGATTTTTACACACAATTTAAAATCCTCAAAATCTAGTACTTTCCCTGTTTGGTTCAAAGATTTTTCCACCTAATGGTGGAAAGAGCCAGCAGACATAAAAGTGTGACCAGCTTGTAGATATTTTACTTTTGATTTACTTCTAATGCGTTTATTATAAAAACAAGGAAGCAATACAGGGTTCAATTCTTATTCTGCGAGGCGCAGTTATCTACCCAAATTCTTTTTTAACATCACGGTGAAACAAACGGAATTTGTAAAAGGTTGATATTAGGTATTTACCCTTTCCAGCCACCCCTTCATACCAAACAACAGCGACAGGCTTATTTGTAACGGATTGCTTGCCCAGAGGAACAAAACTTTCATTGAAAAAAAATGATCATTTGTGTAAAAATATCTTCTTTAACTATTTCACATCGTGGTAGCATTATCATCATATAAAAAAAATTATAATTAGATTTAGTCTAAGTACTTGTGACTTTATACCGATGACAAGCACGTAAATTAATTAAAAAAGACATACCTTGCCTTGTTTTTCTATCAACAGTATTTAATACTAAACTACCCTTAAACGCCAAATTTACAACTTCAATAAAGAAATACAGCTCCTAAAATGGCAATAAATAGCACCGGAAAATAAGCGAACTCTAACCACACTGATATAATTTCCTGTCCTAAGTGTGAATAATGGACTCCCCCACATTACGATACTAAATCAAAATGTCGTAACTAACATATTTATATTCCGATACGACAATATGACTTCATAATGATCAATACGACTTTTTGACCTGGTAACTGGTGCAGTTTTGCAGTTACGACAAATAAATATCAATTAGAACTGACAATTTTTGCAGATACGACTTCCTGTCTTAACAGGGTAGTATTGCACCATTGTACCGGTCCATAACTACACTGCCCCCTCCCTCTTTGCACCCAGGGGCTATCTCCCTTGGTTTCGCTTAACCTTCAGTAATCTGTGCACTCTACTGACTGGGGAGTTATGAAACGGCGTCTTCATCCTACGAGACACCCAGTCTCACCCGGCGTGAATGTATTTCTTAATTTGTGAAAGAAAAAGTAAAGCCGTTAAATATTAACAAAAGTTAAAGCCGTTTAATGTTAAGAAAATATTGTATCGTCGCTTAGTGATGTGCATTTTAAATTAGTTCTGGGTGTGTATTTGAAGTTGAGGTATTTAGTTTGGTTTAAACAGCTTTTCTCTAGAGAATTTTATTAAATTTGTATTATAAGCAGTATTTTAACATTTTGAAGTTGAGACTTTTAGAAGAGGTGGTAGGATTACTATCTTTAAAGGTAATGTATTAAAAATATTTCTTCAAACTTGTTACATAGAAATATTGTTAAGAGACCTGGCAACACAACAACCTAGCTCACTGTTCTTTTGTTCTTTATATGGCCATGTGTTTTATTTCCAGTGGTGTGTAGTGATTAAAAAAATTTTTTTGAGGGGAGATACCTAGCTTATTATCGCGAAGCGCCATTTATGACTATTTTTCCCCAATGTGAATTCAAATCAGAATTTACCAGTTTCAATATATGCAGTGAGTTTTATAACACCCTGTATTCCTTCTGCGAATCCTAGCTTTTCCGATGAGCTGTGATACGGCGAAACGCGTCCAGAGATAGACCCGCAGAATGAAAGCAATAGCCTCCAGAATGTTAAACTTTGCCCAAATTTGGCAAGATTCTTGCTTCAGTTCTCTGGGACAAGGACGGAATAATTCTGGTACATTATTTGGAACAGGGTAGAAGTATCACGGAAGCATATTATACTGAGTTACTAAGTATATTACATAATTAGTGACTTTTATTATTTTTAAAAATATTAATTTTCCTTAACAGTAGAGTGGCGTAACACCCAAACAATAAATCTTTTAAATATGAATCCGCCACAATCATACAGACATTATTTATATTACATAAGAAAATTGTGGAAAAACACCGCGGAAAGCTTGGGCTCTTTTTGAAAGACAACGCTCACAAGTCGATTGCACTGCAAAAAATTGATGAAATTGATTTTAAATTGGTTGACCGTCCGCCCTATTCTCCGGATTTAGCACCGTCCGACTATTGTTTGTTCCCAAAACTCAAAAAATATTGGAAAGGTAACAGATTTTTGACAAATGACGAAGCCATATGTGCCGTTAAGGTTTGCAAAGACAAATATATTTTTTTAGAGCTTAAAATTACTTTATGAACGTTCTGCTAAATGTGTGTGTGAATCTGCAAGGAGATTATCTTGAATAAATAAAATTTTGTTTTGAAATATCGTGGCGTTTTATATGGTAGGCTAAGTGCTTACTATCAATAATTCCTCATACTCGTGAGGCTACTGAAATACCACTAGGAATTTGTCAACAGGTGATGTTAGTGCTGTGCAGCTAGAGATGGCCACTCAAGGGGTTATATACAGTCAGGGGGCCTAAAAAAAGCGATTTTTCAAGAATTTTTCCTGAGAAGACTTTTAAATTTATTAATGTGAAAATCTGTACACATATTATGGTAACTTTTAACTGTATTTTAAGATTTTTGTTTTTGTAAAAATAATAATTTTGAAAGCTGCTATAGCTGATCTCCTGGAGTTCCTCTCAAAAAAGGCATCTTGCGGTGACAACGATATCTCTGGACTGGATCGTCGAAAATGAAAAAACCAAACGGATTTCGTTAAAGAAATGTATAATCTTCTAATTAATCGAAGGAATAAGCAAAATAAATGTTTTTGACAAAATGGCGGCTTCTCAAAAAAAATCTATTTTGACCAAAATTTTGGCCTTAAATTGTTTATATATAAAAAAATATTTATCGGTGAGAAAAAACCTTCGATTAATTAGTAAAAAACATACTTAAGAAGCTTGTGTTAAAATTTGAGACTAATCGGTTCAGCCGTTTCCGAGAAATCTTCGTCACCGACTTTAAAAACACAGTTTTGAGAAAAACGCGTTTAAAGTTTCAAAAGCACTTCACATAGCGTACAATCGCTCTGACACGTCTTTACAAATATGCGTGTAACTTCGAAAATACTGTACTGGAATATATGCACATTACGAAAATGAAATTTAAAAAAAAACGATTTTTTGAAAATTCTAACTGTATATAACCCCTTAAGTGACATATTCCATATATAAATCCAAGCATGATACCTAATAATTTACTATGTGTTCCTCCATTTAATAAATATTCCAATTTAAAGGTGTAAACCTTCTTGCATACCCTGTATGTCTAGAATTTATTATAGAATCAAAAATTATATAATATTCAGGGTGTACCATTAAAGTTAAGATAAGAAATTGTTGTACTAAACCTTGTTTCCAAGATAAGGGGATAGAAAATGTTATCTTAGATACCCTGTACATAATTATTAATATTGTGTACTTCTAGAAATTTCACCATTTTTTCTGTTGATTATTTATCTCTTTATCATGTGACTGTCATTAAACAAATCAGGATTCTGCGTTTTACACATTCACCAATCACAAATTTTAATACTGACTGAGTAAAAAGGTCCAAGAACTTTAACAGCGATTAAATTTCTCTAACTTTTGAAATCAAAATTCTCTACTTAAACTAGCTAATGTCAATAAAAAATAATGTCATATACTTTAAATTAAGTTAAATAATTATTTTCAATAACCGTTTTTCTTTATAAGCCCATAAAACACGTATTTTTTCAGTATTTATAAATTTAAATTTCTTACGTCAGAGCTAAATCAAAGAAAAATTTGTGTAAATAGTAGGCCGTGCAGCAGCATCAAGTATGCTTGGTTTCTATGGGATACGGCAATTACAACAAATTGAACAAATACATAATGGCGGGGTTTGGGCAATTTGATGTTTTTTAATTAAATTATTAAATAAATTAAAACCGCAGACGTTATTTTCTAATTTTTAATTTACCTAAACACAAAAATATAAAATTAGTAAATAATATTAATATAAACCACTCGAGCTTGAAGTTTCACGTAGGTATATTTTTCTTAAACTTTTGCTTTTAACCAAATGTTCTCGACTTGATAATTTGCGATAAAAGCCCTCGACCGTTGGTCTCGGGCTTTTATCGTCAACTTATTAAGTTTCAAACATTTTAGAAGCAAAAGTTTTCGAAAACCCACCTACGCGAAATTTACCCGGTAAAATGCAAAGCTCTCGTGATTTACCCTATGATTAATTTCAGACGCTACTGAAAAAATGGACACCATTCTGTCGCCCAATTCGATGGAAGCCTTTGACCTTTTACCTTCTGATCTTGAGGACTTAAAGATAACAAATTGTGCTGATGCATTTATTACTCTACTGCAGACTATAACAGAAAGGTTTGTAGTATTATTATTTAACTAAACTAAATTAACCTGGTTTACGAGTAATAGAAAATATGTATCATATCACTAATCACTAATAATAATATGAAAAATAATAATTTATTGTGTCAAATTTTACCAAAGGACAAAATACACTCGTGTGCTATTAAAAATTTTGCCCTAAAAATAGTTACAGTGTTTTAAAAAAATAGAATATACAAAACTAGCTATAAAGTATAAATACACTAAGCTCATATAAACTATATTAGATATTTAAAGTTAAAAGTCTAAAAAAGCCCTAAATCGATGCCCCTGGCGAAAAGGAAAAAAGTTTTCTAAACCACCCTAAAATTTCTTATACAATAAGGATCAACCCAACCTGAACAAATCATGGTAAAACAGCTATTCTCCAGGTTTATGCCCGTCCGAGCGCTGAATTACATACCAAAATTTGCCGTGTTTTCTTATCACACAGTTAGATAACAAAATACTTGTTTTGAATGCAAGACACTACTAGGAAGAAGGAAGCTTTTTCTTTAGTTATGATGTCGTCACCTGCAGACCGGTTTTTAACTCTGGTTCTCATCAGTCCAGGATTGGCGAACATACCTACCTTCCGAAAAAGTATATCCTTAAAGCTACAATGTCGAACTGCATAAGAAGTACGACACAGGTAGCACCATCCATTAGCAGTTTCAAGCAGTCGGAGTAGAGTTTACCGTGAAGTAAAATTTTTAAAAATATTTAATGAAGTCTACTCGTCAGGGGTACATATAAATACGTAAAATTGAGAAACAGTTCTTTAAACCACTTGAAAATGCCTTATACAATAAGGATGTGAACAAATCATGGTAAAACAGCTATTCTCCGGGCTATATGCCCCTCCATGATTTGTTCACATCCTTATTGTATAAGGCATTTTCAAGTGGTTTGGAGAACTGTTTCTCAATTTTACCTATTTATATGTACCCCTGACAAGTAGACTTCATTAATATTTTTTTAAATTTTACTTCACGGTAAACTCTACTCCGACTGCTTGAAACTGCTAATGGATGGCGCTACCTGTGTCGTACTGCTTATGCAGTTCGATATTGTAGCTTTAAGTGTATACTTTTTCGGAAGATAGGCGTCTATCCTGTACTGATGAGAACCAAAGAGTTCGAAAGCGGTCTGAAAGTGACGACATCCGAACTAAAGAAAAGCTTCCTTTTCTTCCTAGTAGTTTCTTGCATTCAAAACAAGTATTTTTATTTTATTATCTAACTGTGTTACAAGAAAATACGGCAAATTTTGGTATATAATTCAACGCTCGGTGGGGCCCGGAGAACAGCTGTTTTACCATGATTTGTTCAACTCCTTATTGTATAAGGATAAGGAATTTTCAGGTGGTTTAGAGAGCTGTTTCTCGATTTTACATATTTATATGTACCCCTGACGAGTAGACTTTATTCATATTTTTATTGTTTCCTTGTTGCTCCTTTAGGTATGAATGTCTAACACAACCAGGACATAGATTGCAATTTTTGGAATTACAACTAGAATTGTTGGATGATTTTAGGGTCAGGTAAGCCTTATTATTAGCCATGATAGTGATAGACCAGGAGCTATCACAATTAGAACTGTTCACGATACACTTACAACGGTATGCTACGCTATGAATCAAAACACGTCGTGGCTGCGCAGATGACGTTACTTCGAGGAAACATCAAAGTGACTACGCCGCTTGATTAATGCAAAATCCCTCGCAGTGATGTCAAAATGGGAGGAGCCTAGCCAGTCAATCGACGCATCGGCATACCGTTGTTAGTGTATCGTGGAACTGTTGAAAAAATTGCACTCAACTCCTTTTTAAATAAATAAAACGTTTTAATCGATATTTTAATGAGTTTAGCATCTAAATTTAACAAACCATTTCTAATAAATCTATGTCATAGGAAGATTTTTAAATAAATAATATTCTAGTTCTATACAGGATCTTTCAATATTTGAGTGACAAACTTCTACCAACCATTCTTTGGTCAAGTTAAGAAAAAAGTTTGCCAGTTCAGTCCAGAAAAGCTTTGTCTTTAAGATATAGGACGGTAAAATGTTTTTCTTTTCATTTATTTTACACAACAATCTTTAGAGTACCTATGAAATATTTTATTACCATTTGAAAAGGGTGATCTTTTCTTGGTGGTCACAAAAAGCATATAAAGATAACTTATATGCGAGCACATAAAGAAGTTTTACACACAGACAGATATGCAGGCAACAGTTTTACACAGGTTTAACACTGAGGGCGAAAGTATTAATGTCGGCATTTTAGATCAATAGATTATTGATTTCAAGCGATGGAACAGTATAAACCGCGATTATATCCTTGGTCATTCGTGGTTATAGCCCTTTGCACCACCATGTCGCATTTCTATACTAAACTCAGAACCGCTTGAATGTGATTTGGATTGTAACCCGTTATCAGTTACCTACATAACTTTATCATAACCAAACTTTTTTTAAATTGTTTCAATAAATTTCACTAGTTTAGCACAGAAATTTGTAATTATTCGGATTAATGGAAACACTGAATGTTTGGATAAAATTTTGGCCATACTCCAATTTTGGGTCGTAAATCATTTTCATGTCATATGGTTTTTTCAAAAAAAAAAATTGTTTGCTTTTAGGTGAGGATTTTCTACGATTTTTTTTTAAATTTTGATACCTAAACTAAAACACATACAAGGCATAATACATTATGTTTCTGAAACATGTTTAAGCAAGTTTATATAAAAAAATATTAAAATAACAAATAAAAACGAATAAATAAAAAATTAAATAAAAATAATAATAAAACTAAATAAAAATAAACACGCACCCCGTAATATATATAATCCATATCTAGAAGCGCCTGCCTACAGGTTCCCAATTCGATTTTGCCAAATATGTATGACATTTGCGCATGCTCGAAATTTTGAGTAGTACATAATATGAGTTGATATATAAAACTTACCAGCCTAACCGGCGCTAAACTGCGCAAATGCCTCTTTTATTGCCAGTTCATTCAATAAAAATAATAAAATGTAAAAAGTGAATTTAGTCGAGCTTGAACCCAGGATCTCGGGTACAAAACGACTAGCACTATACAGGTACACTAGTCAGGCTTTAAAGGCTGAACTGTAATTCTCTGAATTATTTTAGCAACTTTTCTATAATAATCTAACAATAAATGGCGCATTCGCGCGGTTTAGCGCCAGTTAGGGTGGTAAGTACTCAAAATCTCTAGCACACTCAAATATCATGCCAACATGGGATTGGGAACCTAAAGGCAGGCGCTTCTTGGCATGGACTATGAGCATTCCGGGTTGCGTGTTTATTTTTATTTAGTTTTTTTTTAATGTTTTTAGTGTTCCATGAAACGGAACACTTATGGAATCACTTCGGTATCCGTCCGACCGTACGCGTGTCTGTCACAGGCGATTTTCTATGAAACTATTCGACGTTAAAATTTGAAATTTAGCACAAAGATAGAGTGTTGTGGCTAGTGATTGCAATCCCGCAGTGTTTTAAATCCCGCAGGGCATTTGCGGGATTGGTTCTAATCCCGCGTGATCCCGCATAGGTTTTTTAATTTAATAAAATTCGATCAATTAATGTTTATTTAATTAATTATTGAACCAACTTTAATTTTGTATTATATAAATCAACAAGTATCCGTATTTCAGTTAAAAAAATATATAATTTAAAGTCTAGCATCTCTTAACTATACTACAATGACTATAAATCAGTCACATTTCTTATCAATTAAAGTAACAAGTAACTTTGGGCAAATGAACTTCAAATGTTTATAGGTACGCTGGATCCCGCATAGGTTTTCTAATTTTATAAAATTTGATAAATTAACGTTTATTTAATTAATTATGCTATTAATTACGTTATTAATTATGCTATTAAACTTTAATTTTTTATTGTAAAAATCAAAAATTAACAGTATGTCAGTCAAAAAAATTATGTAATTTAAAGTCTAGCATCTTTTAACTATACTACTATGACTATAAATCAGTCAAATTTCTTACCAATAATTAAAGTAACAAGTAACTTTGGGCAAATAAACTTCAAAAATGAACTTCAAATGTTAATACGCGGGATCGCGCATAGGTTTTTTAATTTTATAAAATTCGATAAATTTACGTTTATTTAATTAATTATTAAACCAACTTTAATTTTTAATTGTAAATACCATCAAATAACCGTATTTCAGTTTAAAAAATGATCTAATTTAAAGTCTAGCCTCTCTTAACGATACTGCCATGACTATAAATCAGTAAAATTTCTTATCAATTAAAGTAACAAGTAACTTTGGGCAAATGAACTTAAAATGTTTATACGCGGGATCCCGCATAGGTTTTTTAATTTTATAAAATTCGATAAATTAACAGTATTTCAGTCAACAAAATTATGTAATTTAAAGTCTAGCCTCTCTTAACTATACTACTATGACTATAAATCAATCAAATTTCTTATCAATTAAATTAACAAGTAACTTTAAATGTTTATTATTTTTCTACCTGAGATACTTAATAAGTCTTACCAGTTTTATAGTAAATCACATTAGTTTGATTGTAAGGTAAGTAAGATACTTATAATACCTAAGCAATCTCATTAATTTTCATATTATAATACTCACCACGGATATTTGGCAGATACACTTTCGCGTTATTTTTTAAGAGTTTACGGCTTTTTCACGGCTATGCGGATCCGCATAGCTGGTGCGGGATCCCCCAGGCTGTCAAATGATGCGGGATCCCGCGGGATTGCGGGATCCCACTTTGCGGGATTGCAATCCCTAGTTGTGGCCCAATAATAGGCGTGAAGTATAAAAAGTTGAATTTTTATTCTGGAGGTTAATTTCAGGGGGTAAATTGTGAAAGGGAAAAAAAATTAAGGGCATCATGTAGGGAGTCAAATGAAAGCTTATTGAAGCATGAATTCAACAATATATATGACGTATTTTTTATGCACTTTTTTAAATATTTTTCGGGAAAAACGCTTAAAAATTGCTGTCTCCCACCCTTATCACCAAAGGGATCACTCAGAAAAATCTGAAAAAACCATCAAACGTTGAGAATTAGCAGTAGCTTGAACCAAAATTATCAGGATTGAAAAATGTGAAAAATCAATTGTTATAAACAATGTAATTGTTTATTTCCTTATAACTGCTCAACCAACTCAAGCAAACCCAACCATTGGTTTTAGAGAAAAAGTTTTTCGACAAAAAATGTTTCTCACGATGCTAAGGAACAACTTTTGTTCTTACAAGTTTTTCAGTCGAAACGCTCCCCACTCAGCTCCGCCCATACGCGATGCGATGCGGCGTTGATGCCGTCGGTGGCGGATAGCACGGCACATGGGCGGAGATCGGGCGGCCGAGTTTGCTCAGGTTAAGTGGGCAGCTAATGGCACGGAACACTAATTGTGCAAGTATAGCTTGCACTTGACCGAACTTTTTATATAAATTTGCTTAAATATGTTTCAGAAACATAATGTGCTATGACTTATATAGATAGATGTTTTTAGTTTAAGTGTCAAAATTTAAATAAATCCATAAAAACTAACCTAAAAGCAAAAAAATATGTTTGGAAAAAGTAAAAAATAATAATCGATCAACACCGAAAATTATTAACTCTCCTTCTGCTGAGGGATGAACTTATGTCTAATGGTGACAGTAATATATCAATAACAACCACTAGATTCTGGTTGAATGTGTCCTACAAAATTATTTAAAGACACTTAATTTTGATATTTGTAGTTTTCAATTTTTACCATCAAATTCTAGAAAAAACATTTCGTATTTCTTTCAAATAATTTACAAATGATTGAATCTTGCTTTTTAGTAGTCCTCCGAGTTTTACCCCTATCCTGAAAGCCATCAGCGTTTTTCATTTGTTTATAACGCATGACCCACTTCCGTACGAACTCATATGATTTTTTCATATAACGAGCCACTGCACTACTGCAAAACTTAATTTTGGTCAATTGGGGTAGGTACACAAAGAAAGACTGCTTCGAAACGTTTACAGTACGCACTACTCATATCACAAAACTAATGATTACCACCTCGACTTTAACTGGACTGGCTCTTTACCGTTACTGCGTATTAGCTTTTTCCACCCTCTATTAATTTGTGAAGGGATTAATTAATTAATCCCTTTCGAACTTTCCAATATCTCGAGCCAAGACTGTTTATCTTGGATGACAATTATAACACAGTCGGATTCCAGTGGTAAATACCCTTTTGGATCAGTAAATACCCCTTGGGGGTTGCCAGGTGTACCGATACTCAATACATCGGTAGATCCATCGATTTTTTTCTATAATCTATCACTGCCGATTTAATCACAGAATCTAGCAGAATCTGTGAATACAAAAGTCTAAATAGTTCTTAAATGAAACACGAAATATAATAATTAAGCTATCAAGTGGCGCCCCAAAAAATAGCACAGAATAAAAACCAAAAAATTTACCACCCAGTATCTTGGAAATGAAGCATTTTTGGACCTGTGTTAATAGGAACATTTTTTTCTGGCTGTTAGCCACAGAATTGCCTGTAAAAATTTGCCAGTCGAATATTGCATCACTCTGTATAATTAATGTATAGGTTACTGCAACTAGTCAACGCAGAAGAAGGTGATGTGATAGAATCCAAAGTACCCATGATTGCGAATACCCTCTATTACGTGGAAAACGTGTTAGTTGACTGGGGTGCTATGTTAGTAAGTATACAATGTTGCACCAAAAAATTTACGTTAAATTTGAACTAGTTATTTTAATCAACATATAGGGTGTTTTAAGAAACATGTGCCATCCCTTAAAGGGAGAAAGTTAAGGCAAAAAACATATGAACATAAGTCCGCCGATGCTTTGTTTGAAAGAAATGTTATATTTTTTTCAGATTTTTCAAAATGGCTTCAGCAATTTTCATAAAATTTATGTTGTGTAAAGTACTTGAATTAAGCATAATAAAATTCTGCCTATGAAAAGACTTTAATAGGTCCACCAGGGGCGTGTATATGAGAAGACTGTAAAATATTTTTTTATGAAAACATGTACGCCACTGAGCAGACCTGAACAAAATTTACCTCTTCATATTTTTTCAATTCTTACTTCGTTTAGGAGTAAATGCAATTTTATTAAGCGCCTTACTGGTTTAATTTTCCCAAACAGATAATTGCACATCGGTTTTAAGAAGTAAAGAGCATTTAAAAAATTTCACACCCTGTATCTTTGAAACAAAGCATCTGCGGATCCATGTTCATATATGAACTTTTTGCCTTAGTTTCTTTCAAAGAATCTCCTTTTAAGCGATGGCACATGTTTTTTGAAACACCCTGTATATCTATGAGAACGCTTAAAAAATATGGAATCTACCGACCTATTACACAATAAAATAGAAAGACATAATTACGTCTACCTAACCGTAGCATTTCTGTAAACTTTTTGGTTTCTACTTACTACATGAGTGAAAAACAACCAGCACACTTTTAATAAAACTTTTATGGAATTTTTATTACCACTTTTTTCTGCCTATGTAAATGAAATGTCCAACACAAATTTTCTCGTCCTTGATTATTACATTCTCTGAGGCAGAGGTTAACTTTGTAAACATCATTAGCAATGAGAGCATTGTGAACACTGAACCTAACGAAATACTGAACACTATCCAACAATAAAAAAACAAATAGTAAAACTGAAAAATAATAAAATTTAACAAGTTTTCACACACAGACACAGAAAAATAAAGGGATTTTATTCACACAGAAAGTACAAAGTAAGGTTAAAGTTTTTGACACATGCACCACATCCTAAAGTTTGTCAAATTATTTTTGAATCACCGTGCATAATTATGTAAACATTTTTATGCAGGGTGTTATGCAATTCACTGCATATATTTGAATGGGTGACTCCTGGGGTAGTCTACAGACATATCCAATACTTTTTTCTCTCAAATCGCACTTTTTTTATTTTAAAAAATACTCTAAACCACCCCCGTATCCGACGCTTCTAAAGAGCCTGACGTCATAAGCTCTAATATTATAAAGAATGATCCAGCCAGGACATTGCCAAACTTAAATATAATCTTGACATCTCATTTTTTTATAGCCTTAAATAATCCAAAGTATTTTTAATTCCACAAACGCATTTTGCCAAAAATATGTAGCGGTACCTATTTTAATTTAATAGCAATTTTTTTATTTAATATGGGAAAATATGGACCACTCGTAAAATAGGTTGAAATTGTACCTAACCAGAACGAGCAACACAACGAATTATGACAACCTATATTACGTTATGGTGCATTTACACATGCATGGATTTAGTGGCGCCAATAAAATCTGGCGCGCCAGTAAATAAAATTAACAAGTGTAAACATCGACTTGCATAAAAATTTATTTTTGCATGCATAGAACAAAAAAGTCTGCATCCTTCTGAAATCACTGGCGCCAGTGGTGACAAAGTCGTACAGAAAATCAAAACTTGCAAGTGTAAACAAGTGCTTGCACGTCGGCGTCCGCTCGCCAGTTGTTGATTGTAGTTTATATAGTTTATTATGGCTAAAAAAAAAGTGGTCAGCAGAACTGACAATCAAATTTAAAATGAAACTGGCGTGCCACTTATTTTTGTTTTCTCAACGAAGTGTAAACCTTTACTGGCGTGCAAATAGAACTGGCGCGACCACTGGCGCCACTAAATTCATGCATGTGTAAATGCACCTTTATTAATCAGATGAAAACTATTCCTACTAGCCTAAACTGTCTGCTAAAAAAGGTTACAAATCAAAAGGAAAAATACTAACTGAGCACAACTACACCGTATTTTAAAATAATAACCAAGATTATTTCATTACAGCATTTGGCAAAAAAAACATTCTGTTTTACACAGCACGTTCAGAAAGTTGTTATTCGCTCTTTTGCCAATACAATTATCCAATTCAATTATCGTAACTTACCGATTTTTTTGAAGAGATCCTCTAAATGACTTTTTCTAGTCGAGATGTAGGTATCTACATAAATCGCTTTCTTGCACGACCAAACGTTACATAATACGTAAATATTATTATTGGTAAATTTAATTCAGTTTTCAACCCTCAGACTAATTTAAGAAGTTGGGCAGCAAAACAAGAAGAAACTAGTTTAGTACCCTTGGAAACTACATTACTATTTAACATTATTATTTAAAACTACCTTCTAGTCCTAAAGCAGCCCCTACGCGATCATTTTTACTGTCAGTATTAAAAATATTTGCAGTAATATTGATCGTGTACCGGGTATAGAATGATCGAATGAAGTAAATTCAAGCAAATTATTGCAGATTATTCGAATATTTTTATAATACTGACAGTATTACTGTTGTGTGAAATACTGACAGTAATAATGATCGTGTAGGGACTGCTTTAGGAAAATATATTAATAATATGCATTCGTGTTTGTATAGTTGCCTAAGCAGTAAAGTAGGTGGTAGATCTTGATGTACCCAAAGCTAAGCTAAAGGGTTGTTGACCCCATTCAGTCCGCTAGAGTGATTCCGATTGGCCAAACTCATGCGTCAGCGTCAGCTGTGTACGGATCCATATTAACGAATTTAATAATACCGTTTACATTATTTTTGCTATTTATTTCTTAATTAGTGAAAGAAAAATTCAAAGCCGTTAAATATTAACAAAAGTTAAACCCGTTTAATATCAACAAAATATCGTATCGTCGCTTAGTGAGGTGCATTTTAAATTAGTTCTGGGTGTTTAGTTGAAGTTGAGGTATTTATTTTGGTTTAAACAGCTTTTCTCTAGAGAGTTTTATTAAATTTGTGTTATAGGCAGTATTTTAACATTTTGAAATTGAGAATTTTGGAAGAGCTGGTAGGATTTCTTTCGTTAAAGATAATAATAATAATAATAATAAAGATGTTTATTTATGCCAATAAAAACAATTTAAAATATAAATATAAAATTAATAAAAGTAAAAAAGAAAACCAAAAAATGACAGTAGTATACTAGTTGGCATAAATAGGTAGGATTTTGATTTATAAAAAATCATTCTTCCAATCCGACCCCTACTAAATAATTTTTTATATTATTCTTAAAGGTTATATAGCTTAAGCCCCTTAGACTAGAAGGAATATTATTAAAAATTACAGAAGATGTATATTTAAACGAAGACTTATATTTTTCAGTATGATGTTTAGGTATTTCTATTGCGTTCTGATTTCTAATGCATTAAAAATATTATTTCTTCAAACTTGATACATATAAATATTGTTAAAAGACCTGGCAACACAACAACCTAGCTCACTGTTTTTTTGTTCTTTATATGCACATGTGTTTTATTTCCAGTGGTGTGCAGTGTTAAAAAAAACTTTTTGAGGGCGATACCAAGCTTATTGCGAAGCGCCGTTTATGACTATTTTTCCCCAATCTGAATTCAAATGAGAATTTACCAGTTTCAATATATGCAGTGAATTTCATAACACCCTGTATATTAGATTACTTAGCAACACTCTTTAAGTGGTTGCTTATTGCGAAAATTCTACTTTTATCTGATTTTTAGCACTACCTCACCCTGTACTACTACAAAAATCAAAGTGAAGAAGCCAAACCGCAGCCTTCGTCTCCCAATTTAAACGACTTCGATGATTCGGCGTATTTTGACGTGGAATCGGACTCTCTCTTTGCCGATACGTTGTCGCTGTATCGGCATTTCCGGCGAGATTTGTTGTGCGTATTGGCGGAAACTGTAATCGTTGAAATCAAAAAGAGAAGTTGGGATTATAGGAGAGAAAGGTAAGTGCTGGCAAGCCCTAGAGATCAGATCTGATAAAATTGTCTACAAATTTTAAGAGCGATTGTCACAAAAGCAAATCATTTTTACAGTAGTTTTTCCTTCATTAACAATGTGACAACAGTAAAAAATATTTTTAAGGAATACGGAAAATCTACATATTATACTCTCTTTTGTTGTATTCTAACCATTTAAATATAGAATCTATACAAACCCGAGTAAACCCGAACAAAATAATTTCATAATTCTTACAACTAATAAGATATACATACTCAGCAAACCCGAGTAAACCCGAACAAAATAATTTCGTAATTTCCCTTTCAACTATACATACTCATTTTTATTACAGATGGTCGTCAATCAAGATAGAGAAGGAATTTAGAAGTTTATCGCTTACGCCTTCCGCATGTCCAATATTTGAAGTTTTGGCCAAGAGGCTCCATCAGTTACAGAAGAAATTACAGAACAGATTGTTTACAATAGGTATTTATCTCTTCGTATTATTTTTAATGTATGTACAGGGTGTCGGGATTTCGTAATTGCAGGGTATCTCGGTTGTTATTAGAAATAGAGGGTTGCGGTTTTCGCGAAGTATTGCTACTTTTTGATGAAACGAAAGAGGGCATAAAAATATTTTTCATGGCCTCCTTCGTTTTTGACATACAGGACGAAATTGTTTTTTTGTTCATCTTATGACTTATAAAAAAAGTAAAAAATGGATCCTATTAGAATTTTCTACGTAGAATCGAGTGGCGTAGTTAGATTTTTATCAGATGTGATCTGTTTCGAGATATTAACATATATTTTTTTTAAATGGAACACCCTGTATGTTTCTTAATCATTATATTTCCCCTTTCGAGAGCTTTTCAAAAATATATAACACTATATAGTTATTTTTTATTTTTAGCGCTTAAATCGAACTATTTAAACTTTAATTTTGCGTAGTTGGCCATGTTTGATATGTGGTTTAACGTCAATTCAAGTATTTAGATTAAAAAAACTGTTATCTAGATATATAGAAAAGCCTAACCAGAACTAAAACTGCTTAGTTTTTAATCACTTGAAAATTTAATTGGTTGTCTTGAATTATTACTAGCAAATAAAAGTCAAATATAAAAACAAAACATACAAAACTTTAGGCAACGAAAAGAGTTAGTCCATTTAATCCCTTCTTTTGAAAGTAACAAATTACATATTAAAACCTCATAACTCATTTAATTGGGATAAAGGCACGTCGTCATGTAGTTCAGCTAAAGTATTTTCCAGTATATTTAGGTACATATGTGTTGTTCAACTTCCTTTATATATGAGGAATTTCAATCTAGATCATAGAATGAAATACGCTTCGCTTAAGCCAAATCTACCTTGTTGCTCTCTAGAATAAATCCTATGTTGATTTTCTCTAGACCAATATCTGCCATTTTGTCTGTTTATTCCCTCTTTCTGCAGGAAGTTGCAGGGGTGTTTTCTACACTTGCCAAACATTAATTTCTTCGACTTCCTGTTGAAGTTTGTTATAATTTTTGAGCGTAGTTTTGCAAAGGATCCAAAAGTTATAAGCTTTGTTCTAATTCTACAGAATATGGCTTTATTCGGTTGCCTCTTCCAGGGTACCTATACTTATATGATAATGGAATAATATAGCATATATAAATTACCAGACATAATAAGAAAATAAATACCTTTCTAAATACATATCAGTCGCCTGATCAGTGATGATCACTATTTTCGTCGCATCGTATAAAGCATTCCAACGTATACGTTTCGTTATTGGTAAAATTGTCATTTACTGCCATATTGTCATTTAAAATTGATAAATAACGGACTAAAGATAAGTAATATAAAACTAGTAACTTAATGACAACAACTGACTCTTCCCGTCTCGGCCAACTACGCACAATTAAATAGTTCGATTTAAGGGCTAAAAATAAAAAATAACTATAAAGTGTTACATAATTTCTCGATAGGGGAAATTTAATGATTAACAAACAAACAGGGTGTTCCATTAAAAAACACATATGTTTGGGTAATATCTCGAAAAATATCATATCTGATGAAAATCAGAGTTTAGAGTTTTCTACGTAGAATCGAGTGGGTGGTTACCCACTCGATTCTACGTAGAAAACTCTAATAGGATCCATTTTTACTTTTTTAGTTACAAGATAACTGAAACGCGAGGGGGTCCGAAAATGGAAAAAATCAATTTCGTCCTGTATGTCAACAACGAAGGGGGCCATGCAAAATATTTGTATGTCATCTTTCATTTCATCAAAAAGTAGCAACACTTCGCGAAAACCGCAACTCTCTATCTCTAATAACAACCGAGATACCCTGCAATTACAACGAAATCCGGATACCTTGTACATATCATATGACGTAAGTTAACCGGAAAGGGCATAATTTTGCGAAATCGCGGCCATCTCTGGCTAGGCAACCTAAGGGTGCTGTATTCTTCTACAATTATTCTTTTTTGAATAAACAGTGCAGCTCTTTAATGTCTGCCCCCCTCTTAATTTTTGAACCGTTACATTTAGAAAATATAAAGTTGGCATACGGTAATTTGTACAAGAATACTATGTTTTGGTGCAGAAATGGCTCTCGGAAGAATCAAGACGGCTGCTGGACGCCATCGTGGAAAAAAATTAAAGGGAAAGAGGGGTCTTGCGATACATCATTTTAAAGGTCTCATTGAATACTTTATGATCCTAGAATATTACATCATTATTCGCCCTGAGAACAAAATGGCGGCTTGTTGAAACAAATATTTTAAAAATAAAAATATGTAATGAATTTTGCTGAAGTTTTTTAACTGGCGGCCTAAAAATACATTTCTAATAATAGCAAGAGGTTAAAAAAATATTTTTAGCCCGCTTCTATTTTCTCAATGTCATTTCAATAATTTCAGATCTAATTTTTAACACAATTTAAATTTTATTTCAACTAGTGGGGTGGGGCAGATCTTTTTTAACCTCTTGCTATCATCAGAAGCATATTTTCAAACCGCCAATAGAAAAACTTCAGCAATATTTATTACATTTTATTTTTAAGATATTTGTTTCAACAAGCCACCATTTTGTTCCCAGGACGAATAATGACGTAATATTCCAGTATCATAAAGTACTCAATGAGATCTTTAAAACGATGTATCGCAAGACCCCTCTTTCCATTTAAATTTTTTTTCTAAGATGGCCTCCAGCAGCCACCTTGATTTTTCCGAGAGACATTTGTGCACCAAAACATAGTATTTTTGTAGTAATTGCCGTGTGCTAACTTTCAATTTTCTAAAAGTAACGGTTCAAAAATTGAGAGGGGGAGGACATTAAAGAACCGCAATGTATATTGTTACGGACTTCGCCAGAAGTTTATAGACTTTTTAGCTTTAGTTTATGTTCGTGTGATTTGAGATTTTAGTTTTTTTCACATGTTATGCCTATGAAAGAAGGTCTGGATCTTTGCAGAATATTCGATTCAGTTACTTTCTACGCAGAACGCCTATGACAGAACGCCTAGAATTTATCACAGTCTCCTGTTTTCTTCTTTTAAAATGTTTCACAATTCTCCAGAACCAGCAAAAGGGTATATAAAAGGCCCAGACTGGCTTTCGTTGTTGATTTTATGTTCAGTCTTAGCAACGCGCTAGTTTGTCATCAGAGTGTGATCGATTCTTGGTAGTGGAAAATTGTCCTTCTTCGTGACGTCATTAAGTCTTCTGAAATCAACACAAAAATCTAGTGCAACCATCTTTCTTTTTAACTAGGACCACCGGAGATGACCATGGACTTTGAGAGGGTTCTATAGTGCCTTGCTTTTGCATGTTTTCAATCATCTTATCAACCTCTTCGCGTTTGGCCAAAGGAATTCTTCTTGGAGGCTGTTTAATTGGAACTGCTTCGCCGGTATTTATTCTGTGCTGCACAACATTTGTTCTTTCCAGGTCACTGTCGGATAGAGAGAAAACATCTTGGTTCTTTTTTAAAAGATCTTCCACCTGAACTTGATTTAGTAAAGGTAATTAACCATGTCTTGTAGTACTTTTGGTAAAGTAGCAGGTTGCTTTATAGAAGGCAGGGTGGTATAGGTAACTATCGCGCTAACAGGTTGACAAGTTAGCAATTTTGTCACCGTTCAGGACCTGCTGGGGGTAATCTTTCAAATTCATCATTTTGACAAATATAGTGTCTCGTTTATTCTGGGTCAAAATTCTTGCAGGAAGAATTCCTTTTGCGTACAATGGACAATCTTGGATAGGTTCAACCAGAATTACTTCGTCTTCTTCAGGATTTTCGAATTTAGCTTTAACAACACATTCTGAACTTGGTAACAAGGTAAAGAAAAAAAAACGTTTTGTAATTTGCGAAAAATAAGTTGGATTTTTGCGCAACCTCCCTGGGAAAAAGATGACCACGTTAAGGTATTTTGATTGATTGAGTTGGCCGATACTTGGTGGAAGTCCATAACTAATATTATGGGTTAACCAGAAAAACTACTAGTTTGACTTAGTAAACTTCCACTATATTGACAAAATTATTGACATGTTTCGCTACACTGTAGCTTCTTCGGAATGAGTTTTACGAATGAGTGGTGACTAACAATTGCAATAATGTAAACCTCTAGGGTAATTAAATAATATAATAAAATAGGGGTAGGTAGATGATTTAATCTGGTACATTTGGGTTTTCCTAAAGCTTAAGATAAATATATTTTATTTTTACAGAGAGGTGTTAAACAAATTTAATAAGGTAGAATTACTAAGCTCTATTTGGTCATTAAGAAGTACGTTGGAGTTTTTAAGTTTATTTATTTCCATGGACTCTAGCAAATTCAATTTGACACCTTTATTTTCAATATGTAAAATTTTATAATTCGGATCAAAATTATGTTGATTTTCTACTAAATGGCAGGCATAATTAGAGTCTTGTTTATGTTTAATAAAGCTATTGTGATGTTCTTGTATCCTTTTACCAAAATTCCTACCAGTTTGGCCTATGTACGTCTTCGGACAGTCTTTACATGTTAATTTGTAAACACCGGATTTTTTATTTTTGTTTGTTTTTGTTTTACTATTTCTAATGAATCTACCTAATGAATTATTGGTTTTGTAAGCAACGTTGATATCATGTTTATTTAAAAAATTGCCAATCTTTTTAGTAGGCTCTCCAACAAAAGTAATAGGTTAAATTTTTTATTAGGGTCCCTGATGTGTGGATAAACTAAATCAATGGCTTTTTTGTATGTTTTTTTCCTTAAAATTTGATCAATTAGATTAGAGGCATATCCATTATTAATAGCAATTTGTTTTATTATGTTCAACTCTTTCAAAAAATCTTCTTCATTTAAGGGGAAAGTTACAAGTCTATGAATCATGCTATGGAATGCTGCTAATTTATGTTGTATGGGGTGGCAAGAATTATTAGGTATTGTAGTATCTGTATGAGAAGGTTTGTGGTAGACAGAGAAGACATGTTTATTATTTTCTGTTTTTATAGTTAAGTCGAGAAAATTAATGGAGCCATTTAATTCTTTTTCTATAGTAAATTTGATATTATTATGTAAGCTATTGATAAATTCTAGAAAAACTTTTAATTGCCTATCAGTACCTAGAAAACATGTAATGACATCGTCGACGTACCTAAACCAATAAAGAAATTGTTTAAAAAGAGGGTGATTACTGACTTTATTTTCCAAAAAATCCATAAATATTTCTGCTAATAAGGGGCTGAGGGGGTTGCCCATAATTAGTCCATTTTTGCTCGTATAAAAATTATTATTGAATTCGAAATAATTTTGTTCAAGGCAGACAGAGATAGACTCTATTATTTCTTGCTTTTTAATGATATTGATATTTTGTTTACAGAGAAGTTGTTCGATCAAGTTAATAGTTTCTTTAGGTGGTATGCTAGGGAATAGATTGGTAACGTCAAAGGATATTAACTTTGCATTATTAGGTATTTTAATATTTTTTATCTTTTTAATGAGGTCTATTGAATTTTTTATTCCGAATTTAGGTGAAAATTGTGTGTTTAATTTGATTATATCTATAAGTCTTTTGGAAAGTGTATACGATGGAGCTGAAAAGAAGGATACTACAGGTCTGATAGGGTAACCATCTTTATGTAATTTTATTAATGAATATAATCTTGGTGGCTGAGGGTTCATAAGGGTAAGTTTGATAGAATCCATGTCTGTAAATAGACTTTTACAATTTTGAATAATGTGTTTAATAGCTTTTCGAAACTTATCTGTTGGATCACGTTTTACAATTTCAAAATTACTAGGGTTAAGAAAATCAATCGTTTTTTTAATATAGTCTGTTTTATCTATTGCTACAATAGTATTGCAGCAATAGATACTATTGTAGCAATAGATAAAACAGACTATATTAAAAAAACGATTGATTTTCTTAACCCTAGTAATTTTGAAATTGTAAAACGTGATCCAACAGATAAGTTTCAAAAAGCTTTTAAACACATTATTCAAAATTGTAAAAGTCTATTTACAGACATGGATTCTATCAAACTTACCCTTATGAACCCTCAGCCACCAAGATTATATTCATTAATAAAATTACACAAAGATGGTTACCCTATCAGACCTGTAGTATCCTTCTTTTCAGCTCCATCGTATAAACTTCCCAAAAGACATAGATATAATCAAATTAAACACACAATTTTCACCTAAATTCGGAATAAAAAATTCAATAGACCTCATTAAAAAGATAAAAAATATTAAAATACCTAATAATGCAAAGTTAATATCCTTTGACGTTACCAATCTATTCCCTAGCATACCACCTAAAGAAACTATTAACTTGATCGAGCAACTTCTCTGTAAACAAAATATCAATATCATTAAAAAGCAAGAAATAATAGAGTCTATCTCTGTCTGCCTTGAACAAAATTATTTCGAATTCAATAATAATTTTTATACGAGCAAAAATGGACTAATTATGGGCAACCCCCTCAGCCCCTTATTAGCAGAAATATTTATGGATTTTTTGGAAAATAAAGTCAGTAATCACCCTCTTTTTAAACAATTTCTTTATTGGTTTAGGTACGTCGACGATGTCATTACATGTTTTCTAGGTACTGATAGGCAATTAAAAGTTTTTCTAGAATTTATCAATAGCTTACATAATAATATCAAATTTACTATAGAAAAAGAATTAAATGGCTCCATTAATTTTCTCGACTTAACTATAAAAACAGAAAATAATAAACATGTCTTCTCTGTCTACCACAAACCTTCTCATACAGATACTACAATACCTAATAATTCTTGCCACCCCATACAACATAAATTAGCAGCATTCCATAGCATGATTCATAGACTTGTAACTTTCCCCTTAAATGAAGAAGATTTTTTGAAAGAGTTGAACATAATAAAACAAATTGCTATTAATAATGGATATGCCTCTAATCTAATTGATCAAATTTTAAGGAAAAAAACATACAAAAAAGCCATTGATTTAGTTTATCCACACATCAGGGACCCTAATAAAAAATTTAACCTATTACTTTTGTTGGAGAGCCTACTAAAAAGATTGGCAATTTTTTAAATAAACATGATATCAACGTTGCTTACAAAACCAATAATTCATTAGGTAGATTCATTAGAAATAGTAAAACAAAAACAAACAAAAATAAAAAATCCGGTGTTTACAAATTAACATGTAAAGACTGTCCGAAGACGTACATAGGCCAAACTGGTAGGAATTTTGGTAAAAGGATACAAGAACATCACAATAGCTTTATTAAACATAAACAAGACTCTAATTATGCCTGCCATTTAGTAGAAAATCAACATAATTTTGATCCGAATTATAAAATTTTACATATTGAAAATAAAGGTGTCAAATTGAATTTGCTAGAGTCCATGGAAATAAATCAACTTAAAAACTCCAACGTACTTCTTAATGACCAAATAGAGCTTAGTAATTCTACCTTATTAAATTTGTTTAACACCTCTCTGTAAAAATAAAATAGTTTAGGCATCTTAAGCTTTACTATTAATTCTACTTCATTAAATTTTGTTTGATAACAACCCTTTGCAAAAATAAAATATTATATTTATCTTAAGCTTTAGCAAAACCCAAATGTACCAGATTAAATCATCTACCTACCCCTATTTTATTATATTATTTAATTACCCTAGAGGTTTACATTATTGCAATTGTTAGTCACCACTCATTCGTAAAACTCATTCCGAAGAAGCTACAGTGTAGCGAAACATGTCAATAATTTTGTCAATATAGTGGAAGTTTACTAAGTCAAACTAGTAGTTTTTCTGGTTAACCCATAATATTAAGGTATTTTATTTATTAGTTTTTCTATACAAATTTTACATCATTTTGTCGAGAAATTTTAAATTTTAAGAGAAAAAAATGTGCTAGTAGAAAGTTATAGTCATTTGAATTTTTATAAACCTAAAATATAATTAAAAAAAAATTCAAATGACTATACCTTTTTACTAATACATTTTTTTCCCTTAAAATTTTCCTTTAAAATTTCTCGACAAAATGATGTAAAATTTGTTTAGAAAAACTAATAAATAAAATACCTAAACGTTTTCATTTTTTCCCCGGGGAGGTTGCGCAAAAATCCAACTTTTTTTCACAAATTACAAATTGTTGTCTTTACCAAAACATTCCCAGTGGGCTCACTATTAAAATCCCTAAATTTGGTTCGGGTCCTGTAATTAGGAACAGAGATATACAACTTTGAAATTTCACCAACCGCCACTGGCTGAAGCCATTGTTTTGCAGCAGGGATATCTTAATTATTGTTTTTGCTGGTGGTGCTTGGTAGCACCTAGCCAGCTTTCGCCCCTTAAAGCTGGCTACTGGGAGTTTTCTTGGTTCTGATCATTTTCAGGGGCAGTACTACGGGTACCTGTACATGCCCCTCTTGACCACATTTCCAACAGCAGACTGTATTTCTGCCATAAAAAGTCACATTTCTGTTTTCATTTCTTTTCTGACTGGCCAGAAACTCTTGTATCTGTTTCATCAAATTTGTCAAAACTTCCTCATTATTTGTTATGCGATCTCATCGAGGAAAATTTATTCTTCGTACTCGGCTCTGGCCCCTCGAAGTTTGCTTAGCAGTTTCAAATTGTAGAGCATAAGCAAGAGCTTCAGAGACTTTCTTTAATCTAGACATTCTTAAAGCTTGATTTGTCTCTGGATCGTGTAATCCTTCAATAAAACTACTTACTGCCAACTCTAGTTTAATCTCTTCAGGATACGCTGGATGTCAGGTTTATAAGCCGCACAATATCTGCTTCATAGTCTTGAAGGCTCTTATTGTATTTTTGTCTCTTAGAAAGGTAACAATAGACTGTCACTCTTTTTCTTCAGGAATATTTCGCAGAACTTCCGTAGCTTCTTCCCTCAGAGCCAGGACAAGAGCACGGGCTTTTTCTGAAGAACTCCAATTATTACCAGTCGCAGCAGTTTCAAATTGGCGGAAATAATTGATCCAGGGTACCTTGCCATTGAATATAGGTGGTTTCATTATACCTGTTGACAAGACACTTTCTAATTTCATTACACCTATGCTACCCATTCTTTCAACCTGACCTTGAACATTTTCTTGTACTCTCTGCATCTTCTGGTCTACTTCAGCCATTTCTTTGCCACTTCCTGCTGTATTTGCCATGATGGTTTTTTATTTGTTCTTGAACCCCCTGAATTTTCTGATCTACTCCAGCCATTTTCTCTTTGGTAAGTTTTAATTCAAATAATAATAATTGTGTTCTTATGTTTTCTTGGCTTTGTTCCATTTCTTCTTGGATTTTTCTTATTTCCTCTTTCATTTCTTTTTGGCTGTCCTTGAGTTCTTGTTTCATAATTTCTTGGATATTCTTAAATACTTCTTTCATGTTTTCTTGGTTATCTTTGAGTTCTTCTGGCTGGTTCATAATAGCTTTTAATTGTTCTTCCATGTTTATTTTAACTTATTGTTTCCACTGGCATGCAGTATTTAGTTCACTTCTGGGTTCTATTCAAATCCCACACTTCGGACACCAATTTGTACTGGACGAAATACCAAACGAACTTCCGGTTTTCCATACTTTATTCACTTACAGTAACCTTCTTTGTTACTGACACTGTCACAATTATCACTTTGACGAAAATATCAAAATCGAATACTCTGCAAAAATCCACACCCCAGGGTATTAAATTAGAAAATAATATAAAATAAATCTCAAAACACACGAACATAAACTAAAGCTAAAAAGTCTATAAACAGCCCAGGAATTGCACACTTAAATATTTGGTACGGGTTTAGAAACGCCCTGTATATTGTAACTACCACAGCGTTTCAGTAAATCGTTATGATTTAGTAAAAGCAGATTCTTTCTAAAAAATGAAAAGTTAATAAATTTAAGTTTATTTCTTGTAGTTTGGAGAAATATAGCGACCCAATTGGACACCTATCTGTTTGAAGACCTCGTGATGGACAACAGGTTCAACAGTGGAGGTGCTTTACAGCTGAAATTTGACGTAACCAGAAATCTACTGCCGCTTTTTTCCCAATATACTGATACTCCGGCCAACTATTTTACTCAGTAAGTTCACTACTTTTCATTAAAGTTGCAAACACCTGAGCACATCACAATTTTTTAAAACAGTGATTAAATTGTGAAAAAGACACAATTTCGAGGCAAAAGTTGAACGACAAAGAAATAAACAAGATTTTCTAAGTTCTGAAAACTTAGTATAACATAACAAAACGGTTTACTATTCAGTAAGTGCAGTCGGAGACCCATTAACTAACACAACACTGCGTTAATTATCCGTGCTATTGGGCCTACGATTGCACGCATTGTATTTAATGGGGTCATTCGGCTCTGGTAGCTCTGCATCACTTCGACCGAATTCGATCTTTTGTCAATACCCTACACATTATCTACCCATCAATTACCAAACTTTTTGTGAAATTTAGGATGATTCTGGGGACGCACTTTAATATATTATCATTGGGCGTCAGAAATAACGCTTCCTCAAGATATTGCAGCCTTTGGTGAGTTATTACTCTGCATTCACAGAGCAAGTGTTCGGCAATTTCATCCGCTTCAATACAGAATCTACAGTGTTCTTCATCAGTCTTTCGCATCTTTTTGAGGTGATACTTCCAAGGGCCGTGTCCAGTGAGAAGGCAGGTAGCCAGTCTGAGTTCGCTCTTTTGAAGCTCGAGGGACTTTTTTGTGTAGTCAGGCCGATAACTAATCATTCTTTTCGCCTGTCTGTCCTGGAGCGTTCCTCCAGTGGGCTATTTTATGTTCTTTCTTTCTGACCTCTAGTGATGTCGCAGAAGGGCTCAGGTCCATAGAAAGGAGCTTGTGCTCCTTCTTTAGCAAGTTGATCGGCAATTTTATTGCCTTCCACCCCTTTGTGCTCCTGCACCCACATTAGAGTTATACTATTGTTTTTGCCAGTTGATAGAGGGATTGTCGGCAATTCTAAGCCAGTTTAGAGTAGAAGGTACATGCAGCTAGTGCTTTTATAGCTGCCTGACTGTCCGATGGAATGTAAATTTTTGCTTCTCGACACATTCTGTGGCGTATAAATCTATCGCGTGTATTTCTGCTTAAAAGATGAAAGATGCTTTGCCCAGAGGCTTTGAAATTCGACATTTTGGCTTAAAGGCCCCCGCTCCCACCCCCTCTGCCATCTTTAATCCATCTCTGTACCACACTATTGAACCTTTTTCAAATTGCGGCACTTTTTCGCTCATACTTCGACAGTCCTTAATAACCACTTGAAAAGAGCATTGAAAGTCCCACACTTTTGGCATTGAATCAGTTGGTTTGGTCATGTCCTCTAACTGGATGTCTTAGTATTTTGAGGTGACCAGTCAGATCTCCTGACAAGTTTTATTGTTCGGGTAGCTCTTAAGGCACTTGTTAATGCTTCCCTCCTTATACATAAGTGTAGTGGAAGGAAATCTAGCATTGCCACCAGAGCTATGGATGGGCAGGTTTTTATTGCGCCCGTAATACCTAGACAGGCAAGCCTTTGTAATTTAGTCAGCTTTCTCTGCCTTGTAATTTCCTCTGTTTTTGTCCACCAGACCAGTGAGGCGTATATGATTATAGGCATTACAACAGTCAGGTATAACCAATAGATCATTTTAAGATTTACCAAAAAGCCTGCGGCAAGCCCAGATTTCCATTGAGGCTTTAGAGGTGGTCCTTTTTAGGTGTGAGTTCCAATTCAGTCTTTGGTCAAGGACTGTCCCCGAATACTTTATTTCTTTAGAGAATCCAATCACTGTCCCATTTAGGACGGGAGGTGTTAAATTTAACTTCCTCTTTCTCGTGAAGGGAACTATGACTGTCTTACTTGGATTGATATTTAGCCCCTCCTGTGAACACCATGTTTTACTAGGTTTAGGGCAGTTTGCATTCTGGCGGACAGCGTGCCGTCATGTTTGCCCCTGGTTGTTATTACTAGGTCGTCTGTATATCGTTGAGCTACTAAAGGTTACCAAAACACCTATATTTTAAACAGGTACCCCGCAGTCACTTACATTTAAACTATATATGTTGGCGTAGGGGCACCTTCCGACGCACAGTGTAACAGAATAGAAAATTCGTGGACATTAGTACTTTACTTCGCTGTTTTGCAAAAATTGTGGCATATAAAAACACATATTGGAGTACGTTATTACTGTACTAAATTTAGACCTACGCAGTACCTTACTAGGTATAATTCGCCCAAGATATCTGCAACCGGAAAAAGAATTCAAAGAATGCAATGGAAGGCTTAAACAACGTTACCAATTGCTTGTAAACCAGTTTTGACAAACAGTTTAATTTTCCGTTAATAGCATTTAAACTTTTCTTACCACATCGTTACCAACGTTATTTAAGCCGTCCCTTGCATTCTTTAAATTATTTTGCCGGTTGCAGATATCTTGGGCAGACAATACCGATCGCTCAAAAAATATAATTATTTTTTGACAAAATAAATAAAAAAATACTGTTTTCGTTTTACAGCAACTAAGTTTAATAGACTTAAATACTAATTATACTTTGATTAACCTAATTTACACAATCTGAGCTGGAGACTCATCTATCAGAATTGTCTTCCTCAACGTTAGTTTCTTTAAAAAGTGTTTCGGTTTCTGAGAACAGATAATTTTTTTTCGCAATATATTTCGGTCTAATAAAGAATATAAGGAAATTTAAAGAAATTAACGAGTTGTGCAGTATGTCCTCAATATTCTCGGTCCGTCCTCTCTTTCGCGCGTAATGTTCTCGGATTTTACGAAACTTTATTTCTAGCTTCTGATGCCTCTTCAGATAAATGTCCAATAGGAATATAAGAAATGTTTTCGCAAATTCCTGCCCCATGTATTAATAACATGTGAACATTTGATGACATAGAGTACCATAGGCGTTTCTAGGTGGGGGCTTGGGGGGGCTAAGCCCCCCCAAATCTCGAATTAGCCCCCCCAAATCCATCTGAGTGGCCTAGCCGCCTATATATAAATCAGGGACTTAAGCCCCCCCAAATATGTAAACCAGGGACTTAAGCCCCCCCAAAAATAGAGGTCTAGAAACGCCTATGTAGAGTACCAACTATATAATGACGCATACATCTTTGCAGTATCTGTCAAATATTCTCGAAAAGTATCAGCATTTAAGTTTTGACCCGAAGAAAGCGCTTAAAGAATTATTACAGCAGATATTTTAATTAAATTTTTGTTCATTCGTGATTGCTGCTGATTTTTCGTAATGTCAGAAAAGAGTTCCAGCAGTATTGCCGTCGTTTGTAGTTCCCTCACTCTGACAACGTCTATTAGTATCCCAAGTTAATTTCGAAAATCATTTTGTATTTTCTTTTTTCTTTGCTCTTTTATTACTTTGTTTTCAGCCTTAGTTGCATCAGTAATTAAATTACAAAGCGTACTCAATGAGTCAACTTATTAACTACTTAGAATAATGTGTTGAATAAAATAACAAATTAAAATTGGGTGTAATAACTTATTTTTAAAACTATGTAGGTAGGTACTTAAGTTCATGAAAATTTTATTTAATATTATTCTAGCCACTTTTCTTAGTTAAAGTTAAATTAGTTAAAATTTACTTGTAACATCTTAGAAAATTTAATATAATTAATAACATACCTAGAAAATCTTCAAAGCGGCATTAAAAAGAAACTGTGGATTCCTGCACGTGCGACATTACTAAAGAAAAATAATTTTTTTTTCAATAATCGGACAAAGTCGGATGAGATTTTTGGATATTCCTAATGTATAAGAGTTGTGTAATCCTCTATTGTATGTGACAACTTAGGCATATTTAGGCATTTTTTTAAAAGTCACACCAAACTTTGTTTTTTCTTCGACTAGGACCACTGTTCTTTAAAATTCCATATGTAAGTAAACTTTACATATATTTCCACTAAAATTTGGAAATATGAAGAGTAGTTAGCATACCATAGCTACAACAAAAACTGCTTTCAAATTTTTTATAGAACACATACATATTAGGAATTTTGCAAAGTTGGATGTATTTTCGCATTATTTTTTTGCCCTCAGAAAAGTCAAGTTTCTGCTTAAAAAGGAAATACTTTACGGTGACACATTTGAAAAAAACTGACAAAACGACTAAACTCCAGACATTTTACGAATAATCTAGAGACAAAACAAATTAAAATTCGATAATCGCTATTTTGTCCTATGTCCACGAAATATCAAATTCGTTATACTGTGCGACGGTGGTAACTTATTTAGCCTGAAGGGTTGGTGCTACCGGTACTGCTAACGCGACACAACAGTAACGTCTCCTTTTGCATTTCGCTGGTACGCTAATATATTAATATTTCAAGAACAGTTTATACAAACAGCATAAACGGGGCAAAGTTCATAAAATAATGGCGAGGCCAACGATATGAAATTGTAGCACCTTTTCGAAATATAAAATAAATAATATAATAAAATGTATGGAAATTTGAAAGAAATACGAAAATATGAGAATATGCCACATAACTGAAAGCCTGGCAACAGCCATTCTCAAGAACTAGGTGGGACCATAAAATTGGCTGGGTTATTAACATATAAGTAACTTGGGAATTGCTGATCGCTCTAAAATGTAAATAATGGTTTTTTAATCAATGATTTTTGATGATTAGTGGTTACTATTTTGACGATAGTAGTAGTAACTCATGAAAATCAAAATGGAAGTTTTTTCATATAAAAAATATACAAAAACTTGATTATTTTCTAGACTGATCGAGTCATGTAATCTCTTGAACCTCACCAAAGGATCAGCATTACTATTGCGTGAAACCCTGTTGGCTCTGGAAGGGACAACCGGAGTAGAAGACACAAGAGGAAAAACACTAAAAGAAATTGGTGTTACTAATTTCGGTCCCAAGATGGCAGTGAAAATATTAAACCAAAGGACTGATATTACAGTGAATAGATTAGATGTTGATTAATAATAAGGCACAAAAGCACCTAATAAAGTATACAAGGTATGGGAAACTTACTCATTATTTATTTTTCAGAAAATTTAATTAATTCTTGACCAGGGTTGGTGCAAGTAGTGTGATGGAAGTATACAGGGTGTTATGAAATTCACTACATATATTTGAATGAGGGACTCCTGGGGTAGTCTACAGACATACCCAATACTTTTTTTTCTTAAATCGAACATTTTAAAAATTTTCAAAAATACCCTAAAACCCGTCCATGTTCGACGCACCTGGCTGAGCGAACACATGGCCCGACATAGCGCTTGACAGAAAATTGCGCGCGAAAAACTTACAACAATTGAATTTGTTGTAACGTTGCCAGACATATAAATCTTTAAGGAAAATTTATTTTCTGGTTTTAAGCGTAATTTAAGACCAAGAAAAAAAAATTAAACCTTTTCCCAAGAAAAAACAAAAAAAAATAGTAAAAATCAATGCTTTTTGTCAGTAGCCTCAGTTTTAACTAATATTTATGACACCTTATATTAGGTTACAAATGAGATAAGCGTTATTCCTACTAGCTTAAACTTTCTGCTAAGAAAAAGTTAAAAATCAAAACGAAAAATACTAAGTGAGCACAACTATAGTATTTTAAAAGTATAACCAAAATTCTTTCATTACAGCATTTGTAAAAAAAACACAATTCTGTTTCACGCAGCACGTTCAGAAAGTTGTTATTCGTCCTTTTGTTAAGAAAATTATCGTAACTTACCGATTTTTTTGGAAAAGACCCCATAAATGAATTTTGCACCCGCAAACGTTACCATAATATGTAAATATTATTAGTGTTTTAAATAATTTATCAAAGCACGAACTAGATAAAACTGATCAAAATATTAGTTAACAACGGATCGACGAAGACCATTTTCTAGGTTGTGAAAAGAAATTACATTATTATTTAAAACTTCTAAAGACAAATATTGATAACATTCATTGTATGGTTTTTATGCTGTTTTATGCGCTTGATCACATTCAGGATGCTTCTTTTTCGATCTCTCTTTCGCATGGTACACGTATCATATCTCGTTGTCACTTCCTGTCTAAGTGTCTTGATGAAGTAGCTGGCGCTGATTTGGCGCGAAAATTTAAAATATGACGCGTTTTTGTATTGTTGCCTTTGAAATAAACCAAAACCAGACATTTTATAAACTGGCGGATGCGCCAGAAAACTATTATACAACCATTACTATTTGTAGTATTTTTTTGGCTTGCTTGTCTTTTGTTAAGGGTCAATGACATACCTATAATGCCAATGGCAAGAAGAGTTGTGTTGTTTAATAAATAAATATCTTTTTAGTTTTTCAGTGTTGATGGTAAAAAATACCTTGGCTTCTTTTAAGCATTGTGTTTTAATTAGTTACATAGTGGAATATTTTCGACATTAATGGTTATACTTACGTACTGTTTTGTTAGTGTTTGTTTAGATTTTACTCTAAAAGTAACAAAAACATTATAGTTTTCGTTTTTAATATTTCGGATAGTGATAAAAAAGCATGGAATATTTGTGTTTAACTTTTGTTAATTTTAATTATTAGTTGAGTGCTCTTTTTTTCTTTATTGACTGTACTGTGTTGTTACTGCTAAATGTGATCGTTTGAACACTGGAAGAGTTTATGAAGGTAAAGTTTATTATTAATTTAAGTTGTGAAGAATTTCGCTTAAAAATTAAGGACGATATAAATAATCCTGTTAATAGAAGCCAAATATTTTGTTAAATTTGATTAAAAATAGGCAAATAAAAAAAATACATGCTTCAGTGTTAGGATTTTCTTTGTTTAAAGCTAATTTTGGACTAAAATTTTTGTATAGGTACTCTTTTTCCTCCAAAAATTTCTTGTCTTACTATTTGAACAAAATTTTACTCTTGGTTTGAACAGCTGTTCTCGTTATTTTCTGTGTTCTAGTATGTTAACTTTTTGAAATTTATTTTTTTGAAATAGTTGGATTTTACTTTAAAGATAACAAAAACATTAATTTTTTAAACCTGTTACATAGGAATATTATAGAGACTTGGCAATGCCTCAGCGACTGACCGACTTGACTAACGTCAAAACAATTTTTTTTCTGTAACTGACTTTGCTCGCTGTTTTTATATGGCCATGTGTTTATTACCAGTGGTGCGCAATTACTCAAAAAAAAATTTGAGGGACGATATCTACTTTTATTTATCATGAAGCGCCATTTATGAATATTTTTCTTTAATCTTAATTTCTTAATTCATACGAGGATTTACCGGTTTCAATATATGCAGTGAATTTCATAACACCCTGTATTTATAAAAAAAATATATTTACTTTATTTAAAAGATCTTGTTCTGTACTACAACTAAAATTGTTAAATAAGGAAGTTCTTTTTGGATTGGGATTTGTTATTTTTTTAATTAAATTCCAATTGGCCTTTGCTTTATTATGAGAACATTCAATAAAATTTTTATTTGCCAACCAAGGTTTAGCTTTTCTTATTACAGATTTTAGGATATTGTAATATTTTTTATAAAAATATTCAGTTACATCTTCTGAACTCATTCTCAAGTAGAGTTTTCTTTAATTTTTACAAGTTACTTTTATGCCATTTGTTATCCATTTTTTTGATTTTCTATGCCTGAAACCAAACTGACTTTGATGGAAAATATTAAATTTCTCAAAATGTTTAACAATTTGATTTTTCAATGCTATTCCAAAAACTTTTGAAAGAGCGGGTAGTAATGATATAGGTATCAAATTATTAGGGTCACTTAAGTCGCCTTTTTTGGTAAAGGCACTACTTTAGCTATTTTTAGGCTTTCAAACACCGTTTGTTATACATTGATTTATCAAGTTAGTCAGAGGTACCAATATTTTTAATCGTCTTAACTAGTTTAACATTAATATCGTAACAGGTCATGCTGGCTTTATTTTTTAGATTAGTTAGCACATCCCTAACCTCAATAAATGTAGCTTCTCTAAATTTAAAACAGGGAAAATCGCCCTTTCCCGAGCTTCGGTTCAGTGTCACACTCGCCTCAATACATTTGTCAATCTGTGATGCCACTTTTACAAAAAAAAACTATTTATGTAATCTAGGTCTAAATTGAAAACTTTTGCGTGCTTTTTATTTGGTCCGCAATTGTTTATTAAATCCCAGCACGCTTTTTGTATATTTACACTATCCTGAAAAGAATTTTTATTTGAGTTCATTTTGGCCTGTCTCACCTGAGCCCTGTAATATTTTCTATAATTATTCCTAGCCCTTGTCATTTCCGTACCCTGAAAATTTTGACACATTTCAGAAAGAAGATGCAGGTGGTTTCTCATTGCCTTCAGATCGCTTGTGAACCAACCTTTAGTAACACGTTTGTTGTTTGTACCCAAGCATTTCGCCGAAAAACATTCCTTTCCTTCGTTACTTCGTATGCTGACAGAGTTTAAAAAATTTTCCTCTACACTTACCTGAGCTTTTTTATCTGCTTACACACATTTAATTTGAAAAGTTCAAAATAATACAAAGGCTCACCATATACTGTGCTGATCACTAATACATCTTTAAGGTCGCATACTCACTGTTTAACAGGGACCGAGCTGTCTTCTTTTCAGGCACTGTCTTTGTCTCTCTACGTCTCCGACTGAATAGTTCAGAAATGTCCACCAACATATAAACCTCAGGTCTTGAAACCTATTCTCTAGACTCTCCATTATGATAGCACTTTGTAACAGTAACGATTTTCTATAACTCCTAAAGTACATACAGTGTACTAGGACATACTACTGATATAAAATTATATTCTAAAATACGTATCACATACAAATTATAAAAACACTGTAATCTTATTGGTTACCTAGAACGCCTAAAGTACAGACACTGTACTAGGAAACTATATACTGGTGTAATAAATACCCTAAATAAATTAACCTGCCACCTAGCAGACTGGCTTGACTATCCTATTCATGTACCAGAAAACAATATTGTCATGCGGACACTCCAAAATAAACTGACTTGCAGTCACTAGAATCTTTCTAGACTCTCACTGTGCCTATACTACAAAACTGCCTCACAGATTATACTAACACACTTTGATACTAATTTGGAAATCTTCTTATGCAGTTCTTTAATTACCAGCTTTATAAATTTATCTAATATTCACTGGAATTTTCCATACTTCCAAGATGTTAGGGTGTGGCAATTACCCACCACCTACGATGACCCTTCTTACTCAAAGGCCCAGGCCCAAAAGAGCTCTCATGCCTTTTTTTCAGCCTGTATCTTTTTTTCTGCTTCGTTCCATTTCGGCAGCTTAGCCAACCAAACAAATCACTTTTTTTTATCTTCTGACAACCCACGAAGACCGAAATCTAAGTCCTATGTACCGTGGGTGTACTGGGGAATCGACTCACACATCCAGAGCTGGAAACATCCGTAGGGATTTCACCAGCCCTTTAAGAGGATGTGTGGGGTGGTACCACCTCGGTCGAGGAAGAATTCCTCTACCACCTTTCAACAACAATCACAAAATATCCATGGTCGAAGCGGGATTCGAACCCGCGCCTCTCGGTTGCAAAGCTGGCGCCGTACCAATTCGGCCACCGGAGACTTCCTGTCAATCATACCACTACATAAGACTTTACTAGTTTTCTTAAGGGGAACATCACTAACTCCAGAAACACTCCAGAAAGGACCTCGCACAAAACAAATGGAAAATGACTTTCTATCGAATTGGTTCAAAATTTGGGATTGGGTAGTTTGGGTGATGTAGATCAAGTAGATCAAAAGTCTCCGTGGGCACAAAGACCGGCTATGGATAGGTTTCGAGATATGTGGGCTCAAAGTGGGCAATATGTGATCCTATTGTAATGCTTGAGCGCAAGAATTTGTTGTTAGTTATATACATGCATAATTTTTTTAAAGAGGCGTACTTACGTATTTATAAACCATTTTTTTAACGTATATTCGAAAAAATATATATTTTTTACTTATATCTACTTTCGTACTATTTATATTTTTCAAAGCAATTTTTTTCTATTTTTGCTTATTAAAATGTATTAAGCCAACCATACTTTCAATCAACAACAACAAACGTTTCCCATAATTTGTAATTTTTATTGCATCAGCCTTGTTTAACATACATATAGAATTTTAATAACTTTTTTTATCATTATTGGTTCGCTAAAATTGTTATATTTTTAAGAAATTTTATATTAATAAATTGCTTTATTTGTTTACATATTGTGTTTTATATACCTTATTATCTTTGTGTTAGTTTCCAGTAATTTTAAAAAAAATCATTTACATACAGGGGCGCCATTTCAGATTTAGCTGGAGGGGGGGGGGGGGCAAACCCACTTTTACCCGACTGCGGAATGCCAATCTAATAAAAAATTTTGAAAATTTATTAAATGGAGTGTCACAAGATTGGTCTCAGCCCCGCGAGTGACACAAGCTATACTAAATTGGAAAATAATCAAAATGATGGACGCAGGAAGCCATATAATGCGGTATCAAGAGATTTGTCCGAGCCCCGCGAGTGACATAAGCTATACTAAATTGGAAAATAAACAAAATGGCTGTCGCAGGAAGCCATATTGTCCAATCCAAAAAATTAAAATTGTAGATCAATTAAATGGGGCGTCAAAAGGTTTGTCTGAGCCCCGCGAGTGACATAAACTATACTAAATTAGAAAATAAACAAAATGGTGGACACAGGAAGCCAATTAATTGTTCAATCCGAAAAATTAAAATTTTTGCAGCTCTATTAAATGGGCGTCAAAAGATTTGTCCGAGCCCCACGAGTGACATAGGCTATACTAAATTGGAAAATAAACAAAATGACGGACGTAAAAAGCCATATTGTCCAATCCGAAAAATTAAAATTTTTGAAATCTATTAATAAATGGGGCGTCAAAAGATTTGCCTCTTCCCGCGAGTGACAAGCTATACTGAATTGGAAAATAAATAAAATGGTGGACGTAGGAGGCCATTTTTTCCAATCCAAAAGATTAAAATTTTTGTAAATCTATTAATAAATGGGGCGTCAAAAGATTTGCCTCTTCCCGCGAGTGACATAAGCTATACTAAATTGGAAAATAAATAAAATGGCGGATGCAGGAAGCCATATAGCCCAATCTGAAAAATAAAAATTTTTTTAATCTATTAATAAATAGGGCGTCAAAAGATTTGTCTCCGCCCGCGAGTGACATAAGCTATACTAAATTGGAAAATAAATAAAATGGCGGACGTAGGAAGCTATATTGTCCAATCCAAAAGATTAAAATTTTTGTCGATCTATTAAATGGGGCGTCAAAAGATTTCTCAGCAATATAGGTTATACTAAATTCAGGTGCGGCCCGCGAGTTTTTTTACAGGTGACTCAAATTTTCTGGACAAGTGATATTAACGTAGCAAACTGCACTTTTTTAATAATGTGCCTAGTTCTGCCAAGAAATTATTTACCTACAAATGAACACCGCAAAAAATATAAAATATTAAAATTGCATTTTTGCTGCGACTTTTTTAAATTACATGCAAACAGTTTCTTGCACTGTCAAAGTCATTATTATTAACACAAGTTCTTGTGCAGAGCTGACCCTGCCTTTCCTATTTTATTTTTATAATTTTAGAAATTAGTGTTAGTAGTTAGGTGACAGGTTAATTTAAATTTAATGTATAAAATAACGGGTTCGGATAGAAAAGAGTTGTGCAAGAACTCTTTTCGAACAAGTGTGGCTTGGTAGGGAACTGTAAAAAGAAGAGGAAAAAGACAGTAAAAAGAGACAGTGATTAGAGGTTAGGGGGTTAAAAACGTATAAAAGGCGTTTTGTTTGATTGGAGAAAGAAAAAAAGTGTAAACCGTAAAAAGTAAAAGTGAAAAAACAACGCAAGTTGGTTCTGAAGAACCCCAGAAGCAAGAAATAAAAAGGGACTAAAGTATTTCGTGTGCCACACCCTTGGACCATAGGGTCAATGTGCAGTAAGTTTTGAGTGACATTAATAAAGAGAAAAACCATAAAACTTAAATATATATAAATTATTTAATGGTATATTTTTTTAACCCGATAACAGTACACCGTAACAAAAAACCCTAAGAGTCAGAAAAACCCGGTTCTCAACGAGAACGGTACATTCTAATACTTCATACTACACAAAGAACACAACACAAATATAAAATAATATCCAAAAACATATTACACAACAAAATTAGGAAAGCCGAAACACCACTTAAACTAATAATAAGTGCCGGCGTGACCTAATGAAATGTACACAAAAGTTTATGCAAATACAATGCGCATAATTTAGGTAATTAGTCTTTCGTTATATAACCCAAATGTTTTGCAATAGTATATTTCACGGAGCGGTTCGAGTGTATTTCCATAGTAGCCCGGGACAAGCCGAGAACTGGCTGCGTTGACGGTGACGCGCGCGCCGAAAGGGATATTATTGGTGGGCCGGCGACAATTTCGTGATAGAGTTGTCTCTTTTTAACTCCTAAAGCGCGTATGTTTGTTTTTATCTTAGCTTAAGGTGGGTTATTGACCAAATAACCTTATGGACAAGCCGCGCCTGACTAAATTGTAAAAGAAACAAAATGGCGGACGCAGGAAGATATACTGTCTAACGAAAAATTAAAATTTTTGTAACCTATTCATAAATGGGGCGTCAAAAGATTTGTCTAAGCCCCGCGACAGGCATAAGCCATACTAAATTGGAAAATAAACAAAATGGCGGACGCAGGAAGCCTTATTGTCAAAATCAAAAAATTATGTATAGAACACAGACAAGCTAAATGAAAAAAAAATCATCCCGAGCAAACCTGCACAGATTCGCCTTTTTTAGTTTTGTCAGGTTTGCTCAGGCCTTTTCTGCCTCTTCTAACACCATTTCTAAACTATTAAAGTTTGATAATTGTTTTTTCGAAATCGCGTCTGTCGAAAAAAGTGTTTTTGCGAAAAAACTTTTATTTTCGAAAAACATATTTTTAGACATCTTTAAAAAACGGATAGTTGGTTTTCGATTTTTTTTAGATCCTGCTATGCGAATAGTTGTTACGACTACATCTCTAGTAAATATTGTCAGTAGTGTAATTAATAAAAAAATTATTATAAATATAAATTTTATTACAATATCTTAGTTTTTTTACTACTTACATATCTAACTTTCGACAAAACTTTTTAACAAATTCATCTCGTCCATACGTTTGACAATCCGGATGGACTCTTCCAAATCCTGCAAACTCCTATTTAAATACTCAATTTGACTCTTACTCTCTAAACAGGCGTTTTTGGGCGATCTCAAAACGTTTTCCGCTTTCGTTATAACATCCAACACCTCCTCGTTTTCTAGAGTCACGTCCAGTGCCCTTTTTCTTTTTTCTTTTCTTTCTTTTACTGCTTGCTTTTCATCCTTTTCCTCGTCCACTTTACTTGCAATTATTTTTTTATATCCTTCAATAACGGGGTTGTTCCTGTAGAACCACTCTGTGGAACTGTATTCGTTTAACACTTCTCTTTGGTATACCACAATTAGAGAACTGAAAATATTGTCGAAAAATTGTTTTTTCGGCAAAGTTAAATCCAAATCTTTCAGTTTATCTTTAGCTATTATTTGAATAGCCTCGGTCCATATTATTTTGTCATATTGATCTTCGTCTGCGCCTTCTTTTAAAACATTCAAAAGCGTTATAAAAGTTTCCTTGGGGTTTTTGAAAATTTCGGCGCAATATTTTGACAAGCTCAGTATTAGATCTGTCTCGTTTTCTGGTGGCCATTTTTCCAGGAATTTTGGTAATTTAAGGTTCGTCAATACTGATTTTAGTTTGTTTTTGTATTTTGGGTTTGCCCAAAAAGGTGGAAAATACCTGAAAATAATGTGTTTGTTTATGAGAGAAAAGTCACTTAAAAGGTTTACATTAGTTACTAAAATTACATCCGGTATGAAGAATATTTTAACTACTTTTAACTAGGGTTTCCAGTCCCGGTATTTGGTCCCGGGATTTTACCCAAAATATCTAGACCCGGACCACAGGAAGGGCCCCGGGACGTTAAAAGTCCCGAAATTTATAGTAACGCCACGAAAACGCGACGACTAATTTGGAGATTCCCCGGCGTTCGGTATTCGGCAGTCTTATTTTACTTCAAAATAATGGTTGTTATTTTATTTCAATATACAGAGTGAGCTTTTTAAAGTGTTACAAGGCGATATCTCGAAAAGGGTTTAAAATATTTTCATGATATTTTGGTGAGTTAATAGGGAAATGGGGGAAGGGGGACATATTTAAACATTTTTTTGATATTTACCCCTCTCTCTATTTTGAGGGGTGGAGTAACTTTGAAATTTTAAATGGGATGTGGTACTTTTGTTTATAATCTACGTAAAAAACTACGTATGTGTACAATTTTTTTTAATTTGCTTTTTCGGTTACGGAATTATGACTTTTTTGGTTATAAAATAAAAAAATTATTAACCATTTAGTTTCAACTTATCTATCGCCTGTCATGCTTGAGAACTTGTTTAAAATGTCCCCCTTCAACTTCTGCCTGAAGACATTCTTACTCTTTTTCTAAATGAATTTCGTACCAGCAGTAGCATTTCAAGTAATGTAATGTTCAGGTAATGTAATAAGCAGGCAAAGCGGATTCCGTCTTTCATATAATCTAAAGTTGTAGGTGCAGTCGCCATCCCTTTGTCCTTTATAAACCCACAAGAAAAAGTCGAGGGGGTCAAATCCGGGGACCTAGCAATAAACTGATGAGAAATAATCGTTAAAACGTCAACATTCTCAACTGACTTTAGTAAAAATAACGCATTTTCATAAAAACCAATAATAATTCTGAAATTCTTGATTTATTGGTAAAATTATTTATTTTTTAAATTCAATCAAAATTTAGTTAACCATAATTCTATAACAGAAAGAGCAAATCAAAAAAAAATTTGACACGTAGTTTTTTGCGTATATTCGAATTTTATAAACAAAAGTACATTATCCCATTTAAAATTCCAAACTCCCTCAATCCTCAAATTCAAACTCCCTCAGCCCCCAAAATAGATAAAGGGGGTAAATGTCAAAAATATGTTTAGATATGTTCCCCATCTCCCTATTAACTCACCAAAATTTCATGAAAATATTTTAAACTGTTTTCGAGATATCGCCTTGTAACACTTAAAAAAACTCACCCTGTACAATGTAGTGTTTATTGTTTCTTTGCAATTACATTTGTTTATCCTTATTCGGTTTAGTTTATTTTAATATTAATATATATTTTTTGTCGTTTCATATATGTTTATTGCTGTTGTTTTATACTAACATCACTCAAATGAAATATTTACTTAGTTTACATGAAATACTTAAATTTTTCATAGAAAATTTATTTCAATGCGACATTATTAGAATTTCGTGATTTTCGGGACTGGTCCCGGAAATTGGAATTTGGCCCCGAAGAACTTTTTGGTCCTGGGATCTGGAAACCCTATTTTTAACGTCTCGCAAGGTTCTTTATATGCTTCGTTTGTATCAGTGCGTGGAATATATACTTAAACCACCATGTGTGACTAATAAAACGCGCCTGGGCGCACGAATTTTGCTTTGAAGAACTAGCCGCTATAATTTTCCCCTTGATTGATCCTAACAGAACAACAAGAGGCGCGTTACGTATGCATCCCTTGACGGTCCAGCTACAAAAGCCTAGAACATCCTACTTCCCTCGCTCATTCATATCTAGTGTCCAGGTTGGTTTCTCTTCACCTCCAAACTTCCAATATTTTTAATCCCGTGTCCCATATATTTATTTATTTATTTATTTATTTATTTTATTTATAATATAATTATAGTATAATATATAATACAAAGTTAATTAATTAGAAATTTATTTGGTTAAATCACTATAAACACATAGGTGAATCATCTGTCCGTAATTTATAGTGATATGGTAATATTGTTTATATTTAAAATAAAAATTATATACAAAAATATTAATTTTAAAATACAGGTAAAAACAATATTAAAGCTATAAATTAAATAATCATTATACAAAATTAATAATGTCCTTTACAAAGTTCTAATAATAATATTAAAATATTACTTATTTTATTTTTATAGTTTCATCAATCTTAGAACTGTTTTCTTTTATCCATTTTTTTATATATTTTTTAAATGAAATGTAACTTAAACATTTAATTTTTTTGGGTAGTATATTAAAAATTTTTATACCAATATTTAAAGAATGTTTTTTTATTAATGTTAAATTAAATTTTTCAGCATATAGAGATATATTTATTTTTTGTCTAGTTTCATATAAATGATTTACCGCTTCTATATTTAACGCTTTATTATTTTTATAGATGTATGTTAAGGCTGCTTTGTAGAATAGTTCTTTTACATTAAGTATATTGTACGTATCAAATATAACTTTCGAAGGAAACAAAATATTTTTGTTGTAAATAATTTTTAATACGTATTTTTGCATCATTAAAACTAATTTTAAACCAGTGTCATAAGTACTTCCCCATCCAATTATGCCGTACGATAGATCTGATTGAAAAAGAGAATAATAAAACATTAAACATAGTTTTCTACTTACAATATTTTTTAAAATTCTAAATTTAGATAAGGTAGCTCTTAATTTTTTAGTAAGAGTATTTATATGATAAGTCCACTTTAAATTTTGGTCAATAAATATACCCAAATACTTTACTACATCAACTTTTTTTATGATATTTCTGCAATGACAATTTTTATAAATTAAATTATATGAACCATCTACTTTTAAGAGACAAGTCCAATAGATTACATTTCCCTTCTCTTCAGGCGCCCACGGTACATTAGTACTTAGGCTTGAAGTCTACGTGGGCTGTCTCAGATAAAAAAAATAATTCGCAAGGAAGGGGTTTATATTGGAGCGTCGCGTTGCTTCATACAAAATAGTGAAATCATTCTCCGCTTCGATAGTATCGCCGCTCTTATCGTTTATCGCAGCTAAATGCGCCCTAAGACACTCAGGTTGGGTACACTGTAATCTATCCCAGAAGGGAAGAATGGGTTCAGAATAAAACTGATCTACTTAGGGCAAATATTTGCTTATTCACCAATGGATCCAAAACTAGCAAGAGTATCGGAGCTGGAATATATTGCAGTGACCCAAAAACAGAGCTGACATATAGCCTGGCGACTATATTCCAGGTAGAAGTGTATGCCATTGAGGAAAGTGTAAGAATGCTGGCAAAACGACAGTACACAAGTAAAATAATAAAACTCTTTTCTGACAGTCAAGCTGGTCTTAAAGCACGGGAATCCAACTGGTGTACTTCTAAGGTGGTGTGGAACTGCCGCGAGGTGCTGACTGGAGTAGCAAAACAAAGTAAAATCACAGTGGTGTGGATATCGAGACACGCAGGCCTCAAAGGCAATGAAACAGCCCACCAGCTCGCTAAGAGAGGTGCAGAATCGAAGTTCATGGGTCCCGAGCCGGTGTTAGACATCTCCTATACCGGCGGCTAGCGTGCGCTTCCGAAGAGGAATGGACAAGATACTGGTCTAGAATACTGGGTCTAAGACACTCGAAGGCATTTATAAAAAATCCTTTGACACATCAAACAGTGAATAAACTATTGAAACTAAACAGGTTGCACCTTAAAGTCCTAGTAGGCTTACTTACCGGCCATTGCAAGCTGAGACATCACATGCACAGGATTGGACTGGCGCAAGGCGCCGATTGCCGACTCTGCATGGAGGATGAAGAAATGGCAGAGCACATAGTGTGCACATGCCCTGCGGCAGGTAAAACAAGATTTTCGCTATTTGGCGAGAGAACGCTTTCGCCAGATAATCTGATCTAGGCCTCTCCCAGCACTTTAATCAGTTTCATACAGAGGCTGGATTTACTGGAAAAAATCTAAGTATAGGGAGCCACAATCGATCGTAACGGTCGTAGTGGAGGGTCAGCCCTTGACCCACTCACTTCAATCTTACCTACCCACCTAACAACCCAAGTAATAATAATAATAATAATATTTATTTATTTGTGCCAGTAAACAATAAATAGTTTAAAAAGTAACAATATAATATCATGCATAAATATTTTACAAAAATGAATAACAATAGTAACACACTAGTTGGCACAAAAAGGTAGAATTTTGATTATATATAATCATTCTTCCAACTCCACCCCGATTAAATAATTTTTACAATAAGTTTTAAAAGTTGAAAAAGTAAAATATTTTAGATAGAAGGGAATGCTGTTATATATGATTGCACTATTATATTTAAAAGATGTTTTATACTTTTCTGTTTTGTGTGATGGTATAGTTAAGTTGTTTTGATTTCTTGTATTCACGTAATGAACATTATTACGAAATTCTAATTTTTTAAATAGATAATCAGGTGTTTTAGTGTTTATGACTTTGTAAATGAAACAAGTTTGATGAATTTCACGTCTAGTTTCTAATTTAATTAATTTATACTGATTGAATGTTGAGGTAATGTGATCATATTTTTTAAGATTTACTGAAAATCTTACACAGTTATTGTGTAGGATTTGTAGTTTTTGTTTAGAATTGTAGCTGATATTTTTATGATATATAACGTCACAATAATCTAATCCACTTATAATGATCGAATCTACAAGTTTAAGTTTTGTTTCGATATTTAAAAATTCTTTAAAATGATACAAGATCCTTAATTTATAATATCCTTTTTTTACTATGTTTCTTATATGAGCATCAAAGTTTAGATTTTGATCAAATATTACGCCAAGATTCCTTCCTAATTTGATAGTTGGTAATATAAAATCATTATTGAGAATAATTTTGAAATCAGAATTATTTTCAATTTTTGTAACCAAAGTTTTAGGACCAATTACAAGAAGGTTTGTCTTAGTTTCATTTATTTTTAAGCCATGATGTGTAATAGTTTGTGAAATATTAGATAAATCCTTATTTATTAAAGATACATAATTTTTTAAATTTGTATAGTGAATTGGATAATAAATTTGAGTATCATCAGCAAAAGATAATAGTGTTCCATTTTTAATAGCTAGGTAAAAATCAAATGTATAAAGAATAAATAATAATGGTCCCAATACTGATCCCTGAGGAACCCCTCTGTAAACAGGTAATGAAGTAGAGGGGTTCCTCAGCGATCAGTATTGGGACCATTATTATTTATTCTTTATACATTTGATTTTTACCTAGCTATTAAAAATGGAACACTATTATACCAAGTCTGTTGGTATCGGATATCCTTTTTAATTTACAATTAACAGAGAAAGATGTATCATCAGGGCTGATATAATTTGCGGGAATTATGATCTTAGTAATCCCGTACAGCCCTAATGATACATCTTTCTCTGTTAATTGTAAATTAAAAAGAATATCCGATACCAACAGACTTGGGTTGTTAGGTGGGTAGGTAGGATTGATTGTGGCTCCCTATACTTAGATTTCTTCCAGTAAATCCAGTCTCTATATGAAACTGATTAAAGTGCTGGGAGAGGCCTAGATCAGATTATCTGGCGAAAGCGTTCTCTCGCCAAATAGCGAAAATCTGGTTTTACCTGCCGCAGGGCATGTGCACACTATGTGCTCTGCCATTTCTTCATCCTCCATGCAGAGTCGGCAATCGGCGCCTTGCGCCAGTCCAATCCTGTGCATGTGATGTCTCAGCATGCAATGGCCGGTAAGTAAGCCTACTAGGACTTTAAGGTGCAACCTGTTTAGTTTCAATATGTAGTTTATTCGCTGTTTGATGTGTCAAAGGATTTTTTTATAAATGCCTTCGAGTGTCTTAGACCCAGTATTCTAGACCAGCATATATATATATATATATATATATATATATATATATATATATATATATATATATATATATATATATATATATATATATATATATATATATATATATATATATGTATTTTTGGCAGGTTCTTGGACTGTTGATATATATATTGTTTTTAATTTTGTTTTCTTGGGGATTTAGTCCGTTGTGAGGCAAATAAAATGTGGTGTTTTTGGTTACATTTTATATTACTAACGTTTCGGTAATAGATATACCTTCATCAGAGTGCAGTAGCTGAAAACATTTTTTTATTTTAACAGTTTTTAGGTAATATTTTAGGAAATAGTTACTAAGTTTATATATAAGTATAAAGGTGTTACCTTTTGTTAAAAATCCAAGGATTGGCACATTGTACTGCGAGGCACTTTATAAAAAATTGCACTTTCTGTTACTTTGAAGTTTTTAAACAGATAAGTCGGTATATACATATTTAGTCGAGCTTTATTAAATAGTAACTGAAAAACGAAACATCTACTTGTGGCGAAGGGTCGTCTGACAAATTGGGAGTGTTTGCCAGATGTATCTATTTGGCTTAAGGGGTCCAATTATTGTTTTGAGGTCTATGTGTTTTTATTTATTATATTTTAATTAATTAGTTATTAGTATTATGTAGCTTGTGAGAAGGGTGAGTTTATTTTATAATATTATGGTAAATTTTGTGAAGGTTTTTTGTGTCGGATTTAGCGTTTATAGCGTTTTTGTTTCTTTGGATTTCGATCATTTGAAGTATTTCTCGTTTTTTAGAATGATTTTCTGTATTTAGGATTTTTGTGTTTTTATAGTTGAAAGTATGTTGATTTTCGTCGCTGTGATGTGATAAGGCAGTCTTGTTTTTTTTGTCGAATTTGTGTCCATTTATTCTGTTTTTTAAGTGTTGGCTGGTCTGTCCAATATAAACGGCGTGGCAGTTATTGCATGGAATTTCATACACAACGTGAGTTTTTTTATCTTTGGGGATTGTTGATTTTAGCTTGCTGAAATTTTTTCTTAAAAGATTGTGGCCTTTGTGGCTGACAGTTATGTCGTGGTTTTTAAAAACGTTTTGAATTTTTTCTGATAGGTTAGGAACATATGGTAATGATAAGTAATTTTTATTATTTTTTGTTGTATGTTTGTTGTTTGGGTGTGTGTTGTAAAATTTGTGTATTCTTTCTTTAAAAATTTTGTTTATAAGATGCTGCGGATAGTTATTTATTTTTAAAGTTTCTTTTGCTTTGTTGATTGCCCTTTCTCTAAATTCGGGATCAGATAGTTTTATGCTGCGGTCTGCGAGCCCAATAATCACGGTTTTTTTTTGGGATAGGGGGTGCTGTGAGTCAAAATGTAGGTATCTTGCAGACCAAGTTTTTTTAGTGTACCATTCTGTTCTTATTTTGTTGTTTTTATTGTATAGAGTTAGGTCAAGAAAGTTGATTTTGTTTTCGTTTTGTTTTTCTATTGTAAATTGTAGTTTGTGGTGGTAACTGTTAAATTTTTCTAGAATCAAGTTGCATTTATTTTTGGGTACAGCTGTTATACAGTCGTCGACATATCTGTAGAAAAAGGGTAAAGGGAAATCTAAGGGCGGGATTGTGTTTTCTTCGAGGTCTTCCAGGACGAGTTGGGCAATTACACTGGAAATTGAGGCACCCATAGCACATCCATCTATTTGTTTATAGAATTTTTTTTTCATATTGGAAATATGTGGAGTTTAAGGTGATTTCAACCGCATTTAGAAATTCATTTAGTGGTATGTCGGTGAAGGATTTTATTTTATCCCATTTTTTTGTTATTATTTCTTTTGTAAGATTGATAGGTATGTTTGTGTATAGTGATATAACGTCTAGAGATATCAGTAAGTGATCTTCGGGGATAATTATATTTTTAATTTTATTTTTGAAATCCATCGAATCTTTAATATAATAATTGTTTTTGTTTACAACGTTCTCTAAAATATTTTTTAAAAATTTGGAAAGGTTTTCAAATGGAGATTGGATGCACGACACTATGGGTCTAAGTGGAATATCCTCTTTGTGCAATTTCGGAAGTCCGTATATTCGTGGGGGTAGGGCGTTGTGAATTTTTAGTTTTTTTGCGGTGTTTGGTAATATAAAGGTTTTGTTTTCCCAATGTGTTATTATATCGTTGTTTTGTTTTTGGTATATGTTTGTTGGGTCGTTTCTTAATTCTTTATAGGTTTTGGAGTCTTGTAATAAGTTGGTCATTTTTTGTTCGTATTCGGTGGTGTACATTATAACAGTTTTATTGGTTTTGTCGGGTACCAATACTTTTAGGTTTTTATTTTTCTTTAAGAATGTTTCTGTTTTTCGTGTTTTTCTGAGTAATTCTTTTTTTGTATTGTTTTTTGTCGCGTGATTAAAGTTATTTTTATAATTAGTTATAATGTTGCAGCAGGTCGACCTTAGTTCATCTTTTTTTTCATTGCTTAGATTAGTTAGTGAGGTTTCGATGTTGCTAATTATTTCAGCTGTGGGAATGTCTTCTTGTTTTTCGTAAGGTATTGCAAACTTTGGTCCCAAACTAAGTATTTCTTTCACATCGTCAGGAATACTAACGTCAGTTAGGTTGTCGATCCAACAAGAAGCGTTTTTTTTAATGTTGTTGTCAGATATATTATATATACTTAAATATAAATAAATATATAAATATAAATATATAATATTATATATACTTATATATAAACTTAGTAACTATTTCCTAAAATATTACCTAAAAACTGTTAAAATAAAAAAATGTTTTCAGCTACTGCACTCTGATGAAGTTATATCTATTACCGAAACGTTAGTAATATAAAATGTAACCAAAAACACCACATTTTATTTGCCTCACAACGGACTAAATCCCCACGAAAACAAAATTAAAAACTATATATATATATATATATATATATATATATATATATATATATATATATATATATATATATATATATATATATATATATATATATATATATACAGGGTGTTTCATTAAGGGTGATGAGGTACCATATCTCAGGAATTGTTACTCAAGGAGCTTTGGAAAAAAATCCTAAGAAGGAAAGCGGGCCAAGAGAAATTGCTGGAAATAATTTTTAAGTTCCTAACTCTGCCGCTAGGGGGCGTAATTGCTATGGTCATATAAGAAAAGACATTTTTCTGGAAATTATCCCTATAAAAGCTATCAAAAAAATATTACACTGATAATTCTACTAGAATTCTACATCTTTTTGGTTTAACACTTTTTGCTGTAAGATGTAAAATTAGGGCGGAAGGGGAGGGGGAAAGTCTACTGATAAAAGTGTCTATAACTTTGGTTTGACTCAACCGAATTTGATGAACTTGGTCTCGTTTAAGAAAGGAAGGCTTGCTAATTTAAACAAAATAATGGCTGTGTTACATTGATTTTCGCGGCACTCGCTAGAGGGCGTTATTTGAGAAACTCTTTGTTTTTCCAATTTTTCTCCAAAATTTTAAATGGAATGACATAGTTATTATATCATAATCGAAAAGTAGAATAAATTTGCAAGAGAAAATGTAAAAAATTCGATTCGATATCTTCATTAGTTTCGGAGTTATAGCCAAAAGAATAATTGATATCATGTTAATTGAAAAAAGCAATTGTTTTTATAGGTCCGTGGTCAAGCGTGCCATTGAAAATAAAAAAATATTTTTAAACTTTTTATTAAGTGTGTTTTTCTCTTTTTATTTAATTTTAAACTGATTTTATTATTTCACACTCATGATTTTTATTTATTGTTTTGTTTTTGTTTACCTTCCATCAGGCTTAGGACTGGTCCAAACCATGCGAAACGCAAGATTTGAAGCGTGTTTAAAGGCCAACGGACCAAAACAACAATAAAAACCACAACCACCTTCAAGTTCTTTATCAAGCCATAGAAATCTGGTTAAAAACAAACAACAAACAAATACTTTATAAATGTTCAAAATGACCACCGTTTTGCAAAATGCAAGTGTTACATTTTTCTCTAGTGCTGGAAACGGCAGTTTCAATTTCAGCTCGTGAAATCGTAGTTATGGCATTTTGAATTCTCTCAATCATATTCTCCCGTATGGTTGGTCGTGTTTGATCAACAATCTCTTTTAGTCTTCCCCACAAGTAGAAATCTAGCACGGTTAAATCGGGGGATCTAGGTGGCCACGGAAACAAACTACCCCTTCCAATCCAACGATTTGGGTAACTAGCATCTAAAAAGTCACGGACTCTTCCAGAAAAGTGGGCCGGGCATCCATCATGTTGATACCATAGGGATCTTCTTATATCAAGAGGCACATCTTCTAAAAGGATAGGCAGGATATTTCGTAAAAAGTTTAAGTATGAGTCGCCATTTAGGTGGCCATGAAAGAAAAACGGTCCGATAATTCTGTTTCCTAAAATTCCGCACCACACGTTGACACTCCACCTGTTTAGGTGATCAACTTCCCGCATCCAATGAGGATTTGTTTCTAACCAGTAGTGCATATTGTGCAAATTGACTCTACCACAACTAGTAAAAGTTGCTTCATCTGTCCATAAAATCAAAGAGAGGAACTGGCAATTTCCGTTGCACATACCTCTTAACCAATAACAATACTCCCGCCGCCTGTCAAAATCAGTATCTGAAAGGGCCTGGTGTAAAACTACATGATAGGGATGCAGCTTAAAATCCTTTAAAATTCGGAACACTGTAGTGCAACTTATACCTAAGTCTAAAGAAATGTTTCTGACACTCAAGTGCGGATCCAGTTGCACGTACGCGAGAACGTTTATAATATTGTCTTCATTCCTTACTGAACGTCTCCTGATGGGCACTGGAATGGGACGTACACTACCCGTTGTTCTAAGGCGTATTGCCAACCGCCGAAACACATTTCTACTATGGGGTCTTCGCTCAGGATACCTGACAGCATATTCACGTTTCGCAAGAGGAGCATTTTCAAAACACTGAAAATATACGGCAAGCATATCGTAAGCCTCGGCGTTGGTATATGCCATTTTTGAAAGATGTAGCACAAAAGTTGAATAACGATGAACTCAAAATTCACAGAAAATCCAAGATAAAATCTTGAGAGATACTTAAAGATTGATTAAAGTGACATTTCAATTTGTTTGTTTCCCTGACAACCTGCCGATTTTTTTTCATGGCTTACTAGGTAATTTTTTAATAATACGTCAGGTTAATAAATTAAAGGCAATAGTAATGGAGTAAAAAGTGAAAAAAAAACACTTAATAAAAAGTTTAACAATTTTTTTTTATTTTCCATGGCACGCTTGACCACGGACCTATAAAAACAATTGCCTTTTTCAATTAACATGATATTAATTATTCTTTTGGCTATAACTCCGAAACTAATGAAGATATCGAATCGAATTTTTTACATTTTCTCTTGCAAATTTATTCTACTTTTCGATTATGATATAATAACTATGTCATTCCATTTAAAATTTTGGAGAAAAATTGGAAAAACAAAGAGTTTCTCAAATAACGCCCTCTAGCGAGTGCCGCGAAAATCAATGTAACACAGCCATTATTTTGTTTAAATTAGCAAGCCTTCCTTTCTTAAACGAGACCAAGTTCATCAAATTCGGTTGAGTCAAATAGTTCAAAAGTTGATAAATCCCGAGATACAGGATGTCCAAGTAAACATTTTATTTTTGATTTTCCTAATTAACTTATTTTTAAACCACTATTTTAGCATACAACTTTGTAATTGGAGGTTTTTTGGGGCGAGGAATTTGAATTTGTTAATAATTTTAATGTAGATTGTAGTGGGCGCTCTCTGCAGAACTCTGGGTACATAAAAACAAGTTTAACTTTTTTGCGCCTTAGTGTATTTATGTTTTTACTTAAAATATCAATTTTCTCATCAGTTTAATGCAAAAAGGTGTACCTTGTAAATGTCGCTCCGAGTAACTGTTTTCGAGATTTTTGCATTTACAATTTCCAATGCATTGTATTTATTAATGTAAAAATTAAATTTTTATTTAAGTTACAAATATTTTCATTAGTGGCCGTTTAATTTCTTAATAGTCTGGACTTTTCATTATTTTTAAAATATCAATAAATTAATAATACTTAAAAATCTAGGCTAGGTTAATTTAGAACTACTGTTTCAATCTGAATTGAAATAATGTGTTATTTAATATTTTAAAAAGCGCACTGTGCACTTTAAATGCAAAAATCTCGAAAACAGTTACTCGGAGCGACATTTACAAGGTACACCTTTTTTGCATTAAACTGATGAGAAAATTGATATTTTAAGTAAAAACATAAATACACTAAGGCGCAAAAAAGTTAAACTTGTTTTTATGTACCCAGAGTTCTGCAGAGAGCGCCCTCTACAATCTACATTAAAATTATTAACAAATTCAAATTCCTCGCCCGAAAAAACCCCTAATTACAAAGTTTGAAGCTAAAATATTGGTTTAAAAATAAGTTAATTAGGAAAATCAAAAATAAAATGTTTACTTGGACATCCTGTATCTGGGATTTATCAACTTTTGAACTAAGGTAAGTTTGTCCAAATCGCAATATTTTTACCCAAGGAATCTGCAGTTTTACTGTGTACCATTAATTATGGGACACCCTGTATATATACATAAAACAAATACGTGTCTGTCAAAAAGCTATCGTGAGGTTAAACCAGCTTGGTGATGACATGCATACCACCGCAGAATCTTAACTGGAATAAATGGAAATTAAAAATAATAATTTCCCCTATTAATCCCACATCAAATAATTTTATTACTTCTCAACTACTCACCTATAATCACAGGGCAAAAAGTCAGGGATTTTGTCCGGCAAATACTGTTTGAATGTATCCGGAAAGACGGCGTATTCTTTACACTTCTGATCGGTAACGACCTTGCTCAACAATTCGACTCCTTCGTTGTGTAAGTTGATCACTATGTTCGGATCTCGCATGCAAAAGTTGTATTCGTGGTTCCATTTGGCGTAGCTCCCTAAAATTAATAGTCTATTGTACAAGTTTTGAAAATGACTCCTTTCACATGACTGACACGTTTGTGGGCCTGAGCCGAAGGCCACAAGTCGAACGAGTGTGAAATAGCTATTTGTGTATTAAGAGCGCAAAGTGATATATTGCCGCTCTGAGCGAGAAGTTAGACGCGCGACGCGTAGCGGAGCGCGGCTATCTCGCGAGAGCGGCAATGTCACTTTGCGCTCGAATTACACACATGATTTTTCCTACAACCGGTATTTTTATAAAAATATTTTGTAATGTAATTAATAATTATTGATATCAAATTTGACAGTTTATATTTTGTGTCAAAAGTCGCAGATACGCTGGACGTTTCTTTATTATTATTAAGGTGTCCATGGTAACTAAGCGAGCGACAAAGTAACTTTGTCGCTCGGCGAGCGACAAAGTAAAACAAACGCTTGTTCCTCGAAAATGTCCAACTTTGCGCTTTCTTTTGAAAGCGCAAATTTGTACTTTTCGCTCGGTTGTAGAAAAAGGTATTTTTAAACGTGTTGTACACTATACTTTTTCTACAAACTGCAGCAGCAGGTAAGCTAAATTTTTACCTATACAGGGTGTTCGGAAAATGCGTCAGGATACTTGGACAAGTGATTCTACGTGGTAAAATAGACAGTAGTAAGCCATGTAACAAAAATTCGAATTCTCAATATTTTCCTAGTTACAGCCCATCAAAGTTATATTTTTCTCATTTTTAAGATATTTTGATTATTTTTTAACTAATCAAATTGATATTTGTCACAAAGACTCAGCTTGATGACTTATATCATTCTGTTATAAATTGGTCCTCTATTTTGCCACCAGAAGGCACTTTGTTTAGAATAATTTTTGGCATTTTAAGATTTTTTTAAATTTGAAAAAGTAAAGAATACAAAAATACAATAAGTTTTAATAATTTACTATTTAAAGTGTAAAAACAAAAAAAAACATGTTTGCGTCACAAACATACAGATCTTATTAACCGCAAAAAATATTTGACAAATTATAGGAGAAACAAAATTCTTATTTATAATATAATATTTTCAGAAGACTCTGTTAGGTACATGTATATTTTAATAAGAATATGCCTCTAAATAAAAATTATTATCTTAATTATTAGGCATAGTTTTATTTTATAAAGTTATTTACATTTTCTTTTCACGGAAATAAATACATAGAACGCAATTGGCAGGCAATTTACCAATATCTATTTATTTTAAATTCATTTATCCCTGTATTTACATGATTATTTTAAGTCGTATACTTTAAAATTTGTATTATGAGCAGGAGGCAAAGTATATTGCCAACAGAATTTATATAAAATCGCCTATAACTAACTTAAACTCTATATTCCGCGTTATAAATTTCAAAAATAAATCACAGTGTGACGTCATGCGCATTCCTTTTATTATATCATGGTTTCGATTAGGTTTTTCTCCACGGTTACTTGATTTTTTGCTTCCATTTAAAAAACTGATTTAATCATAAAATATTTAATTCTAATTTGCGCCTAAACGGTGAGGTTTATCGATTCGGATGAATTATCTTTTTTGTTTAGTATTTTATTATGGTTAAAATGGCATGCTCAGGTTTGTTTTGCAATATCTGTCAAAACAAAAAATATATGGTAAAATAAAATTTTGGATTCAGGTAAAATGCCTTCTGGTGGCACAGTAGAGAAACGTTTTTGTAACAGACTGATATAAATCACCAAGATGAGTCTCTGTGCCAAATACCAATTTGAGTAGTTAAGAACTAATCTAAATATGTTAAAAATAAGAAAAAAAATTGAGCTTTGAGAGGCTCTATTACGGAAAATAATTGAGATACATACATACAAAACATACAGATCTTACTCACCGCAAAAACTATTTGACAAATTATAGGAACAAGCAAAATTCTTATTTATAACATATTTTTGGAAGACTCTGTAGGTAAGTATATATTTTTTAATAAGAATATGCCTCCAAATAAAAATTATTATCTTCATTATTAGGCATAGTTTTATTTTATAAAATTATTTACATTTTTTTTTTCACGAAAATAAATAGAGAGAACGCAATTGGCAGGTAATTTACCAATATCTATTATTTTAAATTAATTTATCCCTTTATTTACATGATTATTTTAGGTCATACGCTTTATAATTTGTATTATGAGCAGGGGACAAAGTATATGGCCAATAGAATTGATATAAAATCGCCCATAACTAACTTAAACTCTATATTGCGGGTTATAATTTCAAAAATAACTCACAGCGTGACGTCATGCGCGAACCCGGACGAATTTGACACGGTTTGGTCCGAGAAGAGCAACCAAAGAGAAGCGAAAAAATCGAGTCCGGTCGAAAAATTTAAGTGGGGGATAAGCCGGCCACCTATCACAAACGTCCGGTAGTCGATGTTTTGTGTTGGAAAACTATTTTTGATGCTAAATTAAGTGTTTAATTTGTTGCTGTGATTTATAAAAATTCTTAAATTATGTCTGGTAATACCTGCACGTTTCGTAGGTGCCATTCAAAAGAGGGGCAAGGATTTAGCATGTTTACGTTTCCAAAGGACCCTGAACGGTACATACATATACACCTTTATTAGTTATTATAAAAATAATAAAAAAATTTATTAGGTTGTTGTAAACCTTTTATGAGTGTATTATACCGGCCAACGGTCTATTATTTAAACTCGAGGTCATAAAATGTTTAGCCCCCAACATCAATGGTGCCGACGTATTTAGTCGCTTCTCTTTGGTTGCTCTTCTCGAGTTTGGTATCATATCTTCCTTTTATTGTATCATGGGATTCTCCGAGTGGCAGTTGGAATAACGCCGTAAATAATTAAACAAATGAAATCGGTTGCTAGGAGACAGCAAACTGCCGCCTACAAGATTTCGAAACTTTTGTCAAGATTGTATGGAAGATAGGTCTGGCAAATAGTCGGTTGCATAATTATTGGGTCTTGCAGCATGCGTGCAAAATCGATTGCGCACGCTGTTTGAAATTATCGATTTTCAGTTGTAGTTAGTAGTGTGTTTGTTAGGTATTTTCCAGAGCAGTTGTAGAAAAAAGTAATTAGATAATACTTGAAAAGCAATAAAAAGAAAAACATGAGATTAAAACATTTTCAATAAAGTTATGTCTCTAATAATATAAATCTAATAATGTTACTTGCGGAACTGAGACGAAAATTTCTCTGCCTAATTTTGAAAAATTTGTTCGGATATTGTGAGATGCAAACGGACAAATGAACGAACATACCTCCTAACCACAATACCCTCCCCCTTGCATAGTCGGACAAAATATTAAATATAAAATTAGTACACTACATGTAGCATAATACACACCTGCTTTTTTCCATATCTCTGTACATAAATGCTTCGTTATAAAAGAAAACAGTGTATCCATTTCCAGTGGCGGGTATTTTTCCACTCTTTTCGCTAGGAATATCATTCCGTTGTCGATAATACTGGGTAACACCTCCGAACCGAGATTACAACTACAATAAATAATATTTATATTACATCACTTCGCATGTAAAATATTATTTTTAGTTAGTTATAGTTATTTATTAGTTCTTGAGATTCGATCATGTCAAAATGTTGCTGTATATTCAGTATTTCGATCTCGCAGAGTGACGATCTTTGAAGATGCCTCGTGTAATCGAAGGCGTAACGTCGAAAAATCATTCCACTTTTAAACGGTCTAATTCCAAAAATTACGAGTTTCTAAGTGACTCGAGCCGTAAAAGCGTTCGTTCTACAGGGTGTTATTAAATTCACTGCATATACTGAAACCGGTTAATCCTGGTATGAATTCAGATGAGGAAAAATTAGTCATAATGGCGCTTCGCGACAATAAGCTAGATATCGCCCCTCAAAAAAATTATTTTAACCACTGCGCACCACTGGTAATAAACACATGGACATATAAAAAAACAGTGAGTTATATTGTATCCAATTTTATGTGAGAATGATGACAGCAAAAATAACTGAACAAGAATTCACCCTATTGGTCAGTTCCATGGACAGTTTACACCAGAACATATTTTAGTGATCACAATATTCATCTTTTCTTTCCTGATAATCACGGAGGAATCAGATTTCTTTCTATCCGTGTTGGCGAAAGTGCATTAGGCAAAGACAAATAAAAAAAGAATTTGTTCTAATTTTTATCGTACCTTGTTTGTTTGTGGAAGTATTGCTGGCTATATACTACGAAAGATTAGTCATCGCAAAATTCGTTTTTTTCCTGATAAAATTCACAACGGAATCCGATTTCTTTCTATCTTTGTTAGCAAAAGGGACATTAGTAAAATACAAATAAAAACGATGTTATTGCCAATAAAAAAGAATAACCAAACATTTTATCACAGTCGGTTTTGTTTGTGCAAGTATTTCTGCTCGTCTACTGTGAAATTTTAATCGGAATTGTCATAAAAAAATAAATTTCCAACCTAACAAAATACTTATGTAAGTTTTATGATTTTGTAGCAAAATACCATTGTTTTTACTGAACACAAACAGCATTTGCAAAAATCTCGTTTTTATATAAAAAATAGCAAAAATGAGTAAATATTTTTATTAAGATAAACAATTTATAATAAGGTTAAAACATATTCCCTATTCTCCGATATATAATGAAAATGGATCTATAATACAGCCTACCTGCGAACAGTGACGTTGTGTGTAAGTTAAAGACCCGAAAGAAATTGTTGGATCGAATATACCAAGTAGTTTCACAATTTTTAACTGTAAATGTTGAGTCAGTGATGGTAACACGTAGGGAATTTCCCTACTTGTAGGGAAAATCAGCTGCAAAATCTTAAAGTAGGGAAAAAGGGACAGAAACAAAATTACAGATTTGTACGGAAATTTTAGAATATCATAAAATATCGTGATTTCAATGAACAGAAATTGCAACATTTCCTTAAACGAAAGTCGCCGAACGCGGCCGAGCGCGTCTCAATCAATTGAATCAATACGACGACGACGCCATGATTGTGCGTGCACCTCTCTACGGCTACGTCACTGGGTCAGGCGGGCGGGCCTTTGACTTGAATTGCCTGATGTGATAACGATATGGCAGCGTAGGGAAAAATAGGGGAAATTTAGTGCATCAGAGAGGGAATTTATTTCTAAAAGGTTGCCATCACTGTGTTGAGTCTTAGTTTCAGAAGGATAGATACACTTTGTAATGGCACTGTAACTTCAGCTTTAAACTGAAACCAAACATTTCTAGGGCGCAATTTCCACTACTTTCTCAATAACTAAAGAAATCTTCTGTAATGCCCATTATTCTCAACTTTACATCGGGTCGGCGTTCCTGTTACTCATTCCCATAACGCGCGGTCCAAGTAATGTAAAGAAGAACAAATAAGTACCTTGCGTAATATTTTAATAGTTGTTAGTCAGTCCCAGATTCATAGAACACAGGAATTTAAGCTGCTAATACTTTATATAAACGTTTTAAGTATATTTTTACCCTGCAAAAAAAACTTAAATTATGGAACAGGCTCCAAATAGCATGTCATATTTATCTTTCTCATAACCTAACATTCTACCAGCTGTAAAAATTTTACGAGTATGAGAGAGAAAGAAGACGAGATAGAAAGAACATGAGAGAGAGACATAATTGATCTCTCCGTTGTAAAATGGGTTTCTGTCATCATTCTCAAAATCAACTGGATACGGTATAGGTTGTTGTGTTGCCAAATCTTTCTACAACAATTGTATGTAACAAGTTTGAAGAAATAATATTGTCGTTGCCGTTAAAGGAGGAAATCCTCCTAACTCTTCCAAAATTCTCAATTCCCAAAAGTTAAATACACTCATCGGCAAAAAAACCGGACAAGAAAATTTTGGATCAAGTTTGATGTTAAATAACTTTGCTAATTTTAGACCATTTTTAGTGAAATTTTCGGTAGATTAAAGACGCATTTATCAAGATTATCACCTGCTTTTCGATTTAAGATAAATTTTGACATGTGTGATATTATATCGGGGGAAATAAATAATCCTTTTTTCCTTACGTTCTAAACACCCTGTGGAATTAGGCGATGCGATGATGTTCTAGTGTATTTCATATGAAAGCCGCATCTTTGCTCAACATTTTGTTTTTTATTCATCCCGATATCTGTTCTCCTTCTACTCATTTGGGGGATATACGAGTACTTACGAAAGCAAAATTTGTCTAAAACCAATTTTTCAATTTTTTTTAAAGCACTTTTCAAAAATACATTTTTTCAGGGAGCACATTTTTCGAAATTACATTTTTTCGGATAGTATTAATTTTTGGAAGTGACTCCGCAGCCGGCGCCGCCGCCGGTTCCCAAAATGTTGATGAATGGATACCGGCGCCGGCACCCGGGTACAAGTTACGTGTTACGCCACCGGTGAAGTGTAGTTATAAAGATAAAGACTGGTAAATGCCTAGAAAGACTTTATTTAGGTTCTGCGTAAAATGATAAATAAGTAATAAGTGCATAACAAGAGTTTTACCGATTATTATCTTTTAGTATTTATCTGCATATATATTATTTCACATTTTATCAGTTATTATATCTCTTATATGAATAATGTTAAAACATTATCTATTACACCGTAAGTTATCTTTTGCTATAAAGCATTTAGTTAACATTTTATCTAATAAAATAATATAAATACTGTAAGAACCTGTGTTAGGATATACAGTATATTGTTAGACGTCTCCACACACGTTAGTGGCGGTATATTTGTATCACTTGTCCTAATATATCTGTTTGAGGTTACCTGTATAGTTTCATTGGCAGTGTATTAGCAAGTTCATACGGAGGGGTTTCTACGAACCACCCTGCTGGAAACCCAACGTAACTGGCGCAGTTCGGTCAAGGATTAGTGCCCGTACAAGAAGTTCAAGTGTAGTGCCGTAACGTATATACGGATAGCTCTTAAACGGACTGGTGATTTTCAAATCTTTAACGGGTCAACCACAAAATCCACAAAAATCAAAGCATCAAATTCAGTTGAGGGAACAGTAGTGTAACAAGCGAGGTCTTGGTCACTTTCCGCCCTCTTCATCATCGTCAAACTCACGGATTCATAGTGTTGGAGTGCTCAGTGCTCATCCAAATAGTGGTCCGCAACCATCCACAACCATCCAGAGGAACGTATATCCAGTGGAAAATCTTCACAACCATCCAGAGGAACGCATATCCTGTGGAACAGTTCAAATCGAAAAGAAGAAGTCAGGCAAGTCATTTTCTCAATCCATTTTTTATCTTCCTTTTTTTTTCTCTCCTAATGAATAAGTTATTCTCTCTCGTTCTATGATCAATAAGTTTAAAGTTTCTTTGCGTAAAAATAGGGAATATAGGCAAAAGATAAACGAAATTAAAAAACAACCAGACTTCAAGTTCTGATTCTGAGTCAGACTTTGATATAGATAGTCTTGCGGCTGAATTACAACAAATTGTTTTAAGTGATTCTAAACAACTAGAACCAAAAATGCCAGAAGTAAATTATTCTGAGGTACGTCTTTTCATTGATATTATCCCAAATTATAGTGGTGAATCATGTGAACTAAATAACTTTATCGCAGCTTGCGACGAAATTGTAAATCAGTATGCAGCTAATCAAACATTGACTTAATTAATTTTTCGCGGAATTATTGGTAAATTAAAAGGCAAAGCTTTAACTATTATATCAAGCCGTGTCGAATTAACTACTTGGGAACAAATAAAACATATTTTAAAAATTTCTTTTTCTGACCAGAGGTCATTTTCTTGTTTATTACAAGAACTACATCAAACAAAACCTCAAAATGATGTTACTTTGGCTCAACCTGAAAAATTGGCACAAATAAATAATATCGAAAAACTAGTTCTAATAACTTTTCAAAAATATCTTCCATCCCAAATTCAATTGGCAGTTCGATTAAAAAATCCTCAAACTTTAGAAGAAGCTATGCAATACTTATTAGAAGAAGAAAATTTTCTTTCAATGATTCAAGATGGTAGAAAAAATGTTTCACATACTTCAAATCAAGTTGTACAAAATACTCCAAAACCAAATTATTTTAACTATTCTACACAGAATTTCCCTAGGCCAAATTTTCAAGCTCCATTGACACAACAACCTTTTACATCAAATCAGCAAAAACATTTTCCGAGTCAACCTATTAATATTGCCTCAAAACAATTACCACCCCCGAAATATTTTTCAAATCAACAGGTCTTTGGTAAACCAACTAATGTTTGGAAACCTAAGGGAACAATGCAACCAAGACGTACTCCAATGTCTGTAGTTACTAAACAAACGGTTCAACAACCAAGTACTTCATTCCATCGAAGTCCAAATTATTTTCAGCCTCGATCTAGACCAACTTTTATATCTGAAGAATTGTATAATATTGACAATACTGATAATGACCATGAATATTTTGACAATACTAACAATGACATGCAGGAAACTGAACAAATTCAAATATCGGAAATCCAAAAATACGAGAACTATCCATAACCACAAATATATGAAGAAAATAATATGCCAGGCGACATAACTGAACTGACTAATGAACCAAATTTTCAACTAATGGCCTACAATATGAATCAAACATAGAATTAAATTATATAGATAAGTAACAGAAAACTTCCATATATCAAAATTTTAGGATATGGCAACAAACCGTTAAAATTTCTTTTAGATTCGGGAAGTCATATGTCACTGCTAAATCCCGTTTTAGCTGAAAAATACTTTTCTGAACATATTATTATAAAGCCAAATGTAATTAAAACTTCATGTGGACAACTTACCACAAAGTATGAAACGCATATCCCTGCTTTTAAAGAATTTAATTCAAATGAAAAAATTATTTTTACACTTTTTGACTTTCATAGATTTTTCGATGGCTTAATTAGTTTTCGAGATATTCGCAATTTAGGTTTTAATTGGAATATTCAAGATGGCTATCTTAAGAAAGAAAATATTAATATACCTGTATATCAGTGTTCTCCATCTGAGTATGATTGTCATAATATATCTTTAGGCGACAATGAAATTTTAAGGACAGTAATCCCTATAGATGTCCCTAATGACGGAGATTATTATATCCCCGAAATAAAAGTTAATTCACACTGTTATATACCTGAATGTGTAACAAAAGTAAATAATGGCCAAGGAATTGTAGAAATTCATAACTTGGGCATTGACGATACATATGCTAACTTAAGAAAACCTATAAAAGCATACCCTTTAAATGACTTCGAAACCTTTAAAGGAGAAATTAAAAGCAACTACGCTTATTCTAATGTTGATCAAATTAAAAACCTACTTCGACTAGACCATCTTAACGCGGAAGAAAAATCTAGGGTAATAAAACTATGTAGAGAATTCCATACAGTTTTTCAGTACCCAAATCAACCACTTTCAGCTACCACTCAAACCCAACATATAATTAAAACCACTGATGAAGAACCAGTGTATACAAAATCTTATAGATTTCCAGAGGTACATAAAAGTGAAGTTCAAGAACAAATAAAGAAAATGCTAGAAGAAGGAATTATTAAAAACAGTACTAGCCCTTGGTCCAGTCCAATATGGATTGTCCCAAAAAAACTTGACGCGTCCGGAAAGCAAAAATGGCGGATAGTCGTCGATTATAGAAAGCTAAACAACAAGACTGTCCAAGATAGGTTTCCCATACCAAATATTGATGAGCTACTTGATAAATTGGGCAAAGCTCAATATTTTACAACTTTAGATTTAGCTAGCGGATTTCACCAAATTACTATGCACAATGATAGCATTGAAAAAACCGCTTTCTCTACAGATTATGGTCATTTCGAATTCCTAAGAATGCCATTCGGTCTGAAAAATGCTCCGGCAACATTTCAGAGAATGATAAATGAAGTATTAAAGGAATACGTTAATCAGATATGTTTAGTATATATGGATGATGTTATCATATTTTCAACAACTTTAGATGAACATATCCAGAATCTCAGGAAAATATTTAAAGCATTTGAAAAATATAATTTAAAAGTTCACTTAGACAAAAGTGAATTTTTAAAACGAGAAACTGAATTTTTAGGTCATATAGTGACACCGGAAGGTATTCAACCCAATTCTAAGAAAATTGACGCAATCCTTAAATTTCCGTTACCTAAAACTCATAAGCAGATTAAAAGTTTCTTAGGAATGATTGGATTTTATAGAAAATTTATAAATAATTTAGCAAAAATAAAAAAACCTTTAACACTTTGTCTAAGGAAAGGAAAGAAAGTAGAACATACAGAAGACTTTATTAAGGCCTTTGAAACATGCAAAACAATTCTATGCAATGACCCAGTCCTTGCTCACCCAGATTTCTTAAAGACATTTCTCTTAACAACTGACGCAAGTAAATTTGCAGTAGGTGCAGTTTTAAGTCAAAATGGTAAACCGGTATGTTATGCTAGTAGAACATTAAATCCTAGTGAAGTTAACTATTCCGTTACAGAAAAGGAGTTACTTGCTATAGTATGGGCAGTAAAATATTTTAGGCCTTACCTTTTTGGAAGACATTTTAAAATTAATACCGATCATCGACGTTTGAAATGGATAGACAATCTTAAGGAACCCAATTCAAAACTTATCCGATGGAAACTTCTTCTGTCAGAATTTGACTACGAAATAGATTATATTAAGGGCAAAGAAAATAATGTTGCTGATGCACTTTCTAGAAATCCATCTGATAACACAGAAATTCAGTCCTTATTTAATGAAATTGGAGATTCAGATGACGTAATACAGCAATTTCTAGATACAAATGAAAATCATGTGTCTACTGTGCATTCCGCAGAAGAAATGCCTATTTTATCTCTACCCTATGTAGAAAAACCACTTAACTATTATAAGAATCAGATGATTATAAAAATATCTGAGTCTTCGCCAGTACCACTTTGTATTAGAGAAAAAGTTTTTGAGAATCAAAGATTCTTTATAAACTTAAGAAGACGACACATAAATGATGACTTAGAAGAATTTATTGCAAACCTTAATAATAATACTACTTACCATCTTTATTTTCCTGATAAGGAACATGAAAGATTTTTTATAAAATACTTACAAGACAAGTTAGTAAGAATTCATTCTAAGCTATTAATTTGCTCAGACAAACTTACCGATATAATTAAAGACAACGAACAAAAAGAAAAAATGAATTACCATCATTTGCATAAAACTGGATACAGAGGTATTACTACCACTATTGATTCTTTAAAGAGACATTATTACTGGCCAAATTTAGATAAAGAAGTAACTAATTACATAAACAATTGTAATATTTGTCAAAAGGCAAAATACGAAAGGCAGCCTAACACTTTTGAGTTTCAGAAATTACCATTAGGTACTAAACCATTTGAAAGAATACATATGGATACATTATCAATTTCTAAAGAAAAATATTTGACAATAGTTGATACGTTTTCAAAATTTGCACAAGCATATAGCATACCTGGAATTAATTCAGTTAATATCCTAGACGGATTATTGGTCTTTATTTCCCACTACGGTATTCCACAAGTCATTGTCTGTGACAATGGAATAGAATTTAATAACAATTCATTTTTAGACTTTTGTAAACTACACAAAGTTCAAGTTCATCTTACTACTCCTAAAAACCCTAACTCCAATAGCTATGTGGAGAGATTTCATTCCACACTTTTGGAACAAATAAGAACAAAAGTTCAACAAAATGCTAAAGAGTCATTAGATAATTTAGTAAGATATGCTCTATTACATTATAATAACTCAATTCATTCGTCAACTAATTTTACACCATTTGAAATTGTAACAGGACACTTTAATGCCAAAGATCCTTTTGATATCCAAGAAAGGGATATAGTCTCAAAGTATGTCACAGATCATAAAAGAAAATTAAAAGAAACATACGAAAAACTTAAAGAAAAATTTAATACTGAAAAAGACGATAGACTTAATAAGACAAATGATAAAAGAAAAACCCCTATAACTCTTAAACCTGATGATAAAGTATATCACAAACAACAAACTCGTGATAAATTAGCAATGAAATATGTTAAAGTCGATCCTGTAGCACAAACAAAAAATAAAATAAAAACCTCAACATCTAAGTATTCTAAGCATAATATAAAAAGGCTCAAAAAATATTAATATATTTATTTACCTTGTTTCAGAATGAAGATTCTATATCGTTTCTCATTACTCCTTATTTATATTAATTTTGTTATGGCTTCTATCCAACAATTAGCTAATCCAATTTTACCAATTCTCTTAGGTAATATTAAAGTAATTTCAAACAAACATACTTTTGTAAGTTATATTAATATTACTGATTTCACGGAACTAAAAAACAATCTTAAACTACAATTAGCCTTTATTACAGAAAATAAAAATGACACTACAATGTCAAATAAGTTGGCTGGACAAGCTTGGTCACTAATAAGCCAAATAGAGCGTTTACTTCAAGCCGTTCATCCAAATATCAGGGAAAAACGTGGTCTAATCAATTTTGGAGGTACTGTATCTAAATGGTTGTTTGGAACACTTGATCATGAAGACGGTAAAAGAATAAATTCTGTACTAAATCATTTAAATAAAAATGATCATATGATTCAAGAAAAAATTAACGAACAAATTTCTATATCAAAAGATTTTATGTTAAAAACAAATCAAAGTCTTTTTCAGATAGGATCTAATGTAATAACTACAATGCATCTTATTGAAAAATATCAAGAAAAAATTAATGCTATTAATGCACTATAATAATTAATTCTCTGATTAGTTTGGAAAATAATTTAAGTCAAATTATAAATGCCGTTACATTTGCCTATCTAAATAGGGTGCATCCAATGTTCCTGTCACTAAATAATTTAGAGTCAATGATAACGAAAATGAACTCTTTTTATAATAAAAATCAGTTGGTAGATTTTAATAATAAACAAAATTATTATAAATTTTTGGGAATTTAACTTACTTTTGATAAAGAGAGAATAATTTTCTTGATCCACTTTCCATTTTTACGCCCTTTACAATTCAAATCCTATTTTATATATCCAGTACCCATTCAAAATAAAATTATCTCACCACCAAAACCATACCTTATCCTTAATGAGTAAACTGGAAACTTCCAATATGAAGAAGACCTTTGTGAGCAAATAGAAGACACCTTCTACTGTAAAAACCATTTAGAAGCCAATGAAGATTGCGTTGTCAGCATCGTTATAAAGAACGAAGCCACCAATTGCAGCACTCTCTTGATAAGATTGAACACTCCTACAGCCAATCAAGTGACCCCTCAAAATGTATTGTTTACCACTCCAAGCAATGCGCCTATAACAGAAGTTTGCCAAGTGGAAAAACATAGTGAGTTGCATCCGGGTAGCTATCTAATTTCTATACCAGAAAGCTGCCATGTAATTATTGATATGGAAATATTCTATTCTACAGCTGAAACCATGTTACCAGCAACAGTTGTTCAACTGCCATCACTAGATATGTCTCTGCTTAAAGAGCATCCCACTTCACTAAATATAAAGAGTATGGACCTTGAAGAAATAAAACATATAACTTCAGTCATGAATCACCAAAGCAAATTGGTTCTCTCCGAAGATAGAGAAACTCTTCACAGTTCTTGGTTATGGATCATCCTATTAATTTGTGTCATTATCTGCTTAATGACATATTTTGGAGTTCGTTGCTACTATCGCATCAACTACCCTTATCCTTTTATAAAGTTGTCAAGAAGAAAGAAGACAGAAGCTGAAAGCCCTACTCAACTAGAGCAGCCGTAGGTCTTTTCCTAAGAAGGGAGGAGTTACGTGTTACGCCACTGGTGAAGTGTAGTTATAAATGCCTAGAAAGACTTTATTTAAGTTCTTATCTATTACACTGCGTAAAATGATAAATAAGTAATAAGTGCACAACAAGAGTTTTACCGATTATTATCTTTTAGTATTTATCTGCATATATATTATTTCACATTTTATCAGTTATTATATCTCTTATATGAATAATGTTAAAACATTATCTATTACACCGTAAGTTATCTTTTGCTATAAAGCATTTAGTTAACATTTTATCTAATAAAATAATATAAATACTGTAAGAACCTGTGTTAGGATATACAGTATATTGTTAGACGTCTCCACGCACGTTAGTGGCGGTATATTTGTATCACTTGTCCTAATATATCTGTTTGAGGTTACCTGTATAGTTTCATTGGCAGTGTATTAGCAAGTTCATACGGAGGGGTTTCTACGAACCACCCTGCTGGAAACCCAACGTAACTTACAATTTCTCGGATGCCGGCGCCGGTTCTGATACGGCCAAAACGGAATGCCGGCAGTTCTAACCTGAAATAATTATAGTTACGTATTGTAAATGATATGTAAACATTGTGTTGTTTTAATTTTGCGTAAAAACTATAAAATATGAGCGTGTGATAAATTTTCTTCATATGAAAATTTTACTTGTGTTTTGGTGGAATACAAGAAAGCCACAAACAATGAGTTTTGGTTGCGTGATAGCAGAAATACTATTATCTGCGGTGAGCCTGTGTTAAAGGTGGAAGACCGTCGAAGACAAAAAATAAAAAGTCGACAAGGAAGTGTTCCACGTGTAAGAAGTGCTGCCAGGCTAGCATTTTCTTGAAAGTAAGTGAGTGTAAACAATTTCTATGCATCCTGGGTATTGAACGAAATCACAATCATACTTCATCCAAAGCTTATTTCAATTTTCTAGCAAAACAGAGACACAGAGTTACAGATCTATATGCTCTGCTAGCTATTTCTACCTCAAAAAATGGCAATATGTCCATAGAAGACAAGAATTCCAATCAAATTGATATCAGACAAATTGAACACTCTTATTGAAGGTATATTATATGGGTTTATTTTTCTTATTTCTACCCTTAAATTCGCAGAATAATAACAATTGTTATATGTTTGTAGGAAGATTTAAGTTTCGTTAAAGTTTACGCTATAATAAATTATTATGTTTTGATTGAATTAAGGTATTTTGATTCTCATCTTATTTTGACACTAATTTTCTAATGCTGCCGGCATCAATGATGACTGCCGGCACCGGCAGCGGAGCCACTTCGCCGGCAAACAGCTCGGCTGCCGGCGCCGGCATCCATGATGGTTGCCGGCGCCGGCATCCGTGACGGCTGCCGGCGCCGGCAGCGGAGTCACTTCCTTAATTTTTTCAAGTAACGGCTTTTTGAAAAAGTAATTTACGAAAAAGTAACGTACCAAACCTAAAGAAACCTGATCAAACCCAAAAAAGGTTCGTTTGGGTTTGTTCAGGATCTTTTTTCGTCTTTTTTTCATTAACATTTTCCAAGCTACTAGAGTTCATAATTTAATTTTCTAAATATTGTTTTCAAAAACACATATTTTCGAAAAATGTACTTACCTGTTTTAAAAATGATTTGTCTGGAGACATTAATGTACTTTCGAAATAAGGGTTTGTGGAGCGTGTGGGCGCTCCCTGCGCCCCCCTAAATCCGCCACTGTTATGTGAAGCTCTAGTGCGACCACCGGTATGGATATGTTACGTTTTGATTTTCAACCTTTTTTGAAGGCAGAAAGTTTAAGCTAGTAGGTAAGAATAATGGTCATCTTATTAATAACGTAATAGGTAAGACATAATTCTTTATGTTACTGTATAACATTCGTTCTGTTCGTTCTGCTTACAATTTCAACCTAATATGGTTCATATTTTCCCACATTAAGTAAAGAAATTGCTTTTAAATGAAAATACACATTTTTAGTAAAATGCGTCTTCGAAATAAATACTTTGGATTATTTTCGGTTTTCACTAAAACTGATAAAAAAATGAGATGTCACGATAATATTTAAGTTTGGCTACGCCGCGTTTGGCTGGTTTAATTCCCCTTTAGCCCATGACGTCATGCCTTTTAGAAGCGTCGGATGTGGGGTGTTTTGGGGTATTGAGGGGAAAAAAGTATTTGGAATGTCTTTAGACTACCCCAGGAGTCATCCATTTCAATATATCAAACCATTTCCATAACACCCTATCTTTTAAGGGAAGTATGCCCGGTTTGGAGCCAGGATATAACCTAATCTATATGGAAAATTTTAATTTTTCTGAGCGAGTATTTTTAAGTCTTCGCGCCAACAGACAGACCGACGTAAATGGAAAACCATATCTTTTGTGATCCAATAAAACGTACCTATAGATAATATAATCTGACACGACACCGGTATCCTTTAGACTCTGCAAATACATTTCCGAATTAGCGGTGTCCTCCAGAATGAGCACTACCGGTAACTTGACGTATATCCCAAAATCCTTCAGATTCTCAAAAATCCTCCTCTGCATCAAGGAATTAAAATTCTTCGCTACGAAAACAAAAGCGTTGGCATCGCTGCTCGTGACGTCGAATCCCTGCTGTTTCGCGACGCAGTAAGTCACCGTTTTGTGGGCTTCGATGTACACAGTGTTGCCGTATTTGTCTTTTTGCCAGGTAGTGTAGGATTTTAAGGTCTCCTCCAATCGGTGTAGGCCGTTTATCATTTCGTCTATATCTATAAAATAATATATTTATAATAGGAGAAATACTTAATTACTTTTGTATTTTTAAATCTACTTTTTAGGTAAAATCGGCATAAAAAAGTCTACAAGTCATTGTACGGAGCTTCCCTCGCGAAATGAAGTTAATATTATACAATTTAAAAATATTAATTGACAATTTCTATTTAAATTTGCCACCCTGTATAAAATTTAAAAGGTTATTTTTTAAGTAGAATTATCGACTCTGTTAAAAATATTATTACTTTTAATCTAATGTTCTAAAGTTATAGCAAAATTAAACACATCTCTTTTTATTTTTTGTTCATCCAAACACTTTTTTCAAACCCACATTCACTTTAAATAAATTAATTTCATTCAAGTACCTGGAATAGAGATGACCACTTTCCAATAAATATGCTGATGCCATTTTTCTTTTAATTCGCAAAGCCTTCTCCTCAGTGCAGAATACGTCAGATGGAATAATTTTAGCTCTCCAATGGGCTGATCTTCAACTAACGGTATATCTAAAGGGCGACCCATTTTGTACCTAAAAGACAAGAAATAGTTTCACGTCCGGTTGCACAAACAATTTAATCACGAATTCAACTAATTAAACACTTGTAATGTGACACCACTCATGTTAACGTCATTGCCAAAGATGACTCTAAACGTCAATTAAATTGACTACTTGATTAAAAGTTTTGTGAAACCCGCTGTAAGTATACTAAGAAGTCACGCAAGACTAATAAGAAGTGACTCAAGTATAATAACAAATGATTCAAGTATAATAAGAAATGATTCAAGTATAATAATAAAAATGATTTAAGTATTAAGTCTATCTAGGTTGTCGGAACATACCTTTTCATATAACTTAGTGTTAAGTCTTGAGACTTGGTATGCAGCTCCTCCACACATTTCTTGATATCTCTGGGAATGAACGAAATCGAACTACAGTCCATGGCCTTGCGTTTCTTCATTCGCTTGACGACAGTACTCCGCCATTTCTTGCATATTCTGACCAAGGAGCGTCTTCTCATATTCTCTCTTATTCTTTTTAGGGTCTCCTGACGGATTTTCAGATCCACGGCTTCGACCTAATAAATGCTAAACGTTCTGAGAGGTCTAAGCCATTGTACATTACAATACAATAAGCTGCCGCCAAAACATGTTTATTTAAAAATGTGTTATCGTAACGACGAATAAATACACATCCTGGAAATTGTTAAGCTGCATTAACGTCGACGTCTGTCAAATCTGTGAAGAGAGCCGGCCTTTCTCTCGCCTCGCATCGCACCAACCTCTTTCTTTTCGGCGGCGCCTGTCATGTAAACAAAACAGTCACGAGGAGCCGGTATAATAACTTGAGGAATTTTGCATACACGGCGAGCGAAATAAACTATTTGACGTGAAATAATTTCCGTTCGTTTCCGAACAATATGTACCGTGAAATGGGTTACTTTGGCAGGTTTTGCCCTAGTTTAGTATTATAACTCAAAAACGAGAAGTAATATTAAACTTTTAAAAATAGCATAGTACCTTGGGTCCTTTGGGAAGTACCTCACCATAATTTGGATTTAAAATCTAAAAAGACAACCAAGAAAAAAGGGTGTAGCAGCATAAGCAAGACGAGTCCGCCCCCAAATGGCAACCTATATCGAAACTGTACTTATGTTATATCATCGGCTTGATGTACGAACACGATTTATATATGTTTCGCCGCCGGACTCCGCTTTGACCTTGAGATATGGACAAAAATGACCGCACGCATGACTATCGTTCAAAGAGGCCTATCTTGAAAACTAACTAAGCTAGAGAGGTAAAACAAACGCGAGGCCTCAGGTAACCTTACAGAGTATATACTATATTTTTTTAGATTTAACGAATAATTACGCATATTTTTAAAAAATAAAGAAAAAAAATATTTTTTTTTTCGTGTTCCCTCTGACTTACAATCACTAAAATAATATATGTTGTAATCCTTTATATGCACTAGTACCCATAAAAATTGCGTTAGAAAAAACTTGGTGCAACACTTCGAAAAAAAAAATTCACCGCGCACTACATAATATAAGGATACAAACGTGACATAGGACACATATAGACATTTTTATGAATTGAAATTATTGGTAAAAAAAGAAATAAAAAACCAGAGCCAATGTTTAATATTAGGTAGTATTATTATTATTATTAACATTTTTGAATTAATTAAATTATAAGGAAAAAACAATCTTAATCATCATCGCTATTGTAATTAACTACAACTGGAATATTTTGAGTCACAAATATCTTTGTTAGTATATCAGCAGGTCGCAAGATTCTGGATAAATACCGTCCATATGATAAATAATACATCCCAGCTGCCGCATGAGAACAGCATCCCACTGCAGTGGGATTTTTTTCGAAGTGTTGCACCAAGTTTTTTCTAACGCAATTTTTATGGGTACTAGTGCATGTAAAGGATTACAACATATATTATTTTAGTGATTGTAGTCAGAGGGAACACGAAAAAAAAATTAATAATTTTTTTCTTTATTTTTTTAAAAATATGCGTAATTATTCGTTAAATCTAAAAAAAATATAGTATAATACTCTGTAAGGTTACCTGAGGCCTCGCGTTGGTTTTACCTCTGTAGCTTAGTTAGTTTTCAAGATATGCCTCTTTGAACGATAGTCATGCGTGCGGTCATTTTTGTCCATATCTCAAGGTCAAAGCGGAGTCCGGCGGCGAAACATATATAAATCGTGTTCGTACATCAAGCCGATGATATAACATAAGTTTCGATATAGGTTGCCACTTGGGGGTCGACTCGTCATGCTTGTGCTGCTACACCCTTTGTTAGGCAGCAAAAGGGGGCAGGTGCTGTAAAACATATTAAATGTAGAATAGACGTTCTTTAAGCCTTCTGTCGCACCAAAAATATATGTGTAAGTTTCACGTAGCTACTTTCAGAGTTGAAAATTTTTGACTCATATGTGAGATATTAAACACAAAAGTTAATGCATATATTTGTATTGAAAATACCTACTTATTTACTTATTCCTTAGGCCCGTACGGGGGGTGGGAGTTGAGTCGTTTTGCGATGGGTTTCTTTTCCATATTTCTCTCCGATTATTTCTATTTTGTGCCAGTCTATCGATGTCTTCGAATTTTATTCCTCTTCGTTCTGCTGCTTCCCTTATTTCACCTTGCCATGTTCTCCTTGGTCTTCCTCTCTTCCTTGTTGTCCTTGCTTCATATAATCTTCTTACTATTCTTATCTCGTTCATTCTCTTAATGGTCCCTATCCATCGAAGTTGGTTTTCCTCCACTACCTGGTTCATCGGTTCTGTGTTTAAATTATTTCTGAATGTTTCGTTCCTAATTTTGTCTAATCTGGTCTTATCTTTTTGCCCATTTTCCGTGGGTACCTGATTTCTATTGTGGTGATTTTCTGTTTGTGTTTTATTTTTCTTTTCGCTTCGTTTCCCCTCTCGTGTCCTCTTTCATTGCATGTGTTGTCATCAAATTCTCTTCTTTCCCCTTTTCTCTCAGTTTTTTGGTGGGTGGTTATTTCTACTTGTTAAATTTTCTTTTAATTCTCCGTCTTCTCTATCCCATTTCCATTCTGTTCCCTCAATTATGATTTCTTGGTACCCTATTTTTGTTGCTCTTCCCGTGTTCCTTTCTTCCTCTGCTATTTGCTTTATCTTCTTCTGTGTTTCTCGCTCTTCTCTTGTCATTTCGTCGTTTATATATATTTTCTCTCGCAATTGTGTTAACTGACTTTTATTCTTCATAATCTCTTCTTTATCCAGTGAGTTTCTAATTCCGCTTTACTTATTTTTGTTCCTATCTTTGTAGCCTTATTTGCTCTTGCGATGAAATTTTCTAATTCACACTCTAGGTCCGTTCTATTGTCTTCTCTTGTTTCCAGACCGGATACCACTATATTATTCCTGATTCTGTCCTTTTCCATTCTTCACACATGTTTACTACATTTCTCATTTTTTCTTTTATTATCCTATTTTCATTCTTTAGCATTTCATTTTCTTGTTTTAATTCCTTTAGCTGTCGTTGATCTGCCTCCTAGTCTTCTTTTATTTCTTTGGTGTCCTTCATTACTTCTTTCATCATCTCTGTCAGTGAATCCAGCTTATTTTATTTTTATTGTTTTCCCTTTTGTGGTGTTCTGTGTTTTTTTACTTCTCTTAGTTTGATCTTTCCCTTTTCCGCTTTCCATCTTCTGACGTGTAATCGTCACTGTCCATTTTTGATCTTACTTTGTTTCTCCCTTGATTTATTTGTAGTTTCTTTATTTCCTTTACTCCGTCTGATCCGCATATGGGCTTAGCTTTCCCAGATTCAGTCTTATTTCCATTATTTCACCAAGGTTACTTATTTCACTGAGAGTTGAGTTGTGGATCGTAAGGTGAACGGTCGCAGGTCCGGCGATATGGAAATTCGTTTATCGAACCTTATCACGGTTTACTAGTAGTGCAAAAAACAGCGAATAAATAAACAATCCGATATTTTAGCAAAGAATTAAAATAGGCGTATGCGATTTAAATTTCAATTATTTAAAACTGTATTGAAAATAACAAGAAATTAATCCGTCTTTAAAGAAAATAAAAGTGTAATTCTACAAGAAAATATTTATAAAATGAAAATAAACGATCTTAGACCGAAAAATCTTTTAAACTGTTATTCAAGTCATCAGGCTTATTTAAGCAAATATCACAGACAAAAAGTGGGTCTTTACTATCACCACAAATCCAAATTTGGCACTTTTGTGCAACAAATTCAGTCTGGGCCCTGATAGGCACTCCAGTTTACAGTGCACACAGTGCACATCGTAACTGAACACTAGATGGGCGGTCAGTGTCTCTCAAAACGCTTTCAATGTTACTGAAGAATTCACGAATGTCACTTGGGCCTGCTGCCGCCCGAGCTCTCTTAATGTTAGGTGCCAAACGGACACAAAGATTGTTCCTTTCGATGAAGTTCAACAAAATCACTTCCAGGGACATTATCTGTAAGCACACTTACCATACGGCCTTGTTTTTCAAGATATTTATGGAGAGGATCGCGAATGTCACATTTTGTTAAGGGGAAGCCCCATTCGCTAACTGTTCTAAGATCTTTGTTAGAAGAGGCTCCTCCTCAGGATCAAAAACCGTTGGATGGTCTAGTGGCCGACTGTGCTTGCCCTTAGACTTATTTTGCAGGGTCCCACGTGGAATATTCCACCGCCGCTCCGGCTTACTTCTGCCTGAGCAAAATCAACCCCTAATGGCGGTAAGCGCTTCTTGTAGGGCCTCCGCAGTAAAGTTGCGGTATTGTCGGCCCTACCTTTTTTTTAATAGTGTCTAGGCATTTTCAGTTATTTTAGACCTGTCCCAAATTAAAAAAAAAATAAAAAAAGAAAATAAAAACAAAAAAGTTGTCAAGCTGCCAAAGTAGGCCTAAGGTGCCAAAGTAATCCCATACCACGGTACTTCGCTTTGCGTTGGCCTATTTTTGCTCGTTTTAATTGCCTAGATATTCGATACTCAGACAACACGATAATGGAAGTGACCGAAAGTGGCGCGCCCTATTAACAACCCACGAGCCGCCATTGGCCATTAACAGTTTGTGTTATGTAAAGGTTCCTTCATTATTTTTATTTTTTTACACCGATACGTGACTGCCTTAACCGGCGGTTGCTCTAGTCCCATAAAAATTGAAATGCCAAAATTTTCTGGCGACATCAAAGCTTTTAGATCCTTTAAATCGTTGGTGCATGAAAACGCAACACTGTCAAACATCGAGAAATTCAATTACTTGATGTCCTTTTTACAGGATTCTCCGCTAATACTAGTCCAGTGTTCAATGACTTCCGATAATTACGAAACCGCTTTTCTATCTTTAGTTGATCGTTACGATAATACTAGATTAATCGCATTCGCTCATTTACAGACCACTGCTAACGCTCCGATCGTGTCAAATTCTAATAATTCAAAACTGTCATTGACATTTTTAACGAAAATACCGCTTCGCTGAAAAATATCTTTTCCAGTAGATCACTGGAACTTTATATTATTTTACATGTTGTCTAAGCATTTAGATCAAGAAACGATGAAGCTTTAAAATGGAAGAAAACATTGGTCAAAATCAAATGCCGTCTTTTGATTCTCCGAAAAATTTTGTCATAAAGCAATGCAATGTACTAGATACTATCGAATTCTCAGTCTAATTTTTTTTTCCAACTCACGACCTAATAAATTTCAAAACCAGTCATCTAGGCAACAAATCTCAAAACCAAAACAAACGCATTCACTTTTTGGGCAGATGGATTGTGCCAATGGAAGATATCGTGTATTTTGTAAAGGTAATCACTCTATATATAAATGTGACGCTTTTTCTTAGAAATCTTCGCTTGATCGTTTAAATTACGCTAAAACCAATGGTGACTAAATTGTCTGTCAACTGGTGTTTAAATTGTCTTAGTAGTCATCACAGTTTGCCGCAATATAATTCCTAATCGACGTGCCGCCACTGTAACCTTAGACATCATTCTCTTTTGCACCTAAATCAAAGTTTCAATACACGACATACGGACAGCAGCCAACACAGAGACAATCGTCAAAATCCAGATGACAGAGGCTGTAGCATGATACAAATAAAAGAAGATTATGACACCGCGCAGGTAGGCCTGGCCATGTACGTCACGCTACGAGTAATTCCGCCATATTTTGTAAACGAGACACGTCTTTGTTAAGATCGCGATGTGTTTTAAAGTTATTTTGTGGTGTTCTCATATCACTTTTAAGAGTTTAAAAGTGAAAGTGAGGTGTGTTGTGTATGATTGTGATGTGGACAATCAATGCAAGGGCTTTATGCCTGATATTAAAGTTTTTAACTTCCCGAAAGACAAAGAAACACAAAGTGTTTCAAAGCGTCTGTGCAAACGAGAAGATAAGTTTAATGTGAAAAATGCTAGAATCTGTACTAGACGTTTTAACGAAAGTGATTATGAAGGTAATTCAAAGCACGAATTTTGTCATGTCATGAATGTCAAATGTGTTTAATGTTTTTACAAACTCGCTTCAATAAAAAAGTTTACTGTGACAGACAATTGCTAATCCCTACGGTAACGAATCTACAGACTTTAATCGAGAAAATACGACAAACAAGGAGACTGAAAAAAAGGCCATTTTCTTAAAAAATAATTTCTTGTTTCACCTAGTTTAATAAATTTAGATATTTTTGTCTTGTTTAGAATAATTTCTGGCATTTTAAGATTTTTTAAAAATCAAAGAATACAAAAACACAATAATTTTTAATAAACCATTTAAAGTGTAAAAAACCCAAAAAAACTATCATAAAAAACATGTTTCCGTCGCAAACATGCTGATGTTATTCACCGCAAAAAATATTTGACAAATTATAGGAACAAACAAAATTCTTATTTATAACATATTTTCGGAAGACTCTGTAGGTATATATATTTTAATAATATACCTCTAAATAAAAATTATTACCTTAATTATTAGGCATATTTTTATTTTATAAAATTATTTACATTTTCTTTTCACGTAAGTAAATACATAGAACGCCACTGGCAGGCAATTTACCAATATCTATTATTTTAAATTAATTTATTCCTTTATTTTCATGATTATTTTAAATCACATACTTTAAAATTTGTATTATAAGCAGGAGGCAAAGTATATTGCCAATAGAATTTATATAAAATCGCCTATAACTAACTTAAACTCTATATTGCGCGATATAAATTTCAAAAATAACTCGCAGCGTGACGTCAAGCACGAACCCGGACGAATTGACACGGTTTGATATATCTTCCTTTTATTCTATCATAAGGCTGTAGTAGCAGTACTAGCTTACCTCGTATTGCCACGGTGGGCACTACCGCTAACATGAATGTTAACGCTAACGCTAATTCCAATTCACACGGCATAGTTCGTATGTCATCGCGGTCAGCTGCACTGGATACCTCCACCACTCAGCAGAATTCGTGTGTAGCCCCGCTGACGTCACAAGGATTGCCAAGTACAATTCAAAATACCGTATTGCTCTCTACGGCTGTAGGCCAGTCATTAGAGCTTTTTGTGTGAAAAAAAAACTAGTAGAAACCCATCATTTGAAAGACACTCCGTAGATATATTCTGATGTGTTTTCGACTCGCAACTCTCATTAATTAATTTGTCATTAACATTTTAGTGCAAAAAAAACGCGTTTTTTTTTGTTTTTTTGCTTATAAAACGATAACTACTCGAAGAATTTCAATTCCGTAAATGGTAAAGTTGTAGAGAATTAAATTACGAAGAAAATGAGAGGTGGAGCGATCCGATCGGTTGATTAGAAGCGAAGGAAATCCGGAGAAATCGGAAAATTTAGCTTTATTTTCAAAAATTCATAACTTTTCCATTGATGAAGATTAAGAGCTGAAATTTGGCACAGAAGATAATTATATCAACTTTAAGTGTGCGCAAGGCAGGTGCTGTCGGACCATTAGTTTTTGCGCAATTGCAGTTCCAATTTTTTTATGCATTTTTTTGCCGGGAGCCTGCTTGCGTTAAAAATGGTCCTATTTTAATTCTAATACCGGTTTTCAAAACTAGAAGTAAAATACTATAAATCGTATATTCCAAGTTTTCATTAAAATACAGCGAAATGGATGAAACATGCACTTGAACATCGGTCTAAATGGCCTTGGGCGCGCGAGTAGTGGGGGAAGGAGGGGAAGCTTACATAATATATAGACACACAGGCGCGCCGCGCGGAGCGTCGCATCTTTTCACTGGCTTTTATCAGGGACTACTGCACCTTTTTGGAAGATTCTTTTTTGATTTTGGGGTTACTGAATACGAGGACTCTGATTCTCTATTCAGATTCCACGAATAATTCACGATAAAGCTACTATTCCGGATTTCGGAGTGGTCTATGGATTAGAAGAGACGAGACATATATTATATAGATATAGCATGCTCAAATTTTGAACAGCTGTGTAACCGTCTAATGCGTCCCCTCCCTCTCTCTTCTATTGTTCGGTGGTATGGGTACAGCTGTTGCCTTGGGATTCAAACGAATAGAAGAGAAAGCGACGCCAACGGTTAGATGCTACACAGCGTTTGGAGATGTGAGCAGGCGCGGCCCGTGAAATTTCAAAGTTGCATATCTCTGTTGCTACTTATGGGACCCATACCAAATTCAGGTTTTGTAATAGTGATCCTACTAGGAATGTTTTGGTAAAGAAAAAAAATATTTTGCCATTTGCGAAAAAAAGTTGATTTTTTGAATTGACCCACCTGGGTAAAAAATTAGCACGCTTAGATATTTTATTTATTATTTTTTCTAAACAAATTTTACATCATTTTGTCGACAATTCTTAAATTTTAAGAGAAAAAAATGTGTTAGTAGAAAGTTATAGTCATTTGAATTTTTTGCAACCGAAAATTTAAATTATTTTTCGGTTGAAAAAATTCAAATGACTATAACTTTCTACTAACACATTTTTTTCTCTTAAAATTTAAGAATTGTCGACAAAATGATGTAAAATTTGTTTAGAAAAAATAATAAATAAAATATCTAAGCGTGTTAATTTTTTACCCTGGTGGGTCAATTCAAAAAATGAACTTTCTTTCGCAAATTGCAAAATATTTTTTTTCTTTACCAAAACATTCCTAGTAGGCTCACTATTAAAAAACCTGAATTTGGTATGGGTCCCATAAGTAGGAACAGAGATATGCAACTTTGAAATTTCACGGGCCGCGCCTGGATGTGAGTTGTACTTTTCGATCTGATTGATCGATCTGATTGAGCAATCTGCATCCGACGATGATTCTGACTTTGATAGTTGAATAGATAGCGAGCAGATCGAAGAAAATGAAATAAACTATGCGGGCCTTCCGAAAAGAAGGCGAATTTTATAACTAATGTATTCGGCGCAATAATATGTTCATGTTGTTTATCATCCATTTTTAATCATAGTAATAAAACACTTTTGTGAAAAAAAATATACATTATACAAGGGAAAAAAGTATTAGATTTTAGCTCGAAGTTGTGTTGTCTCCCGACGCGAAGCGGAGGGTGACAAAAAAGCGAGAGCTAAAATCTAATATTTTTCCCGTGTATAATACACTATTTTTTTCTGTGACGGGAAAAACGACGATTTAATATTGAAAAACCCCATTATTTCAATATATTAAAGTCAGAAAATTATCGATGTGAAATTTGAATTTTTAAACTGGTAGGCTGTTGTACTTATAGTGACAATTAGACCTGCGTTGCTAAGGAAACCTTTAAAGTAATCAAACATATGTCATTTTAATTCTGTGATTTGATTTAAAAATTGCAGTGGTTGTTTAGTAGTTATTTTGAATAATATAAAGTTAAAAAATGTCTGAAAGGAAATGTAACTTTTGTATAATAAAATATTCTAAAATTAAATATCTACCTCTACTTATGTGTATATATATCCGGGAAAAAAGTACTCACTTTTTTCCCGGGGAAAAAAGTAATTTCATAAAAAGTGACATTTTGTTACCTGTCAACAGAGATAAAATGTCAAACGTTTTTCCCTCGGTTTTTCCCGTCACGGAAAAAAATATATATTTATGTGTTTAAATTAACAACCTTCCTGCTCGTTTATTTATAGAATAGAAATATAAGAATGTTACTCAAGAAGGTGAAATAGCAGCTTAATCTTGAATTATTATTCGTGGAATCTGAATAGAGGATCAGATTCCTCGTATTCAATAACCCCAAAATCAAAAAAAGAATCTTCCAAAAAGGTGCAGTAGTTGCTGAGAAAATCCAGTGAAAAGATGCGACGCTCCGCGCGGCGCGCCTGTATGTCTACATATGTACGCTTCCCCTCCTTCCCCCACTACTCGCTCGCCCAAGGCCATTTACACCGATGTTCAAGTGCATGTTTCATCCATTTCGCTGTATTTTAATGAAAACTTGGAATATACGATTTATAGTATTTTACTTCTAGTTTTGAAAACCGGTATTCGAATTAAAAGAGGACCATTTTTAACGCAAGCAAGCTCCCGGCAAAAAAATGCATAAAAAAATTGAAATTGCACTTGCGCAAAAACTAATGATCCGACAGCACCTGCCTTGCGCACACTTAAAGTTGATAAAATTATCTACTTCTCTGCCAAATTTCAGCTCTTAATCTTCATAAATGGAAAAGTTATGAATTTTTGAAAATAAAGCTGAATTTTACGATTTTTCTGGATTTTCTTCGCTTCTAATCAACCGATCGGATCGATCCACCTCTTATTGTCTTCGTAATTTAATTCTCTACAACTTTTACATTTACGGAATTGAAATTCTTCGAGTAATTTCCGATTTATAAGCAAAAAACCAAAAAAACGCGTTTTTTTTGCACTAAAATGTTAATAACAAATTAATTAATGAGAGTTGCGAGTCGAAAACATCCGAATACATCTACGGACTATATTTTAGATGGTTTTCTACTAGCCTTTTTGTCAATATATGACTTTTTTTTGCTCTAATGATTGGCCTACTGTCGTTGATATCTACAAATTCTAGTTTTGTTGGATTCTGGATCGCAGACTCCTTATATTTCAAAAAAACCTTTTAATAAATTCGATTAGCCACGTTATTACAGTCGAAGATTCCTACTTTTCATTTACTAATAACATAGAGCCACGTGTTTTTAAGGTTGATCAAAATTACAGTGACAGCGAAACCGAATTAAATCTGTAATTAAATTTAAGTCATAATTTTTATTGTAAAAATAAATCAAATGACATAAATCAATAAACAAATGTTTTAATCCTTCGAAATTTAACAAGATTTTATTTTTTTCAAAATTATTCCGAATTTAAAACACTCCGACTCTGGCGCCTCTTAAAAATCTTGAAATATTTATATTTACATTTATTGAGGTATTTACCATTTTGTCACGAAAGAGCTTAAAACGAGATTTATTTTCATTATTTTTACTTTTCTACACCGATACCTGACCGCCTTGTCCTGCGGTTGCTCTGCTCTTGAATTTAGACTTTTCCACCACGCTTATTTATGATCCATTAGTAACAAAACCCCCGAAAATAAAAACTACCTACCATTTTCGTTACTACCGACTTGACGGTTCTTTGAATTTCCATCTGCTTCCGTCTCTCCTCCTCTTCTTTCCTCTGTTTCTCCAATTCCTCCTGCTTTCTCTTCAGTTCTTTCTCTCGTCTGATTCTTTCTTGCTCCAACGTTCTTTCCCTTTCCTTTCTCTCTTTCTCCAATCTCCTTTCTCTTTCCACCCTTTCCTGTTCTTCCCGTTGCCTTCTCGCAATTTCCTCCTGTTTTCGTCTTTCCGCTTCCAATCTTCTCTTTTCAGCCGCCTCCTCGTTCCTGCGTCTTATCTCTTCGTTTCGCCGTTTCGTTTCCTCTTGTTCTCTTTTCTCTTGTTCCTCTTTTTCAGTTTCTCTTCTGATCTCTTCCTGTAATCTGCCCTTCTCTAATTCTAAAATTCTTATTTCCTCGTATGCATCTCTCACTTTTCGTTCTTGTTCTTCAGTTTCTAAAATAACAATGAAAGTTTTTAAAATGTTAAGGATGTATGTTAAGACTGGGGATGAATAAATGACACTATACTTACTATTATGATGTACAATAAAAAAAATACAGAAAACATACCCGAGGTGATCGGCTTGAATCCTGGAGCAAAAATATTCGGAACTTCCGTAGATTTTTGAGGTCTATTCAGTACAAATGTAAACCCACCCTTAGTCTGTTCCGCTGTGGTTTTCGGAGGTTCTCTTGGTGCAAAAATATTCTTTGAATTGTCAGGGATGGATGTGGTTTTCGGCGGCCCAAAAACTATACTGGGTACTTCCGATTTCGGGTCCGGCCTTTGCGTTTCAGTAGCGAATATATTTGTTGCGGGTGGCTGTAATTTAAGAAAAACATTGTTAGAATTCCTCACCCTAATTTTTACAAAACAATTGCGTAAAATTAAATAGCTTTTCCAGCATTTTATTTCATAAATAATGTCTGTATGATTGTGGCGGACTCATATTGAAAAAATGTATTATTTTGGTGTTATATCACTCTACTATTAAGGAAAATTAATATTTAAAAAATAATAATACAGTCACTGCGTTTTAAAATATAAAAATCGGTTTCATAACACTATCCGGACACCTTTAATTTTGGAATTTTAACACTTTTTTTATTGATATCGATATTACTTACGTTTATAAATCACCTTTAATGTGGAAAACACAATATTTTAACTCAGAAATTACTTTATTAGTAAAAAAACATGATTTTTATCAACTATTTGATGGTTTTGCAACATATTTGAAGTTATGGTATAAATCAATTTTGAATGCCGTTTTGGATTATGGGAACACAGTGTTGCCACATTTATTATTTTTTGGTGTATTAATTCTTTTTTGTAAAATTTTGGCTTTAAAGCTGGTGTTAGAAATAATATAATTTCTTCTTGTGACCAAGGAGTTGTGAAATACGTTCTCGGACAGGTTTGGTCAGTTTTAGGTTTCGTCAGTATATTTTTTAATTTTTTTACCTTTGTTGAGTTTTTTACTGTGACTGCGCGATACGTGGGGGTATAAAATTTTGGCACCGCATAAAACTGACATTTTACTGTGCAATTATTCACATTATTTCAATAATTTTTTTTAAGAAAAATACTGAATATTCCTCAAATTTGTTTGCAAAAATATACTATTTCAAATCCTTATTTTTCGATGACATGTGAAAAGATTCTTAATTCGGGTGTCCGGAAAGCGTTCCGGACCCCAAAAAACAAATCCTGAAAAAATATGTTGTGTACACTGTCAGTGACTTTTAATTATAACAAATATGCCTGACCTAACCTATCTCTAGTGTAATATAATATGTATATTCTGTCCAAAACCTAATCCGATCAAAATAGTTTTTCTGACGTTTCGAGACCCAATCTTTAGCCTCGTTATAAAAGGATCTAATAAATTCAAACTAACTAAATTAAAAATGAACTAAGTAATTATAAAAAATAATTAACAAAGGATATATGAATTTTCTGGGTAATTATTCGGATTACCGGAAAATGCGAATTTTTTCATGAAATTTTGCACAGACCCTAATTTTGGGTCGTAGAACACGAATCCGAAGTCAGTTTTTGGCGGTCTCGTATCGTTTTTCGCAAAAAATTTTTTTAACTTTTAGGTTAGCTTTTTCAATGAATTTCTTTAAATTTCGGCACTTTTACTTAAACACATCTATACAAGTCATTACACACTATTTTTCTGAACCATATTTAGGCAAATTTATGTAAAAACACATTAAAAAAGCAGAGAAAATATCAAAAAACTGAAAGAAAATAAACCTCGAAATTTCTGATGGAACGACGCGCTGTTGCCAAATTTACAAATCGTTTTCCCCACAAATTTTAACAATTTTAACCCAAGCAAACCTGAGCAAAAAGTGGCCAGGTTTGCTCAGTTTTGATTGATATAGATACATATATATCTATATCAATGAAAACTGAGCAAACCTGACCACCTTTTTGCTCACCCAACCTGAGCAAAAAGGTGGTCAGGTTTGCTCAGTTTTCACTGATATAGATATATATGTATCTATATCAATCAAAACGGAGCAAACCTGACCACCTTTTTGCTCAGGTTTGCTTGGGTTGGGTATACACCTTTTTGTTCAGATATGGTTGCATGCATCAGAATGCATTTCCATAAAAAATAAGTAAACGTGACAACACCGCCAACACCGGACACAAATATATTGTTGACAGGTAGGAAAATAATGGCCGCAACTAGCGAATAAAATGGAACTTTCTATCGAAAAAAGCAATTTTCTTAGCTATTTTTGCCTAAATGTGGTGTTTTGTGTGACGAAATAAAATACAAATTATAAGTTTACAGATATGTTTAAGTGAAAGTGTCGAAACTTAAAGGAATCTATAAAAAAAGGTAATCTAAAAGTTAACCTAAAAGTTTTCCAAAAACAAATTTTTTTACGAGACCGCCAAAAACTGACTTCGGATTCGTGTTCTACGACCCAAAATTAGGGTCTGTGCAAAATTTCAAGAAAAAATTCGCATTTTCCGGTAATCCGAATAATTACCATTTTCTGATTGAATTCTATGATATTTTTCGAAAATACTTCTCTGGATGATAGGTTCTTGCTTTTCTGTCAGCATGAGGTTTGACATTAGTCAAAATGGCAAGTCTTCAGGTAATGCAGGAATATGACTATATACCGTAGGACAAAAAATATTTAACTACCTATTATACTATAATAAAATTATTTTACTAACTAAGTATTGGAAGCCAAATTCTGTTGATATCTAAAAAAAAATTAGAAAAACATTTATCATCATTAAGAATAATAGTAGCGCTTTCAATTAATTTAAGCCTATTAGAGAACGTTTCTCTAGATACAAGTTTAGAATTATTCCACTCTATCCTATGACCTGTTTCCCAAACGTGTTCACCTAATTTACTTTTAAAAATTCGCGACGCATTACCTGAAGACTTGTCATTTTGACTAACGTCAAACCTCATGCTGACAGAAAAGCAAGAAACTATCACCAGAGAAATATTTTAGAAAAATACCGAAGAATTCAATCAGAAAATTCAAATATCCTTTTTTAGTTATTTTTTATAATTACTTAGTTCATTTTTAATTTAGTTAGTTCGAATTTATTAAATTCTTTGATAACGAGACTAGAGATTAGGTCTCGAAAATCCAGAAAAACTATTTTTATCAGACTAGACAGAATATACATATACTACACTAGAGATAGATTAGGGTCAGACATATTTTTTATAATTAAAAGTCACTGATAGTGTACACAACATATTCTCTTTTTAGGATTTGTTTTTTGTATTTTAAAACGCACTGATTTTTATAATTTTTTAAAATATTAATTTTCCTTACCAGTCGAGTGACGTAACACTCAAATAATAAGTCTTGTCAATTTTATTTCACAATACAAAAGTACTCCATTCTAGAAGCTTATCCCCAAAAAATTAGAATTTTTTTCTGATCAAATTTACCCTCAAAATAGCGGTCAAACATCGCTCATATAAAACGGAAACTCTGGTGATGTAGTCCCACAATGGGCAACCTAAATTTAGGAAATAAATTAAGCGTTGGCACCGCTGCAAAAAATTTGCGGGTTGGTCATCGAGGATGTTATCAAACTAAATTATAAAAAAATCATTGTAATATTCGAAATTTATAATGAACTATTTCACAGAAATATTAAGAGAACTGAGAAAACAGTCAACGCATAATATTGTATAACCTAAAAAGAATATTTATGCATAATCATGAAAGAAATATTAACCATAATTCACCGAATGACGGGAGCAAAAACTACTACACACCAAGGATTTTGGATTTTACTATTATTTCTGTTGTAGTTCATTGTTATATTTAAATACACTTAAGTATTCCGACAAGTTTCAAAATAATTTTAAATTCAAAGATTAAAAAATGCTACAAAAGTTACGCAAAATATAAACATTCCCTGTTATTACTAAAACGGTCGAAGAAACGCATAGCGATGTTGCCGTATCTTTAATTTGATTGGCCACATTGCCCAATACGTTCAGTCAGTAAGGAGGCGGTATTTCAAAGTTGTATGAACCTACTTACAGGACCCGTACCAAATTTAGGGATTTTAATAGTGAGCCCACTGGGAATGTTTTGGTAAAGAAAAATAACATTTTGTAATTTGCGAAAAAAGTTGAATTTGAATTTGAAAATTAACGGGTTTAGGTATTTTATTTATTTTTTATAAAAAAAAAATTACATCATTTTGTCGAAAATTTTTACATTTTAAGAGAAAAAAAAATTGTTAGCAGAAAGTAGTAATTTCATTTTTTTAAATCTAAAGTATAATTTAAAAAAAAATTCAAATGACCATAACTTTCAACTAACACATTTTTTTCTTTTAAAATTTCAAAATTTTTAACAAAATGATGTAAAATTTGTTTAGAGAAAATAATAAATAAAATACCTAAACGCGTTCATTTTACCCTCAAGCAAAAATTCAACTTTTCTTGGCAAATTATAAAATGTTTTTATCTTTTTTTTTTACCAAAACATTCCCAGTGGGCTCATGATTAAAATCCCTAAATTTAGTACGGGTCCTGAAAGTGGGAACAGAGATATACAACTTTGAAATTTCACCAACCGCCACTGCGTTCAGTTGTTTTTTGTAGCATGTCGTCAGACGGGAAACTGAATTTTTGAATTTGGTCGAATTTTAAACCTTCATATTTTTGTTATTATCCGTCCAAACGACGTAATTTTGTGTGTGTGTGTGCTTCGATTGACTGATTATGCAATAATATTACCATATTTATTGAAAACGCGCAATGACTGAACAGGTCCATTGTTTGAGCACAATTCTCTATCAATGATATTTATTTCAAATTCCTGCGTTGTACTTCGTCTTTTCTCACTTCATTCCGTTTATTTTTCATTTCAATTCAATTTTGACATCTGCAATGTTATCACTGAATTTTCTGAACCTAATTACCCTGAAAGCGATATACAGCTTGTCAAATATAGTTACAGATAAATAAAATCTCAAAGGCACAGTATCAAACTTATTTAATCCGTAAGACCTTCCAGAACAGTTACATATGTTTCGCCCCTATGTGAGCATCATCAGACTTAAAGGTATACAATTAAAGAGAAAAAAGAAAATTGAAATGTGGGTTATTTCTGCTCACACCATGTGATTACCGAATTCCTTCCCCCACTAGAATTTTCATTTTAGTAACTTGAAAATTGTTAATGGCATGTGGTTATTTTTAGTTTTTTAATTTGATTTGTAATTTTTTGGTTGTTAGGTAAGATAGTTGTAGGAAATTTTCTGTTTGGAGGGTTTGGAGAGTTGCCGGGTTGGACATCCCCAGTTGGGGGGTTGTAACCCGAGCCACCTGTAAATAGTAGATTTAAGTTGCCAATGTAGATGTATATATATATATATATATATATATATATATATATATATATATATATATATATATATATATATATATATATATATATATATATATATATATATATATAATGAATAAATATGTTTGAAAGTAAGTAGTTTGGAGAAGATAGAAAAAATCGATTGATTTCTGTCTTTTTCCATTGCATTATGTTAGTAGGTAGAATTGATGCAGGTAAAAAACACGCTTAAAGTGAGCTAGACAAACTTCGCATGCAGCATCACATTAGCTGTTGTATTCAATAGGGAATATGCATATAACCCAAATAAATCTGAAATATTTTTCTTATATTCTCTACATAAATTAAATGTTTATGGCGGTTGCTGTTATCCGTTTATTTTGGTCTTTATTAACAAAAAAAAAATGATTTTATACTGCAAATTTTCGCGCGAATTGCGAAACTTGTAAAACGTGATTTCATTGGCTGTGTCGTCAAAAGTGAACTTATGACTCATCATGAGTGAATTCCAGTGTTGTAGAGTCATCGAAAACTCAATAAGAATGGCATTTAATACGTAACTCATCCAATGAAATATCTCTGCACTTAAAGTAGAACGTTCCTAAAATCTTATTCATGTATACTTCAAGCCGAAATCGATCCAGGAACCTTTCAATTTTGCAAAAAATTAGCATTTCGGCGAAATTTTGACATATCATATCTTAATAATTTCGAGGAAATAAACTGCAATTCTTTGTTTTCATGGCAATCTTCGAAAATTCAAAAATTTTCAAATTTTAGATCTCCCCGCTGCAAATAAACATATTTATTTATAACTTTAACGAAAAAATAAGCGATTTAAATTAGTGTGAGGTATTCTTAGATAATTAACGGATAAAATAAACCCAAAAAGAATCACTAAATAAGGTAAATAGTGTGGAATAATGTCGGTTAAAAATAGGATTTGTCGGAAAAAAATCAAGAAAATCCTATTTTTACCCCTTAACACGTTCGCTACCAGGGCCATATTTGTGCATCGACCTCACAGACCAGACTTAAATTTTGACAGAAACTTGCTGGAAATTAGTATTTATTATGATTAGAATATGTTATAAAGTTTCCTATGGAGTTCCTGGGGGATTTTGAAATCCGGCTCATATTTGAGGCGCTGGTCTATTGTAAATAATTTAGAACAATAGACCAATGACTCATATATGAGAAGAAGGAATTGTTTTTAGAAAAAGCAGGAAAAGCTTGAGAAAACTAATCTGCAAGTATTTCTAATATTTAGCTGTTTAAAACTAATCATATTAATAAAAAAACTTACCAGTTTAAAATAAAAACACCGAAAAAGTAAATAATATTGTAAATAATTTAGAACAATAGACCAATGACTCATATATGAGACGAAGGAATTGTTTTTAGAAAAAGCAGGAAAAGCTTGAGAAAAATAACCTGCAAGTATTTCTAATATTTAGCTGTTTCAAACTAATTAATACCTAAACTTACCAGTTTAAAATACAAACACTTAAAAAGTACTAAAATAACATTATAAACATAACAATAACATGTGGCTTTGACTTGACATAATAACTAAATACGAACACCTCAAGTCAGACCACGCGACTCAGATATGAGGCACTGCTTCCCGTAGACCATCCCTAAGTATAAAACCGTCACGTAAAATCATACCTTTAGAATCGGACATTTAATAAACAAGTACTCGTGTCTCTCTTCTTTCAAATGTCGTGGCGCATATATGAGACGGCCGGTAGCGAACGTGTTAAATATGCTCCTGGATGACCCATTCGGTATTCATTTTAAAGTGTGATTATCCCTTTATAAGATAGTGTTGAAAAATTGGGAACAAATTAGATAGGAAAAAATACAGAGTGATTCAAATGTACCGAGATGTCGAGGGCAAAAAAGTAAAAAAATCGAAAAATCGGCGATTGCTCCCTTCCTATAGAGAATGAAGAAACTAAAAAATATGGATATCATATACTTCGACGAGTTCTTTCCAATGACGTATATGGGATTTTAATTTGAACCATTTTGACCACACAAAAAATTAAAAACCGTGAAATATTTGGGTCAAAATCTAAATTTCTAAAAATATGAATGAAGTCTACTTGTCAGGGGTACATATAAATATGGATATCAGACAACTTTTTTCATATAATATGTTAATATATATTTTCAAAAATAAAAATACAATTAACTATAATAATCACATTCATAACACTCGTAATAAAAATACAACCACATATAAAAACAGAGTTAAAAAAAAAATTGGTCATAAAAATTTTATAAATATAATTCCATATATTTTTGATTTATTGCCAAAATCAATTAAAATAATTAAATCTTTAAATAAATATAAAAATGAAATTAAAAAATGGATATTATCAAATCCAAGACAAATAATACATAATATAATAAATAATTTATAGATACTTAATAAAAACCAACTGGATATATCGTCGTGATATATTGTAATTTCATTTCGGGATTATTAATAATATAGTTGTGTCTGATATATTTATTAATATTACTATTATTGTAAATAAATTGTATAAAATTATTAATATTATATTTTGAATCAACTCACAACAAGTATATTTACTTCGTGAGTAAGGTGTTTATATTTGGCTTATTCAAGAAACCACATATATCTCAATTGTATATATCATAAATTATTGAATAAACCTATTATTATTATTATTATTATTATTATTATTATTAATTCTCTAACCACCTGAAAATTCCTTATACAATAAGGATTTCAACAAATAATGGTTTTGAAATGGATTTGAAAATGATGAAAAGAAAGAAGAAAATTGAGCGTTAAAACCAAATTGGACGGTTGTGATGAAAGAGTCCTTAGACCATATAGTGTCAACTTTAAAGTGACTGAAAAAAAAAGTGCCAAGTGAGTAAAATTCACAAAAAATTTAAAGATGACTACAATTACAAACTTTTCTCTTGAGAGTGTAAGGAAAATTATGAAAAAATGAGATTTTGGCGGCGAAAAACAAAAACTACCTGCCCATGATTTAACCTAAGCTGGTTAAGCCCTGCGTTAAAAAGAAATCGCTTAACATCGGAGTTTACATTCGGGCAATCGGAAGCGGTCGTGCAGCTGCCAAGCGCAAAAAGTTGCACCGAATCTGTCTTGTGTTTGTTTTGAAGCATAAATGTGTGTTTTTTTACGAATAACAATTAGGGAAAATAAACTAAGAGACATATCCTACAATTATACAATTATACAGGAAAAAAATCTATTGATAAACATACCGACTAGTCGGTAGGTACATCTCTATTAATTTCACATTTCTTATGGATGGCACAATAGTGTAACTTTTGTGGAAATAACCTTTAAGTACATACCTTAGCAAAAATATTCTGACTGTTAACACCTCCTTGTCCTTCACTTGGTGGTTTTCCAAAAACATTCGGTACTTCACCAACCGCAGGCTTCTGAGAAAAAATATTTTCCGTGGCTTTGAAAATATTCACCTCCTCCTTAGGCTTGAACAGACCTCCTTCATCCTTCGATTTGAAAATATTGGAAACCTCATTTTTAGCCGCAGGAGCCAAAAAAATATTCGTATCTTGTTTCACCTCCATAGGTTCCGGTTTGGCCTGGGTGAAAATGCTTGTGGGAGCAATTTTGATCGGAGCAAAAGGAGGTTCGTTCTTATTGTGAGTAAAAATATTCGCAGAATCGTTTTTGGCCTGGGCAAAAAATATTTTGATCCTCTTTAGTTTGGGAGAAAAATACTTGGTGATTGATTAGGTTTTGCATTGATGTTTGTGTGGGTTTTTTTGCGCGAAAATATTCGTTACGATGCTCTTTCTTTCGGAGTGGATTCCCTAAAATAAATGTATCAATTATACAAAGATTCTACAAATAATTTCACGAAATTATTTTTTCGGAAAAGACTTTGCCGAATTTTCTATTATCACATTTTTTAGTAAATATTTTTTTAGAAATATACTGTTGGGGCCATATTGCTGACTGTTTTAGTTTCCGAACACAGATTCCATCTAAGCTCTAGAGCTGAAACCCTCTTCTTACATTTTCGAGAATGGCAGGTGTTACTTACTGCCATTCTCGAAAATGTGAGAATGAGTTTCCAAAATCGACTTTAATTACATTAATATTAACAAGACGTTCACGGTGGTCATTTTGAACACTTTTTAAAGTAAGAAGAGAAATAAAGGTTTAAATTTTTACTTTTTTAAAAATTTTTTAAATTTCCTTGATCCTATTCATAATGGCGGCCATTTAAAATTGTTACAAGGCTACGTGGTAACTGGTAAATTTAAAGCAATATTTTGATTATTCACTAAGGCAAAATGTATGAGTATCTAAAACTATTTGGCTATTTGCCACGCAGGGTATTGAGTCACAACTTTGCCCCAATTTAATCAACTCTCTATCACTTATCTTTACACCCCTGAATATCAAAAGAAACTGTTTTTTTGTTAATTTCGCTAAAAAAACTTGCAGAGGAAAAACAAGAAAAAAATGGGTTAAGGTAGTTCAACTCCTTACAGACTACCAATAAAATGTTTACCTCGAATCGACTTCGTCATCCAACAACCTTTCCTCAATTCTCAATTCTATTTCATTAAATATTTCATCTTGAATCAGATAACCATCTTTGTCAAAACTGTTGTACACTTCGTGAGATTGCATTTGCATGTACATTTCCGGAGACATCTCTTTACCATTTACTACAGTCCCTAAAATAATATTATAAACACCATAAATTAGTTATATTATTTATTTTTAACTTTTATATATCGCACAAAACTTACAAGAGGTTACTAGGGACACTATTTTCATGCCATATAAAAGAAGAAACTGACTGACTGATTGACTGAGGTATCAACGCACAGACCACACCGCTGGGTCTATAAACTTGAAAATTTACACAGAGATTTCTTATATAACGTAGGCGTGCACTAAGAAAGGGGTTTTCAAAATTCAACCCCTAAGGGGGCGAAACAGGGAATTCAAACTTTGTATGGAGAAAATAATATTAAATTGTCGTATTAACTCGAAATTTCATAGAAGTACTCCAAGAAATACATGTTTAAACACCTAATCCTAAGGGGGTGAATGGGGGGAAGTTTATAACTTAATTATGGATGTAGAGACTGGATTCGAATATTACATTCCAAGAACGGACTCCGTTAGAAAGACAATGTACACAGAAAATATTAAAAATATTTGTGACAAGATTATCGGATTACTGAGGTCCAAAAATCTAATTTTGTCTAAGGGATGGTAAAAATTAACGTGGGGGGGGGGGGGGTAATAAAAAGGGAACGTTGGGCAATTTCTTCAAAAAATGTAAACTAACTATGCCAGTTTCGGAGGTATCTCCAATCTACCTTTGTGTAATAAATGTTAAGAAAATTAAGGTGGTGGTGGTGGGGGGGGGGGGGGGGGAGGTGGGGTTGGGGTGGCAGCGGATAATTTTTTTTATTGAGGTCCGTATGGTAAAAAAATAAAGGGAGGGTTGGAGTGGTGGTGGTGGTGGTGGGGGGAGGAGTGATTGACAATTTATTTTTAAAATGTGCCATTTTCGGGGTTATTAAAGTCAGAAAATCTAATTTTGTGTAATAGAAGTTAAGAAAATTAACGTGTGGGGCGGGGGAATAAAAAGAAGCGATTAGCAATTTCATCTAAAGCGTTAACTAATGTATCATTTTCCGGGCTATTGAGGTCAGAAAATCAAATTTTGTCAAATAGATGTTAAAAAAGTTATCGGGGAGGGAGGATAAAAGGGAACGGCTGAGAATTTTTCAAAAATGATAACGAATATGTCAGTTTCGGGGCTATTAAGGTCAGAAAATCTAATTTTGTCTAATATGTTAAAAAAATTAATCGAGGAGAGGGGAATAAAAAGGAGCGGCTGGGAATTTTTCCAAAAATGTTAAATGTGTCATTTTCGGGGTTATTGAGGTCAGAAAATAAAATTTTGTCGAACAGATTAACAATGGTCAAAAGATTAAGGGGGGGGGGGGGGACTGGCAATTTTTCCCAAAAATGTCACTGTCGTGGCGATTAAAGTCAAAAATATAATTTTGTGTAATAGAAGTTAAGAAAATTTTCGGGGGGTGGAGGGGGGGGGGGGGTAAAAACAGCGGTTGGCAATTTCTCAAACAATGTTAACCAACGAAACATTTTCGAGGTTATTAAGATCAGAAAAGCTATTTTTGTTAACCGGATCTTATAAAAATTAACGGTGGGGGGGGGGAGGGGGTTGGAGATTTTCTTCAAAAATGTTAACCTAATATGTAATTTTTGGGTTTCCGAGGTCAGAAAATCCTAATATAACATGGTCATTTTAAATTTAAAGAGTGGGAGATAAGATAACGGGAAGGGGGGGGGGGGAGGAATAGGGTACACTAAGAAAACAAAATTCATAAAAATCAACAAAATTAAGTTGAGCCTTAACCGCAGTAATACATACGTAACAATATTATTTCATACTTTTCAGTGATTTTCCTTTTGTGATGTTGGTTCATTTTTTTGGAAAAAAAAGAAATGTTTTTTAGGAGCAATAATTTATAAATACAACCTGACACATCTAATAGTAATTTCATTTTATTTATCTATTCTATCAGTTACCTGAGTCCGACCCGATTTTTGCGTCATACTCGTATATTATTGAAATCGGTCTCTAGATATGACTAACCAAACCTAACATAACTCATGTTTCATGTATTCATAATCATGACATCAAAACTACACTATTATCACCTATAATACGCGGACGAAGTCGCGGGCGAAAGCTAGTAATTAGTAATAGCATATCCAATTTTTCTCTTTAAAAGAGCTTTCCAACAAGGTACCACAAGTGGTATCTTCCAGTTTTACAAAATTAAGTTGGGTTATGTTTCACCCCTCTAAGGGGTTTTGAAAAAACAAATTTTTTGATATGAGTATGGAGCCCACAAAACATATCAATCGACGTATTTTTGCATTTCTTCACAAATATTTTTTCCTAAACTTCTAGCGAATTTGTTCCAGTTAAAGTGCCCACCCTGTATATATATATATATATATATATATATATATATATATATATATATACTATATATATATATATATATAATATTACATATATATGCATATATTGAAACCGGTAAATGCTGGTATGAATTTAGACTGAATAATTCATAATAATAAATAATATCATAAATGCCGCTTCATAATAAAAAAATGGTAGATATCGTCCCTCCAAAAAAAATTTTTTTTAGTAACTGCGCACCACTGGCAATAAATACATGGCCATATAAAAAACAGCGAGAAACGTCAGTTAAGAAAAACAACTTTTGTTTGAAGTCAGTAGTCACTATGACGTTGCCAATTCCTTCTAGAATGTATCTATCCCAAGTAGCATTTTTAGACACATTTTGGTAAATGTAGCGAAACCACTGTTTCTGTTTCCGACACAAATTGGAAACTGTTGGCAACAAATATGGAAATATTTTCGAAACGTATACATTTTAAACGGCGCATTTGCACGTGTTTCCAAGTGGTTGGTACTAGCTGTGACTTTCGCTGTTTCGACACCCAATCGAAACCTTTATCGAAAATGTTTCCGAAATGTTTCGAAAATGTTTCTAAACTGATACATCAAATGTGATTATTCAAGAGTGACAAGTGACAGTTCAACATCTTATATAGGGCGCTGTACTGTGGGAGCATGGGCAAAACCAGCGCAAACATTTCGCTAAAATTGTTTCCAACAGTGGCTGATATTTGTATTTGAATGTGTCATAATGGACAAAATAAAGAAACACCAATATGAAGACAAAATAATTTCGCCATCATGAATTTGTCACAACTGTAATTTTTATTGGTTATGGTAGATTTATTTTATAGTTATTGCAAAAGAGAACCAAAAATCATTGTCGAAATAAATTTTACAACAATGAAATGAAGTCTACTTGTCAGGGGTACATATATAAATACGTAAAAATTGAGAATAAGTTCTCTAGACCACCTGAAAATTCCTTATACTATAAGGATTTGAACAAATCATGGTAAAACAGCTATTCTCCGGGCTATATGCCCCTCCGAGCGCTGGATTACATACCAAAATTTGCCGTATTTTGACTAACACTGTTAGACAACAAAATACTTGGTTTGACTGCAAGAAACTACCAGGAAGGAGGTAGCTTTTTTCTTTAGTCAGTCAAACCAAGTATTTTGTTGTCTAACAGTGTTAGTCAAAATACGGCAAATTTTGGTATGTAATCCAGCGCTCGGAGGGGCATATAGCCCGGAGAATAGCTGTTTTACCATGATTTGTTCAAATCCTTATAGTATAAGGAATTTTCAGGTGAAATAAATTTTATTGTGCAATTTAGTAATTTAGCTTTATATATTTAACGCGCTCTCCAGTTATTTGCATTTACAGAAAAAATAATACTTTGTAAAAAAATTAAATTAAAAATATTTTTATAATTTTACTTTTTTCTTTTTTAAATTGAATTAGCTAGTAAAACGGAACTAACGTAACAGCTTCTTGGCTTTTCGAAAAATGCAGGAATTTAATTAACACCAATTTTAACAAGATACCATTCATTTGTCAAAATGGCCGCCAGAAAGCGAGAAATTATTCGGACCTAAAATGGAGTCAACACACAATTTCTAGTATTTGGTTTCTATAATGTTTCATACATCTTGTAGCTATAATTAATAGAAAATGTGTCGAAACAGATACACTGTTTCGATAATGTATCGAAAATGTGCGGAACAAACGCAACACTGCCAAATCATAACCTAAAACCAAAACCTACAGAAATAGTTCAGATCATTAATATTTTCTATTAAACAAAAAGAACGGAAAATAAAAATATACTCGGTACCCAAGGGAATCCAAGGGAAAATCATCCTTAGAGATGTCGATGGGACATCACTAATAATTAGAAAATCAGACTGTGGTTTTACTTTTGCTTTTCAAATTGTTTCTTTTTTCTTTTTAGTGTCTTGTAAAACCTTGAAAAATGTTTATACTGTTGTCTTCTTCCCATATTTTAAAAAATATAAAATGGTAAAATGGTTAAATAGGCGATTCAAAAAACCAAAGTAAACAAAATGTAAAAATTATAGGTTATGATAATTTGTTCCAAAGAGGTCGTAGTGTGTATGTTTTTCGAAGTTTCGAAAATTATTTTCTTCACAAGTTTCGTAAATGAATGAATATCATTGTTTGGTAAATATTTCGAAACAGAAAAATACCAATTTGTTTCGATTAGCTTAATGCGAAAATGTGTCGCTACATTTTGGGAACGCGTGTGTCTTACCACAACTTTTAATTTTATCTAAAAATGTTTCGAAACATATTCACTTCCGCGTGTCGAAAATGTATCGACACTGTGGTTTGTAAAACATTTCGAAACAAACGGTTCTTAAGTGTTTCAAGTAACTAAATTCGAAAATGTGTCGCAAAAGTTTCGGAACATATGTGTCTGGACACAATTTTATAATTTGAATCGAAAATGTTTCGAAACGTTTCGCAGCAAAGAATTTGTGTCCAATTTGTGTCTAAATATGCTACTTGGGATGTAACAGGTTTGAAAAAATAATATTGTTGTTATCTTTAAAGTAAGAAATCATACTAACTCTTTTAAAACATTAACGTCCAGATTCACTAAGAAAGTTTAAGATTTAGTACTGGTTTAAATTAAGATCTTATAGTTGATCAGTTATGTTTTGACAGGTTTTTGTCCTGTCCTTGTCATTAAAAACTTATGAATTATTGTGATATTTCAGCGATTTATTTGGTTTCCAAATGATTTTCATCTTGGAACGAGTTGCTGTAATGAATTTAGTTCTATTATTGTTGAAAGTACGTAACAAAATTGTCCTTTTCCTGATAAATTTGCGAAAAAGCTCAGAAATAAGTTCATAGAATAAAACTTAGTTGTCTTATTCTTACACTTGTCAGTTTAAAACTTTTGATTGTCAAATTAGACCGGACTAGCATTGGAGAATCTGACTGTAAATTTCAAAAAGTTAAAATACTACAACACAAATAATCCAGCTGTTCAGACCAAGAGCAAAATTTTGTTCAACTAGGCCGACCAGAAATTTTTGGAGAAAAAAGAGTACCTATACAAAAATTTTAGTTCCAAATTAGCTTTAAACAAAAAAATCCTAACACTTAAGCATGTACTTTTTTTTATTTCCCTATTTTTAATCATACTTAACAGTAGAGTGTTTTCAGGCATACCAGACCAGGATATATATCCAATCCATGGATATATATCCATGGATATATATCCATTTTACATGGTTATCATGTAAAATGGATATATATCCATGGATATATATCCATGGATTGGATATATATCCTGATCTAGAATGCCTGAAAACACCAAAATCCCCCCACTCTTCACACCACTCCTCTCCGATCCCCTCTCCGCTCCCCTCTCCATGGATATATATATCCATGGATATATATCCATATTAGGATTGGATATATATCCATGGATATATATCCATGGATTGGATAGATCTAGAAGCTGTGAAAACCCATGGATATATATCCATATATAACCATGTAAAATGGATATATATCCATGGATATATATCCATGGATATATATCCATTTTACATGGTTATATATGGATATACTGCATTCAATTCCAGGAAATGCCATCAAATCCATACACCAATTCCCCCCACTCTTCACCCCACCAAAATCCCCCCACTCTTCACACCACTCCTCTCCGCTCTCCTCTCCCCTCTCCTCACCTCACCCCTCTCCTCTCAGGAGCTTAAAACCATTCCACAACACGCACTCTTCACACTACCAAATCCTACCACTCGTATATCAAATCCATTCCTCCTACCCCCCACACCACTTTAATTCTCAATATTTACAGTATTTAACACAATTCACAACGATGTCTGTAGCAGTCCCTATTGATTATTCATGGGACACAGAACATTGCGAAAGCTATAATCCACAAGAGTACATAGAAAACAATTTGATAATAATCAATCCACCTCCCAATCTATCTAAGAGTGCTAAAAAAAAGTTTCGAACTCAACAGAGAAAGAAAGTTCAAGAATTGGAAGCAAAAAAGGAAAAGACTGCAAAAAAACTATGTCTTGTCCAACAGCAAATGTAATGTTTAGTCATGTAAGCGGAAAGAAAACCTTGATAGATTTTACTACAGAAGAACTAGAAATGTTACCTTTGGAATATCTAATTAATTATGCAGATCCTTTGGAACTCTTGGATGTATGGGGAAAATTACCAATGTCTTATAAATCAAGTTTTGATCTTCAAATTAAATTGCCATGTTTTATACATTACAATCGTCCTGACTGGAGCACACAATTCGATGGTCCTCCTGTATCCCAGAAATCATGTTTCATGTGCTATAGAAACATAAAGTAGACTAATGTAGATAAACATATTGTTATTTTTGTTCAAAAGTAAACCTGTATTTTAATAAATGTTTTATAAATGTCAAACAAATAATTAGAAGTATTATTCATTAATCCATGGATTTACAGCATCCCACCACCACCAAACCCCCCCCCCACTCTAAATCGTTAAACATCATTACACAAAGCTTCACTCATTTCATCGTATTACAGCGCGTTACTCAAAAGGGTAAGTGCGGTTAAAACGCAAGTGTTGTACTAATTCGAACAATACACAGGTCAATACAGACCCCATATGTAGAGCGGTAGACCCGCCCAAAACAACAAATTTTTTATTTGTGGCTTCACTATTGGAGTTATATTCTTAAAAGTGGGTGGGTTGGAATGTACACACTAAAGTATATCTCCTAACACTCCGTGCGCATGTCTGGCACGCTCGGTGTGCGCGTGGTACGCATTTTGGTCTACTGCGCATATAAAAAAAATGGCTCAAAAAAAAAAAAAAAAAAAAAGCGGCTAAAAAAAAAAAAAAAATGGCGGCTCAAAAAAAAAAAAAAAAAAAAAAAAGATTTTTTATATTTTTCGTTTTTTACATCTGCGCAATAGAGATGCGCATGGGCATGCCCCGCCCACACGGATTCTCTTTATATTCTCTCTTCGCTTCTCGTTCTTAAGTGTTCGCAGTCGCACCTTGAGCTCGACAGTTGTGCTTTCTCCTTGTTACCTATATATCCTCAACGGTTAGTTAGCGTTGATATTATATTAATTGTTTAGTTTGCAAAAACAGTATTGTGCAAAGTGTTGTGAGAGCAGTTAAAAATATCCCAAGAACTGTTGAATAAATATCAACCTTTTCTGCTTTTTTGTTCAGTTCTCAAGATGTATCAGTGCAGTGAATGCAACAAGAGTTTTATTCATCAATCGAACGTGTATAGACATAAAAAAGAATCGTGCGCCATGAGACCATCTTGTTCTCGCAAAAAAAGAAAGGCTAATACCCAGGTATGTGATGTATCCATGAAAAAAGCTAAAATAGAAGACAGACCTCCAATACCTAAACTTACTTTATCACGATGTAAAGATTGTGATGCTTGGTATGTGAAAAATAAACTTGCTGCGCATTTACGGTCAAACCTACATAAAAGTGCACTTAAAAGTGACGATAATGTAAAAATTTTAACTTCCGCGTTTAAAAACAGGATTGTGTCTTACATGCTGCTTCCATCGAAAAAGTACGTGGACATTGAAGAATTTTTTGATGAAGTACAACAAAAGTTTGTAAGTTTACTTTCCGAAGAGTTAGTTAATCATAAAAGTGTTAAGATTAATGTAGAACTGTTTGGACAATATCTCTTACAAATAAAAGAGACAATCGAAACTAAATCGTTTAATACGAAAAATAAGGTCATAACTTCAACAACAGATTTATCTGATATTTACAAGAAATTTTTGTCTGAAATAAAAGAAAAGATGTCAATATTTGCGGAGAATGGTTCAGGTTGGGCGTTGGAAAAAATATTACATTTGGAGCTTAATATAAATAAATTTAATCCAATTTAGAGCTTCATAGCTTGGGGACACAAACATATAAGTATTTTGGAAGAGAAATCCAAGACTGATGATGATCAAGTTAATAATTGATATTCTAAAAGATTTAGTTCGTGACGAATATAAAACATAAGAACCCTGGAAAAATATTTTATTTTGAAAATGGCTCTGCTACCAGTAGGAGTTCTATTTCTATCAGCATTCGTTAACAATACTTTGTTCATACAAGTTGATCATAATGTTCGAGAAGCATTTATTTGTCTATCTGTTAATAATGTAAATAATGATAGTTGGCCTTCAACATGGAAAAGAATGAATATAAATAATGGTTTATTTACCCACAAAATAGATGATAATATTATAAATGATTCTACCATTGTACAGTATAAGTTAAGATTATATTATTTCAATAAAACTTCAATAGTGACACAGGAATGGAATCAGTTGTATAGAAAATCTTGTATAGCAGAATGTAATTCAAATGAGTGTGTAGTATTATTAAGTATATTGTTAGTAGTGTTTCTATGTTCAATAGGATATATATTATTCAAAGTATATTTGTATTATAAATAAAATTCAATAATAAAAAACATATCTACCATTGTACAGTATAAGTTAAGATTATATTATTTCAATAAAACTTCAATAGTGACACAGGAATGGAATCAGTTGTATAGAAAATCTTGTATAGAAGAATGTAATTCAAATGTGTGTCTAGTATTATTAAGTATATTGTTAGTAGTGTTTTTATGTTCAATAGGATATATATTATTCAAAGTATATTTGTATTATAAATAAAATTCAATAATAATAAAAACATATATATAATAATAAAAACATATATATAATAATGGTTTTTATTCATAACAATACCTATAATTATATAACAATTTTACGTTTGCTAATGCACAATGCCATGGATTCACATTTTTGTGAAAATAACATTCTGGAATTTTCTTAAATTTACTTAATTTTGGTTCTTGGGCAATGGGAATAGCGTATATGAAATCTTCATCCAAAAACTTTTTTAAGAAGTTGATTTTTTCATTCCCTTTCACGTAAATTTTGGGCGATTGGTAAACTTCTAACACATGCTTTAAAATATTATCAATTTCATTAAGTTCTATATTTCCAAATTCCCATTTTAGTCCATGATACTCTTCGCCCCATTTAACCATTTTGAGATCGAGAGCAGATAACATATTTTTTTGAAATGGTGATTTAAACAGATAATTTGAGCAACGAATACCATCATAAATCGCTAATTCTTTTGGAATGTATCCAAAGGAACTGTTATATCCTTGAATGTCGATAAAAAGTTCTGTCTTACACTCATTCATGGTTAGTCGCTAAATGATGTTTAAATCTATAAGATTAGTGTTTAAATCCCCACACCACTCTTACTACTACCCACTACCTCGCTTATTATCCCCACTACCACGCTTGCTTATTTAAGCACTCACCCACAGTTCTACAACCATTATTTCAATCAAGCATCTGAAAATGTATCAACCAACAAGCCAACAAGAGTTTAGTAAGAAGCGCAATGCAGCTCTCATCAATGAAACCATCTACTACATAAACAAATCCAAATCCAAATGGGTCAGCATTGGATTTTCCTTAGAGAGAAAATATATTCCTGTTGTTAAAATCTGTGGCTACAAATATAATCAAAATGTGATTTTTAATGAAGATCAATGGATTTCCTTCCTTAATAATCAAGGAATTATGTTAAGTTTCATTTATTCCAACAGCACCGGGTGGCAACCCATGAAGGGAAATGGTTATGAGATTCACTTTGTGTTTATTGGTGATGCAAGAATAATTAAGATTACACAAGATGGAGGTAATGAAGTATTCCTTGCTGGTGATACCATAAATGAATTAGTGAACTTGGCAAATTTAATCAAATATCGTGTTGATATCTTAAAAAACCAGGAATTTTCCAAATATTACAATATTTTAGTTAGTGGAATCTCTATGAAAAATGGCGATTTGTTAAAAAATGTATATGATGTTATTTCACCTATGGAAAATAGTTTAAATGTTTGCTGTGTTTTAGAATTATTAAACTTTTACTCAGATTGTGTTCTGGAGGATGTAGAAACATTCGTATGTAATGAATTTGTAAAAAGTTGTATTGAAAATAAAAATGTATAGGTATATTTTTCTTTTTATTCCGCCCACCTCCTAAATTAATTTTTAAAGCTCTGAACTTACTTTAAGTGTCACACATATGGAAAATAGTTTAAATGTTTGTAGTGTTTTAGAATTATTAAACGTTTATTCTGATTGCGTTGTGGAGGATGTAGAAACGTTCGCATGTAGTGAATTTGTAAAGACTTGTATTGAAAAATAAAATTTTAAAATATATTTTTCCTTTTTATTCCTCCCACCTCCTATTCCTCCCACCTCCTATCCTAAATTATTATTTAAAGCTCTGAACTTATTTTAAGTCTCACATACTCATACAAGATGTGGTTAGCATATACATCTCAACGAGTAGCATATAACCTAACAAGCGCTATAGAGAATCTATCACATGACTTTAGTAACTTAAAATTTGATGCTGCCCATGAAGCCGAGTATGGATTCGAAAGATTTTATACATATGATGAATGCATGGATATGGAAAGAAAGTATGAAAAAGCTGCAGAAGCCTGTAACATATATTTACATACTTTTGATATAAGAACTTTTCTGCAAACCATAAAGGAAATGGGATTTGAGGAGCATTTGGGTGAAGTAAAACAGTTTATTCCACAAGATATCATTGAAGAAATATTTGAAACCTAATTTATATGAAATAAAAAACTTTATTTCATTTATGTGTTTTATTCAATCATTAAATAATTATTATATAAATTGTATACATTAGTAAGTGCACATTTAGAATGATAAAAACAATGAGCTTCTCCTTGTAACGATGGATTTTCATCAAGTTCCATGACTGGTTTTAATGAATATTTTCGAATGTATTCGGATTTCTCTCTCCTTTTTACTACCTCTCCTATGCCACCTCTCTCTTATGCTACCTCTCTCTTATGCTACCTCTCTCTTATGCCACCTCTCCCTACCACTCCTCTCTCTTATGCTACCTCTCTCTCGCTTTTACTAGCTCTCTCCTCTCTCTTATGATACATACCACCTCTCTCTCTTATGTTACTTTCTCGCTCTCTCCCTATGCTACTTCTTGCACACAAGCTGTCGTTTTACCATTTGTTTCAAACATTACATAGTTCTAACGTATAAAAAATGTACAAGAAGTTATAAAATATCCCTTTTTCTAACTTTGGTTTCAGATTTTTCCAATTTATCTTTATAATATTGTTTATTACCTATACCAAATTTAAATTAGATTTATCAGCCACATCGCCAGCTAAAAGCTTGGTTTTTCTCTTCCGAGCCAGAAAACGATTTCTTCCATGCCTAATTACACACTCTTTATGTTTCCCAACTAATACCTCCAAATGAGAGCCATTCGACTTATCATTAACTCAGTCCTCCCAAGAAAACTCTCTTATTTATTTTCTACAAACTCCTGCCAACGCATAACTGGTCAACTAGAACACCTTACTTTAAACCAATACTAAATCTAAACTTTCCTAGTGAATCTGAACGTTTATGTCGACAACACCAAAAAAGTATTAATCCAGTACACTTTGACGCTAAGAAATGAAACATCCTTTGAAGCTATTTTTAATAAATTTGATCTTAGATCGGTACACTTAATTGTAGCAGCTCGAAACGGCGGATTAAAACTTTGTTCTTTAACTTGATGCATCCCAGAATAATATAATGACAACTTGTGTTACTATCTTTATTTAACCCATCAGTGTACATCTTACCTAGTAAAAACATTATTGCATTCACAACTAAAACTATTAATAAAACTCAATTCCAAGTTGCTCCAGTTCTCTTAAAATACTCATAATTTCAGGTGTATTAATGCCATCCGTATTATTCTCTTCCAAACATCGAAATTGGTCTATCATGTCATTGACATCTGTGTACTCTAGGATAGGACTCTCAGTCTAACTTCCTGAAGCCCACCTCCCCATTTTTCTACTTCGTAGTTCCCATCGCTAGTGTCTTCGATTAATTTTCTCCTTTGGATTTCGTTTTGAAATTTTAAAAATTTTAAATATTTCGTATTTTTCTTTTTAGCCACTATATTATTCAATTCTTTATAAGTGCTTCGGGGAGGAAATAGCTTTTTAATAATATTTACATACTTCCAACCAGACGATGAACTAATGCGTTCACACCGTTTAAAGTTTCTTTTGTGGGCATTTGTTAGAACTAAAATGTTTCTATATTGTAAGAGGTCGTTATCGGTGTACTCTACAGGGTGTTCCTCAGTCAGGAGATTTAGGAGGCCATCTGTTAACTTAAACTCCTTCTCACTAATAATTAGAGTATTTCCTTTAAAAACAGCTGGCACATTTCCAAGAAACCAACTGGAGCACACCTCCCGAAAACCAAACACGTTTTTATTTGACATTTCCATCAACTTTAAAGTTATTTTGCTGGTAGCCATCTTATCTCTTTGACATCTAACTTGATAATGAAGCTTTCTTAGTGATAGTAGGATATTTATTAACACGTAATGGCGTCGTAAAATAGACGTAACATAGACGTAACATAGACGTAACATAGACGTAACATAGACGTAACATAAACGTAAAATGGTATATGGCCTGTTTTTACCTGGTTTTCAGCTGGTTTTCAGCTGGTTTTAGCTGTTTTAGCTGGTTTTTACCTGTTTTTAGGAAGAGTCTTTTCAATCAGTTAAAAAAATAGAATATTTCTTAAAACACAATTTATCCCTCGCCTTCGGCTCGGGATGATGCCACACGAGTGTGGCGTTCGATCATCCCTCGCCTTCGGCTCGGGATGATGCCACACGAGTGTAAATTGTGTTTTAAGAAATATTCTATTTTTTTAACTGATAGAAAAGACTCTTCCTAAAAACAGGTAAAAACCAGCTAAAACAGCTAAAACCAGCTGAAAACCAGGTAAAAACAGGCCATATACCATTTTCCGTTTATGTTACGTCTATGTTACGTCTATGTTACGTCTATGTTACGTCTATGTTACGTCTATGTTACGTCTATTTTACGACGCCATTACGTGTTAATAAATATCCTACTATCACTAAGAAAGCTTCATTATCAAGTTAGATGTCAAAGAGATAAGATGGCTACCAGCAAAATAACTTTAAAGTTGATGGAAATGTCAAATAAAAACGTGTTTGGTTTTCGGGAGGTGTGCTCCAGTTGGTTTCTTGGAAATGTGCCAGCTGTTTTTAAAGGAAATACTCTAATTATTAGTGAGAAGGAGTTTAAGTTAACAGATGGCCTCCTAAATCTCCTGACTGAGGAACACCCTGTAGAGTACACCGATAACGACCTCTTACAATATAGAAACATTTTAGTTCTAACAAATGCCCACAAAAGAAACTTTAAACGGTGTGAACGCATTAGTTCATCGTCTGGTTGGAAGTATGTAAATATTATTAAAAAGCTATTTCCTCCCCGAAGCACTTATAAAGAATTGAATAATATAGTGGCTAAAAAGAAAAATACGAAATATTTAAAATTTTTAAAATTTCAAAACGAAATCCAAAGGAGAAAATTAATCGAAGACACTAGCGATGGGAACTACGAAGTAGAAAAATGGGGAGGTGGGCTTCAGGAAGTTAGACGGAGAGTCCTATCCTAGAGTACACAGATGTCAATGACATGATAGACCAATTTCGATGTTTGGAAGAGAATAATACGGATGGCATTAATACACCTGAAATTATGAGTATTTTAAGAGAACTGGAGCAACTTGGAATTGAGTTTTATTAATAGTTTTAGTTGTGAATGCAATAATGTTTTTACTAGGTAAGATGTACACTGATGGGTTAAATAAAGATAGTAACACAAGTTGTCATTATATTATTCTGGGATGCATCAAGTTAAAGAACAAAGTTTTAATCCGCCGTTTCGAGCTGCTACAATTAAGTGTACCGATCTAAGATCAAATTTATTAAAAATAGCTTCAAAGGATGTTTCATTTCTTAGCGTCAAAGTGTACTGGATTAATACTTTTTTGGTGTTGTCGACATAAACGTTCAGATTCACTAGGAAAGTTTAGATTTAGTATTGGTTTAAAGTAAGGTGTTCTAGTTGACCAGTTATGCGTTGGCAGGAGTTTGTAGAAAATAAATAAGAGAGTTTTCTTGGGAGGACTGAGTTAATGATAAGTCGAATGGCTCTCATTTGGAGGTATTAGTTGGGAAACATAAAGAGTGTGTAATTAGGCATGGAAGAAATCGTTTTCTGGCTCGGAAGAGAAAAACCAAGCTTTTAGCTGGCGATGTGGCTGATAAATCTAATTTAAATTTGGTATAGGTAATAAACAATATTATAAAGATAAATTGGAAAAATCTGAAACCAAAGTTAGAAAAAGGGATATTTTATAACTTCTTGTACATTTTTTATACGTTAGAACTATGTAATGTTTGAAACAAATGGTAAAACGACAGCTTGTGTGCAAGAAGTAGCATAGGGAGAGAGCGAGAAAGTAACATAAGAGAGAGAGGTGGTATGTATCATAAGAGAGAGGAGAGAGCTAGTAAAAGCGAGAGAGAGGTAGCATAAGAGAGAGGAGTGGTAGGGAGAGGTGGCATAAGAGAGAGGTAGCATAAGAGAGAGGTAGCATAAGAGAGAGGTGGCATAGGAGAGGTAGTAAAAAGGAGAGAGAAATCCGAATACATTCGAAAATATTCATTAAAACCAGTCATGGAACTTGATGAAAATCCATCGTTACAAGGAGAAGCTCATTGTTTTTATCATTCTAAATGTGCACTTACTAATGTATACAATTTATATAATAATTATTTAATGATTGAATAAAACACATAAATGAAATAAAGTTTTTTATTTCATATAAATTAGGTTTCAAATATTTCTTCAATGATATCTTGTGGAATAAACTGTTTTACTTCACCCAAATGCTCCTCAAATCCCATTTCCTTTATGGTTTGCAGAAAAGTTCTTATATCAAAAGTATGTAAATATATGTTACAGGCTTCTGCAGCTTTTTCATACTTTCTTTCCATATCCATGCATTCATCATATGTATAAAATCTTTCGAATCCATACTCGGCTTCATGGGCAGCATCAAATTTTAAGTTACTAAAGTCATGTGATAGATTCTCTATAGCGCTTGTTAGGTTATATGCTACTCGTTGAGATGTATATGCTAACCACATCTTGTATGAGTATGTGAGACTTAAAATAAGTTCAGAGCTTTAAATAATAATTTAGGATAGGAGGTGGGAGGAATAGGAGGTGGGAGGAATAAAAAGGAAAAATATATTTTAAAATTTTATTTTTCAATACAAGTCTTTACAAATTCACTACATGCGAACGTTTCTACATCCTCCACAACGCAATCAGAATAAACGTTTAATAATTCTAAAACACTACAAACATTTAAACTATTTTCCATATGTGTGACACTTAAAGTAAGTTCAGAGCTTTAAAAATTAATTTAGGAGGTGGGCGGAATAAAAAGAAAAATATACCTATACATTTTTATTTTCAATACAACTTTTTACAAATTCATTACATACGAATGTTTCTACATCCTCCAGAACACAATCTGAGTAAAAGTTTAATAATTCTAAAACACAGCAAACATTTAAACTATTTTCCATAGGTGAAATAACATCATATACATTTTTTAACAAATCGCCATTTTTCATAGAGATTCCACTAACTAAAATATTGTAATATTTGGAAAATTCCTGGTTTTTTAAGATATCAACACGATATTTGATTAAATTTGCCAAGTTCACTAATTCATTTATGGTATCACCAGCAAGGAATACTTCATTACCTCCATCTTGTGTAATCTTAATTATTCTTGCATCACCAATAAACACAAAGTGAATCTCATAACCATTTCCCTTCATGGGTTGCCACCCGGTGCTGTTGGAATAAATGAAACTTAACATAATTCCTTGATTATTAAGGAAGGAAATCCATTGATCTTCATTAAAAATCACATTTTGATTATATTTGTAGCCACAGATTTTAACAACAGGAATATATTTTCTCTCTAAGGAAAATCCAATGCTGACCCATTTGGATTTGGATTTGTTTATGTAGTAGATGGTTTCATTGATGAGAGCTGCATTGCGCTTCTTACTAAACTCTTGTTGGCTTGTTGGTTGATACATTTTCAGATGCTTGATTGAAATAATGGTTGTAGAACTGTGGGTGAGTGCTTAAATAAGCAAGCGTGGTAGTGGGGATAATAAGCGAGGTAGTGGGTAGTAGTAAGAGTGGTGTGGGGATTTAAACACTAATCTTATAGATTTAAACATCATTTAGCGACTAACCATGAATGAGTGTAAGACAGAACTTTTTATCGACATTCAAGGATATAACAGTTCCTTTGGATACATTCCAAAAGAATTAGCGATTTATGATGGTATTCGTTGCTCAAATTATCTGTTTAAATCACCATTTCAAAAAAATATGTTATCTGCTCTCGATCTCAAAATGGTTAAATGGGGCGAAGAGTATCATGGACTAAAATGGGAATTTGGAAATATAGAACTTAATGAAATTGATAATATTTTAAAGCATGTGTTAGAAGTTTACCAATCGCCCAAAATTTACGTGAAAGGGAATGAAAAAATCAACTTCTTAAAAAAGTTTTTGGATGAAGATTTCATATACGCTATTCCCATTGCCCAAGAACCAAAATTAAGTAAATTTAAGAAAATTCCAGAATGTTATTTTCACAAAAATGTGAATCCATGGCATTGTGCATTAGCAAACGTAAAATTGTTATATAATTATAGGTATTGTTATGAATAAAAACCATTATTATATATATGTTTTTATTATTATATATATGTTTTTATTATTATTGAATTTTATTTATAATACAAATATACTTTGAATAATATATATCCTATTGAACATAAAAACACTACTAACAATATACTTAATAATACTAGACACACATTTGAATTACATTCTTCTATACAAGATTTTCTATACAACTGATTCCATTCCTGTGTCACTATTGAAGTTTTATTGAAATAATATAATCTTAACTTATACTGTACAATGGTAGATATGTTTTTTATTATTGAATTTTATTTATAATACAAATATACTTTGAATAATATATATCCTATTGAACATAGAAACACTACTAACAATATACTTAATAATACTACACACTCATTTGAATTACATTCTGCTATACAAGATTTTCTATACAACTGATTCCATTCCTGTGTCACTATTGAAGTTTTATTGAAATAATATAATCTTAACTTATACTGTACAATGGTAGAATCATTTATAATATTATCATCTATTTTGTGGGTAAATAAACCATTATTTATATTCATTCTTTTCCATGTTGAAGGCCAACTATCATTATTTACATTATTAACAGATAGACAAATAAATGCTTCTCGAACATTATGATCAACTTGTATGAACAAAGTATTGTTAACGAATGCTGATAGAAATAGAACTCCTACTGGTAGCAGAGCCATTTTCAAAATAAAATATTTTTCCAGGGTTCTTATGTTTTATATTCGTCACGAACTAAATCTTTTAGAATATCAATTACATTATTAACTTGATCATCATCAGTCTTGGATTTCTCTTCCAAAATACTTATATGTTTGTGTCCCCAAGCTATGAAGCTCTAAATTGGATTAAATTTATTTATATTAAGCTCCAAATGTAATATTTTTTCCAACGCCCAACCTGAACCATTCTCCGCAAATATTGACATCTTTTCTTTTATTTCAGACAAAAATTTCTTGTAAATATCAGATAAATCTGTTGTTGAAGTTATGACCTTATTTTTCGTATTAAACGATTTAGTTTCGATTGTCTCTTTTATTTGTAAGAGATATTGTCCAAACAGTTCTACATTAATCTTAACACTTTTATGATTAACTAACTCTTCGGAAAGTAAACTTACAAACTTTTGTTGTACTTCATCAAAAAATTCTTCAATGTCCACGTACTTTTTCGATGGAAGCAGCATGTAAGACACAATCCTGTTTTTAAACGCGGAAGTTAAAATTTTTACATTATCGTCACTTTTAAGTGCACTTTTATGTAGGTTTGACCGTAAATGCGCAGCAAGTTTATTTTTCACATACCAAGCATCACAATCTTTACATCGTGATAAAGTAAGTTTAGGTATTGGAGGTCTGTCTTCTATTTTAGCTTTTTTCATGGATACATCACATACCTGGGTATTAGCCTTTCTTTTTTTGCGAGAACAAGATGGTCTCATGGCGCACGATTCTTTTTTATGTCTATACACGTTCGATTGATGAATAAAACTCTTGTTGCATTCACTGCACTGATACATCTTGAGAACTGAACAAAAAAGCAGAAAAGGTTGATATTTATTCAACAGTTCTTGGGATATTTTTAACTGCTCTCACAACACTTTGCACAATACTGTTTTTGCAAACTAAACAATTAATATAATATCAACGCTAACTAACCGTTGAGGATATATAGGTAACAAGGAGAAAGCACAACTGTCGAGCTCAAGGTGCGACTGCGAACACTTAAGAACGAGAAGCGAAGAGAGAATATAAAGAGAATCCGTGTGGGCGGGGCATGCCCATGCGCATCTCTATTGCGCAGATGTAAAAAACGAAAAATATAAAAAATCTTTTTTTTTTTTTTTTTTTTTTTGAGCCGCCATTTTTTTTTTTTTTTTAGCCGCTTTTTTTTTTTTTTTTTTTTTGAGCCATTTTTTTTATATGCGCAGTAGACCAAAATGCGTACCACGCGCACACCGAGCGTGCCAGACATGCGCACGGAGTGTTAGGAGATATACTTTAGTGTGTACATTCCAACCCACCCACTTTTAAGAATATAACTCCAATAGTGAAGCCACAAATAAAAAATTTGTTGTTTTGGGCGGGTCTACCGCTCTACATATGGGGTCTGTATTGACCTGTGTATTGTTCGAATTAGTACAACACTTGCGTTTTAACCGCACTTACCCTTTTGAGTAACGCGCTGTAATACGATGAAATGAGTGAAGCTTTGTGTAATGATGTTTAACGATTTAGAGTGGGGGGGGGGGGGGGTTTGGTGGTGGTGGGATGCTGTAAATCCATGGATTAATGAATAATACTTCTAATTATTTGTTTGACATTTATAAAACATTTATTAAAATACAGGTTTACTTTTGAACAAAAATAACAATATGTTTATCTACATTAGTCTACTTTATGTTTCTATAGCACATGAAACATGATTTCTGGGATACAGGAGGACCATCGAATTGTGTGCTCCAGTCAGGACGATTGTAATGTATAAAACATGGCAATTTAATTTGAAGATCAAAACTTGATTTATAAGACATTGGTAATTTTCCCCATACATCCAAGAGTTCCAAAGGATCTGCATAATTAATTAGATATTCCAAAGGTAACATTTCTAGTTCTTCTGTAGTAAAATCTATCAAGGTTTTCTTTCCGCTTACATGACTAAACATTACATTTGCTGTTGGACAAGACATAGTTTTTTTGCAGTCTTTTCCTTTTTTGCTTCCAATTCTTGAACTTTCTTTCTCTGTTGAGTTCGAAACTTTTTTTTAGCACTCTTAGATAGATTGGGAGGTGGATTGATTATTATCAAATTGTTTTCTATGTACTCTTGTGGATTATAGCTTTCGCAATGTTCTGTGTCCCATGAATAATCAATAGGGACTGCTACAGACATCGTTGTGAATTGTGTTAAATACTGTAAATATTGAGAATTAAAGTGGTGTGGGGGGTAGGAGGAATGGATTTGATATACGAGTGGTAGGATTTGGTAGTGTGAAGAGTGCGTGTTGTGGAATGGTTTTAAGCTCCTGAGAGGAGAGGGGTGAGGTGAGGAGAGGGGAGAGGAGAGCGGAGAGGAGTGGTGTGAAGAGTGGGGGGATTTTGGTGGGGTGAAGAGTGGGGGGAATTGGTGTATGGATTTGATGGCATTTCCTGGAATTGAATGCAGTATATCCATATATAACCATGTAAAATGGATATATATCCATGGATATATATCCATGGATATATATCCATGGATTGGATATATATCCATGGATATATATCCATGGGTTTTCACAGCTTCTAGATCTATCCAATCCATGGATATATATCCATGGATATATATCCAATCCTAATATGGATATATATCCATGGATATATATCCATGGAGAGGGGAGCGGAGAGGGGATCGGAGAGGAGTGGTGTGAAGAGTGGGGGGATTTTGGTGTTTTCAGGCATTCTAGATCAGGATATATATCCAATCCATGGATATATATCCATGGATATATATCCATTTTACATGATAACCATGTAAAATGGATATATATCCATGGATATATATCCATGGATTGGATATATATCCTGGTCTGGTATGCCTGAAAACACTCTACTCTTAACAGAAGATTTGGCTTCTATTAACAGGTTTATTTATATCGTACTTAATTTTTAAGCGAAGTTCCTCACAACTTAAATTAATAATAAACTTTACCTTCAAAACGTCTAACCAGTGTTAAGTCAAGTCAAGATTTTTTGATACAAGAAAAAGTTATTTCAAATGTATCATTGTATTTACACTTGCCTAGCGCACTTATTTACGACAAAAAATTCAAAAACTCGACAAAGTAACTATAAACACGAACGCGCTTCCAAACGACGCCATATGAGGCTCTTGACTGGAATTAAATCCAAAAAGAAACGAACTTTCTCTATCGGACTCGCACGCTGTTCAAACAATAATAAAGTTTATTGCTATTACTACACAATACAACCCAACCGTTTGGTTAAAACATGACAGTCCAACAAACACTACGAAATGTTTTGTTTCCTTATAAATGGCCAACACTATAAACACAAACAGAAAAAGGCTGATAGCACTATTAATAAACTGAAAACATTTTTTTCCACTAGGGGAATGACAGAATTTTAAAAACCGGCCGATCAAAGTGCGCCGGAAGAGCTAACGGACCGCTGCATGAGCCCGTCATGACGTCGTGATGTTGCGCAGTCACTTAACGCGTCGCTATGCCAGATATTCAACCAATCACAGCGTGAGCTTTCGTGGCTTACGCGTCCGGCGAAAATAGAAGCGTGAAAGTCGTAGCCGTTGACTCCTCTCGGCGCAAAAAATAGATGGAGAGAGCAGAGCGATAAAAATGAGAACGAGAAAAGAGAGAGCACTGCGTCCGAACATATGATCAAAGCGTGTGGCGGCTGTCGCCTTGTAAAACTTTAAAAAATTCAATCGACGATTATTATCGGGAACAAAACAATTGATTTGTAAAAAAAGCTAGCATTAAAAAAGATATGGAAAATCTCCTTCAACCGGTTCTAAACAATACGTTGCGGACGCACGCAACATACCTATTCTCTAGATAAGTATCATTCTTTGAAACTTATTTTTTAGTTTTACTTATTGATATTTAAATTATGTTAGGCAAACATTGGTTAAAATTAAAGCTGTCGATAAAAACGAATGATTTCGCAGTGGCCTTTTCACTAATTTTTTTTCTCTGAGTTGAGGATTTAGGATGAGGTTTAATTTTTTTTACCTGTGTCTTAAATTACGCTTAAAACAGAAAACAAATTATCCCTAAAGATCTATATGTCTGGCAACGTTACGACAAATTCAATTGCATTAAGTTTTTCGCGTGAAATTCTCTGTCAGACGTTATGTCGGGCCATGTGTTCGCTCAGCCAGGTGGCGAAATTTTCTAAAATGTTCGATTTAAGAAAAAAAAGTATTGGGTATGTCTGTAGACTACCCCAGGAGTCACTCATTTCAATATATGCAGAGAATTTCGTAACACCCTCTATATACATATAATCATATATAGAGTACAACATCATCCAAATATGTCCAGTGGTTACCGAGAAAATTGCGAAGAACATACCTATATAAAGGCAGAACCTCCTCTTTTGAAGTCTGTCAAACAATACATACCTACGGTTCCTTTCCTCTTACTCTCCACGCAACTCGACCTCTCCAAAACGTAAGGGAACTCCGGCACCTGGAACGAAGTCCTCTCTATCAAGAAATTCGTCCTATCCTTATTCACGCTTATCCCGTAAGTCCTCATAAAGTCAATAGCAGTCTCCACATCATCGAAAAACAGCAAGTTCGTCAACTGTTGTATGGGGTAGAAAGAGATACTCTTAGGGGGCGTGAAGCATTTTATCAGCGTTTCTATCGCCTGCACGCGGACCTGCACGAAGTACCGCATGAGGATGCACGCCTTGAGGTAGGTGGAAGATTTTATGAGTTTGAAGAACTTGATGTAGTTGCGTTTTTCGAAGGCCGAGTAAATTTGGAGAGCGAATTTGATTTCTGGGGATTTTTGGAGTTCTTCGCGTAGATTTTGTACCTGAAAGTAGGGGTTTTAAAATGAAAATTTATGGTGTATGGCACTATATACTATGGTCTATCCAATTTGAACTAAGAATGATAACAGAAAAAACAACTGAACAAGAATTTATCCTATTGGTCAGTTCCATGGAGAGTTAACACCACAACATATTTTATCAATCGCAATATTTTTCTTTTATTAATTGATAATCACGGAGGAATCAGATTTCTTTCTATCCGTGTTGGCGAAAGCACATAAGAAAAAGAAAAAAAGAATATGTTCAACTTTTTACCGTACCTTCTTCGATTGCGGAAGTATTGCTGGTTGTCTACTTTGCAAGATTTGTTACAATCAAATCATAAAACAGAAATACATTTTTAATCCGGCAAAATACTTAGGAACCCGAAAGAAGCTTTTGACTTTGGTGTATTTTGAGTTTATAACAAAAGATCTCGTGTTTTTACTGTTACCGAACACAAACAGTGTAAAAATCATTTTTATTAAGCAAAACATTAACAGTCTCAGCAATCTTCTTATTTTATACTACTTAAAATTGTATCCTACCCCTCTAAAAAACAATACTCAATACTATTTCTGCCCCTTTAACGAACAATTCGCAATAATAGGATTGGAAAAAGTTTTTAAATAAATAATGAAAACTTACCAATATTTTTTTTTTCAAAAAATTAACAGACTTCACAAAAGAAAAAGCACTAAAACGTATGAAATAATATTTTTACGTATTTATTGCTGTGGTTAATGGTAAACTTAATTTTCTTCAAAGTTAGGTAACTTGTACACCGAAGCTCTAAACTTCGAAGTCGGCGCAATTTACAGTATAAGGATCAGTAACGATAATTCATAAACAATTAATAAGGAGTTGCGCTTACTTTAAACCTCAGAACTTTTGTGTACAAATTACTTAAAGTCTAACGCAATTAGGCTGACCATTAATCCCAGTAATAAATACCTAAAAAAAATTACTCTTTATTAACAATTAATTATTGTCTTATCATTACGGATTCCTATAATACTCTAAAATTGCGCCGACTTCAAAGTTTAGAACTTCGGTGTACAAGTTACCTAAGTTTAAATAAAATTAAGTTAACCATTAACTACAGCTATAAATGCGTAAACATATTATTTCATACTTTTCAGTGCTTTTTCTTTTGTGAACTCGGTTCATTTAAAAAAAATTATTTCTTTCATTTTAGTTCACCTATTCTCCCTCCCCATCTCATCGCCCCCCATTTAAATTTGTAATGTCCATGTAATATTGGATTGTCAGACCTCAGCAGCCCCCAAAATGACATAGTTAACATTTTTAAAGAATTTTCCACCCGGTCCCTTCGCCCCCCTCCCCGCCGTAATTTTTTTTACATCCGTTACATAAATTTAGCTTTTCTGACCTCAATAACCCAGAAAATGACCCATTAGTTAACATTTTTGGAGAATTTGGCAGCCACTCCTGTTTATTCCCCCCTCCCCCGTAAATTTTCTTAACATCTGTTACACAAAATTAAATATGTTGATCTCAATAACCCTGAAAATTGCATGTTAGTGAACATTTTTGGAGAAATTGCCAATCTCTCGATCTTACCCGCCCTCCTCCCGGTAATTTTTTTAACATCTGTTAAAGCCTGTTTACATTACTTTCAATTTATAGCATGAAAGTTATTGCAAGGCAATTAATTGCATTGCATGACCGTTTACACATGAAGCAATTTTCGTATGCAAGTATTCTGACAAGAAATGTCGGTAACTTTAACAATATATCTAACTCAGCTGATTAAAAAATAGGTTTTTATTGTACATACTTATCTGCCACATGCTGCTTTTTGGGACAAAACCCTTAAAATAGGACCATTCGGGTGAACTCATCTACCAAACGAACAAAATTTATCGAAATCGGTTTATCCGTTCAAGAATTATGCGTGAACATACATAAAAAAATACATACGGGTCGAATTGATACCCTCCTCTTGTGAAGTCTGTTAAATATGAGTAAATATTTTGTTAAGATAAACAATAATAATGTCACTTACAAAAAAATATTCGCCGATATAATATACCTATATAATGCAAAATGGACCTATACTACAGTCTACCTGCGAAAAGTGACATTTCTGAGGGTTCAAGAGGCGATAAAAATTGTTTAATCGAGTATACCAAGTAGTTTCCCAATTTTCAATTGTAAATGTTGATAGTCTTAACTCCAAAAGGATAAATACACTAAGTACTGGCACTGTGACTTTAGGTTTAAACTGAGCAGATCAAACGTTTCTAGGTTTTTTTTAATAGCTAGAAGAATCTTCTCTGACTCCCTCTTTTCTCAACTTTATAACATTGGGTCGGCGTTCTTGATAATTAATCATTCTCATAACGACCGGTCCGAGTAATGTGAAGAATCGAACAAATAAGTACCTTGCGTAATATTTTGCTAGTTGTTAACCACTCGCAGATTTTCAGAATAAAGAAATTTAAGCTGCTAACACTTTATACCGGGTGACAACGAAATCGTTTTACAAGACGCCATTTAATTGTCTTTTACGTCAGAAATTCGAAATTTGGGTTAAAGGGGTAGCTTATTCATACTTATACTTTCCATGAAAAAACAATTGAATATCATTTCCGGTTATTCCGGAAGTAGGCCCAAGTCAACAATTTTTAATAGAACCCTGTACAGTTGGATAGAGCTTAAAATTCCCTTTTTAATGACATATCACAAGTTGTATTTTTTTTCAAAATGGCGGCGTAAGAGGTATTTTTTCTTAAATTCAATATGGCGACAATCTGACGTAACCGATTACAGTTTTATCAAACAACCAGTGAAAACAAAAAATAAAATGAGCTTTCTTATAGGTTTTTTCTCAGACTGTCAAAAGTTTTAATTTGCCATAAAATGGGGTACGTTTTAAATGTTGTTTAATATGTCAAGTTTTATCTTAAATTTCCTTGAAATTTTAAATAGGAAGTGATACTTATTAAATACTAGCATTAAAATGTGTCTTATTACTTATTTATAAATATATTTATTAAATGCCTAACACAATAAATAAAAAGAATAATAAAAATGTCATACAATTAAATGTTCTATGCGCTGGCCGCCATGTTTTTGATATTTTTTTGCCCGTAATTTTGAATAATTACAGTAAGATACCTACATAGGATAAGAAGGCTTTGGAAACAAATATATTGGGAGATCATTATAATTAATTTTGTTAGAAACGTCAAAATAGTCACTTGTACTATAACTGTTGATAGCTTTTGCTAACTTTTAACACTAAGTAGTAGTAGTTAGTTGTTAATATCAACATGGTTTATTTAAGATAGCATCAAATTAACATGCTCCTTATTTATGGGGAATGTCGAAAAAATGCCAGAAACGCAGAAAGATTGTACCAGCAACGCTTTCCCGATCGTGATGCTCCCTCACATGCATATTACCCTTGGCTGGTGCAACATTTGAACAATGAATATAATGGAGGTGTTAACGTTAACAATAATTTCATAGTAAGCCAAGAAGTTAAAACAAACGTTCTAGAGTACATTGAATATGATCGTACTACTTCCGTTCGCGAATTAGGTGAGCAGTGCGATACTTCCCGTGAAACGGCCAGAATTTTTTTTTAAGGAAGCACGGGTTTAAATCATTTAAGCACCAAATTCGCCATCACCTATTTGAAAATGACTTCCAAAGACGACTAAATTACTGCAACTGGTTTTTAAACAATTTTAACATAATCCCGTGTTTCATCATAAGATTAATTTTTCGGATGAATCTAGGTTCACCAATCTCGGAATGTTTAACAGAAACAAGCGATTAGTAAGAGAAGCTGCTTTTCACAAACATTTTGGGGTAAACGTTTGGTTGGGCGTAACTGGACTTGACATCATTGGTCCAATATTTTTTCATCGACCATTAAATGGCGAAATATATTTGGAATTTCTCCAAATCCAAATAGAACATTCAATTATTAACTGTAATGAAAGTATCCTATAAAATATTACGATACTCACAACAAGGTAAACTTCGTGAGTTTCCTTAAATTTAAATTTCTTAGTTTATTCATAAAATGGAATATTTTATATATATATATATATATATATATATATATATATATATATATATATATGTATCTTATATTTGAATAAACATTATTATTATTATTATTATTATTATTAATAAATAACTTGCAAGGAAACGAAAATGTAGTTTACCAATAAGATGGCGATCCTGCCCATAATTCAAGAGTCGTGGCAAATTATTTAAACGAACGATTTGGCGAGAACTGGTTAGGAACCTATGGACCAATCCGGTGGCCAGCAAGGTCACCTGACTTGACCCCGCTAGATTTTGCAATATGGTGTTATCTAAAAGAAAAAGTGTATGCAACTCGTCCGCCATCTTAGAAAATAGAATCAGAAGGGCTATTGAAAGCATCTCCGAAGGGCATTTACGAAACCAGCTCACAGAAAATATTAGGAGAATCAGATTGTGTCAAAAACAAGGCGGCCAGCGCATAGAACATTTAATTGAATGACATTTTTATTATTCCTATTTATTTATTCTGTTAGGCATTTTTCTGTAAGTAATACGACATACTTTAATGCTAGCATTTAATAAATAATACTTCCCGTTTAAAATATCGAGAAAATTTAAGATAAAACTTGACATATTAAACAACATTTAAAATGTACTCCATTTTGCGACAAATTAAAACTTTTGACAATCTGAATAAAAACCTATAAGAAAACTAATTTTATTTTTTGTTTTCACTGGTTGTTTTACAAAAGTGTAATCGGTTACGTCAGATTGTCGCCATACTGAATTTAAGAAAAATACCTCCTACGCCGCCATTTTGAAAAAAATACAACTTGTGATATGTCATTAAAAAGCTCTATGCAGCTGTATAAAAAATATACACTGTTCTATTAAAAATTCTTGATTTGGACCTACTTCCGGAAAAACCGGACATGATATTCAATTGTGTGTTCATAGAAATTATAAGTATCAATAAGCTACCCCTTCAACTCAAATTTAAAATTTCTGACTTAAAAGGCAATTAAATGGCACCCTGTAAAAGGATTTCGTTATCATCCCGTATACACTTTTTAGGTATATTTCTTAAAGTGCAAAGACAACTTATGGACAGGCTTGAAATATGCCATATTCATGTTTCTGATTCTGATTAGTCGTAAAAATTTTATTAGAGTATGAGAGAAAATGAAGACGAAAGAGAAAAACATGAGAGAGAGACATAGTTGATATTTCCGTTGTAAAATGGGTTTCTGTCATTATTCTCAATTCAAATTGGATGTGTTAACCAAAAATTAGCAAAAAATATACTTTTTTATCCCGTGGAAAAATTGTCAATTTGACAAAAAGCGTTTATTGACGAGTCAATGATAATTTTGTAAATCCATCTCTGAGGTAACTTCAAATGTAATTACCTTTTAAGTTATCCTGCTATTAAATTCGAGATTTTTCAATACCAAACCAATTAGAAAAACATAAAAACCATATATTTAGAACATTTTCTGTTTTAATTTTAAACTTAAAAAAAAATTCTTTAGCGCATTTTAACCCATCGGCTACCATGCGTCATAACTGAAATTTTAGAGCGCTGAAATTTTCCATTCTACTAATAGTGTAATAAATATGTTCTAAAGAAAACTTACTTCCCACATAAAATTTCCGTCGCTCAAATTCAGCAAAATAATGTAAGCTCTAAACTCCGGTTCGTTGGGACATCGTTCTCCTTTCAATTCCAAATCGTGGTACATGTACTTGAGAGTTTGAAGGCACTTTGTCAAGTTTTCGGTGTTAATTTTTTGGTCAAATACAGATGGATCTTCTCCCATTAGTCTGTTTCGGAAAAGGATAGATTTTATACAATTATTATAAAAATAACTTATAACATCCTTGGTTAAATCTTTGTTAACAAGAAATATGAAAAGTCTGTGTTACAAATAGAGATTGAACGGTTCGGAAAAAACGGAAAATTTGGGAAAACTCTGTTTTTCCGTTAGTTCTTTTTACCGGCATAATTGGGCAAAATTGAAAAACAACAAAATATTTTTTATTAAATAAGGGTTCTATTAGAAGTGTAGAGATGAAAATTTACACAGGTAAATTTAAGAGCCTCAAGATTATGTTAACTTGCCAATTATGGCCAAAAAAAGTTCCAAAATATACCTAGATTTTTTTTCAATATTAATTTTGTACACCCCTTCTAATTATTGTTTTTTCTTTGCATACCGGGTAAAAATTAAAATACTCAAAAAAATCGAAACTGAAATTCTCACTTCAACACCAGCATACCATATAACTAAGCAACAATGTCAAAAAATCAAAATAGTAGTAATGGACGCTAAAATGGCTCTTAATCAGGGTTGAAGAAACAACATGTATTTTTTAATTTTAAATTAAACAAGTGTTTTTTAAACGCTTTTTTTTGTTTTAAACCTGTTTTTTGCTTCTAAATTATATGTTTTAAACAAATAAAACCCCAAAAAAGGGTATTTAAAACCTGTTTTCCTACTAAAGAAAATATCACAATATAAATCTTTATTGTTAAACTGCTAAATAATAATGTTTAATCCAACCCTGAATTAAATGGGCGTTTTCACTATAACATGACCGATTGTTTAAAACATGTTTTATACAAAATGTTTAAAATAAAACAACCCTGCTCTTAATGCCTCAAATTTGTTAAAGAATTAAAAAAAAACAGATATACCTGGCAGAACAATGAATGTGGAATCGAGCACACTGTTCAACCAGTTCCACAGAACCCTGACAGCAGAGGTTTTGCTGGGTTATGTCTTTCCTTATTCCTCTCGTGCGATCCCAAAGAAAATGGAACCATTCGCCTAGATTTACCTAAGTCCAGTAAAAGAGAATGGATTATATTTAAAAAAAAATCAGCAAAATCGTTTCCACGGGACTTCCTTTGTGAAATGAAGTTCAGTATGAGAAAATTTGAAAATGCACACTATTGGCAACTCAAATTAAGGAAGCCAACTGCTATCAGCTGATTTTTAAGAAGAAAAATTATAAAAAGATGAAAGATGACAAAATTAATCAAGATGCCAAATAACACAATAATTAAGACAAAGACGAAACGAAAACATTCCTTGTTATAGTAGTTAGCAAATCGGTTGAGGAGGACGTCACGTTCTTAATTTGAGTCGCCAATTTCGTCTTAAGTCAACAATAGCATGTAAGGTACATTAATTAGCCAGTTCTAATAACAAGTTAAATTGTACTACGTTTAAATATTATTACAATAATCGTACATTTTCACAGTACAATTTTTTTTTTTTTAATTTTAAAAGTTTATTTTCCATGTACAATAATCAGCTCTATATAAAACATTATCTCTTTGAACATGAATTACAGCGAAATTAAACATTTTTTTAACTAGTATTGCATGGAAAGTTTAAATTGTAACTGGTGATTTAATGGATACTTTTTAATAATTAACACGCTTTTATTAGCTTGACTTGTAACATTGTAATGGAACCTTACAACTCACTTTTCACCCACTTCTAATTGTCGTATCGATTTGAAACTTTGCAAACTTATGCAATTCCGGTGACTGTACAATAACGTTTTTTTAAAAAAAAAAATGGAAAAATTTGTATTATTGATTTTACGATAAAAGTGTTTCTTTACAAAAAGTTCTGCATCGTGAGAAAATAGCACTGCCATTCAAAAATTTGATCTAGTACATACAGGGTGGCTCAAAAATGAAAAAGTCCTAATCCACGTGAAGCTAAAAACACAAAATCGTTATTTAAAGGTAAACTGCCACTGCAAATGTACCTACTAGGGTTGATTTTTTTTTATGTTAGTGTACTAGGTTTGGAACATACAGGAAGTCCCAAAAATAAAATGAATTTTTAATATCGCATTTACAAAAAGTATATCTTGATAAAAAGTTCTACATTGTGAAAAAAGAGCATGGTTATTCAAATATTTTATCTAAGCCATACAGGGCAGCTAAAAAATGTAATTGAAATTGACTTTCAGCTTTTTGAGCCACCCTGTATTGTCCTTCATCTCGTTTTTAAATAACCTTGCTTGTTTACAATGTAGAATTTTTTCTGAAAATATAGGTATGTACTTTTTTTTCGGCACAAAAAAATTAATTTTATTTTTGAGACCTCGTGAATGTTCCAGACCTAATTCACTAAAAAACTAAAAAACACGCTTTTATGAGTAGCGCACTAAAAAGTTAAAAATAAATTATAGGTTAAAAAACTAAAAAACACGCTTTTATGAGTAGCGCACTAAAAAGTTAGAAATAAATATTTTCCTTTTATAGTTAACAGAAAACCGGGGTGTGCAGTGCGCACATCGTGCGCGAAGTAAAGCAACTTACAAACTGCGCAAACATGCATACCCTGGTTTTCTGTTAACTTGTGCAGCTATAAAATATATGGTCTTTAAACAGGTAATTAAATTTAAAATCGTGGGGCGCAGTTATATAGCGGTCAGGCATAAAAAACAAAATGTAGTGTATGCCTAGACCGCTATATACGTAAGTGCACACTGCACTATAAAAGGAAAAAAAATATTTTTAACTTTTTAGTGCGCTACCCATTAAAACGTGTTTTTTAGTTTTTTAAACTATAAGTTATTTCAGATTTAGGTGCAGCCATTGACAATTCCAACTTTCAGGTATAAATGAAAACGCGATGCACATCTGAAAGTTGGAGTTGTTAATGGCTGTACGTTCTCAACTTAAAGTAACAATAAAAAACTCGTTTTAAAATTGCCTATTATTATATATGACAGTTCACCTAATGTTAAAAGGTGTATCAATTTACTGACCTAAAATACAACTAAAACACAACTCATTGTTTGAGATAAATAGTTCAATTAGAGTAGATCAAACAAAATTATTTTTTTAAGTTATCCACCCTGTATCTGAAGATCACGGGTGGATTCATTTATACCAATGATAAAAGCTTTAGCTAGAATTAAATTATAGTTCCCGGGATCCTGGGATTGGATGTCCTACTCTACATATATTTTACGGAAGTGTAAAAACCAGGGCAAAGCCTATATAAGTCTGCCCAGCGGTAATTGACACTCGAAAGGAATGAAAAATAAATCACTATGATGCCGTAGGGAATTTTTAAAAATTCGGAATACTAAAAAACTATGTAGTACGCGTACGCCTATAGTTTTTTAGCATTCCGAATTTTTAAAAGTTAACAACGGCGTCACAGGAATTTCCTTTCGTTCCGAGTGTCAATTACCGCTGGGCGTATATTACTATACGCAGAATATTTTCATTTTTTTTTTTTGGTAATACAGTTATTACGTTTTTGTACCAAAAAGGCCGACAGATAGATCGGTGGGAACGGAAAACCATATTTTCTTGATCTAGAAATCCCAAAACGTGTAGATCGGAAAAAATTGGGGATTCGGGACGTCATTTTTTTCAGGAATGCAATATTTCTAGCGAGGAAGTCTAAATTATCCTCAATTTCTTGAAATACGCTATATACCATGTAGGTTGGGAATAAAGAAATAAATAAATAAGATTAAATGTTGACTGAAGTTTAACTTACATCTGGCCCGTTTTCGCACAAATCCATAATACTATGCATAAGATAATTCATTGTCAGCTGTAACACACCGACAGGACGTAACTCGTGGGGTAAAGGTGTCTCCTGATCAGCGGAACTCCGACTGTATCTTTTTACCGCTTTGTTCGGGTCCATGGAGTGCCTGCCACTTTTGTCTTGTTCATACATTGATACCTAAATATTTCTTTTACTTAGAACATAAAACCCACCTAATAAATTTACAAAAATAATTATTCATTGTCAGATAAGTATTACAAAAGTAATGGAACGAGGCACTATTTGAATAAGTGACCCCTGGGGTAGTCTACAGACGTACCCAAAACTTTTTTTTTCTTAAATCGAACATTTTAAAAATTTTCAAAAATACCCTAAAACCCGTCCATTTTTTATTCAAAATAACTGAATCGCTTTTGTGTTATTAATGAAATAAAATGGGTAATACATTTTGCCGAACCCTGTATTAAAAATATAAGCCAACGCTCTTGAAGTAACAACTGTTAGTATATCTAGGTATTTAAGGGACCAGGTAGATTTAAATAGTATTCTAATTTTTACAACGCATACATACAATCAGGAATATCGTGCAGTGTAATTTGTTGGTATCGTACATAATATGCAGTTAATTACGGCAAAGTTTTTGCTGCTCAGAGAAAGGTGATATGTCTAATACTTGGAATGAGTTACCGAGTCTTGAAGAGATAAGTTTAAACAACTGAACATTACGACTTCTGTATACATATTGAATGCCGCTCAATTTATCAAAAAGAATTTACGTAGTTTTCAAGAAATTGAGATTTTTATAATAATAATATAACGGCAGCGGCAACTTACTTGGTGCTGTATTTCCCTTAATAATCTCTCCTTTTCAGGGCACATATCGGGACACGTTCCAACTGTTGGGCCTGTCTTCAATTTGGATTTTTTCATATTTGCTCTAAAAATTACAAAATAACACAAAAAATAAAATGTCTCATCCCTTTCATTTCTCAGACGTCAAAAACGATAAAAACATACAGCAATCTAATTTTTTTTTAACCAATAGGCTGAAAAACCCTAAATTTTCGAATAACAATTTACAAATATATACAGTGACCGGCAAAAAGTTCGCAACATATGGGAAAAATTTTTATTAGGAGAGTATCGGAAAAACTTTCCCAGGGGATCGGTTCTGCATGTCCGATAACCTAAAAATCGATTTTGACATACGTCACGTGACCACTGGTATAGCGTCAAATTAAAAAAAAAATTGTTAATTTACAAAAAGTGAGGTTAGTTGACGAGATATCAAAAAAAGTTATTTGAAAAAATTGCTTAGAATTAAATTCTAGGTCCTTGTGCAAAATTTTAAGATTTTATTTAAAAAAATTGGAAAACTCAATTTTTTTTAAATATTTTTTTATCGATTTACAAATTTCCGGTTTTTTTCGTTTAGATAGCTTGGCTAATGTAAAGCCCATGTATCTGGATGAAAATAAACGAATGTAGTAGTTTTTTCTACAATTGACAGGACAAAATTAAAAAAAACAGGGTTTTCGAAATTTCATAAACGAAAACCAATGTAAGAACAACTTAAAAGTAGTCAAATTCTGTACTAACAACACAAAAAATCATTGTTTTTCCTTGGGTGCACAAAATTTAAAACTCAGTATGACCACCATTTCTCTCCATACATACTGTTGTTCTCGAGCGCAACTCTCGATTTACATTTCGGAGCATTTTACGATTTATTTGCAATACACAATTTATAATGACATTCTCTAAATTTTGTATATTCCTAAAGGGTCGATGTTTGTACACAGGGTTCTTTAGGTATCCCCACATAAAAAAATCTAACGGAGTCAGATCTACAATTCTACAATTGACAGGACAAAATCGAAAAAATAGGTGTTCGCCGGACGCTCGCTGTTGCAATGGTTTGAATCTAATGAAATGACTGTATCAAGATTTTATTAAGATTTTTCCCACATAAATTTAACAACCAGGTCTATTTAGTTGTACTTAAAACTACCAAAGCAGGCTCTGAAATTAAAACAACCAAATAATCTAGTAGGTTAAAAACAACAGAAAAATGTCAAACAAATTATAATTTGTTTGATTTCAACCTATGTCATTGGTTTATGTCTCGCATCTTACTAAGTTTGATATTTTACATAAGTTTATTAATATTTTATTCCTTAAAATGGCACCCACACTACTTCTTCAGGAAAAGATAGAAATTATTTTAATTTCTGGAGATAATTACAAAAGCCATAGAGAAACAGCAGCAATTTTTAATGAGAGGCACCCCGATAAATCCCTCCATTATTCCACAGTATCTCGTCTAGTCAATAAATTTAAAGAAACGGGATCGGTAGAAAATCAGTATAAAGTTTCCCATGAAAAACCGGTAACAGGTGACGAAGGTTCTCTGGATGTGTGTTTGTCGATCACAGAAACACCCCAATTAGCAGTTAGTCAAATATCGGAGATCACTAACATTCACGAAAGATCTGTGCGGAGGATATTAAAAAGAAACACATTTCATCCGTACAAACCTAAATTTGTACAAGTATTAAAAGATAGGGATTATGACGCCCGCTTCGATTTTTGTGCCTGGTTCCAGGGTATGATTGAGGAAGATTTTAATTTCCCAAAGAACGTTCTTTTCTCGGATGAAGCTACATTTACCTCTAACGGAACCGTCAGTTCACAAAACTGTAGATGGTGGGCCACCGAAAACCCAGACTTTGTAATTCAGAGTAAAGACCAATATAGTTTTAAGGTTAATGTGTGGTGCGGAATTTTCAACCTCAGAATAGTGGGACCTTTTTTCTTTAGAGACAATTTAAATTCAGAACGATATTTAGAATTTCTACAAACTGAGATATCTGACTTTTTAGACAATTTGTCATTAGCCGAAAGAAGAAATTTATACTTTCAACAAGACGGAGCTAGCATTCATTCCACAAATGAGGTGAAGAGATGGCTGGATCAAGAATTTGGAAACCAGTGGATAGGACGGTTTTCTGAAAATCCGTGGCCTGCGAGATCACCAGATCTGACTCCGTTAGATTTCTTTATGTGGGGATACCTAAAGAACTCTGTGTACAAACATCGACCCTTTAGGAATATACAAAATTTAGAGAATGTCATTAGAAATTGTGTATTGCAAATAAATCGTAAAATGCTCCGAAATGTTAATCGAGAGTTGCGCTCGAGAACAATAGTATGTATGGAGAGAAATGGTGGTCATACTGAGTTTTAAATTTTGTGCACCCAAGGAAAAACAATGATTTTTTATGTTGTTAGTACAGAATTTGACTACTTTTAAGTTTTTCTTACATTGGTTTTCGTTTATGAAATTTCGATTAAATAAACAGGTAATTTTTTGTTTATTATCTATTTTACTCCCCTTAACTTTACAAAAAGTCGAACTTCAGATATATTTAAGACGATTAAGGTTTTCTCAATGTAATCTCATTGAAATGTCTCTAAAATTTTGACACTGCTGCTAGATACAAATCATTGCAACAGCTAGCGTCCGGCGAAACCCTGTTTTTTTTAATTTTGTCCTGTCAATTGTAGAAAAAACTACTACATTCGTTTATTTTCATCCAGATACATGGGCTTTACATTAGCCAAGCTATCTAAACGAAAAAAACTGGAAATTTGTAAATCGATAAAAAAATATTTAAAAACAATTGAGTTTTCCAATTTTTTTAAATAAAATCTTAAAATTTTGCACAAGGACCTAGAATTTAATTCTAAGCAATTTTTTCAAATAACTTTTTTTGATATCTCGTCAACTAACCTCACTTTTTGTAAATTAACAATTTTTTTTTTAATTTGACGCTATACCAGTGGTCACGTGACGTATGTCAAAATCGATTTTTAGGTTATCGGACATGCAGAACCGATCCCCCGGAAAAGTTTTTCCAATACTCACCTAATAAAAATTTTTCCCATATGTTGCGAACTTTTTGCCGGTCACTGTATATATATATATATATATATATATATATATATATATATATATATATATATATATATATATATATATATATATATATATATATATATATATATATTTAAAACCAATATTTCGAAAGTACATTTTTTTTTAAATACATTTTCCCGAAAATAGGTTTGTTCAAAATCCCTTTTTTCCTAAAATTCAGTTTTACGACGGACGAGTTGGTGTTTTAAAAGTGGTAGCTATTGACCCATGATACAATAGAAGGAATATGATACCAAATCGTGTCAAATTCGTCCGGGTTCGCGCATGACGTCGCGCTGTGTGCTATTTTTGAAATTTATAACGCGCAATATAGAGTTTACGTTAGTTATAGGCGATTTTATATAAATTCTATTGGCAATATACTTTGCCTCCTGCTTATTATACAAATTTTAAAGTATATGATTTAAAATATTAAAATAATCATGTAAATGAAGGGGTAAATTAATTTAAAATAGATATTGGTAAATTGCCTGCCAATTGCGTTCTATGTATTTAGTTACGTGAAAAGGTAAATAATTTTATAAAATAAAACTATGCCTAATAATTAAGATAATTTTTATTTAGAGGCATATTCTTATTAAAATATATACCCACAGAGTCTTCCGAAAATATGTTATAAATAAGAATTTTGTTTGTTTCTATAATCTGTCAAATATTTTTTGCGGTGAATAACATCTGTATGTTTGCGACGGAAACATATTTTTTAGGATAGTTTTTTGGGTTTTTTACACTTTAAATAGTAAATTATTAAAAATTATTGTATTTTTGTATTCCTTGATTTTTCAAATTTAAAAAAATCTTAAAATGCCAAAAATTATTCTAAACAAAACAAAAATATCTAAATTTATGAAATTAGGTAAAACAAGAAATTATTTTTTAAGAAAATAGCCTTTTTTTAGTCTCTTTGTTTGTCGTACTTTCTCGATTAAACTCTGGTGATTCATTACCGTGGAGATTTTTAGCAATGGACTCATCTGGTGAATTCTAGTAAACACTTTTCGCTTTGTGTACATAAAGTACACCTTATAACTAGATTATTCAAAAAATTTTAGGTCGATCCGGTAAGCCGTTTTCTAAATATGGAATTTTAAAGATTCCGAGCGCCAGCAATTGCGTGACGTCATCAGACGGGAAGCGCGGTCTAGTATAGAATGATTATTTAAACGGTCTCGCAGTAGAACGTGAAAATTTCACGCCAAGTGTGTTTAACGTTTTTATGACGTGTTTTGTTACATATTATACATAATTTGATAATAAATATGTGCGAAAAAAGTTTTGTTAAAGCAGATTCGTCCAATTTACCACTAGTGGACTTACTGATGATAGTGGATTTTTTTAATAGAAATCACGATTTTATTAGTGCGGAGATGAGAGGAGCTAAAATGCAACGGTAAGTGTAAAATAATATTTTAGTACCAACAAAAAATATTATAGGCTACCGTAGCCTATAATATTCTTTGGTAACAAGTTACAACTGTACAAGTTACAGGAAAAAATTATTCCTAGACAAAAAAAAAGATGCAGATCCCAACTTGCAATTAAAATTTCGTAATCAAATTTGATTTTTTCATGTTTTCCATTTTTTTATTTCCCCAGAAATAGTTATGGGGACAAAGCGATTGGTTATGTCCAGCTACAAAGGGACAATGCGCAGTGTAATTTGTTAGCACGGTTAACACCAGAACACAAGCTAAACTCTAAGTGTTACAAAGTTGGTTGTGTAGTGTTAGAAAACGAAAAGAAAGTTCTGGAAGTCAAGTGCTATGACTGTCCAGCTTCAGAAGGAGGTTGCAAACATGTCTGCATTTCTTATGTGGCTTCATCGCCGTAGCGAAGAACCGTCTCCTACGGAGACTGTCTGCTATTGGAAGAAATCGGTATTGTCTTCTGCGACGACATCTAAGAAATTCATAACTACTGCCGATTTCGCCAAGAAAAGAAAAAATACATATGATTGTGACGGTTTATCACAATACATTGAAGAAGCAAAAAGAAGGCCCATTAAAAACAGTACCTTACGCTATCATATCTCTGAAATACACAACTCTTTTGACTTAAAAATTAATTTATAACCACATTTGGGGACCAAAAACTGAAATATGAAACCTTTAAAGATTTTTGCCAAAAATACATGACAGATGTAATTCTCAAAGCGGTTGAAGAAAGTACACGTGACCAAAGTCAGTCTAAAATATGGGACGAGATGAGATACGGCCGTATAACAGCATCGAAGGCGTATGACACAGTTAAATGTGTTAAATATGATGGTATCCTAGTGGAAAATATTCTTGGGGCAAAATTTTTTCAAACAGAGGCTATGAAAAGAGGATTAAACGTAGAAGCAGAAGTCCTTGACGTTCTTTCAGAAGAAACGTCATTAAAATTTAAGAAAGCTGGCATTTTTTTGTCAGTAGATTGTCCCATAATAGGAGCTTCACCAGATGCTGTTTGTGACGATTTTGTCGTAGAAATTAAATCACCAAGGTATGAAAGAACAGTTAAGAATTACATTGATGAAGAAGGCAATATTACTTCTAATTTTTTTCATCAAATCCAAATGCAAATGCATCTTGCTAAGAAGAAAAAGGCCATTTTTGTTGTTTCGGATCCCGACTTCGAATCAAATAAAAAAATTGTTTTCAAGATTTATAGTTACGATGCTACTTTTGTTACTAAAATGCTTGATGAAATAACTAAGTTTTGGATAGCTGCAATAATTAATAAAATTTAACTTTTGGGGTTAACAAGTGTTTATTTTATTAAATAATTTTGTAGATTGATTATACCGCAAGCAATGACAACAATATCATATAAATATTTTACCAAATTTAAATTAACGTTGGCATGTGGTTTCAAAATACTAAAATCTCGCAGTCTTGAAATTATTCTTTCGACGTGGATCCTTAGACTAGCTACTTTTTTTGCGTATTTGACTTCTTCTTTACTACTTTTTTCTTTTGAAGAAACTGAAGGTGGTCGTATTAAGTGGTTATTTTTAGCCAGTTACAATTCATCGATGTGTTTAAAACCTCTGTCTGCCATTACATCTGACCCGTCGTCTAGACGTTCAAGAAAACCCGATTCTTGTACAATCATTCTATCACTGGCACGTCCACCATAGCCAGTTGATACAAATGAAATTAATCCATCAGGAGTACATGCCACTAAATATTTTATTGTATTTGCCTTTTTGTATTCTGACCACGAATGGCTTTGTAGGACAGGATCGGTGGGTTTTGAAGTGAAATTTCAAAACAATCTATAATGCTTTGAGTATTTCCAAATCTACTCCGAAAGGGTATGGGAAGACATTGCCTAACCTCTGGAAGAGATTTCCACTGGACGAATTTTTCAAAAAACACAGATAGTTTTGGCAAACATTTTTGGATGGTCATACAGACCGTCGTCGCTGACATCGAAAAATCATCTGCTAAGACAAAACATGGTAGATTCAATTTTATCTTTTTCAAAGTTATGTATACTTCGATCTTGACGATTTATGGTTAAGCAGTTTTTGCCTTCTCATAGCTTTTTGCCATTGTATTCGCTTATTGTCTTTTGGGAGGCTAATAAATATTTTATTAGGTGTTCTGACAGTGGTACTATGAAACTCAGGAACAACACAATATTTATATAGCTTTTATGCACAACTTCTTCCATTTTACGTCCTTACTCCTCCACGCTCACATTAACTAACGAATACGGACTGGGCCGCTGAGCCGGCTGTTACTACCTCAAAGCGTCTGATGACGTCACAACCAGGCCGGTTGGAGACACAGCGCGCTGGGTTTTATTTTTTTTATGTACTTTATAGACCGTAGGAAATTCTAGTTTTTTGCAGGAAGTCTTTAAACTGCAAGATCTTTCGAATGATCAAATAAAAAAAAATGTGCCAAATGAGTCCATTGTTTGTCACAGTAAACTTTTTTATTGAAGCGAGTTTGTAAAAAAATTAAACCCATTTGACATTCATGACATGACACAATTTATCCTTTATATTACCTTCATAATCACTTTCGTTAAAATTTCTAGAACAGATTCTAGCATTTTTCACATTAAACTTATCTTCTGGTTTGCACAGACGCTTCCAAACACTTTGTGTTTCTTTGCCTTGGGGAAGCTAAAAACTTTAATATCGGGCATAAAGCCCTTGCATTGATTTTCCACATTACAACCATACACAACACACCTCATTTTCACTTTTAACCTCTTAAAAATGACAAAAACACAAAACACCGAAAACTAACTTTAAAATACAACGCGATCTTAGCAAAGACGTGTATCGTTTACAAAATATGGCGGAATTACTCACAGCGTGACGTACATGGCCACGCCTACCTGCGCGGTGTCATATCTTCTTTTATTTGTATCATGCTATTGATCCGCATGTAGGTACCAGACGGCTTGCTATTGATGTTGGAATGAGTCAAAAATCATATTTCACTTGTAAAATGTTCATCCATACCACATTAAACTCCACCAAGAGCTATATGGGCAAGACTTTGAAAATCGCGTTACATTTTGCAATTGGGGTCACAAGACAAATGCAAGGAACTAACAGGTTTCTAATGAATGAATGAAATTTTTTCTGACGAAGCTACTTTTCATAACTGTGGGCAAGTAGGATTTTAAGTTATCCCTTATCAGTATATATTTAATTTCTCTTTTTTGTTTGGTTGTTTTCTTTAGGTAAATAGACACAATATGCACTACTGGCTGTCGGAAAATCCCTACTCGATGAGAACTCTGCCAAATCAACATCCCTGGTCAATTAATGTCTGGTGTGGTATAATCGGGGATAAATTGGTCCGCACTTCTTTGAAGGACATTTAAATGAAATGTACACAGATTTTTTAAGTAACTAATTACTCCAATTATTACATCAAAATATAAATTCTGACATGTGGTTTCAACAGGACGGAGCTTCACCCCAGTATGCAAAACAAGCCCGTAATCATTTAAATGAAATATTTGAAAACAAAACAGATTGGACGAGTTGGTCCGGTCAACTGGCCTGCTAGGTCCCCGGAGTTGACCCTATTGACTTTTTTGTGGGGTTTTATAAAGGACAAGTGATGGCGACGCACATACAACTTTAGATGATATGAAAGATCGAATCCGCTTTGCCTGCTTATTAGTAACACCTGAAATGTTACAGCGGGTTAGAAATTCATTTAGAAAATGGGTGAGAAAGTATTTGAAAGTTTAAGGGGGGCATTTTGAATAACTTCTCAAGCATGAGACAGACGATAAATAAGTTGAAATTAAATGGTAAATATTTTTTTTACTTTATAACCTAATAAATCATAATTCCCTAACTGAAAGAGCAAATCAAAAAAAAATTGTACACATACGTGGTTTTTCACATAGATTCGAATTTTATAAACAAAAGTACATCATTCCATTTAAAATCCTAAAGGTACCCCACCCCTCAAAATAGAGAGATGGGCTAAATGTCAAGAATATGTTTAAATATGTCCCCGATCTCCCTTTTAACTAACCAAAATTTCATGAAAATATTTTAAATCGTTTTCGAGATATCGCCTTGTAACACTTTAAAAAACTCATCGTGTATATTTTGATTTTTTGCATTAGTTAAATAATAAAGGCAAAAACTAAAACTACCTTAAAAGTTTGTCCCTGGCATCCAATATTTTGTACTTATCTTCTATACTGTGAGCTTGTAACCTCATAACTTTTAAAAGTTCCAGCTGGTCACTTGTCAAACTAAAAATAAACATTTTTTGGAATTGTAACACAAGCATGTTACTTATAAAATTATAGTAAAACTTCAATAAATAATAAAATACTAGGATAGAATGGAAAGTTTCCAGCCTGATCCAGAGACGGCGCAATCTACCGTAATATTGACAGGTGTTTACGCAGCCGCATTCTTCGTTAGTATACCTTTAGGGGGAGTTCGAGGTGATGCTTGGAATGCTCCGAGCACACAAACTAGACACTTTACTTACTTTGTCATCTGTACACGATATGTTAAGAACGTATGTCTGATATTTGCGCTCGAGGAACTCCGAGCGTCCAACCCGAACTCCCCCTTAAAGCTTCAAGAGAGTGTATTAAGTAGTTAGTATTTTATAAGCGTAAAGCGTCTGAAGTTTTACATTCTGTAAATGATGGAAAAATCGAGATCAACTGTGCTGTAATTAAATATTATTAAAGGTTTATCTCCGATAAAGATAAAAGCTGAGCTTAATGCTACATTAGGGGAGTCAGCAATAGATAAGCACGCCAAAAACGGCAACTTCTGAAAAAATTATGAAAAAAGTTCATAAAATCGTTTTGAATCATCGTTTCTTGAACTTGGGTGAGATAGCTGAGGCAGCAGGCATACTGAAAGAGAGGACGCGCCATATTCTATATGAAGTTTAAACTATGAGAAACCTGGGTATGCACAGGGCGTTATGAAATTCACTACATATATTTAAATGAGTGGCTCCTGGGGTAGTCTGCAGACATACCCAAGACTTTTTTCTTCAATCGAACATTTTAAAAATTTTCAAAAATACCCTAAACCCCGTCCATGTTTGACGCACCTCGCTGAGCGAACACATGGACCGACATAGCGCTTGACAGATAATTGCGCGCGAAAAACTTAAAACATTTGAATTTGTTGTAACGTTGCCAGACACATAAATCTTTAAGGAGAATTTATTTTCTGTTTTTAAGCGTAATGTAAGAAAAGGTTTAAAAAATGTAAACCTTTTCCTAAGAAAAAACAAAAAAACAAATAGTAAAAAGGCACTGCGAAATCAATCCTTTCTGTCAGTAGCCTCAGTTTTAACTAATATTTATGACACCCTACATTAGGTTATAAATGAGATAAGCGGTATTCCTACTAGCTTAAACTTTCTGCTAAGAAAAAGTTAAAAATCAAAACGAAAAATACTAATTGAGCACAACTACATAGTATTTTAAAAGTATAACCAAAATTCTTTCATTACTGCATTTGTAAAAAAAACATTATTCTGTTTCACGCAGCACGTTCAGAAAGTTGTTATTCGTCCTTTTGTTAAGAAAATTACCGTAACTTACCGATTTTTTTGAAAATATCCCCATAAATGAGTTTTGCACCCGCAAACGTTACCATAATACGTAAATATTATTAGTGTTTAAAATTTAATTTAGTTTTCAACCCTATTAAGCTAATTTAAGAAACGCTAGAAAAGCACAAACTAGATAAAACTGATCAAAATATTAGTTAACAACGGATCGACGAAGACCATTTTCTAGGTAGTGAAAAGAAATTACATTATTATTTTAAAATCCTAAAGAAAAAATATTGATAACATTCATTGTATGGTTGTTATGCTGTTGTTAAAGGTTAAATGGACTGTAAAAACTTAAATATGGCGCACGGCCCTTGATTGGTGACATTCAGAATGCTTCTTTTTCGATCTCTCTTATTGTTATGTTGTTTAACAAATAAATAACTTTTTAGTTTTTCAGTGTTGATAGTAAAAATACCTTGGGTTCTTTTAAGTATTGTGTTTTAATTAGTTACATAGTGGAATGTTTTTTACATTAATCGCTATACTTACCTACTGTTTTGTTAGTGTTTGTTTAGATTTTACTCTAAAAGTAACAAAAACATTAGTTTTCGATTTTAATATGGCGAATAGTGATGGAATATTTGTGTTTAACTTTTGTTAATTTTAATTATTAGTTGAGTGCTCTTTTTTTTCATTATTGACTGTACTGTGTTGCTACTGCTAAATATGATCGTTTCAACACTGGAAGAGTTTATGAAGGTAAAGTTTATTATTAATTTAAGTTGTGAAGAATTTCGCTTAAAAATTAAGGACGATATAAATAAACCTGTTAATAAAAGCCAAATCTTCTGGTAAATTTGATTAAAAATAGGCAAATAAAAAAAGACATGCCTAAGTGTTAGGATTTTTTTGTTTAAAGCTGATTTTGAACTAAAATTTTTGTATAGGTACTTTTTTCCTCCAAAAATTTCTTGTCTTTCTATTTGAACAAAATGTTACTCTTAGTCTGAACAGCTATTCTCTTTATTTTTTGTGTTGTAGTATTTTAACCTTCTGAAATTTATTTTTTTGAAATAGTTAGTTGGATTTCTTACTTTAAAGATATCAAAAATATTATTTTTTCAAACCTGTTACATAGGTATATTATAGAGAGACTTGACAATGCCACAGCGACTGACTGACGTGACTGACGTCAAAACAAAAGTTTTTTTTTCTGTAACTGACATTGCTCGTTGTTTTTTATATGGCCATGTGTTTATTACCAGTGGTGCGCAATTATTAAAAAAATATTTTTTGAGGGACGATATCTACTTTTTTTTATCATGAAGCGCCATTTACGAATACCTACTTTGCTTTAATCTGAATTCATACCAGGATTTACCGGTTTCAATATATGCAGTGAATTTCATAACACCCTGCATATGGGTGCCGCGACTGCAGACACCAGAGCAAAAACTCATCCACATGACTGTTTCAGAGGAGTGTCTAACATTGTTTAGGCAAAATCCAACTGACTTTTCACAACAATCAAAACATGGACAGCTAGGGATGAACTGACAGACGTGAAAGCGAAGGCAATTCCGTCTGCTATAAAAGTTATGGCGACCGTTTTTTGCAATGTCATAGGCATTATCCTCATAGACTGACCTTAAAAACGGAAAAGCAATAAATTCAGGATACTATGCAAGCTTGCTTGATCAACTAAACCAATACACTGGCGAGAAACGTCCCACCTTAGCCAGAAGAAAATTCTGTTCCACCAGCAAAATGCTTCTTGCCACAAATCAGTAATTGCCATGGCAAAAATTCATCAGTTAGGTTTTCAAATAGCTCCTCAAGTCCTTTATTTGCCAGACTTGGCTATGTCGGATTTAAATTTGTTTCTGAACTTAAAAAAATGCTGGCAAAAAGTTCGCGTCGGATTCGGAAGTGATTGCTGCCACAAACGTCTAATAGGGAATATGCATATAACCCAAATAAATATGAAATATTTTTTTATTATTCTCTACATAAATTAATGTTTATGGCGGTTGCCGTTATCCATTTATTTTGGTCTTTATTGACAAAAAAAATGGATTTTTTACTTTAATGGCGAATTTCAGTGTTGAAGGGTTATCGAAAAATCAATAAAAATGGCAATTAATGAGTAACTCATCCAATAAAACATTCCTGCGCTTAAAGTAGAACGTTTCTAACATCTTATTCATGTATATTTCAAGCCGAAATCGGTCCAGGAACCTTTCAACAAAAACTGTCATTTTTGCGATACCTTAATAATTTCGAGTAAATAAACTGCATTTCTTTGTGTTCATGGCAATTTTCGAAAATTCAAAAGTTTTCAAATTTTAGATGTCCCCAATGCAAATAAACCTATTTATTTATAACCTTAACGAAAAAATATACTATTTAAATTAGTGGGAGCTATTCTTAGATAACTAACGAATAAAATAAACCCAAAAAGAATCACAAAATAAGGAAAACAGTGTGGAATAATGTCGGTTAAAAACAAGATTTGGCGAAAAAAATCAAGAAAATTCTCTTTTACCCCTTAAATACGCTCCTCGATGGCCCATTCGGTATTAAATTAAAAGTGTTATTATCCCTTTATAAGATACTGTTGAAAAATTGGGAAAAAATTAGATAGAAAAAAAAACAAAGGGATTAATAAAATGTACCGACGTCGAGGGCAAAAAAAGTAAGAAAGTTAATCGGCGATTGCGCCCTTCCTATAAAGAATGAAGAAACTAAAAAATACGGATACCATGTATTTCGAAGCGTTCTTTTCAACGACGTATATGGGATTTTCATTTGAACAATTTTAATCTCACAAAAAAATAAAAACCGTGAAATGCATGGGTCAAAAATCGAAATTTCCAGTTTTTCCCAGATATATCCATTTTCCAGTGACTTTAGGTTTAGGTAAATGCATTGCAAAAAAAGTATGAGATTTTAAAATTTCACTTATGAAATCGTTTTTCGTTCCGACGTTTTGTTTTCCAATTATTAGGTACCAAAGAGGGGCCTGCAAATGGCATATTTCGACCTAAAAAATTCAAAAGAATTACTTGCCATTTTCCAATCCTCGCCAGTTTCAATAGAGTTCTGAAGCTCCGGGTCCTCTACAACCTCCGGACATTTACATCGATTTAATTCGCTTTTGCGACCTGTACCATAGACTAAATACCCTGACGAACACTACCGTGCAACGAAAAGCGGGTCTCCCTTGAGACATTGGTGGGTTTACTGCTTTATGGTTTAAAAGTTTGTTTGTCTACCATTATATAAATATGTATACCATGTATCTACATGTATATATAATGGTGGACAAACAAACTTTTAAACCATAAACCAGTAAACCCACCAAATGTCTCAAGGGAGACCGGCATTTCGGTATATTCGAGCGTCTGTCTATATTATTTATAGTCTCTGCCTGTACCCGATTTCAATGGAAATCGCGGAAATTTCGACTTTGACGTTTAATAGCTCCGACACGAAACATCCTATATAACTGAATTTTTTACCGAAACTAGTTGCACTATTCCTCTATCAACCCAAAAAAAAAATCGATTGCTCCCCTTCTGACTGTTTCCGACAAAAACAAACCTACTCGACTTTGGGTTAAGCTTTACGTTAACATGTAGATTGACATTGATTTTTGCTGATCTCCTGACGTCATTATTCATTAAGGACAAATGGCTGCTTCTTAATTATTGTAATAAATTATACCGAAAAGTAAACCTTTTTGTAGCTAAATTATCCTTGTAATTTTCTACAAAATATTTTTTTTTGGGTTTGTATTGACTTCCTTAAACGATTTATGCAATAAAAAAATATGTGCATATTCCTTATTCGACGAGTTGGACAAATCAGCATATAACGATGACATAAAGGCCCTTGAAAATCACTGGAATAAATGACATGAGCTACACGAAAACTATGTACAAAAATAAAAACATTATTTAATCAATATTTGGCTGTTTTCTGTGTTAGGCCCGAAACTTCTAATCCCATCCTTGTATCTCTTATCTCTTTAACCCTTTTTTTAAAGAACATCAAAACATTCATACATCTTAGTTTTCTCCTTTACGTTCTTCTTAACCATGGTTTGTAATAGTTTCTTCTTAACAGTAACCACTTTCTTTGGTTTTTCGGGAAACTTCTCAGTTTTACCTGAATCTTCCTTCTTCCATACTCTATTTAGTCGAGGTGCTCTCTTAGGTTTACGTTCCGGAGCTTCTTCAGAAGTTAAATCTACTACATGTGTAAATAAAAATAAGCAATTAAAACTGAAAAACTTAATAAATGATTTCCTAAAATACTTTTTTCCAAGCCCAAGCCAAGCAGAAAATAACGAAATGATATTTTATAGGCTAATCTCAAATCTGCTAAGTCATTCTGTCATTAGCTACAAATAATTATTTCTTAAGAAAACTTAAGAAATAATTATTTCTTGAGAAAACTTAAGAAATAATTATTTCTTGAGAAAATTTAAGAAATAATTATTTGTAGCTAACGACAGAATGGCAGCAGATTTGAGATTAGCCTATAAAATGAAGTTTTGACTTGAATTTCCCTGAAAAGCAGGAGGAAAAATAAAAAATTTCTGGCTATTATGTATTCACAGAACACCCCAAAATATAACAGTAATTTATATGAAATACGTTACAGTTAGTAAGTGCCACAAATAGACAAATAAATAACTAAAATACTACCTTTATTATTAGAATATCCACCCATTGCAGCCAATTCTTTACTTATCTCATCATTATCAACATAAGGCACATTGTGCTTCTTGGTCAATTCATCAGGATTGATATAAGTCACTTTATGCCTCTTAACGATTTTCTCTCTCGACTTCTTTTTCGAAGAATCTTGCTGAATCTTAGATTGGGGAACTTGAGGCGCGTTTGATTCAAACTAAAAGTATACATTCTCCGTTCTTATCCTAAGTTTTGAGAAATTCACTTGATCCTACTCAAAATGGCGACAATAAATAATTGCCAATAGGTTATGTGGAAAATTTAAATGTATTTATTTATTTGTAATATAAATGGACACACCCCATTTTGATAAACGTAACAATAACAGTTCTTTCTAAATCCAATAACAATATAGTACTGACGGAACTATCGCTAACAATAAACAACTAACTGATCACATCAGCTAGCAAGACTAAAAGTAAATACAAGAAAATAAAAACTAAAGACTAACAATCATGCATTGCCCAGAACATTCCTTATTTTCCTATTAAGGGAAGCAAAGGAATCCGAAAAAATATCCAAGTCATTATGATGATTACTAAAGCGCATGGCTCTCACTAAGGACGAATGCAAACCATAATTGGTTCTATGATGGCCAACATTAAAAAGCAAGTGATTTCTAAGGGGCCTTACGGCCACATTAATATGAATTTTACACAGTAAATCAGGGCTTACAATAAGACTCCTTAGCAATTTTCCAAGAAAAATCACATCAAACATTATTCTTCTATGTGATAAGAGATCGAGGCGTACATTATTTCTAATGATACTGTATTCATGATTCTCAACTATCATATTCATCCTTCGTGCACAAAGTTTTAGGAATCTATTCACATCATTACTATTATTAATTACTTTATGTATCTTTAAATCATTAGCAAACATTAAAAATTCACTCTCAGTATTCACTCCGCAATATCATTCACAAACAAGTTAAACAGTAGAGGGGAGCAGTGTGCACCCTGGGGGACTCCTGACACCACTACAAAACCCTCCGAGAGAAAATTACATACTTTTACTTTGTATACGTGGTCCCTTAAATAACTACCCATCCACTAAACAAAAACATGACTGAAGCCCATAGCAGACAATTTAGCTAGTAGAAGTATATGATCGACTCTGTCAAACGCCTTGGAGAAATCAGTGTAAATTGCATCTACCTGAGAATTCTCCTCCAAAGCATCCAGCAGTTCCGCTACATAGACCATTAAATTAGTGGTTGTTGATTTATTCTTTGAAGAGCCATTCTGCTGTCCGACAATGACCCCTTACAGAGCCAAGCGAGTTGGTCATGCACCAACGTATCAAACAACTTGGGAATACTCGATTGGTTGCAGACACTACGATAGTTCGCAATGTTCTCCCTGTCTCCAGATTTGTGTACTGGAACAAGAAAACCCTCCTTCCATGATGCAGGAAAAAACCACACATCTAGTGATTTATTGGAAAGAATGGCAAAAGCTCCAGATATCGTGCAAACGCAGAGTCTCAATAATTTGGTATTTCATCAGGCCCACTAGAAAGTTTATCCGGCAGATGGACAATTTAATCATATATTTCCGACACCAGAATAGGCCGCAGGGACGCATAACACAGTATTTGGATTGTAATCGGGCGTAGGAAATATACTATCACCAAAGACACTTGTAAAGTACTTGGCAAAAGTTTAGCAGCATCCTGTCCGTTAGTAGCAACTGTGTTGTCCCTGTACAATGATGGTAGGTCAAATGATGCCCGCCTCCTATTAATAAATGATCAAAAGCTGCGAGGATTTACATTTATATTTCGTTCAATTGTGTACAAATAATGAGAATAGCATCTCGCAGTAAGTAATTTACATCTATCTCTCAAAGAAACGAATCTATTGTAATGGAGGGCCGGTTTCCTTATATTCTTTATGTGCTATTTTTTTGTCAATTATAAGTCTCTTTAAATCCGGACTAAACCATTTTGGAAAATTTGTTGAGACACAGCGCTTGAGCGGAACATACAATTGTATACCACAATACAATATATCATACATTAGCTCTGTTGCATGGATGACATCAGAAACCCGGCCCAACATACCCCTCCAGTCAACCGATGCAAAAAAGTCATTAATAGCCGCAAAGTTAGCATTTTTATAATACCAGTAAGATCTCCATCTCGTGATTTTACCAATATATAAAGGTGTTCAACTGTTACTTCATCAAACTTTATTCTGCGCGAGTTTAAAATACTGTGTATAGATAGATAGATAGATAGGTAACTGTTTATTCAAAAGACAAGAGGCATAGAACAGTGTCAAAGGTTTACAGTACATATCTTAAAAAACTAATATATAGATTAACATATAAAAAAACATTAAAAAAAAGATTTTAAAATGCAGAAATATCATAAATAGTTATTATTTTACAAGAAAAAAAGAATACTTTAAAAAGTCAAAATTACGCACTTCGGGACCACAGAAAATACAAATACAGTACAAAAATATAAAATATGAAATACGGATCACACACACAGCAACAGCATGACACTCAATACAGAAAGAATAGGTTGTATCACGATTTACCACATAACTATGTCAGACCATTCCTATCTGTGCCATTATAAAAGTCATTCATGCTATAGTATGCCTTTTCAATTAAATAGTTCTCCACAATAGTTTTAACTCGGCCCTGAGGTAGGGTTCTTAACCTCTCTGGAAAACTATGGTAGATTTTTATCAGTGTGTACGGAACATTTCTTTGAATATAACTAAAATTACATTTTTCTGTTAATAAATCGGTCTTATATCGAGTTGGATAGCAATGTTTAAGCTTGGCATCTTCAAACAAGTCTTTGTTTCTATGGACAAGCATAAAATAATCCAATATATACATACAAACTAAGGTTAATATTTTCTTGCGAATAAATACAACTTTACAACTGTCGCGTTGTTTTATTCCGAGATAGATCCAATACTAAGCATTTGAAGTCTTAATATTCTGTCTAGTTCTGTTGAATTTCCCCAAAATATAAGGCCATATCGAATTTTAGATTGAATGAAAGCATGATAAGCTGAGAACGCAGCATCCATGCCAACACTCTCAGTAATAACCCTCAATGCGTAACAATATCTAGACACGCTCGTTGCCACGCCCTCGACATGCGCTCTCCAGTCCAGTCACCTATCTATCGTCACACCGATAAAAGAAATTTGCTCTGAGCTTTTAATTTCCCTATTTTTGTAGAGAAAAGAAAATGCACTGTCCGTCCGATTTCCGAACACAATACATTGAATCTTTGGTACGTTTAAGAGCAGGTCATGGGCTGCAAAGTACCTGTCGAGCGCACCGCAAGCCCTCTGCACGCTTATCAGCATTGCAACGGGCCCCCCTCACTAAAGATCAGGGTAGTATCATCCGAGTATAGAACCGTATACTGTCCTGCAACATCCGTGCATTCGTATACATAATATAAAGTAAAGGGCCCAATATAGATCCCTGAGGAACACCCCTAGCAACGCTGATCTTATCTGAGACTATAGGTCTACCGTAAGTGTCATTCTCAATCACTTGCTGTGTACGATTTTCTAGATAAGATTTAATTAATTAAAGATCATTTCCCCTTATCCCATAGCCTTCTAATTTTCTACATAACGTCCTGTGGTTGACGCTATCAAAAGCTTTTGACAGGACAATGCACATCGTCATAGTTAGTTTTTTACCGTTTAATGATTCTAAAATGTTTGTAATTGCGCTTCCGCGCTAGTGATCACCGAGCGATCCGCACGAAAAACATTATAACCATGAACATGTAACTCCGCAGAACAGATTTTCTCACACAGCCACGACCCAACGACAATTAGAATGCCATAATAAGTAGAAATCACTGCTCCCACCTGGTACGCATACCACCCACACACCCAAATTAAAAGCAATATTTTCATTGTTTAGTTTGACAAATCGCAAGCACATCTCAAATAACAACTTGTGGCTGTATGCCACGCAGATTATTGAAAAAAATTAAAAAAATTCACTGGTCCTGATTTTGTAGTTAATCAATAGTTTGGATGAGTGTTCGGGAAGTAGTGTGGTGACCACAATGCTTTCATAGAATGCAAATTTTATTTGCTTTTAAAAGTATTTCTGATTAAAAAATGATCATTGCCATTTATTCACAAAGGAATACAGTCACAACGTCGTGTCCCCCTTTTTTCCTTCATTTCTTGTTCATATTATATATACAGGGTGTCCGAAGTCTTAGTATGGGCAAATATCTTTGCTATTAGTAAAGATAGAAACACCAAATGTTAGGGGTATCCTATTGGTTAATAAATCTACTTTTTCATGTAATTTACCCTTTTCAACCCCCTTGAGGGGCGACTTAATGAGTTGAGGTCAAAATTTTTAAATGCAGCCCTATGCCGTGTTGTATCTCATTTTAAAGGTCTTCCAAAAAGAAACATTTTATCGCAAACCCGAGGTCCGTATCTTAATTCCTTTTTAAATGGCAAGCCTTTAAAAATTTTTCTCTTTACAATGAGACCACACGGCACAGGCTTATATTTAAAACTTTTGACCTCAACTCCCTAGCGTCACCCCTCAAGGGGGTTGAAAAAGTTAAATTACATGAAAAAGTAGATTTATTAGCCAATAAGATACACCTGAAATTTGGTGTCTCTATATTTACTAATAGCAAATATATTTGCCCATACTGACTTTTCGGACACCCTGTATATATTATTATATATAATGGACTGATTGTCTCTAATTTATCAACGCGGCATTGCCTCGTCTCTTTATCTCTAGTAACGCCTGTACATCGGATGAGGCGATCCCCTGACGATACGTTTCTTATAGATGAGCAAACTTGTTAGAAATAACATAAAAGCAATCAATGCACGGCATCGTCTCGCCTCGCCCTACCGGTAACGCCTGTACATCGGATGAGGACTTAACGATACGATGCTTATAGATGACGCAATTTTTAGAAACTCTATAAAAGCAATGGAAACAGTGTGTGCCAAGGCGTTGCGGAGTTGATAAGGGAGTGACAACCCTAAAGCCCCAATTCTTTTATACTCCTCTAAAAAAAAATAAATTGATTAAATTGCCTACTGAAAGCTTATAATTATTGCAAAATACTATTTCAGATAGGGACTGTCTAGCAAAGTAAAAACTGCCAATTCTTTACATTTGTCCTAAGAGGCAGATTTTATAACTTATAGTTCTAAGGAACTTTTATTAGTAACATTTTTAAAAATAAAGGTATTTTACTACTCCTATCAAAATCAAGTTTTTGATCCTACCCCATACACAATAGCATTTCTTCAAAACATATTTAAGGGTTTGGGTTTCTTAAATGCTTTATAAAAATTCTTCTCATATGGTGCAGGTCACTGGGTATATGAATTATTTAAACTCAAATATATTTTGTGCTTGTTCAATAAAATATAACAATTACCTTCGAGACACCCTGTATATTTATTTGCAACTTACCAGTTCAACAATAAATATGTGTCCCTCATAGTCACCACCGTGTGCCAAACATTCCAAATAGTCATGCTCATTTGTGTATTCTACAACAATTACACGTTGCTTTTGCTTGAATATCATCCTTTTTACTTTGCCAAACTGTCGAAAATATTTCTTGCATACTGCCTTGTCCAAGTCGAATTCCTCAGGATATTTCGAACATCTACATAAATATACAAGGTTTGATTTTTATCTATCAAATTCCCAATTTAAGCATGAATGGCATATCATAATCACTAATCAATCACCAGACAAAATAGGTCTAAAATAAATAAAATCATACATTTTTGCACATACAGGTATTGCATACCTAGGTGCAGTAATGTTTCATTGGACTAATATTATTGTTTTGACACTGTATATACCAGTTTTGTAAACTAAATGAATTTTAAATAAATAAATAAATAAATACAGCAATTTTATATACAGTCATTAACACAAGAGTGTTGGCTGAATTTCTAATATAAGGATCAAGTAGTAAAAACACAAGTTTGTAGTTTAAAAATATATTTTAGATACCACGATGCACTAGCCTAATAAGGAGTGTAATCTCCGTTATTATCAAGCATACCTTGACAACGTACGGGCACATGCTTTCCACGAGCTTCTCAGCATACTTTCCAAGTTGTGCATAAGTCATTATCTTCTTGTAGTACCCAGGAAGCAGTATTATTATCACCATGCCACCTTGTAGCAGAATTCGGCAGAGCAGTTTTACATATTTTTAACATTTTCGGTGCATTTAAATTATAGCTGAACAAGTATAGACATCCGAAACCACAAAAACTGAAGCAACCCCAGACATGAATATTAACTGGATGTTTAAGGGGTGCGTTGACCGAAGATGTATCCTTTTATAGTCCAAGCTTTTTTTTTCTAGGAACCCAAGCCGAAATGACGCTTCATCAGAAAAAATTATGTTGCTTCAGTCGCGATCAATATTGTCTCGTGCCCTACTCAGTCGCTTTTCAATGTGTTTTCTAGACAGTTAAGGTTTTTGTAGTGTGCTTCTGTAAGCGATCTTGCTTCCACTTATTCTCCGTTTTATTGTCATTACACCAAAATGTCTATTTTTTTCTTCAGAATTTTTTGTCTGATGCAGTTGTAATGTCGGAGATTCTTTTCAAATAATTTACAAATTATTGAATCTTGCTTTGTAGTAGTCCTTCGAATTTTACCCCTATCCTGAAAGTCTCCAACGTTTTTCACCTGTTTGTAACATTGTAACGCATCATGACCCACTCAGTCGCTTTTCAATGTATTTCACAGACAGTCAAGGTTTTTGTAGTGTGCTTCTGTCAGTGATCTTGATTTCACTTATTTTACGTTTTATTGTCATTACACTAATGTCCATTCCTTTTTTCTTAAGAATTTTTTGTGCTTGATGCAGTTGTAATGTCAGATTTTTTTCAAATAATTTACAAATGATCGAATCTTGCTTTTTAGTAGTCCTTCGAGTTTTACCCCTATCCTGAAAGTCATCAACGTTCTTCACTTGTTTGTAACGCATGACGTGCTTCCACATCAACTCATCTGATTTTTTCATATAATGAGCCGCTGCTGCAAAACTTAATTTTGGCCCCTTGGGGGCGGGTACAGAAAAAGACTGCTCCGAAACATTTACAGTACGCACTACTCATATTACAAAACTAACGATTACCACCACAACTGTAACTAGACTGGCTCTTTACCATTACTGCGTATTAGTTTTCCCCACCCTCTATTAATTTGTAAAGGGAATAGTTTGCTTAGATAACTTCCAAGAACTGGAGCCAACGCTCTTGTGGTAATGACAATGACTGTATATCTATCTTATATTTTACAATAAATTTTTAAAACTTTAGAGGGTGTACAGTTGCCTAAATGGAATAATAATCTCAAGAAATTGTGATGCATTAGGAGAGATTATATTATTCTTGAATCAAATTGATAATTTTCAAGAAAAAAAAGGTTCCGCACGACATTAGTACTGTTTAAAAGAACTATTTTTAGATACATGCAGTAGGTAAATAGTGGACATACAAACACACTTATTAGTGTTTAAATGAAACCCATTTACCCCACACCATTCAAAAGCGAACCATTCAGATCATGTTGCAAATGATTAGTCATCATCAATTAAGATTTCCAAAAACATTTTTTTTAATCATCAGAATTTGGAATGCTTTACAAATTCAGGTAGTCATTAACTTCAATAACGAAAACGAAAGGGTCTAAGTTAGAGCCTTGGGGAACCCCAGATGTATTTATATATGCCAGATTTAGCACCCTTAACTTCAACCATAGTGTTCCCTGTTTGTTAAATAAGACTGTATTAGAAGAATTAAATGTTTATTTAAATTGGTATGCTTCAGTGACTTTAAAATTACACTGGGCTTTATTGTGTCAAATGCTTTCTCCATATCTGTATACAGCATTTCCAGAACCCATCTTAACAGATGGGAAACTTTTTTATTTTTGACGCTACAGAAAAAAGTTATTCTTCATAAAAAGTTCTGCTTGTTGAGAAAATAACACTCAAATCAAAAATTTTGACCCAGCATATACGGGGTGTCAAAAAAAGTAAAAAATGATCAATACCATAGAAGGAAAACTATCCTTAATTTTAATTGAGAACTACAATAATGTAAGAAACTGTCGTCCAGAACTGAAAAGTGATTGAATATGAAATTTGACAAAATAACTTTATGGTCATTCATACAATGTACCTTTGAATTTTTTTAAAAAGTATTTTAAAATACATATTTTTAAAGAACATATCAAAATAAACAACAGTAACATTTTATGAAATACTAGACTAAGCTTCAACATGACCACTGTTTCTTTCCATACAAACTATTGTCTGTCATGAAAATTCCGCCACTGCATTTTTAACCATGTGAGGGAAAATTTTTTCAACACATTATCTGATATTTCTCACTAAATGGCATGTTTTCGAAAGATCTGTGGGCATAGACTTTTTCTTTTAAGAATCCCAATGAAAAGTTAGAATGGTAACCCGTCCGACATGCGGACATGCCCACAATAATTCTCCTCTATGTATATATATATATATATATATATATATATATATATATATATATATATATATATATATATATATATATATATATATATATATATATATATATATATATATATACAAGGTAAAGAAATAACGACAGGAAAATTTATAAAAAAAGTGAAGATAAAATCGGGGAAGCTGTCTGTAAGGTAGAGCTAGACACGTGTTTCTTGCTTATTACCACTCATCAGTAGCGCATACCAAGTTATTAGATGGGAAACTTGGAAGTTGAAAAAAATCACAAAGAACAGACCAGAGACCTGCTAGCACATTTGCGGTTTTTTGTCAGGAGACCCAGGGTTTTCCGGGCAACAGCCAACATCACCACGGAGGCTGCAAATAGCACCTGCGTGAAACCTCTAACCCCAAGGAATAAGACAAGGTAAAGAAATAATGACAGGAAAATTTATACAAAAGTGAAGAAAATATCGGGGAAGCTGTCTGTAAGGTAGTGCTAGACACGTGTTTTGTGCTTATTAGCACTCATCAGTAGCACATAACCAAGTTATTAGATGGGAAACTTGGAAGTTGAAAAAACAAATTCACATATATATATATATATATATATATATATATATATATATATATATATATATATATATATATATATATATATATATATATATATATATATATATATGAATTTGTTTTTTCAACTTCCAAGTGTCCCATCTAATAACTTGGTTATGTGCTACTGATGAGTGCTAATAAGCACAAAACACGTGTCTAGCACTACCTTACAGACAGCTTCCCCGATATTTTCTTCACTTTTTTATTTATTATATGTATTTATTTTATTTATATATATATATATATATATATATATATATATATATATATATATATATATATATATATATATATATATATATACAGCGTGTGTAGAATTTTACTTGACAAATGGGAAACTTTTTTATTATTGATTTTTCGACAAAAAGTTATTCTTTATAAAAAGTTTTGCTTCCTTTCAAATACCGAACGGCTTAACTAAAATTGACTTAACATATACAGGGTGGTCGGTAATTTACCTTTTTTAAAATGGCATTTTTTCTCACTGTTTCATTACTGGTTTTTCGATCAAAAGTTATGTCTAATGATAAGTTGTGGTTCATTTCAAACACAGAATAATGTAATTAAAGTTATTCAAGTCTACGCAGGGTGCTCCATAATTAATAATTATAATGTAATATAAAAAAATTAAATTTGAAAAAATTTCTTGAACAAAAGATTAATCTTCAATCAACCCGCCATTATTTTCCATACATTTAATTAAATTAGTTTTAAATCTTCGAACTGCATTTGCCAGTTGATGCCTCTTCAGGTTTTCACATTCAGTTCTTATTCTATTTTTAAGCTCTTCCCTGTCTCGAGGGCGAGTTTTATATACCCTTTCCTTTAGAGTCCCACACAAAAAATAATCCAAGGGGGTGAGGTCAGGCGACCTTGACAAAAATTGTTGTCCTCGTTGGTTGCCCTTCCAATCCATTTATTTGGAAATTGGGTAATCAACTAGTTTCTCACATGTCTTGAAAAATGACAAGGAGCTCCATCTAACTGAAAAATTAAATGCCTCCTTTCTTCCAATTAAGATTTTCTAGTAGTTCTGTGAAATCGCCTTCAAGAAAATTTAGAAAATTGTCTCCTCTCAAGGTGTCCTCAAAAAATATTGGCCCCAACAATTTTTCTGCTAGTATACCAATCCAAACATGAATTTTCTGAGAGTACTGGCTCCTGCACTGAATTGTCCAATGGGGATTATCGGTAGCCCAGTAGCGCGAATTTTGGCTACTCACTGTACCGTTAGTCGTAAAAACGGATTCGTCTGAAAAAAGAATTTTAAAAGCAAGTCTTCGGTCATCCATCATAAATCCTAATATTAGTGCAGAAAAATCTAATATCCAAACTGAGTCTTCTGGTAATAAAGTATGCGTGAATTTTGGTTTAAAAGGTCTAAAATTATGTTTCTTAAGAACAAACCTTACAAAATTTATTCCCAAATCAAGGTCACGTGACATTTGCCTTAAACTTATTTTTGGATTTTCGTGAATGCATAACAAAACTTGAAGTTCGTCATCTTCATTGTGTTGGCCATATTGAATATAGTTGTTCCTGTTATGATCCCGCACCTTGAAAAACTTTGGAGAACACTGCTTAAAACTTCTCAGAACGTTCGCTAGTGTTTGATGGGAAATATCTGGTCGTTCGGGATGATTTAAGTTGAATTCTTCAGCAGCTTCACGCGTAGTGCGGCAGTTATTTCCAATAATTAATGCAATTTCAACCTTTTCTTCATTGGACAAATGCATCTTGATCTCAAATGATATTCAAAATTAGGTAATCAACTATGACAGTTTAAATTTGACTTTCAAAGTACACAACTGGTGCTGATTTTTAAATCAGGTGTAGGTAAATTAGAAATTTGGCGAAAGTAGGTTTAAAAAAAATTTACAAAATTCATTCTAGCACACACACTGAGAGGAGACAATTTTCTAAATTATTCTGGGTTTGAAATGAACCAAAACTTATCATTAGACATAACTTTTGATCGAAAAACCAGTAATGAAACAGTGAGAAAAAATGCCATCTTAAAAAAGGTAAATTATCGACCACCCTGTATAAGTTAAGTCAATTTTAGTTAAGCCGTTCGGTATTGGAAAGGAAGCAAAACTTTTTATAAAGAATAACTTTTTGTCGAAAAATCAATAATAAAAAAGGTTCCCATTTGTCAAGTAAAATTCTACACACGCTGTATATATATGGGTCATTCCATGTCAACCGGATCAGCGCTGTCGCCAAAATTTGGAGCCACTTAAAAATACGTATAAGGGCTCAATTTGACGGTCGGACAATAAACTTCAAAATGCCGTATGCGCTTTTGCAAAAATCAAGATGGCGACATCAATATGGCTGCCAAAACCTTGAAACTTTGGATCGATCAAGCGGATTAGGGCGGGCTGTCGTCAAAATTTTAGGTTATGAAACAATAGGTATTAGGGTTTAGTTTAGAGCTCAAACAAGAAACTACCAAGAGGTATAAACACTTTTGCAAAAATTAAGATGGTGGTGTCAATATGGCGGTTCTAATCATGTAATTTGCTAATGATGTATCAAAAAATACAATCTCAGGTCCAATGAATGAGACAAGTGAATGTTAAACCGTTCACAAGTAGCAAGTGAGCTTACTGATCAAAAAACTGGCTGACGGAAGTCAAATCATACAATGGCGGATCCAAGATGGCGGGCTTTCGACCAAAACCCGATAGAAATGGCATTAAAATACCCGAATTGGTTTAAAAATCAGATGCTAAGGATACGAATCTGAAAAAAGTATAATTTATTTCCTATGTGTAAAATGGCGAATGCAAGATGGCGGATGTTTGCCAACATGTAGAAGAACCTGCTGCTTAAATTACCAAATCTGACGCAAATGGATAGGAAAGGATTTGTAAAGGCGCATATGCGTAACCCAATTAATTTTTAACTTACAAAATGGTGGATCCAATATGGTGGACGTATATGAAAACCTCGAAAGTAAATGCCGTGAAGGCCATCAAATTTGTCTAAAAATTGGTTGATAGCGATTTTTAAGGTCACGTAACTCTAAATTGGTGTAGCTCATTCCAAGCTATAAAGTCTAGGATCCAAGATTGCGGACATAACTGGAATTATCATTTAATGTCTTGTGGACTTGGATCTCTTCAAAAGCAATTTTTTGAAGATTGACTGTTATCAACCGGTTAGGAAGTTTAAATGTAATTAGTAGTAATCAACTATCTTTATTTTACAAAGAAAGTCTCAACGACTTGCATATTGCATAGTAATTACAGTTTTTTTTTCCACCAGGGTACCTTTTTACCTCCAGTTTATTATCAGAAGTTGGAATAAATGCGTGGCTACTTTGTATGTTTTTCACAGCAGGTGGGTTAGTATACTGCCCATTTAGTATTTTTCCTAATTTTGTATGATCTTGCGTCCACCATATTGGATCCACCATTTTGTAAGTTCAAAATTAATTGGGTTACGCATATGCGCCTTTACAAATCCTTTCCTATCCATTTGCGTCAGATTTGGTAATTTAAGCAGCAGGTTCTTCTACATTTTGGCAAACGTCCGCCATCTTGCATTCGCCATTTTACACATAGGAAATAAATTATACTTTTTTCAGATTCATATCCTTAGCAACTGATTTTTAAACCAATTCGGGTATTTTAATGCCATTTCTATCGGGTTTTGGTCGAAAGCCCGCCATCTTGGATCCGCCATTGTATGATTTGAGTTCCGTCAACCAGTTTTTTGATCCGTAAGCTCACTTGCTACTTGTGAACGGTTTAACATTCACTTGTCTCATTCATTGGACCTGAGATTGTATTTTTTGATACATCATTAGCAAATTACATGATTAGAACCGCCATATTGACACCACCATCTTAATTTTTGCAAAAGTGTTTATACCTCTTGGTAGTTTCTTGTTTGAGCTCTAAACTAAACCCTTATACCTATTGTTTCATAACCTAAAATTTTGACGACAGCCCTAATCCGCTTGATCGATCCAAAGTTTCAAGGTTTTGGCAGCCACATTGATGTCGCCATCTTGATTTTTGCAAAAGCGCATACGGCATTTTGAAGCTTATTGTCCGACCGTCAAATTGACCCCTTATACGTATTTTTAAGTGGCTCCAAATTTTGGCGACAGCGCTGATCCGGTTGACATGGAATGACCCATATATATATATATATATATATATATATATATATATATATATATATATATATATATATATATATATATATATATATACAGGGTGTTATTAAATTCACTGCCTATATTGGAATGGGTGACTCCTGGGGTAGTCTACAGACATACCCAATACTTTTTTTTTCTTAAATCGAACATTTTAAAAATTTTCAAAAATACCCTAAAACCAGTCTATATTCGCCGCACCTGACTAAGCATACACAAGGCGCTTGACGTAAATTTGCGCGCGAAAAATTAAAAACAATTGAATTTGTTCAAACGTTGCCAGATATTATGAATCTTAATTATTTTCTGTTATTACCCGTAATTTAAGACAAAGGTAAAACAAATTTAAACCTTTTCCGAAGAAAAAACTAAAAAATGTTAAAAAGGCCACTGGGAAACCACTCACTCCTTTCTGTCCGCAGCCTTAGTTTTAACCAGTAGTTGCCTAACATAATTTAAATATCAATAAGTAAAACTAATAAAAAGTTGCAAAAAATGATTGGTACTTATCTAGCAGTGAATGTACCGAAAATGTCTCTAATTTGCTCCCAAACAAGCATGATTCGTACCATATTGTCCTCATTATTGTCCCGAACACCAAGGTACTCTGGGCCCCGAACCCGTTGAAAGATTTTCTCCATTCAACGCGACTTCGCAGTTAATTCACTTTTTCAATTGGCATACTTACTATAATACACTATTTCCTTCATCGTACCCCGCAAAACGATATCCGTAAGCTAAGCATCTCGGAATCTTGGATTAAGAAACATTAGAAATCGTTTAAAATCTAAAACTTATACGAACTGACGGCAAAAAAAACATTTTAGTGGATAGCGTCACCTCAGACAAATTATTGTCCAACGCTGTTGCCAAATTATAGAAGCAGTGCAGAAGAAATACAGCATTCACCGTGCCACGCGAATATCGATGTAAAGAATACATACGTACCATTTTATATTACATTAAAAATGAGAAAAAGCTCTCGTTTTATAATATATTTTTTTAAATAATGCAATCAACACGAATCGTTTTGCCCCGAATCGGCAACATGGGAGGACCAGACACCTTTTAGAACTAACCGCGTCCTTATTGGTCATAAGCAAAGCTGTCAAACGGGGGTTATTCCAGGGACGGCTCTAACCTAGTCGGGAATAAAATTAGGATTCGATCTGAAAATAAAATACAAATATTTATTTATCCACATTGTGTTATTTGAAAATGCGAAATACGAAAATACTTCGGTTACAGTGATATACCATACAGGGTGTCTTAAAAGTCTTAGCATGGGCAAATATCTTTACTATTAATAAAGGTAGAGACACCAAATTTTAGTTGTATCTTATTGGTTAATAAATCTACTTTTTTATGTAATTTGACTTTTTCAACCCCCTTGGGGGTTACGCTAGGGAGTTGAGGTCAAAAATTCTAAATGCAACCCTATGCCGTGTGGTACCTCATTTTAAAGGTCTTTTCGAGAATGGCAGATGTTACTTCTTGGCAGAGTTCCAAAATGGACTTTATTACTGCCAAGAAGTTCATGGTGGTCATTCTAAACAACTTTTAACGTAATAAGTAAGGCAGGCACTGTTAGTCAGTTACCAGAGGCGGTGATGCCTAAAGTAAATACGTACGTGTACGGTATTTGACAGAAATAATTTAATTCATGGACGTTGTCGTGATTGTGTGAAAAAAAATGGTGCCACTACAATATTGTGAATTTCTCACAAGACGCAAAAGTCTCAATAACTATGGTAAGGCTAACCCTTGAATAAATAACAAGAGGCTTCAATGCCGAAAATACGGTATTTGACAAAAATAATTTTATTCATGGGCGTTGCTGTGATTGTGTAAAATAAAAAAAATGGCCAAGTGCGAGTTCGACTCACGCATATAGGGTTCCGTACCACCGTAAGATTGTGTTTATATATTTTTAATAAATGTGCTGATGTTTCATCCCATATTCTTGTTGTGCGGTGTCACAATGGCACATAGTTAAGAATGGTCAAAAAAGTAAGACGTCATAAAATCGTAGAAATATCTTAAATACGTAGTTGTAGTTTTACTATTGGAGATATATTCTTGAAAGTGGATAGGTTTGGATGTAGACACCAAAGTACATCCCCTGAAATTTCGTGCGCATGTCTAGTACGCTCGGTTTGCGCGTGGTACGCATTTTGGTCTACAGCGCAGATGGCAAAAAACGGAAAATAAAGTCGAAAAAACTGGGGAAAAAGTTAAAAAATTAAATACGTAGTGGTACCTTGACTATAGGGGATATATTCTTAAAAGTGAATGGGTTCGAATGTAGACACCCAAGTACATCTCCTGAAATTACGTACGCATGTCTAGCACGCTCGGTTTGCGCGTGGTGCGCATTTTTGTCTACTGCGCAGATTTTTTTTATCTAAGACATCACACGTAGACTTCAAGCCTAAGTACTAACGTACCGTGGGTGTCTGAAGAGATGGCAAGAGAGAGATGGCAAATAACGAAAAATAAAGTCGAAGAAAATTTGGGAAAAAAGTTATAAAGTTAAATACGTAGTGGTACCTTGACCATTGTTGATATATTCTGGTGTGGGTTCAAATGTAGACACCAAAGTCCATCTCCTGAAATTCCGTGCGCATGTGTAGCACTTTGCGCGTGGCACGCATTTTGGTCTACTGCTCACATGGCAAAAACCAAAAAATAAAGTCAAAACAAACTTGAGGAAAAAGTTATAAAGTTAAATACGTAGTGGTACGTTGACTATTGGGGATATATTCTTAAAAGTGAATGAAGAAATAAATATAAAACGACAAATGAAGAAGTAGAAAAAGTTGGAAAAAAGTTAGAAAAAAATGTGCCCCACAAAACAAAAAATAAATGTGCACGAAGACTGGTACTGTATGGCACAAGAGGTCGACCAACGGTCGACATATGTCCCGCCGATTATACGATTTACGATTTATAATTTTTATAGGCTAGCCATTTAAAAATGAATTAAAATATGTGGTTTGCGGTAAAATGTTTCTTTTCTGAAGACTTTTAAAAGAAAGGACCTCAACTCCCTAGTCAAATTACATAAAAAGTAGATTTATTAATCAATAAGATATAACTAAAATTTGGTGTCTCTATCTTTATTTATAGAAAAGATATTTAGCCATACTAAGACCTTTTAGACACCCTGTATGTTATATTACTTTAACCGAAGTATTTTCGTATTTCGCATTTTCAAATTATACAATGTGGATAAATTTTCAAATCGAATCCTAATTTTATTTCCAACTAGGTTAGAGCCGTCCCTGGAATAACCCCGTTTGCAAAGCTTTATTTATTACTAGCCAATATGCTCTAGTCATATGCAACCACTTATACACCGGTGCATATTGTAACCCTATGTTTTTATTAAGAATATAGTTTTAACTACAACAGTAGTATCTTCCGCTTACCCTATTTATTTTCTTTGAGTAGTATTTTCAACGTTTTCAACAAGTTATGGTCATTGTGGGAATATTTTATTCTGCTCCTTAAAACAGTTTTATACTTTGCAGTGTTTATTAAATAATCCTAACACATTTAATTATTTATTACAGTGCGATTTAATAGATTATCGTATGGGCTGAGTGTTGTACAATATTAAGTTTTGCAAAACAGATTTCTGGATGTTTAGTAGTAGTTTTCGTTTGAACAGCTGATCCCTGGATTATTATAGGTATTTTAACTTTTTGAAATTTAGTGTTTTGAGTTAGTTATAGTAAATTTGAGTTAGTAATATCATTTCACCAGTCTAAAAAAGGCAGTATTTTTCGTGTCATATTATGATGTTTATTTCTTTACCATGCTTTTATTGTGATTTTAGTGTTTATTACTTTTTTTAACTGTAATGAAATGTAGCGAGAGTGATATTAGCTGATATAAATAGATAACATCCTTTGATCTGTGTCAAAATGTTGAGAAGCGGATTAATAAGGGTGATAAGTTGTCAGCCTAATTAGATTTTGGTTAGTTCTAGTTACTGAAAAGTACAAAAGTTAGTGTTTCCTCACTTTTTTGTATACGTTAGCTTCATACAATTCTTCTGAGTTATTTTTATTAAACTGTTGCTAGTTTTTATTGCGCAATTAAAATTTCTTTGTTTGAAGCTAATTTTGGATAGGTAGCATTTTCCTCTAAAAATGTCTGGTCCGCTTATTTGAAAATTATTATTGTAATCTTTGTTTGAACAGCTGTTGGATTTTTTGTGTTGTAGTATTTTAACTTTTTGAAATTGAGTGTTTTGAAAGAGTTAAGTACCTAGTAGGAATTCTTTATTTAAAGATAACAAAAATATTATTTTTTTAAACCTGTTACATGGGAGGGACTAGAAAGATTTGGCAACATCTCACGTAAAAACAAATGAGTTTTTTCTGTAACTGACATTGCTCGTGGTTTTTTATATGGCCATGTGTTTATTACCAGTGGTGCGCTGAGACTAAAAAAATTTTTTATGAGGGCCGATATCAACCTTTTTTTATAGTGAAGGGCTATTTATGAATATTTTTATTCAATCTGAATTCATATCAGGATTTACTGGTTTCAATATATGCAGTGAATTTCATAACACCCTGTATATATATATATATATATATATATATATATATATATATATATATATATATATATATATATATATATATATATATATATATATATATATATATATATATATATATATATATATCGTAGGAAGTTTTCTTGGGTATAGGCTATTTTGTAAAACCAAACAAAATTTAAAAATTAACATTTCGCACATTGTATAATATTGTGCTTCTTCAGGCTTCTATTGCTCACAAGCATTTTTAGAACATGTAAATGCACACATTCCAAGTGTTTAAGAAGCCTGAAGAAGCATAATACTGTACAATGTGCGAAACGTTGTGAATTTTTAAATTTATGTTTGGTTTTACAAAATAGCCTATACCCAAGAAAACTTCCTATAAAAAAAAATATTATATATATATATATATATATATATATATATATATATATATATATATATATATATATCTTTTTTATTGTTTCTTTCTTGGGATTAGGTTCATTATAAAAACATTTTTTTTTTATTATTTTTTATTAAAAGTCCATTGACGTTTCGACCCCTTTTCGGGTCATTTTCAAAATGTTTTTTTTATTTGGTTTGTTAAAAGACCTTGAAAACTATAAGGTCTTAGAAGGACAGTCCTTCTAAGACCTTATAGTTTTCAAGGTCTTTTAACAAACCAAATAAAAAAAACATTTTGAAAATGACCCGAAAAGGGGTCGAAACGTCAATGGACTTTTAATAAAAAATAATAAAAAAAAAATGTTTTTATAATGAACCTAATCCCAAGAAAGAAACAATAAAAAAGATATATTATAAATGGTTCAAGAAAAGTAACAAAGTATATATATATATATATATATATATATATATATATATATATATATATATATATATATATATATATATATACAGGGTGTTTCATTAAGGGTGATGAGGTACCATATCTCAGGAATTGACACTCCAGGAGCTTTGGAAAAAATCCTAAGAAGGAAGCGGCCAAGAGAAATTGCTGGAAATAATTTTTAAGTTCCTAACTCTGCCGCTAGGGGGCGTAATTGCTGTGGTCATGTAAAAAAAGACATTTTTCTGGAAAATATCCCTATAAAAGCTATCAAAAAAATATTACACTGATAATTCTACTAGAATTCTACATCTTTTTGGTTTAACACTTTTTGCTGTAAGATGTAAAATTAGGGCGGGAGAGGAGGGGGGAAAGTCTACTGATAAAAGTGTCCATAATTTTGGTTTGACTCAACCGAATTTGATGAACTTGGTCTCGTTTAAGAAAGGAAGGCTTGCTAATTTAAACGAAATAATAGCTCTGTTACATTGACATTCGCGGCACTCGCTAGAGGGCGTTATTTGAAAAACTCCTTGTTTTTTCAATTTTTCTTCGAAATTTTAAATGGAATGACATAGTTATTATATCATAATCGAAAAGTAGAATAAATTTTCAAGAGAAAATGTAAAAAATTCGATTCGATATCTTCATTAGTTTCGGAGTTATAGCCAAAAGAATAATTAATATCATGTTAATTAAAAAAAGCAATTGTTTTTATAGGTCCGTGGTCAAGCGTGCCATGAAAAATACAAAAACATTTTTAAACTTTTTATTAAGTGTGTTCTTCACTTTTTATTCCATTACTATTGCCTTTAATTTACTTACCTGTCGTATTATTAAAAAATTATCTAGTAAGCCATGA